>OX465275.1:170811295-171436295 GCA_949987645.1 Tachina grossa
TAGTTCTATGTACTAAAGGGTTCTAAAAAGCATTTTCTAGATCATGTTTCATAACTGTACAATACTTTCAAGAACTGTACTCAAACGAAAAGTTTTATGTGGTTTTTTTTAAGCACTTCATGTTTCTCTGACGCAGTAAAATAGTCAAAGAAAACACATAGCACTGAAGTAGAATTGCGAGGGTACCCGATAAAAATTGCAATCGAATAGAAATTAATTTCGAAAGCAAAACATTTTCATCTGTACCAAGCGAATCGAGTTTTTGTTTCAGTGTTGGAAAAAAGCGAATACATTCATTTCGCAACACTGAATAAGTTGTAAGCAAAAACATATGTTTGCATATATGTATGAGTGCAAAATCATATTTATGTACGTACATACACATGTATATGCAGAAGAAAAAGAAACGAATATACATTAATATTATTTTAGAGCACTAGCCACATTTTTTATTTTTTTTATTGGTTGATCAGAAGCATTCAATTTCTTATTTAGATGCTCCCAAAGTTGGAGTTGGTTGATTTTTTATTTTCCCTAACAACTGTTGGGCAAAACATTATTTGCCATCTCAGTGTGTTTTGTTATATTTAACAACAACTGAAAATTCTTTATATTTATGTTTTTTATACGTAGATTTGTGCATACATTCATTTGTAAATAAATTTTTAAGCAAAATATTGAACATACATTTTCTTTTCCTTCGCTTTTTCTATGTTAAACATTATTTCGAATGCCATTTTGCTTGCGAGTAAAAACGCTAACGGTTGAATTCGAATGTATGCACGTTATCGAATGCTGTCATTAGGAATTTCGATATGTAGTATTCGAAATCGAATGAGAAAATCCCAAAAGCTAAAAAACTCGCACATTCGAGGAATAACTCTCTCGCAATCGTATACGGCAATTAGCAATACGAGTATTTTTAAGCTGTACGTAAAAAACACAATAACTTTAATTGAAAATAAAGCAAAATTATAAATAAATTTTAAATTAATTAAATAATTTTTAGTGAATCGAATTCCTTTTAATTATTTAGCTGGTGAGGCCTATATTGTCTTATGTCAATAAAAACTCAATTTTTATTACATATTTTTCCCGACGTTTCGTGAATTTTATGTTCACTTCTTCAGGGGATTTTGTCTGTTTTATTAAAATTTAAAAATTAACATCAAAAGTGTGTAGAAAATAATGTACATAATAAGATAAACTTACTAACAATCGAGTTGTGTTGTTATTAAAACATCAAAAATAAAAAATATATAGAAGTTTACTTGAAATAAAAATTAGAATATTTAGAAAGATGGCTTTAGCTGTTCCTTATTATCACACTGTAAATGGCGCTTAAATTGTCAGTATCTTCTTTTTTGTTCATTGTTTTCATTATTTTCTGTTGTATTCTTAAGCTTTTTGTTGTGTAACGTTTTCTTGTATTGTTTTCTACGTTTGGAATTTTAATATTGTCAAAATCAGGTGCATGATTAGTTTCTATTATATGTTAAGATAATGCCGTGCTTTCTTTGTTTTTATTTATGTCTGCTTTATGCTCTTTCATTCCAGTTGCTAAATTTCTTTTTGTTGTGCCAATATAGACAAGATCATAGCTGTTTGCATTATCTCCTTTGCATGGTATTTCATACACGACATTATTTTGCTGTAGTTTGTCAACTGGTGTTTTTGTGTTAGTGAAAATGGTACTCAATGTTTTATTAGCTTTATATGCTAAGGCAGTGTTGTTGTTGTTTATTGTATATTTTATGTTTCTATTATTATTATTATGTTTCTATTTTGAATTAAACTTAATGTTTGCAGGAATATTTTTAGAGCTTTGCTCTTTATGCCGGATACAGAAGCTAGGACGTGATTTTCGTAACAAAAGTAATCGACACTATTACAGTTAGAAGTTTATTTTTGTTTTTATCTCTTTGTTTACATTTTATTTAGTTTTCGTTTTCCTTACTTTTCTCTATTCGCAAAAAAAAGGAGATGCCAGATGACCACACGTGCAAATATTTGAGGCGAAATGATTTTGTTTTATAAATAATAATAAAAGAAATAAATTTTATGAATATTAAATAAAAAGTTTTAAAAGTACAAATTATTTTATTACATTCTTATTTAAGACAAAAATTATTATTTTTTTATATATCACAAAAGAGCGGATGTATTCAATATCTCTCTTCTTTTTTCTGTGTAGCGAGGCAATAAGCTTAAACCCAAGATAGATATTTTGACCAGGTGCTGCCAAGTTTATAGATAATAATAATATAAATTCCCAGCTAAAAAAATTATATATGGTCAATATATTTTTAATATATGAATGTATATAACTATATATGACTATGTATGAATTCATGTATGGAAATGTATGGGATTATACATTGCAAAACTATTATATATGAACTAACTAATAGATATGAAATGTATTATAATATATGAGCTCATATATTAAAATACATGTATTATAATATATGAGCTGAGGAAATTTAATTATGAAGCTCTTCATATGTGGATCCATATATAGAAATGAAGTTTAATATATGGAGCCATATAAGAATGTATGCATACATGATATCTCACATAAGATCGTTTTTGCAATCAAAAAAGCTTGGTATTTTATCTATCATTGATGAATTGGAAATCCATTAGAAAATTCATACGATATTCAAAGTTTATATGCGTACCCCCAACGTTTAAAAAAGAAAAAGTCCAGTCATTAATTTTATCGAAAATAAAAGACTTCTCTAGATAAGAAACAAAGTGTATATTACTGAAAACTATTGTTAAACGGATTATTTGTTCTTTTATAATTAATTGCATTAGTTTTTAATCTGATTTCTTAAATTGAATTTTATGTACGAATATGAGTTTTGTGTTTTTGAAATAATTGATTCAACTTTTGACTTAAAATGATGAATAAAATAACTGTCCAAACAAATGTTTCATTAAATACAAACTCCCTGTTCAAAATCTAAAAAAAGTAATTTTAATAATTTAATTTATTGCACAGCAGTGCGCTTTTGTGAATCTAGAGTGTATTACCTAATTTACATTAAGCATTTTTTTCATGAAATTAGTTGCATGAAAATTTATTATTTTTCAATGAGAGGCCTGGAGGGGCAACTTATATCAAAAAAATTGTCAAAAATGCATCAAAGATTCATTATACGCTCTTTTTTATATAAAATTATCTTCCATTGCGCTGCAATTAGCAGATAGAAAAAGTTGCATGCAACAAAATTCATGAAATTTCATGAAAAAATGCTTAATGTAAATCAGGTATATGAGTATGAACTCTGCATACTGTATAGGGAATATTTACACATATAGGGTGTTTTTTTTCAGAGGTATAGAATTTCGAATTGAAATAAAACACAAGAAAATCGTTTTAATGTCCATCAATTTGGCTTTATTGGAAGGATAATTTTATGCCATTAATGTTTAAATATGATTTCGGGCATGTGGCCGCCGCGGCTGGCTCGAATAAAGCCAATTCTACAGGTCCAATTTTCAACCACTTTTTCGAGCATATGGGGCCGTATGTTGGCAATAACGCCACGAATGTTGGCTTCCAAGTCCCCTAACGTTTCTGGTTTGTTGGCGTAGACGAGCGACTTCACATATCCCCAAAGAAAATAATCCAATGGTGTCAAATCACACGATCTTGGTGGCCAATTGACAGGTCCATTCCGCGAAATTATGCGCTCATCGAATGTTTCCTTCAATAAATCGATTGTGACGTGCGCTGTGTGGCATGTAGCGCCGTCTGGTTGGAACCACAACTCATCCACATTCATGCCATCCAATTCGGGAACAAAATAGTCGGTTAGTCGGCTCCAATTGCTGTGCACGGTGGCGAATCAATTCATTCGGGTCCTCTTCAACACTTTGCTCTACAGCGGCAATTGTTTCTTCGGTGCGCACTGTTAGACGTCTCTGCGGATGCGTATTATCACATAGAGTAAACGTAGTGCGAAAACGATCCATGGTTAACCGAATTAATTGCTCTGATGGACGATTAGGTCGACCATAAAATGGACGGAGCTTGCGGTAAACTTCGCGAACTGAACCATTATTTTCGAAATAAATTTGCACGATTTGCAAGCGTTGTTCTTTTGTCAACCTGTTCATGATGAAATGGCAAACCAAACTAAATATTAATCACTTGACAGCTGACAAAATGGCCGCCAGTTAAAAAAGTGATGCCAACTTAAAGTTCTATACCTCAATAAAAAACACCCTTTACATGTATGAAATTGTATGAATATATATAACCATATATGCCCATCTACCCTCATTTTTTGAATTCGAGCCATGTATGGGATATCATATATGCTCCAGACATATTTTTTAGCTGGGTTTTTTATTTTATAAAAAGTAAATTTTTTGCGTTACTTTTTAAAACTTAAAGTTCTATCAGGTTTAAAAAAACACCAATTTTCTTCGATTCACGCGCTTCGTGACATATTTATTAAATTTTAATCTACAAATGGTTTGGCTGTGATTCCAGTGAAGTATTAAAAATTTAATGTGTTTACTTTAACTTTTTTTTTGTACAATACCAACTTTTCGAAAGTTTTCTTTGGAAACAATATTACTAGCAAAAAAGATCGTGTTTTTTATAATCAATATGTTCCTTAAAACCAACAGCCATCATGTTTCTGGTCTTTTATATTGTAAAAGAAAATTTGGCTTGTTTTTATGGTCAAGCAATTGTCTATATGCATTTCGTTCCCGCTTTTGGAACTCCTCAATAGACTTCAACCGAAAAATTTTTTTAAATTAGTCTAAGACATTATGTCAAATAAATATACTTGATTATTTCATGTTTACTTAAAGATTTAGTTAAGGTAATGCGATAATTACCCTCGTATACTTTAGTTCATACAAAAACATTAAAAAAGATAAACTTTATTTACTTAATGTTTACTACATTTCATATTATTTAATGTTACTCCTTTGCGTAGTATTTACACACTACTCCTTTGAGATGGTGACTTGTTTGGTAAATAATGCAGACACTGCACTAAAATCTAGCAAACACTAAAAAATAATAAAGTAACAAAAGCCAACCTACCACACGCACACGCACACATGCTCCACAATTATAAAGCAAAGTGCTGGCAAATGAATTAAAAAAAAAGAAACATTAAAAATAAGTGGGAAACGAACAGCAGACGGCAAGGAAAGAAATCCTTAATGGCTGTTGTGATCACATCATTTTCTTTGCCAGCATAAAAATGCACGCACATAAACACAAAATGGTGTGTAGAATAAGCACACTTGGCTTAAGGTAGTTAGATATCACGTATAAGCGTATAAATAAGGTTTTTATTTTTGCGTGTTGGCTCTGGGTGAGCGCCCGGAGTCATATATAAATGTGGGCACTTAGTGTGTGTGTGTGTGTGTGCGTGTGTGTGTGTGTTTAGCGGCCATTCCGCAGATATGTTGTAATAATTTTTATTTATTATGTAAGGCTCGGTATCTTAGTGAAATAACGAAATATGGTCGCATCGAGTTATTAAATAAAAGTTTTTTTTGGTTTACTAAAATTTATAGCATATTTTAGGGAGGTGTCCTTAGCAATGTGAAGGTGGCTTGTGCATATCTTTAAAATAAAATAAAAAATCATGAATTTCTACAATACAAATTTTACGCTTATTATTGATATTAGTGTAAAAAGTATTTGATATTAAATGAACTCTACACGGCATGATATCATTTAACATTTAAATTTTGTTTTCTTTAAATATATTTTTTCGTCGCAGTATATTTAATAAACACTTAAAGAAGTGGTCATCAAAAAGATAAAAGGATTAAAAGTGAGAATGTGTTAGTTTTGTCCCATTGAAAAAATCGCTGTTATATATGTTCAATTGTGTATATGTATAATACTTCTATAATTTTATGTGATTGAACGTTTGTATGTAGTGCTGCCTTAGGATGTCTGTACTGAATCTTTTTACAATTTTTACTCAGCGTCTTTGAAACTATATAAGACAAATAAAATATTAAATATATTCTACATATTTTTATCAAGCACTGGTATAAAAATATTTAAATTACATTATTTAATAAACAAATTTTGGTGGTTGATGAATACTACCGGTGTTTAAATAAAATATATGAAATAAGCCTGCTTTTTTGTGTTTTGGTCTCTTGTTCAAAGTTTTGTTAGTAGTTGTGTTGTGTAGATATACAAAGCATATTTTTGGAAAAGCAGGGCTATAAGATGAAGACCTCTGACTTAAACTTATTTAAACATACTCATATTCAAAACTAAGTATTCTTTAAAAGTTAAAGCCAGTATTTTGTATGGTAATTCTGGTTTTCAATTTTTGAGGTTTACCTTGTTTACCTTCTTGCCTACTTTTTATGGAGGAAAATGTTTAATTTTCATCATGATGATGATTGGGTCAATTATTACTGCCCCTCTTTCAACCTAACCTAACATAACCTAATTAAAATATTTAATCGATTTGGATTTATACTGAACACAGTAACTCATCTCTTATACCACGCACAAAAATTTGCAAGAAATGATTTTGATTAATTAAAAAATTCCTCATTTTCTCACCTATAGCCAAAATGATATATAATGAAAATTGTTTAAAACGCTGATAACTGATAAATATCTAAAGATAATAAGCTAAATGACTTCAAAAAAAAAAAAAAATATTAAAACATATTTCGTTCTTATTCATCAAATGATTGCAGGAATTAAACTTTTAATTTCCAATACATCATTTAAATAAATTTTGAACGGAATGCCAATAAATTTCATTGCAAAAAAAAAACCTATTTATAGTTGTTTTCTAATTAGGAAAATCATTGACTCAATCAATGACATAAATAAATTATGAAAGTACAATAAGGTTAGGAAGCAAATTGAATTAAAAAAACATTTTTTTTCAAATTCAAGGGTCTAATCGTTGCTTTCGATAACATGCTGATTCGATTACGTTCTTTTTTCAGTTTGAGATTATGTCGTTCGGTATTGAAATATATTATTATATTGTTCAATAGCGATAGCAAAAATCTAAAACTGAAAAAACGTGATTGAATCAGCTCGTTATCGAAAGCGACGATTAGACCCCAATTTAGTTAATACCAATATAAAGTAGGAATAAAGGAATTAATACTGGAATACTGGAATACTGGACGTCAGCAGACGTCCGCTCTTCAGACAAAGTTTTAAACCATATTTTGCAACAAAGCTTCGCTTATCTCGTCAATGCATCGCCACATTTCATCTTTCAGGGCGTCAGTTGTTTCTGCTCTGTTCACGTAAGCCCGGCCTTTCAAAGTGCACAAAAAATGCACAAAATTTCACTTTTTACTAAATAAATGTCAAAGGACGACAGCTTAGTTATTGAAATTTCATCACTTGACAGCCAATTTACTTCCTTACCTCAAATTTGCTCACCCTTTATTTATAAAATTAATATACAATTAAAATAAATTTGTATGAATCACTAATCAAAAATTGTATTACAAAAACAATATTTATACTAATATAAATATGTGAAACTTCGTTATAACGAACGTTTGTTTTATTGAGTCCCTTGAGAAAACCTATTTACTGCAAAGTTTTTCATACCAAAATACACTATAGCTATAACGAACAAATTCTGAGCAAAAAAGCCTCTATAAAGCGAAATATTCCTTCAAATTCCTCAATATAACGAAATCAAAATAAATCCTAAATGGTAAAGTCCTGTTATAAAAATAGCGAAGTCTAAATGTATTTACAAGCGCATTTGTAAAGCCTTTATACAACGAAGTAAGAATAAAATTATGTATAGCAAAATGGTTAAGTTATAACGAATTTTTTTCGTATTTCTTCAAGTTTCGTTGTATCCAGGCTTTGTTGATTGTATTTATAGCGAATCAGTGGCTATGACGTAGTATTTTCGGATCCCCTTGGAATTCGTTATATCTAAGTTTCACTGTATATATCAAGATACTATCTTAAACAGTGGCGGTAATTGATACCATTGATATTCATTACAAAACATCTTTCAGCAAATTGAAATACGATGAATCAAAACAATTCACATATTCCATTTGCAAAAAAGTTTCGTATATAAAGCACAAATCTACACCAACTGACACCACACACAGTGGACAAAACACAGAAGAACGCTGATGATGAAGGTTTAGTAGCCTTCGAAAACGGCTAGCTATCCCGTTCAACTATGTGTTGTCAGAATATTTACAACTAACTTTGGTGTTATTTGTTCATTAATAACTACCACATGTAATTTGGCTTAAAAAGTGATACGAACTTTAGCCTGTTCAAATCATAAATAATATTTAATATCATTTTAGTCTCTTTTGGCCTAAACTAGAACAGCAGCCCACAACTGTTACAAAGTTTCATAGAAAAATATTATTATGTCGCATAATTGTTACTTTTCCTCATACAAATTTAAAAACATGTTGCTTTGCGAAATTATTGTTTTAAGCAACACTAAGCGACTGGTACACTAAAATTTTATTGCCTGCTTTAAGGAGCTATTGATGCTTTAGTGCAAGCACATGATTTCAATTTTGAATCTCTACTCTTTTAGAAATTCCAATTACTTAAGTTTTTGTTGTTGTTGTTGTTGTTGTTCTTTTCTCATTTTTTGCAAATAAAAAATCATGTCGTATTCTGCCTGCAATTTTTCCATAAGGGAATCATTAATTTCATTTGAGTTTGCTGCTGTATTAAGAAGCCTTCCTGCTTTCTAGCAAACTCACTTCCCATGACTTGTTAGTTTTTGTGCTGATACCAATAGTTTCTGTAGGTACCCATCATGATTTATGACCAGCATTTACGCATACATATGAGAACTTACGACAATACAAAATTCAAAATATGTCTATGATTTATGGCCATATAGATTTTGCATTGACATACAATTTTTCCCTAGAATATAATATATATTTGTGTGTGTGTGTGTGTAAATGTATATATGCATTTAAGTGTGATTGGTTTTATGTTTTCATAAAATAAAAACTGAATGAAAAAGCAGATAAAAAAATTGAGAAAAATGCTTAAAAAAATAACTTTTACGACCATAACAAAATACGACGACCCAAATTTAACAAGAGACCAATAATGCGGCAACAAAACATACAATGCTTTGTTATTTTGTGCAAACACAATTAAGGGCACAGCTTTACAAATATATTCACTCACAAAATAGCAAAACTGCACATGCAAGCACATTTTGTTACAACAACAAAAACAAAAATAAAAAAAGTCACTGTATGTGTGTCACTGTTATAAAAGTGAATGATCGAAGTGAAAAACGGTTTCTGCAAACAGCAAAACAATTGATAAAAATCTTGCGTTTTAAGTGAAAATCCATATATAGAAATTTCTAAATATTGCAAGCTATTTTGTTTCTTTTGTATACATATTGTATAAATAAAAAGTAGATAACAATATTAATGCTGAACAAATGGCTTGCAAAATGGTTACACAACAAACTGACCAAATCTATAAAATATGATGGCAAATTTTTGTGGGTTTTAATTTTGCTTCTAAGCATATTTCTAAGTGAGTAAATGCCCCCCCCCCCCCCCCGGCGAAAAAAAATATATATAATCAAATATGTGTAATGATGTTGAAAGTTTTGATAATAGTGTGTTTGATAATTATGATATTAAAAATGTTCGGACTCATCTTTTTTGCAGAAATTTTTATTATGGCAGAGTGAACTTACCAAAAACAATTTGCTTATTTTTGTACGCATATGTAAAATTATAGCCAAAACATACCTGAAAAGAAATAGAAAAGCAAATATTTATAATGCTGTAAAGAATAAATTAATAATTTAGATAAATAATAGGGAATTTATAAAATGTGTTTCGTGAAACATTCTCTATTTGCAATAAAAAGTGAATAGTGAAGTACTTAAAAGTTTTTCCAAATTAGTTTGTTTAGTTTTTAATAATGAGGAGCATAGGAAAAGTGTAACGGGAGACAAATGACGGCATTCGATACAGAATGAGTTTTCAAAACATATATATATATATATATATATATTATTAATACAGTTTAAAATCTGGTACGGAGTTCATATGGAATTTCAGGTTCTCATACAAACTGTATGTAAAAAAAATTACAGTTGGTTTAGGTTGGTAAATTACATAAATAAATTATCATGTGCTAGTACGTCCTCGTCCAGACTTGCAATTTTTGTTGCTGCAATTTCTTAAAATTCTGCTTTGAAAGTGCATAAGTGTCCACATTATGAAATTCTAGTTTTGCATTAAAAAATTCTCTGAAAAGTGAACAATCCTATTTACTTTTTAATACGTTTTTTTGTTTTTCATACAACTGAAGAAATAAAATTAAAAAGAACGTCAAATACAATCTTCTCACCCCTCTCACCTATAAACACAAGAATTGCTGCAATAAAAATTGCAAGTCGGACAGGGACTACGGACTATCAAAACAAAAGTATACTGAATTTTTTTAATTTGTTGCCTATTTTACGGATGTTATAAATACATATAAAGCCCAGTACGGAGTTCTTACGGAATATCACGTTTGGTAATTTACATATATTTCTACACGGAAAAATATACGTGTAGTCTTTTGTGGAGAATAAAGTTTGCATGCAAACAAATTCATTTATTTTTCAATTTTAAACTCCCAAAAACACTAAAAATTAATCACAAATTGATGAAAATTAGAAATGTCAAAAATTCCGTGACCAATCAATTGTTTGAACATTAATTTTTGTTTCAGTTGATAGAACATCCCTAAGATAGGCAATAAATTTAAAAAATTTCGTGTATTTTTCTTTTGGAAATCCGTAATAGCAAATAGAAATTTCTTTATGAAATTTACCAATCTGAATTTTCGTAATTTTTTTTACATACAGTTTGTATGAGCACCTGAAATACCGTATGAACTCCGTACCAGGCTTAAGTTGAGCCTTTTTTCAGTGAACTGAAGCAAAAATTAATGTTCGTATAACTGTTTGGTCACGGCATCCCTGACGTTTTTGATTATTAGCAAATTGTAATTAAGTTTAAGGTTTTCTGTGTATTGTAAATTGAAAAATAAATGAATTTGTGTGTATGCAAATACAAATAATTTTTTTTTCATGTATATATATATAAATTAAATTCCGTATGAACTCCGTGCCGGTCTTCAACGCGATCCTAGATTTAATGTTTCATATTGCATAGCTTAGGTAGAAACTATATTCATAACAACTTAAAATTCTTTAATAGAGCGGTCAAAATAGAAATTGACCCTTGCATTAATTCACAGCAAGCTAAGAATTTGTAAGATATATCACTCTAATGAAATCCTGGAAAGTCCCCATTGAACCCGTTTATGAAAAAAAATTATTCAAGGCCAATGATAACAAAAATGGGGTTTTTTTTAATTTTTTTTGGCCAAACGGTTAGTTTTACGATAAAATTACCTGAGATAAAAATGTATATCAGGTAATTGTCTACTAAAATTGTCCCAACACTTTTTTCTTTAAGATTTACCATTTCTGAGAAAAAGCCTTTCGAAAGTTAGTTGAAGCTGTATCCTCCATAATATGCACGCTGCCTCTTAACATTATTGAATAGTGAGACATTTTTAGATTTTAATTGAACTATAGTGAATTTTTAATCAGAAATAATTTTTAGTCAGGCTGAAGTTCAGTAATTTCAATTCTTTTTATTGAATGAAATATTTTTTTTTATTAATTAATATGAGTTTCTAAAGAGAAGAAAAATTAAATTAGACTTTATAGCTGGGGGAAATACCGATATTTTTCTGTGCAGCCACGCACTTCATCAGCACCCACGTCTATCTACTGGGGTACAGTTTTGTTATTAACATCAGCTATTTAACGCAAATTTAGTATGAAATGGAATATGAGAAATGCTTATTGTGTATACAATTATTGATTTACCATTCGTAAATACATTTATAAGTATCACTATTCATTTTCTGTTTTTCCATTTTTTTATTCACTCTACCTAAGGCCGGGTTTCCATCTGTGTGTCATGTGCCACACAAGCATAAAAAAAGCGTAACCAACTAATTACTAATGAAAAACAGTTTGATTCGGAGACTTATTTATTAAGTTAAACAGTTTCATACATAACTAATGGACAATTTTATAGGATCAAACATGATTGGAAACCGTTTAAATCAATAAATATATGTCTGAATCAAACTGTTTTTCATTAGAAATTAGTTGGTTACGATTTTTTGGGCAAATGACACACAAGAAATGCCAGATGTAAACTCAGCCTAAGTATGTTGAACTATTCTTGCTTATCTTTTACGATCATCACATTAATTATTATTATTTATTCGATGTACCGTCGGTACATAGATACATGTAAGTATTATTGTAGTGGTCTTATGTTACTTTGTTTTTGCTTTCTATATTTGATTTGGCTTGAAACTGTGATTGCCAAGTGAACAGTGATTTCCAAGTGAACATATTTTTGTCACGTGCCCATGATGAATTAAGTCAGACATTTTTAGATTTTAATTGAACTATAGTGAATTTTTAATCAGAAATAGTTTTTAGTCAGGCTCAAGTTCAGTACTTTCAATTATTTATTGAATAAAATATTTTTTTATTAATTAATAATATTTCATTTAATAAAGAATTGAAAGTACTGAAATTGAGCCTGACTAAAAATTATTATTGAATAGTGGTTGAAAAACTGCCAGTACTAGCAGTAAAAAATCTACTGTTGCTGTGCTGCCAAAAAAAAAATGTTTTTATTTTAACTTTTGTGGCCATAGTATAGCTGCATTATACTTCTTTTGTTAAAAGAAGCTGCAAAAGCAACAGTCGAAATTCGAGTTCTGTTGCTGTTGCTGCGGCCTTGACTACGAAGACCTTCACAACACAGCGACTGTTCAGTTACATTTTCTTTTCATTAAGCAGCACAGTTGACAGTCATTCGTCTTTTGTTTTTTGGAGTGGTTTCCATCGCATGATCCTTTTGCTTATATAAAATAAATTTTATCTATTGCCAAGGAATTGCTGGTGATGACAAAATTAACTGCCACAATGCTCATGAAGTTTGGATATTCACAGTGTCTAAGATAACACAACTGACATTTGATAATATTAAACTTAAACGTAATGATAAAGTAACTCTTCTCTTAAAATATAAACGCATGCTTAGAAAGTACCTATTGACCATTTGTATGAGTATTACTTCAGTATTTGAGACTGAATATGGCAAATATTTTAAATATGAATTAATAAATCACTCTGTCCCAATATACTTAAGTAAGCAGAGGAATATAATATTTCGTTCTTTATAATTTAGCACAATTTCTTACCTATATGAATGCTTTCAGTTTCGATGTATTAAGGGAAAAACCTGATGAAACATTTCATAAAATGGGCATTTGAAACAGCGGTGTATGTGGCGATTGTGGATAAATTTAGGATATCTAAATGTAAATGTAGTCCATAGAGAATTAAATTCCTTGATATTGTCAAAAAATACTTTTTTTTAATTTTTATAAACATGAAGGAATCCAACAAATGTTTTACTTCAATAGTAATTTTTCAAATCCATTGGAATCGCTTTATAATGGCCTTTATGATGAGTGTAGTATTTTGACCTGTACTGCGACAGTTTTGTACTAGATTATAGAAAAATGTTGCAACGTTCTTTAGTCTATTGCAAACAATTTCGTAGTCGAAGTTAAAATACGACAATCGTAATTAGAGCCAATATATCAGCCAATCAAGAAATTTTTCATTTAATACTACTATATTGAAATTGAAGGGCTGATGGCCAAAGCAGCCAATGCTCATACAGGCTGGCCCAAATAAGACCAGCTGATGTGAAACACAAATAACTTTTTTAGTTTTTAACATAATTTATTTTTTCTTTTTGCAGATTATAACTGAACTCTTGGAAATTTAAAATGAATACGTACAGTCCACAACAACGCATTAAAATTATCGATTTTTATTATTCTGCTCAACGATCAATTATCGCACACATCTTCCATGATTACAAGTTTAGTTCGCCGTTTTTTTTATGTGGATATTTAAAAGACAAAGTGTATGTTTACAAACCACAGGCACTTGTTGGACAGCTCAAGCAGAATATTCGAGACGAAATACGGCGCCTGCAACCAGAAACATTACGCCGTGTAATGCAAAATGCGCTAAAAAGAGCCAATGTCTGTATCGAGCAAAATGGTGTTCATTTGTCTGATGTCATATTTCACACATACACGCAAAACACGCAGTCAAATCATATTATTTTTAATAGAAAAGCAAACTTTAATTATATTATTATCTGAGTTAATAATAATATTATCTACAAGAACAATTGACTTTGTTGTACCTAATCCTATTATTGTTAATATGACAACACTATTGTAAGATGTGACTAAAATATAATTGAGACTCACCATACCATGATCTAATATTATATTAATATTATTAAATACGACCACAGTATTATTTAATGTAATAATACTATTTTGTTTTTAATCACATTTTTATTGCAGAAACAGCTGTGCGTTAAATTCGAAATAAAAATAAATTAATATTATTGACATAAAATGTATACATAGAAATGTATACTTACACGACATACAGACATGTCTGTATAAAGAGATACAAAAATGTTTATATATTTTTATTGACCAACGCTTTTGTTTATACCTTATTTATCTATTAATTTATTTAACACCACCCGTGCACTACCGATAGCTTACAAACGAAATACCGAACTGACAGATGTTTCTGAAAAAGATTTTTTTTTTTAACTTAAAATAGTATGGTTTTGGATAACATTATATTGTTATTTACATCATATTATTTTTAAATAATAATACAAATTATGTTGAAGTTATAAATTTTTAACAATACTATATTGTTAAACTCTAACCATATAACACTTTTTATGCATGTGATAATGTAATTATTAAATTCAAACATTACTCTGTTTATCGTAACGAAATAAATGTTTATAATAAAAATAACTAGTTTTCAACGACCACATATTTGTTTCAGAGAACATAATATTGTTTTCTCAACCATTCTACAACCATATCTTTGCTTTGCGTGTAGTCACGTTAAATTTCCATAAAATGTATTTAACATATAAAAATAAATCATTTAAAAAAACCGTTATTACAAGAGTGTTTAACATCACTAGGTCTGGTCTCATTTGGGCCACCCTGTATATATAAATTTAGTTTTAGAAATTATTCTGCAGATTAAATGAATGAATAATAATAATAAAATTTCAAAGACTGAACTTTTAAGAAAACAGATAATTTCAGCTACGGTTTAAAATTTTATACAGGCCAAATAATTATTGTTATATTTTCACTGAGTAACTGAAAACAAACAAACAAACAAATAAAGAGAAATTCATGGCTCCATAAACAATTTGCTTGCATTTCTAGAAACAATCAAAATTCAAATTAAAAAAAATCTTGCTTAAAAAATTTATGTTTTTTATGTACTACAATTTTTAGGAAAATATTATCTTCATATATTTCCTACAATTTGTCATAACATAAATTAAATTTACTTTAGAAATATGCGAATTTTCTTTTATATATGTAAAACATAAAACTAATAACTATTTTGGATAAAACAAAATTTGCTATTAAAAAATAGACTTAAAAACATGTACAAATATTGTAAAAACTAAAAATAAAAAAAAATAAACTTATGTTATTCTTTACTCATGTGATGTTTGTACATTCTTCACATGACATGGATATTATACATTAGTACCACAAAAAAGTAAGTAAGATTCTTGAAGTCAAATATTTATAAAATTTTGTGGTACTTGTATGCATAGACGTAGCTGCACAATTTCTAAAGGGAAGCTGTCAAGAGCTTTTTATTTAATGCTTTTAAACAAGGATGAAGATATAACATTTTTTTTTAACTAAATGTTAAATTATTATAAAGTGCACAAAAATGGGGAATTTTTCACACAGTTTAAATTAAATTTCCTTGTCTTCTTAAGAAAGTCACTAAATATGAATGAGTTAAAATTAATTTAAAAAATAATCCTTTGGCACTGCAAATGTCAATGCAAAAACCTGGAACATTTTGCCACTACTGTGTGTGCCATTTTGTAAAAAAAAAACGAATTTCGTAGTTATGAAAGGCAGAAGAAATTATTTCGTACCCTTTTTTTTTAAATTATATAGAATAGTCTGTATTTTAAAGGTAAAAATATAGCAGGATTGCAAACAGCTCAAAGGACCATAAGAACTCATTCCAAAAATATAGGTAAGTTTAGGCCAAATGTTAGTAATAAAATTAAAAAAAAAATTACAATGAATATAATCACTTTAGCTACGCTTATGACACAATAAATAAAAATATATGTATATAGTAAAATGCAGCATTTCAAATATACATATGGACACCCATAGACACAGACGGAATCATAGAAATATAAATGTACACAAAATTTTTGGCATATTGGATTTAACAACAATATATAAGTGAAAATCTAGACAATATAATCTTACTCCAGCAAAACACTTGCAAAATAATACAACAAGACAAGTGACTTGTTATAATAATAAACATGCATATGTGAATGAGAAATGGAAGACAGATGAAAATATTTGCGTCCAAATTTGTATAAATATTAAGAGAGCTGCTAAAAAGTTTTTTTGGAAGCAATTTGTTTTCATAACCAAAGTAAATCAAAAAAAATATTTTTCGTTCAGAATGCGATTATCTTTAAAGAGATCAAGTGGAGATATTTTCAAAGCTGTCATGTTGAAGCATGGAATACGGCTCGAAGGACCATAAAGCGTGCTATAATTGGATAAAACTTACACTCTTAATTTCCCTATAAAACGTTCGTATTTTATAATCGAATTGTTTTGTTACTTATAAAGGAGATTAAATGATATAAAAGACATTTTTGAAGTAAATCTGCTTTCTAATTGGTAGCAATTGCATGATATATATATATATATATATATATATATATATATATATATATATATATATATATATATATATATATATATTTTCTTCCTCAAGAGATACCACCATAATGCAGTATATTATGTTCTTTTTGATGTGTTAACATCTATACGCTAGGGGGTAAAAATCTTTTGACTTTGATTTCTTTGCTGAGATTTCTTTGCTGAGATTTCTTTGCATTGTCAAATCGGTGTCAGCTATGTATGAGTGTATTAGTGTTTGAAAGAAGCAATACCAAGCAGAGAAACAAGTCGACCGGCTCGAAGCCGACGGTTCGCCGCCGCCGGTTATTTTTCTGTATATTTCCGTACACCAAAGGTGAAAATGAACCGTAAGAGCTACGGACTTGAAATTTGGACACAATGTGTAGACATTTGGCCACTACAACAACAAATACATGAGAGTTAAAAACTAAAGGGTGTTCCAAAACGAGCAACGAAAAATGTTAAAATCCCATGTAATATACATACAATTGTATGTACATATATACACTTGAAATTTTAAAAGTTAGTGTATTTTTATACATACTACAACAATTAACACTAAATTTAAAAAATTTAAATCAATGGATGTTCCATCAGTTAATGCAATTTAGACTTTGTAATTTTGACAACTTGCTGTGTCTTGGAAACCGTAAGAGCAAAACTCTTGAAATTTTTAAAATCGGTAAAACTAAAAAATATAAAATCGCCAAATATAAAAAAATCGCCAAAAACAGAAAAAAATCGCCAAAATGAAAAAAAAAATCCTTAAGCAAAAAAATCGCCAATATGAAAAAAAGCACCAAATTAAAAAACCGCCTGAATAAAAAAAACCCAAAAACAGAAAATAATCGCCAAATTGAAAAAACCCCAAAAAAAAAGAAAAAAATGAAAGAAATTGCGAAAATTAAAAAAACTCAAAAAGAGAAAAAAAACGCCTAAACGAGAAAAAAGCGACAAAACTGAAAAAAATCGTTTAAACTGAAAAAACTTAAAAAAGGAAGAAAGCTAAATCAAAAAAGAAAAATGATCAAAACCGAAAGTGCGCGAATCAAAGTCGCACTTTACTGAATTTATTTTAATTGCAATGCGTACACAACAACAAGAATAGCAACAACTAAACGATGAACAACAGGAATTAAAAATTAAATAGTAAAAGTAAAGGCATTTACCATAGATGAGCACTGCAGTACCACTAAAGTTTCAGTAAAAACAATAAAAAATGTTTAACAAGTAAATTTTTACTGATTACTAAAAATTTTTTCTACAATTTTTATAAATAGCCTAAATGATTTGTTATATGATGAGGTGCATTGAATTTTCAGTAATCAGTAATGCCCGTATTCATAATTCTACCAAGTGGCTAAATGTTTTTCATACAAAAGTTTCAAAATTTGAATGAAAAAACTTTGCCACTTGCTACAATTTTATTATGATTACGGCCCTACGATTTTACTGGTAATGCAAATTAAATTTCATTAGCAGTAAAAATTTACTGAATTTTTTTAGTAATCAGTGAATTTACTGCTTGCTGCAATTTTTAATGCACTACATATACATATACTGCAGTGTGCCCATTTACTAACCAAATAAGTTTAATAAAACAAACAAAAACCAACAAATTCATATGTATTTACAATATTGAAAGTTTTGATACGTTTAATTAATTAATTTAAAAAAAGATACTAAAAGCATAACTACTTCCAACTTAAAAAAAAATTTTCATTACTAGATGTTTACACATCTCCTCTGTGATCGGACTCACATTGCTTTTTTTATTAAACAACAGACAAATCTGGAATACCACAGTACGAACAACACAAAAAACATACTTCAAACGTAAAAGTAAAATTACGTCTTTTATAAAAGGTATGCAAATATTACTCTCTAGTTGAAAAGTGAAAGATAACAAAAAATATTTTTAGCAAACTATGGAAATATTATTCTATAAAAAATAGTATATATATATACATATTTTCTTTTTTTATAATTTGCAAATTGCCATGATTGCAAAGAATGCTAAAAACCTGAATCTACTTGGCAAAAACTCAGGTTATTTTTATTTTTTAAATTTCCAAATTCACACAAGGTGATGATTGTGTTTAAGACTTTCATCACATATTTTCATAAAATATCTTCCGCATGTAAAATTTTTAAAACTTATGACAAGCGTCTTTGTTAAGTATCCTTTTTTAAACAAGTGTCAAGGTAATTCTTTTTCATGTGCTAATATTTCTGCATGAACAAAGTAATTTTTTTTTTACTAAACACCGGTTTTTGCCAGAGAATCTAAAATTTAATCTATTTAAAAAAATGAATTGCTAGTCTGTGACTTTTGGCTAATTTTACCATATTGCTCATACGCATTGGTTGGCATTTTTTTTTTGCTTTTTGAATTGAAAAACATTATAAATTGATTTCTTTTCAATGAACTATCTCTTTGACTGATATTTGAACAGTATTTAATTAAATTATTGATAAAATCATTAATGTACTAGAACGACTTATTTTGTAAATTTTCAAGTTTGCTATTTTTAGACGTTTACTAATTTTCAATTATAAATATTTTCGGAATCTTCTTCTATAACGTTAAAATAAAATAGATAGAATTTGTAAAAAAATTTCGTTTCAAAAACTTTTCAAATTTGTATGAGAAATGAAGAAAATTCGTTAAAAATATTATTCCATACAAACTTCCAAACGAAAAAATTTGTATGTATATACAAAATCTATCCTTACATTTTAATAAACACTTTTTTAAACGAAATATAACTATGAGGAATTTAAACACACCACACCACTGCTGCTGTTCCTAATGAAGGGCACCCTGGACGTCCAATTTTGGGTCACTTGGTGAGGTATGTCACCAACAAGACGAACAGTGTTGATGTCCAAGGTTGCTGACTTATAAACCTAAAATAGTCCTTTCACGTGGTCTCCCATAATCTAATCGAGAGAGATAATAGCACACGACCTCGAAGGACATTTGACAGGTACTTAACTCAAAATCATCTTATCGACGGCTGCGGTCAACGTGCTAAGCGTCCGCAGCCTTACGTTCTAAGGAAATTCCGTTAAAACCATATCTCGGATCAATGTCATTCAAATTTTCAAATAAAAAATTATTGATCCTGTAATGATAAAGATTTCTATTGACCATAACGTAAGCTCCGGCCACAATTTTGTAAATATTAAAGTCTAGCGATGGCATTGGCGTGTAATTCGTACTAAACGGTGAATTTTTCTAAATCCAATGGAGTCTGCAGGGTCTGCTCTGGATTAGTTTCACTTCATATGTGGCAATTTTGTTTATTAACAAAACCGTCAAGCCAAAAATTCACCTCATCGCTGAATATCAATAAAACAATTGGTTAGTTTTCCACTGCTCTGGAAGCCAATCGGCGATATAAAGGTCTTTTGGCTTTAATTCAGGCAGCAGCTGTACACCAAGAGAAACATTTTTAACGCAATTTTTGCGACCTGCTATCAATTCGGATCTCCAGGGACACCCTTTTACGTGAAAGTGTCATTTCATCGTTTAGAGAGTATGTAGTATGAAATATATCAACGGAAGGCTTACTCACATGGATGATTTTCAAAGTAAATCTCGGCAATTTGGTAGCGTTATTCAACCGACAATTTGATCATAATGCTGATGATACATTTGATCATAAATTCCCAAAAGTCAGCACAATATGACAGTTCGTTTGACAGTTAGCCCTTAAGTAAGTTCTATCGGCCGTATAAATATGTGTTAATATTTTTATTTTTATTCATAATTTGGCACTTAATCTTCGTATCAAGTTTAAAGCTTATCATTATCTAATCTACTACTTAAGAGATTTCCCATACAAATTAGTGATACCATTATGGCTTTGTTCAAAAATTTAGTAAAAAATTAACTTCTATACTAGACTTGGGTCGAACTCGTTCACTAGTTCATTTTTGCCACAAACCAATGATCAAACCCATGTAATTTAAATGGGTTTGATCAGTGGTTTGTGGCAAAAATGAACTAGTGAACGAGTTCGACCCAAGTCTATTCTATACTTAAAGAGGTTTGTGAATCAGCTACATTTTAGTTTTTTGGTTGTGGTATAAGAAAATATCAGACAACGGTTCTTGTTTTGGATACGAAATCTTGACAAAAAAAATTATTGGTGCAAGCGGTATAGATTTCGATAAAGATTTCAATTAAAATTAAGTAGATTTCTTGCAGTTTAAAATGTTCTATTAATTTATTTTCAACTCACATATACATAATTTAATTTTTGACTCATGCAATTAAACACATTAATCGAACATACATTTTCAATTAAATACTTTTTTATTATTAAAAATAATAAGTCTATTAGTTGGAAAAATAACCATTTATATATATTTGATGATTGATATCATGATTAATATCATCACTTTGGTAGTATAAACAATATTGAAAAAAAAATATTTATTCAAACAATTTGATGATTAGACCTGGTTTTTATTTTTTGTGCATGCAATAACATTTTTATAAGCGGAAAATATCATCAATGAACTTTATAATATTGTAAGTGTATTTATAAAATCTACCAGATTTTTAAAGACTTCTAAAAAGATGCAAAAACAATAACATACTTTTTATAGTTTTTATAATAATATAACGATAAGTCTACTCAACTAAACACTCGTGCTCCACATGTGTGTACGTATGTGTGTACACAAGCATACGTGCTTTACACTTATACAAAACTTAGATTTATTTTCTACATTTACAGCTACATATTAGTGGTAGTTTTTTATTTTGTACATGAAGTGATATTTTGCACACACAGCTTTCTTTTATTTGCTTTGTTTCAAGTTGCTTTTGCATTTTATATGCATGTATGTATTCATATATGTTCATATATATATGTTCTAGTGACATTGACATTTGGTCTTAAATGGTATGAATTTCACAACAATTTCCATTTGTACCACACAAGCAGCAAATACAAACATATTTACAAATAAAATTGTCAAAATTGTAAATTTGAACAAAGGCAACGATGTCAGGATTCCAATAACCGTAGGGGCAGTACAGTGTTATGAGAAACAAAAGACAGTTTGTCAATGTCTTGCTGGCGAATGAGAGAAAAAGAAAGGGAGTTAGAATAGAATCATAGAAATATTGCTATGTTCATGCTCATGTCAGTATTAAAAAGTCGCAAGTATTTGTTATAGTGATTTTATTTTCTAGTTCTTCCGAGTGTTGTTGTTCTTTTAGATGTATTACAGTTTTGTTATTTTTTGATAAATGTTTTCTGTCATTATCTTTTTTTTCGTAATGTACAACAAATTATATAAAGAATTTTAAGCATTAAAATAAATTGAAATAGCTCAAAAGTATGCTACATGGTTTTAAATAAACATTTTAGATTTCTCGAAAGGAGACACGAAAGCAAGGAATGTAAAAATAAAAGATATGCTTAAAGCATATTTATTCATCTGCTGGTAATATTTTTCTGCTAAATATTGTTTTTTTTTTAATATTAATATTTGGGGATATTAGTATAATTCAAAACTAAAAGAAAACTATTCCAGTTTTTAACTTCGTTTCGATTATATGAAAACCTCCTCGTATTATATTTTTTTTTGTTTAAAAGGTTTCTGATTTAAAATTTGGTACAGAATTCTTAAGTAATTTTACGTTTGTAAGTTTATATTTATATCTATACGGAGAAATAATCATGTAGGCTTTTGTGTATAATTGTGTTTGCATACACAGAAATTCATTTATTTTTTAATATCCCTGCAGGAGAACGAACTAGTGTCCAACTAGTATTTTAGTAGTACAGAAATTAGTAGTACAGAAATAACCACCACTAGTTCCCAACTGTAACCCTGCCTATACTATCTTAATGCTCAAATTAGCATTGAGTGTGTTTAGAAAACTACTAGTACCATTGGTACTAGTTTAAAACTAGTTTATTACCAGTTCTTTTGTAAAGAAAAATTCTATGAAATTGGTGGTGTTATTCCTTTGTTACCCAGTGACAACGCTAGTTAAAATTTGCAATTATTTATCCAAATACAGAAATACAAAAGGATAATTATAATTATTTAATTATAATTATTTTTAGATCAAGCTAAAATTTTAGTAATTATATGATACCAATTTTCATACTGCGCAAGAGCTCAGTTAAAATTTATTTTGCAATGTGGCGCATTGGAACTACTTTATATACTAGTGCTCATCAGCACTAGTAATTTTACACAACAACTTTAACCCATTTTGCACTAGTTCTTGCTATTCTAGTAATTATACTAGTAGCTTTTAGACAATTATCGCCTATTCTCCTGCAGGGATACAACACACATTTAATATACACACACTTATGTTTAAAACATCCTTGAAATAGGCAACAAATTTAAAAAATTCCGTTTACTTTACTTTTGAAAGTCCGTACTACCAAACGAAAATTTCCGTAACCCTACAAGCAAAGTAATACGAAAATGATTCGAAATCGTATTGCTTGGAAGAAAAATTTTATTGGGGCAACAATCACATTCGTATTGCGGAAGATTCCCCCTTCGGGAGAGTTTGTGCGGCCAGGGCGATACTTCGAAGAAATACGAATGCAATACTTCTAGAAGATATAACTATGATATTGCTAGATAATCATCAAATAGAATTATTTATGATATTGCCAGATTATCTTTAGGAAGATAAATTATTTATAACGATAGATTATCTCCTAAAGTACCATTTAACTATTTTGCTAAATCTGAAGGAAGAAAAATATATATGTATGTATGCATTTTATATAAAACTACCATTAATTTAAATTTAAAGCAATTTTTTATGGTTAACTAAATTCAATTTATCATCACGGGAGTCATTAGTATAAAAAGAAATTTTCTGACATAATGGTTTTGGAAATTTTCTGATTGTTTTTATTTTAAATTAAATATTTTTTTATTATTTTCTAGCTAAAAATATATTGATATTATAAATTTATCGCGCTTGTGATAAAACGCCAGGCTGAAAAAATGTAACATTTTAATGACATAAAATTCCTTGTTAAAGAAAAAAATAAATAGTCAATACATTTTGAACTGTTCATTCAAAAATGTTCACTGAAATGAAAATATTTTAATATAGAAAAAGTATTGCTTTAATGATTTTCTTCTAAATGATAAAAATAAGATATTGTATTTATATCTTCTGGGTAAGATATCTTCCAAATGTTTGTAGGGAAGGTTTTTTACATAGAACTGTGTGTGTGTGTGTAAAAAAAGAAGAAACTAAAATTCAGTAAAATCAGCGCAAATTAAATTTTTTTAATAGATTATCAATCTAATCTAATTTAATTTCAAAAAACCGTTTCCGTAAAGTATTTCGCTTTATTTAAAAGAGCAAAATTATTTTGCATTCTACGAGGAAATTATTTAACAGTATGTATTTAAAAACTATTTCTTTTATAAACTTTACTTATCACAATATATTTAATTTTTGCTAGTAGGACGTATTAGATTCACATAAATATGTCTGTGTTTTATTATGGCGAATGGATTTAGAATTTTATTTCTTCTTTGACATAAAGTCTGTTAAAACTTTGTTGAATTTATCTCGTCTTATATTTTTGGCTGGTAGGTTTTTCCATTCTGCCTGTTCATTTGCTGCTCGATAAAAAGTTTACAAATATATTTTTTATGTTGATATATTTGACAATATCTAACACAATAGCTTTGATTTTTTTAAGATTTGTCAGCAGATAAAATGATAAAGAACAAGGTGATGGGCAAGAAAGAAAGCTTGACAATTGAGCATTACAGAGTTTTGAGCTTGTTTGACAGGGTTTTAAGCCTAAGCCTAATGCATGCCATTTGCGGTTTATATTACACAAGGAAAATCAATTTTATTTTTAGGGAAATTTTACATTTTTTTAAGCCTAAGAAGCTTTTAAAATTTAAAGACAAATACATACGAATCATTACGAAACAATAATGCATAACATCGTTATCTTAACCTATCATACTGCTTTTATTAGCTTCATAACCAAGACGAAAAAGAGGTTTTGGGTTAAATAAAATTAATTGAACCATATATCACTGTGGATTGAAGTGAGTAGAAGATTAGCGACACGCTGCAGTGGTTATGGTGGGCTTTCCAGTACAATCCAAATAAAAATCCAGCCTTCTATTCCTTATTCAAATAAAAGTGGTATGAAGTGTGTAGCCATAGTAAGAGTTTCCAACCAGAGGTTTGTTTGTCTCGTACACCCAAAAAAATTTGAAGTGAACAGCAAACAGCCAAAAAAAATCTTTCTCTATATTTTTAGCAGTTTTTCGCTATTTATTTAAAATTTTATGGGTGTACGAGCCAAACGGAGATCAGCCCCCGTATTCTGTAACTCGCTAAAGCTAAATCTCTATCGCTAAAAATTTATAGAGTCGATTTATCGATTTTCGGCTATAAGTGCAACTTTAAAACTTGTATTGCTAAATAAGGCATTGGCTCAAAAACTTATTGAGCCGAAATTTTTAATTTTCTATTTGTTCAGCATTTTAGCGATCGAATTTAGCTTTAGCTCTAGAGAGTTACAGAATATGGGACCAGATTGGGATTCAGCGCGTTAAAGTAGTAGGGTTTGGTAAAATTTAAAGTTCATTTCTAACCATGCGTAGATAATACCTTCAATCTGTGTCACTAGACCATTTTTCAAAATGAATGGATATTACCTTTAATGTGGATAACTAGACAATTTTTTTTACCACGCATGAATACTACCTTTAATAGTGGGTTATCGACTTATAAAATTTATCATACATATATGTATGTTTCGTGGGCAGCAACGTCTAAATACATATACTGTGATTTTCACATTTGACGTAAAGAGCTTTAAAAGCTCTTCCAATTTGTTCTTGTTTCTTTGCAAAGTTAGCAGCAAGCACTGTTTTCGCCGATGTCGGATTGGCTGTTGTGCTCTTGTCGGTGCGAAAGCAAAAAAGCTCTTTTCTAAAAGCTCACACATTGTGCATATGGCTTGGACGTAGCTGCTGTAGGGTGTCAGGCCTGTATTGCTTACTGAAGTAAACAAAATATATGTAAGTTAGAAACTTACACCCTAATTCCACAACGCAGACGGTCGACTTGAGTAAAAAAATTTTATGAAAAGCGCTGATTATTTTCAGTGAAATTTTTGACTCAAGTTGAGCGTGTGTGTATATATAGGTTTTCGTACAAAAAAATATAAATAGGGGCTACTGTTGACATACTTACTAAAAAAATAATCGATTAACTTTGTAAAGGGTCCGCCATCTAACGTTTTTTTTTCAACTAGTGCTTATTTCGTGAATGGTAACACTTAGCTCATGTCTGATTTGACAGATAATTAGTTTTATTCTTCCGCTAAACGAGCCAACTGAGCATCTAATGCGTTTTCTCTTCGCTAAGTGGGCCTGCGATCGACTTACAGAAGATGCCGATTTTGCCAAAAAAAAAATCATCTTTTCAGATGAAGCTCATTTTGATCTTGGCGGGTGTGTAAACAAGCAAAATTGTCGAATTTGGGGCACAGAAAACCCGCACGCATACATTGAAAAGCCTACGCACGCAAAACGAGTCACTGTTTGGTGCGGATTTTTGGTCCAGAGGCATAATTGGGCCATTAAGCAAGGAGTGGCCGTTATAGTGGGTACACACTTTGCAACGTGTTTACGCAACACGTTTATATTTCATGTTGCATATTTTGATACAGACTACAATGCAACCGCCAATGCAACCCATAAACATCAAAACATTTTGATATTTTCGAAACTTAGAAAGCAACTTCGAATGCAACCATAAACAAGACTACACACTATGCGACCGACAATGCAATCTGCCTGGTTGCATAAACACGTTGCAAAG
The DNA here is from genome assembly GCA_949987645.1 of Tachina grossa. NCBI lineage: Eukaryota > Metazoa > Arthropoda > Insecta > Diptera > Tachinidae > Tachina > Tachina grossa. The sequence goes on from OX465275.1 coordinate 170,838,118, forward strand.
TGTGTACCCACTATTACAGTCAATGGCGATCGTTATCGGGCCATGTTGAACGAATTTTTGTTCACAAAAATTGAAGAGAAGGATATTGGCAACATTTGGTTTCAACAGGACGGCGCTACGTGCCACACAGCCCCAGCTTCAGTAGTTTTTTTATAGCATTTTCAAAAAAAAAAAAAAAGTTATCTGACGGACCCTTTATATTATGTTTTAAATGCTTTTAATACCGACAAAAATTATAAATCGTTTTCTATCTTCTTTAAAATTCTAGTAAAATGAAACCTTGTTAAGAATTTAAAAATATACCATGATGTCTTCCACCCCCCTTCACCGTTTTTCATCTTAATCAAACGGCTTTGCTTTAAAGGTATCATAACATCAAAAATAACAACCATTAAAATGCCTTGTCTAAATGTAACTGCCACAAAAACAGATTTATAAAAAATGTGACAAATGTCAGCTTTTATGCATAACTTTGTTCATACCTTTTTTTCCTTTTACGACTATTACAAACATGTTAATTTTTCTTTTTTTTCTGTGTAAACCCATTTTTATTTTTTAACCATGAGTGGAGGCTCCACAGTCACCCGTCACAAATTTCATTTATGTGAGTGTGTGTGTTTTAATAATAAAAAAAATCGTTTTCATGCCAGGTAGATCGCTATTTTATGTCAAATGTTACAAGCGGGGTTGACAAAATATGTCACACGTAAAAGTTTGACAAGCCGTTTTTTTACTGCTTTCATTTATTCCATCTGCACAATGCCACCAAGTCTTTGGCATTTGATTTAAAGCATTTCTTAAGAGTTTTTCTCTCAATTTCTTTTAGTTTCACTTGAAGACACAGACAGCGTGTATAAAAAATTACAAAACATATATTTTATTTTTCTTCACACATTTTTCAGATTCATCAAAAAAAGTTATTGGTAATTTATGCAAACAACCGAATAAAACAAATACAATCTGTAGAGTATCTATTAAGCTGTGTGTGCACGAGTATAATTTTTCAAGGTGTTAATATATCTTTATTTATTTATGCTTACATGATATATGTCAGTAAATTTGTAGCACAAAATTACATGAACACAAGGTGGCGAAAAATATTAAACGATTTTCAAAGTTTCAAGTTGCTTCTTAAATAAAATTGCTTGAATAATATTGCTTTCTATTGTATTGATATCGATATCCATAATTTTTCACTCAGACCTTTTATAAAGTGGTTTTTAATTTAACAAACAAACTACAAGCTAACAAAAATTATTTCATTATAAGCTTTCATTTTTAAGCTGCTGTTTATATATATATTAACAAAAAAAAAAAAAAAAAAGTATACAAATCACGTTGAAATCAGCTTAACTTAAAAGCCATTTTTCATTTTTCTCATACCGAAACTAATGCTCGTTTTTTTCCTGCTTCTAGTACAGATTTATAAATCTGTAACACAAATACAATTTCCACTTGTTTCACAAATAAATGAGCATAAGAAACAAAGGAACTAAATCTGTTTTGAGTACAGCTGTCAAAAAAATATTAAATGATTTTCTTATGCAGCTCAAGTGTGGTGATATTTTACCACAGAAACAACAAAAAAAAAAAAAATAAAATAAAATTAAAAAAAAAATAAGAGGAATCCTAAATGAAAAAAAACATGAAGTTAACAAAATTATATAGTATTAAGAAGACAAAAAAATTTTTGTAATAAATGATGTTTTGTATTTTGTTCATAAAGAATGTATAAGAATAAAAAAAATCAATTTAATTAAGATATTGATACTGAATCGAAGTGGATACTGTTAAGGGTAGATTTAGTAAATTCAAACGATTTTTTTCATTTTGAAATTTGTATGGAAAAATATTTTTTGAAATGAATTTTCGATTTTTTTCATACAATCTTGAAGCGTTTAGAAACAAAATTGTTTACAAAATCTGCTTACTAGATTTGAGTCAATAAATTTTTTAGCCGCAAGTCTTCCATACTTATTTAAAAAGAATATTTTACAGTACTCTCTAAATTCTAAGGCCGATATTAGTAAGAGATTATTAAAGCTGATGATGTTTAAACGTAAACAATTTGGAAAGAAAAAAAAAAGGATTTAAGCAAAGCCTTAAACCCAGGGAAAAACAATTTAAAATTAATAAAAACCATATTGAATTAATAGGAAACATTAAAAAAATTCTAGTCATGTTGAAATTTCTTATTTCAATATGGAAAAATATTAATTTATAGTATTAATTTATTAATTTTATTTATTTTTAATTATCTCAACACACATTTTCTATTATATTAAAAATTATTGAATGGATGTGACGCGTTCTTATTTTTAAGATGCAACTTTTTCATGATTGTAGATTTAAAAACTTTTATCTATACCATTATTAATTATTGATTTATATGGTAATTTTTTTCTAACCTGCAATTTAATAAAAAGCATACCAACATGTTCCTTATGATAATTTACATTGCAAAATTATTTGTACTATTTTCATTTTCAAGCTAGACCAAACATTTTTGACATTTACCAAATTTCCATAAACTAAAATGAAGGACTTTATGCTTTTCATCTGTTTTTTTTTGTTTTTTGTTTTGCTTTAACAACAAAGACAACATCAAAAAGCACACATTTCAGAACAAAACTAAACCACTTTTTAAACTTAGTTATAAAAAAAGGATAAAATCCAAGTTTCTATTGTTGTTGTTTGGGCGAATGTTGTTAGAGAAACAACAAACTTTAAATGCCAAAACAGTAACAATCGCTTAGTAAAAGTAAAAATTTTGAGACAGAGAAAGCGAGAATAAAAAATACAATACCTTATCCAAAAGAAAAAAGTAGGAAACACCATTCTTTTTGCTTCAATTACTACATATTTATTTTAGTTACAGAAAAAAACCATTGCATGCTTTTAGGATGGTTTTGCGGACAACAAAAATGAGTCGTTGTGTATCTCAATTTTGTTACAGAAAAAAAAGAAGCATTGCATTAACATACAAAAAAATTTAGAAAATAAAATAAAACAATACCAACGGTGCAAGGCCAAAATGGTTTTAAATCTGAGAAAAATTTAATTTTTTGCCAATATTATTTGCTTAAATAAATCCATTAGTACGAATTTTTATTTAGCACAACTTGAGTGTAGAGAACAAAATTAATAAAAATAATGTAAAATAAACAAGGTTTTTAAATGCATGATGGAATTACCATACTTTCATTTTTCCAAAATAATAACAACATCCATAATGCTTTACAATCAGACTCTTAAAACTTGTTGGGGCTCTAGTTGAAAAAATATGGGGAACATTTTCCAAAAGAAAAGATAAACCTATTCAACTTGGTTAGGTCAAGAATCAAGTTTCCTCAATAAATCTGAGTTTGACACACTTTCAATAAAGAAAACTTTTCGTCAGATTCCAAAAAAAAAAAAAAAACGTTGCACAGTGGCACAAATATTGTACAAGTGTATGTCCGATTATTTTATTTGTAAATCTAATTAGAATTGTCCTTTTTAGTCTCAGGGCATTTTTCCTTGTTTCATTTTTAGAATTTCTCCACAGAATTTTGGTCACTCTTCTAACTCTAGAGAGAGTTTTGCCAATCATTTATTTTCTACAGCCAAATGTTTGAGTTTATTTCTCTTTTTTCCCACAAGTTTGGCATTTTTCTATATAATAATATGCAGTGATCTCAGCGTCCTCGGCAGTAAGCGATTTCCATTCTAGCGATACCCTGATGTCTTTGAGTCTATATTATCTCGACATTTTCCTAAATATTTGAATAAGTTTATCTCATTCTTGCATTGTAAGACGTTTCGAGATTGAACTTTTTGATTTCTTAAGGCTTCGATATCTGCTCTGCTGTCTGGATAAACTTAATTTATTTTCCAGCCATGTAAAACCAAGAAGAAATATTAATATTTTTTCGGGAAATTGATTTTGATTTTTGAAGCTCTTCTTATATGTCATTGGGATGACGGACTCATTTCGACTATTTTAGTTATATTGTTATATCATGGAGGCTATGCTTAGTGCTAGTTTACACTATGTAAGTCTTATTGCTAAGCTGCTTAGTTGGAGGAAGAGATAGACAACACAGAAAAAAGGATTCCCAAAAAATGTTTAAGCAAATATTTGTTTGAAATCAAACTTAGTTTCAGTAAATATTCTGTACTATTGCACTAAATTAATTTATACCAAAACACTGTATAGATAAGAAACAGGCCACGACGTTTGTCGGCTACTTTTCGGCATTTACATGCATACAACACGATCAATCAAAATAAACAACAACTAAATAACAACAACCGCACAACAGCACGTTGTTCCCATCAACAAGCAAGATAAACACCAATACACTGAAATAACATTTTCTCTCAGCCGAACTGTGATTAATTTAAATTTTTACAAAATTTTTATCAGAATTTACAAAATTATTTGTAGGACCGCATTCAAATAAGATATTTACTGATTCAACGAATTTGGTTACTGAAAATGAAATTTAGTTTTTTCTGTGAAGGCGAACAGAAACGTTTCTCTTCCCCTCGTCACTCTCTCGTAACAAACTAATCAGCTTAGCAATAAGCGCCCACCTTGGTGGCCATATTCTTTCTTGCTAATCCATGTTTTTCATCAATATTTTGGCAGTTGAAAGTTATTATACTAAATTCTTATCCTATGTGCTTGCTTGGATACCCATGATGATTTTTAATCAAAATTGATTTTTAGTTTAATTTCAAAGAATTTCCTAAAGCAAAGAGTGTCGTGAATTTTATAGAAATTTCTGCAGCCTAAATTTGAGTTTAATTTTTGGAACCAGGACTAATAATTGGTACCTTTTTTTACACTTTGTTAAGATTCGGTCTAAAGATTAATTAATCTTTGTAGAACAATATTTTTAAATTAATCAATATCCTTTTTTCCTTCAAAGCAAAGCGTTGGCTGAAGTTGTTTCCACGTCGAATATACAAAACCGAAAATCCTCGGTTCGAACCCTTTTATCGAACGCTCATTCAAATAACAATACCACGCATTTTCTGATGTACATTAGTGTACCTTTGAATTAGTTGTTGTAAGAAAGTTCATGAAGGCATAGCCACTGGTCACTGAACTATAACGGCTTCAACAGATACTAATCCTAATGTAATATCAGAGAGCCCTTCTTCGTCAGCAGTGTCTAGCAGAATCATCGGCGAAGTAAAATAACCAGTAAAATGGCCACTTAACACAGCTTTTAAAATTTAATACGCCTAATTGACACCTGAGGCGCTGCCACTCTGCATTACTAAAAGCGTACAAAAAGTTTTCTATCCCTATCCCTTTCCTAAAAAAGGTAACACCTAGTAATAGTGTCACCTTCCTGAGTGTTACTCCTCTTTAAAAAAAAAGCAAATATCCTAAAGGGTAATAACAAGGACATGCTACTCTTTAAAAGTGCAAGCGCTAAATTTATATCCTAAAATATCTTCACTACTAAAATTCTAAAACGAAGGCAAAGAAAATAAAAAAAATAACTCACTAAAAAACTACATGCCAGTATGTAGTATTTATGCAGCAGACCAAAAACTATGATTCAAAAAAATTTTCACCCTTCACACACATCAAACAGATACAAAAGCCATATGAAAATCAACAACAATAACTGCACACAAACACACATGCAACAGCATCACAAAATAACTCGAGTATTTAAAGAAATGTTATGTTTGGCTGACTAGTTGTTGAGTTTTTTTTTTCTTTTTATAAACCAAATTTAATAATACTGTTTGCTAGTGTAGCTAAAACTAGATTTGTTAGGTTGCACTTATAAAAAAGAACTACAAATAAAAAACCTTCAGTGCTAAAATATGTACATAGTAGTAAAACACAGCAGCCTTTAGCTAAAAACGTTGGTGTTTAGTTTAGTTGTAACTAGTAAAAGTTTTATGGAAAAATACGATAAAAATAGTTTACATACAACTGCTGCATTGCGCCAAATCAAATATAAACTTACACACACACACACACACTTAAAATACTCTTAAACCTACAGAAAAAAATATTAAATAAAAATAAAAAAACGAACACATAAAATATGAAACATGTGGTAAACTGTCGTCTATGAAGACAAACTTTAACTAAAATCTTTTTAAAAGTACTTAAAACTGCTTCTTTATACAGCCAACATATACTTAAAGTCGACCCGGCCCGTGTGTCTGCCTACCCGGCTGGCCACCAACAACTACTGTTCACAGATGCTTTATTGCTTCAATTTTTAACACTTTTTCTTCGTTTAAATGTGGCAAAACATAACTAAAGATGAGTTATCTGTTTTCAGCAGTTTCTTAAGCCTAAAAATATGCTTCAAATTCTTTGCACGTTACAGGCATATATTTCGTTGTGTTTACTTTCTTTTTTTTTTGTACATATTTCTTTACATATTTTTAAGACTGGAGTTTTTGTTTTTTATTAACCACTTCATTCTTGTCTATATTATAAATTCTGGCAATTTTTTGTTCTCCTTTCTTTTGTGCAGAGAGAGTTAAACAAAATTTATTACAGTTTTGCTGTGAATAATATATATAAAATTATTATTTTAATTAAACATTACATTACATCACAAGTGTGAATTTAAGGTTTTTTTAACATATGATTCAAATGCACGATAAAATATTTAACTCACTTGTGAATATTTAAATATTTTCCTCCTTATACATTAACACTATGACTTTTTACCGTAACTTTCCTAGAGTTTATTGACAAAAGGGGTACAAAAGTGATCAAAGGGGTAGCAACATAAAAGAGAATTCAAGAAAAATACAGGGGAAAAAGTCATCGTGTAAATCCCGTATTATTCATATAAAATTTTCCTGTTTAATAACGAATTTATAAAAGAAATTTTGTATGGAAATCTGTTTAATAAACCTTTTATAAATTAATAATATTTTTTTATGAATAAGGCCTTTTATCTTTAAGATTTTACAAAACATCTCAGGAATTTTTTCTTCCCTTCACAAATATTGCATTAACTTCTAGAACACCTGTAGTTGCGTAAAAGGATAAGCTAGCGATGATTTTTTTCCTGCTTTTACTACTTTTACTTTTTACTTTATAGCACAATAAAATTTTGAAACCTGATTATAGTTTTGCAGAGTTAAAGAACGAGACAGAAAATGGCAATGGATTAAATGCCTAAATCATACTACAGTTGGCCGTGACGAATTGCAAAACAAACCTTTCAGTTTACTAAATAATTTATGTGAGGATATCTGTTTTACAAACTTTTACCAAACAAAAATATTCACAATGAATAAATAATTTTTCTTCACTAAACAATTTAAAAAAGCATTAAGTAACCCTTCAACAAAATTTCAACAAACTTCTTTAATTATTAATTAACTAAAATTTCAACAAACTTCTTTAATTATTAATTAACTAACTTGTATGACTAAAGTCCAAGACGAACTTAATTTTTTCTTCTCAAGATATTTGAATAATTTCATTAATAAAAAAATAATTTCTCTCTATTATACATTTCACCCACTGTATGAAATGAGCAATTTCCATTTTTGTTAAGCCCTGTTTTTATTACAGCAGGCTAATAGTTATTTTTTTATTTCTTCTTAAAGTAAGCAACAGGACGATGAAGTTGCGAAAATCTTTACTTCTCCCAAGTTTTTCTTCATATAAAAAGAAAAATAAAGTAAATTATTTATAAAACAAACGCCTCAAGGTATACTTTAAAATTATTTACCTTAAAAAAAGGGTTGCAAAAAGACTTGCTAAGATTTTGAAAATTGTAGATAATTTTAAAATAAACTGCCCTAGGTTTTATTGGGAAGAATTAAAGGCTACTGAAAACTCAAATAAATTAATTTCCTAGAATTGCTATTTAACCACGGCCAGTCTCACAAGCATACATATTGTTATACAATTCTTTCGCTTATTTTTCCTTTAAAATATTTTTAAACAATTGAGCTAGAAAAGCCATCAATCACAATTTAAATATTTTCACAAATTGTAAATTATATTGCATACTTTTTAGCTTTACCCTTATAACGCTAGTGCAACAGCTTTGTCTAGATAATCTCGTCTTAACAGTGATCTTTCATTAGCCGACTTAAATTTAATTTTCCCTTGTCACTAAAAAACAGTTTTAATGCTATAAAATCTACAAGAGCTAAAATGAAAAAAACACTTATTTTTTCATCATCTATATTCTTGTTGTTCTCGTTGTTAGAGTTGATGTTTCTGCGTTTATCAAGTATTTGATTGAAAAAAAAAGAAGCCAACACACAATTTTAATCTTTATTATCATAACATGCATCACCTGTCACTAAACATACACGCACACATAAAAACTATATACATACATGACATACTTTTGAAATGATTTTCTGCAAATTTGTCTGAATATTAACGCACATCACGTATAGTTATATATGTATGTATGCATGCATGCATGTGTGAGTAAGTCTGTAATGGAAATTCTATAAAGCAAGGTGAGCATATGGAATCTACATTAATTCTTTGTGAAAAAAAAAACATTTATTGCATTTTTTTATAATTTTTTTTCGTATGTGTGAGTGAAACATAAGAAGAATACAAGAGTTGTAAACGCGAGTTAATGCAAATATACCATTTATTTTAAGTTGAAAGTCGTCAGAGAAAACACTGAGAAAAATTTCCATAAAACAAGATTGAAAATAACTATGTTTTTCCTCAGTATATATTTGCATTAATTTTATATATAAAATAAAACAGAAAGTAAAATTAATAAAACAATAAATTCAGTTAAGTGGGGAACTTGATTTGCACACGAAGGGTTCCGTACGGACACTACATATCATCATATAAATCTGAAAAAGGCGTAACTCACAAAAAGTTAAAAATCGTCTTTTTGTTTGATTATGATGCAATTAAAGAAAGTCCATTTACTCGCAACATTTTTATCGGAGGGTACTCAAAAATATTGAATTTATTAAAGAAATTCAAAATACTACTGAGAACTAAATATATTAAAACATGAAATGTATTTTGCTTCTCCTGTAAAATATCATATATGTAACTTACGCCTTTTTATAAGTTATATGACGACATGTAATACCTTACGAACTTAAATCTATATAATGGAATATTTGAGCTGAGGTAGACATTAAAAAAAAATTTTTTTTTTTTTGCTATGGCGTTTTTTTAGTTTGAGCCTAAATCGGCATAACGACGAGTTTTTCGTTTTTCTGGATTTTTTTGTAGTTTTAGCGATTTGTTTTTTAAGCTTAAAATTTGTTTTTTACTTTTTGCGCTTGACTTAGTTTTTGGTTTGTTTTTAGTTTTGGCGATTTTTTTCATTTTGGCGATTTTTTTAGCTTTTGGCGAAATTTTTACTTTTGCTGATTTGTTTTGATTTTGACGATATATTTGATTTATATTAGTATTTTTTTGTTTAAGCGCTTTTTTATATTGGAGTTTTCGTTTTGGCGTTTTTTTAATTTTGGGATTTTTTAGTTTTAACGTTTCTAAAAATTTCAAGTTTGACTCAGTAAAAAATACACTAATTTTAAAAAATTTCAAGTGTCGGGCCATAAGACCCAAAAAAGCTTAGCCCATACATTTTTGGGCCTCGTTGTTTTTTGACGAAAATCTATTATTTACGATCGCAAATGATCGATTTTGGTCAAAAAATTAAGTTCGAAAATTATACCACTCAAGCTTTTTTGGCGGTTATGGCACGATATAATTGTCTGTATATTGCATTAGGATTTCAGCATGTCTCCTTGCTCGCTTAAGAACATCCTTTAATATTTAAATTCTCATATATTTGTTGTAATAGCGGCCAAAGTTTTACATATTCTGTAAAATTTCAGGTACGTAGTTCTTACGATTGTCGAGAAAATAGCCTGTGACAGACAGAGAGAAAGGCGGACATCATAGCGAAAGCATTGGGTGTCCTTTCCACCTTTGGTGTACGGTATTCTAAAAAACTATAAGTTTATATAAATTCAGAGAAAAATGTGTATCTTTCAGGTTCTTTGCAACTGAAAATATTATCAAATTTGCTGTTATTTTTTTCATGAATTGCAATAACAGCTGCATCTTTCATCTGCTTGTAAAAAAATCGGTCTTATAGGACTATTAAGCACCTATTGTGAACAAGTACGCTATTAATTCTCTGTGCATTTTGTTTCACGTCCAACCGATTAATCGAATTCTGCTTTGAAATCCACAACTGATTAACCAATAACGGGTGATCAATATTGAACTGAATTTACGTCATATGTAAGAGCGCCTCTTTTTGGATTTTTGTTCCTTCTGCCTGAATGTAGTGACCCATACACACATATTTAATTTTTTTTACATAAATAAAATTTAATTTTTTTTAGAGCATTTATACTTGCGCAAAATCTAGCAGATTTCAATTAAAATCTCTATGAAAATCTATATCGTTTACACCAAATTTTTTTACACATTTACCAATATTTTTTATTTAAAATAAAACCCATTAATTGAACGTTTTCTAAACCTACAACCAAACAAATGCAATCTAGCTAATTCGCACACCTGTTTTTTAGTCCATACGCTTACTTTTTAGTACAATTTTGATATTTACCATAGTAGCGTCACTAATAAATACTACGTTTATACGCAGGGCTTATTTGCAAACTATTTGTTGCCATATTATTATTGTTTTAATTGAGACTTACTAATTCAGAAAACTATTCTCGATTAGTGCTATTTGCAAATAAAATGCTTGAGGTTGCCACGCTTACAAATGTTTGATAACAAAAAACATTAATAGAAGCAAATAATGAATATTAAAACCAATAATTATTTGATATTTTGTACATTTGCACTATTTTTTTTGTCAATATAAGTAAGTTTTCTATAGAAGTGCTACCAAGTTTGTGTACTTTTGCTATGCCGTATAAACAGTGAATTAATTTATTTGCGAATATTTTTATTTTCAAATAGTGCGCGTATAAGTGTAGTATAAGTTCTGCTGGATTTTAAATATATTTCTACAAATTCTAGTGATGAAATAGACTAGATTTTTCTAAGCTATAAGCGCACTATTAATTTTATCTCAAACAACTATTAATACCCTATAGCTTTTTGTTTTAATCAAGACAAACATAATCATTTTTACCGCGTTCTAATATAGTTGCAAAGCAAGAAAGCGCACTCACGGGCTTGTAGACAACATCTTTTGTATGTTGTTCATCTACTCGTATACGAAACGTATGTACATATAAACGCCTTTGTTTTTATTAATACTAGGATTGTTGTATTTTGTGACTGTCAGTGTGCTTAAGTTGGCAATGTGAATACACAAGACAAACATTAAGACAAATACCAACTCGTAACGTATAATGGAAAATGTTTACTTTTATAACAAACAATGAATGCTACTCCCACTGCTGTTACCTGTAAAAATAAAACTCTAGCAATATCTCTTCTCTATAACTTTTATAGTTTCATTGTTGTTACGACAACAACACAACTTACACAAGGAATGTAGACAGACGTATATACATACATCTGCATTATATATGTAACATGTATAGTGATACTGCAGCTGCAGCAGCTACTCGAACTATGACTGCTGCTGCCAGTGCAAAATACACGTGTGTTATGTTTTTTACGTGAAAGCATTTTTAATCAAAATTCCCAACTGTTTGATAAACAGCACAAATGCAAGTGAACACTTGCAGAAGCACTTGCACATATAAACATACACACACACTTACATAAAGTTACATGCATATGATGAAGAAAAATCATGTTTAATATTTATTTTGTATTTAGTTGAATAACAGCAGCCATATTTGAAGCTGTTTGCAAAAGGAAGCAAGAAGCTTTGTCGCTTAAGACGTGTAGGTAAATTTCATTAAAAGCAACTGATGCAGTTTGCTTCTCTTGTATGCACATTTCTTCTATTGCTGTTTCACTTTTATGCCAACCAGTTTAACAAACAACAAAGAAATGCTCCCCATGGAGTCTGGTGGTGTCTCGCTAAGTAACACCTGCATATAATGCAGAGTAATGGTAAGGATGTGATTTTGTTTTTTTATTTTGCTTTTAAGTAGCAGTTTATGATATATAGCAAATCAGAACTCAGTCATATACGACGTTATTTGTTAAAATGAAACACTAGTGTGTGTGTAGGGTGTTTTTGAAGGAAATTTAATTTCAATAATTGTTAAATGGCATCTTAAAGTATGCAACACTTTTGGAATGTATGGGATATTGTAATATTATTTATTTGCCTTTTTTTCTTGAAATGGAATTAAGGAAATTTAAGAAATATTTAGGCACAATTCAAAAATAAATTTTGCAATATCCTTTTGTCTAGTACAAAATCGTCTTTGAGTTGTTTAATTCTATGTGTAGATTAATTGATTGTGAATTTATTTTCAAGAAATTATTTTAATCATTGAATTAACGTATTTAATTTAAAACTCACATATTTTGAATTATTATTCATTAATTGGAGAAATTTTTTCAGTTTTTGCAATTCTAATTCAAGCTTTAACGATTTTTTGATTGGTTCGAAAAATTGGATAATTGAAAAAAAAATTTCAATTAAGGCTGTGTGCAATACTTTTACATCTGTTCGAATTATGGTGGCACTGACAAGATGCTCCACTCGAGATTTCCAGTGATCTATATTGATTCTTTAATTATTTATATAGTCGTAGTTTCTTATAGCAAAAGGACCAGCAGATATTTCCAAAACAAGTTCTGCCTTGAAAAATAAACTGCATAGAAATTTTTTGTGCTGTGTAAACTTTCAAAGTATATTTGATTTGCCACATCCACTATTAAAAATAAAAAATAAAAAAGTCGTAAATAGTTTTATGTTTTATGCTTTAAAAAAAATCTTTTGTAAACGCTGTATAAAAACCCATTTATGCTTTGCAAAAAAAACTCATCTAAATCTATTCGTTTGTATTTTGTTTGTGGCATGGTTTGTTGGCTACAGTTAACGATTTATGAGATAAACGTTTAGTTTACTATTTTATTTTAAAATTTGTTTATTTTTTATTTTACTCTTTGTTGTCTATAAAGTCCGCTGGAAGAAAATCCGTCCATGCGTCTGCTTTAATGTTGCCTGCACGCTTTTCCTCTTCTATTTATTTATTTGTTCTTTCGTTAGCTGGTTGCTTGGTTATTTAGTTGGTTGACTGCACGGCTGCATGCTCAAAAATTTAATGCTAATGGAGCTGATGGTAGCTGATATTAGCTGAGTAAAAAATTCTAAAGAAAAGTAGACAGGAACATCAGGAAAATGAAGCAAATGGCTACATGAGATAATCGTGTATAAGTTAATGCATTTTGCATGAAGGTGGAAATACTTAACATGAACAACAAAAAAAAAAAAAAAAAAATAAATAACAAATGAATGGAAAATAGTTTTAAAGCAAATTTAAGCGTTTGTTAGACCTGGCCTAAGTGGTATTGCTGCGTGGCAGCCAGCATAAAAGTTTAGTAGTGATAGTGTAATGCTGGTAGTTTATAATTTATGATGCTTTAAAAAAAAACAATCACTAAGTTGCAAATCATAATATGTTCCCTTTCTTACTTAAGCTTGGAAAAGAATAAATAAAATAACAACAAGAAAGCAAAAATTGACATGACAACGATAAATAAGACAGCAGGGGTATAAACATATATTAGAAATATGTCATTAAAAAATAGCAAAATTTAAATAAACTTGAAAACCAAAATGCAAAATTAATTAAAGAAGCTAAGTATTCAGTTACCTTTTGTTTTAAAGTTCAAAGAGCAACGAAAATAAATCAATTCTATTAGGAAAATAAAGCAGTTTTTATAACAGATAATGACAAAAGTATCATTTCAAGTACTCTTTGAGTATTTGCCGTCAAACATTTATGAATGCTTGCAGCAAAAAATAAAATAAAGTCGCTCATATAAAAACACAAGCCCTAATTTTAAAGCGAATGTACTAACAGCCTTATTTTTGAAACTTATTAAGGCTTTGTAAAGGCTTTTTAAAACAAATTTTCATACAAAACTTTTCTTAAAAAGCCTTTACAAAGCCTTAATAATTTTTATAAATAAGGCTGTAAATATATAACTATAAACATCCGACAGCTATGTTTATACACATTTTTAACCCCCGACTAAAAAAAGGGGTGTTATAAGTTTGTAGTGTGTATCTGTGTGTCTGTGTGTCTGTCCGTGTCCACGTACAGGCCAAGTGGCTGGACCGATTTTCATTTAGTTTTTTCTGTTTGAAAGATGACTTGATAGAGAGGGTTCTTAGCTATGTTTGAAGAAAGTCGGTCCAGCCGTTTAGAAGATATAACATCTTTTCTGAAAAAAGTCGGGGGTTTTTCAAATTTTTAATTTTTGTTATATTTATTTATATTACGCATCACAAACACTAAGCATAATTAAAATGTATAGACTATATTAGCCACAATCATATGCAAGTTTTTAAAAATACTCAGACTATTAATCGGGTCAACATGCGTATATAGCCCTGTTTATACGCATTATTTACACACACATAAAGTATGTTTCCACCCTCTAGTCAGCCTAGAACCATAGAACACTCTTTTCTATTGCGACAATAGCACTAGTTGAAATATCGACAACTTTCCTTTTATGCGCGAGTAGATATACGTTAAAGACAGCAGTGCTAGTGTATATCTGGCGACATTGTCAATAAACGCGTCAATAGTTTGTTTTTCTTTTTTACTATGCTGTGCAATAATGTTAAAAAAAAAAACATAAGTATGTATGTGTTTAAGTTTGTATTAGTGAATCTTTGGTTCAAATATCTCCATATGGTCGTAAAAAAATAGTGCTAAAGTATACTGCTAAATTTTCAATGACAACCCTATATTATATGTCAAAAGGCGATTACATTGGCTGGGGATTTTGCTACTGTCATCGAGCTAGGAAATATCGATATTGTAGACTTGACCCCCTAAAATTTACAGTGCTACAGTCTAGTGGTAGATTTTCAGTGACAAGCTAATGTTAAATGTTAATAGATGTTTATATTGGCTAGGGTACACCTGGTCAGTAGTACTACTGACAATGTCACTAGTAAATCACCAAAATTTCACAATTTCGCATTTCCTGCAGGGCAAACAGTCACACACACCTCACATCTTCAATTCCATTTTATATAAAGAAATTGATGTATACTGTGGCGAATGATCAATAAATATCCCGAATATCATACTCATTTTTTTGTTTGATTAAATATCCATAGTCTAAATATAAGCATACTTAGACCTTAAGTATCAGAGAGATAGAGTCAATGCGTTTGATACGCATGCTCCCTTTTATTTGTAGCGTATTTTATTTTTTGCATAAACGTAGCAGAGATGCTCTCGTAGGTTAGAATAAACTATAGTCATAGTTGCTTGAGAGAAAATTGTTAGCGCTACAATTATGATTATTTGCAGTTACTAAAATTAACACTTTTTACTAAAGTACATTTTTTTGAGTCCTCATTGTCATTCTCTATTTTATAAGCCCGATGAAACTTGCGAAATGGTTAACTGTCAAACGAACTATCGTACTGCTTTAATTTTTTTATATTATGATCACTATACTCTCGCAACACCATCATAAATTGATTGACGCGTGAACAACTCTAGAGATTTACTTTAAAAACCAGTCATCAATTCTTAGAGATTTTTTATGACGCTCATAACCGTTAATCTGAACAAGTCATTCCTCTAACTATGGATGGATTTCATACGCCATTCTCTCTTAATAATGTAATAACAGCAATACGTAAAAACAGGAAAGAATATCACCGCTGTAAACCAAAGTGTGCAATAGATCCAAATTTATTGATTCAACATCTGTCCAAGAAATTTGTCCGTCCATTACGTGCAAATTTTTGCTTAAACATCTTGGAGACCCATTGAAAATCTTGCTGATGAAGAATTTAAGGCCGAAAGGCTATCATATGATACGTGCTCCCGCGGATTGGGCTCTGGAGCAGTTCGATACAAAAATGTATTAAATTGCAAAATACGCAGGCAAATATTTAACAAACCTCGAATCACATCCTAATCCGCTTGCTCGTAATATCTTGAACTTTACTGGACACGTCCGCTTAAAAAAGAGGGACACACGGGCTCTTATACCTAACACTCCCGATGGGACTACTTGAAAATACTTTCCCCCCCCCCTTTTTTTTTTGATTATCACTACTAATGTATTATTTATAACTACCACTAAGTTTATGTCCGACACTGGTCGGGCCTAATAATTTTTTTTATAGATTTAAGATTTGAATACTTATTGTTAGTTCATATATGAAGATACAATAAATAAATACATGCATTAAAAAAAAAAAAAAAAAATTTACTGCTTTTAAAATCCCTTTGAATCTCTTAAAATTTTAATATTAAAATTTTTTCAAATGAGCGCAGCGTTGGCTGAGTTAGTTGGCACGTTGACTACAAAACCTAAGGTCCTGGGTTCGATCCCGGTTTTCGAAAGTCATTAAATAACAACACCATGCAGTTTTCTGATGTGCATTAGTGTCTCTTTGTATCACCTTCCTACAGTTCAAGGGCTGAAGTCATAGGTACTGGATGCAGAATCATCGGCGAATAACTGAAATAACTAATAAAATGACTACAAAACACAGCTTTAAAAAATTTAATATGCCTCATTGACAACAGAGACGCTGCAACTCTGCATTATTAAAAACGTGCAAAAAGTAGAGTTGTAAAAAAGAATGAAGCTTTCCTCTATCTCTTCTTTCACCACCTGTCTTCTCTATCACTATCCTTTTTCTCAAGAAGGTAACAAACACCTAGTTATAGCAGTAGGCATTCTCTTTAAAAAAAAATTAAGCATATTTTCAGGATTGAATTTTTAGTACAATCGTCTTCTCCAATTTAGCCCTAATGATCTAGTAAATATATTCTAAATATTATTTGCGCTAATGCAACCCTCATTCTTCAAAACAAATTTACTACTTATAAATTTGGTTTTTTGTTTTTTTCTTTTTTTGCAAAAACACATAAACTTTGTTTAAAATAATTTGGCAAACAAAAGCAGCAACATCACAATATACTCGCATGAATGTATGCGCTCATCTAATTGTTGCCATAAAGTAGGCAACTTTATAATGCGAAAATTACTAAAATTTATACCGTTTACTTTTCATGGCAGCCATAAGCAATTCAAAAATGTTTGCCTACATTTAGGCTGCTTGCATTAAATTGCAGAAATTTATGTTGCTGCACTAAAACATGATAATTTAGTGTTTAAAAGTATGACAAAAAAATAGGAAAAGTAAAGTGTTCATATTGGCAAATATAATTGCCTTAAATTTTAGTTTCATTTTACTATTTCAATGCATTTATAATTTTTTTATTTTAGCTAGAAAGTGCTTGAACCTAACTAAATTCAATGGCCGTTAAATTCATTAATCATAATTGCAAATTTTTTTTTTTGTATTTTTAGCCAACTTTTAACTAAAGTTTTAAAATTATGCGTTAGCTTAGTTGCTTGTTTTTTTTTCTACTAAATGCGTTTAAAACACTTTCAACTATGTAAAAATTTTGGCTAAAACTTTCATTTTAAACAGAGAGTTTATGCATAAAAGCATACATGTAGTTTTGTGTGAGTATATTTGAAGGACTTTTTTTTTTGGTTATTTAAAGATGCAGAAAATTTGTTAGCTGAGTGTATGTAGTAAGATAGTTTTTGAAAATTTATTTAACATAAGTTTTCCAAGCAGTTTGCTTTGGCAGCAGCATCATTATGGTGTATTTTCACAAGCCATGGGTGGTATTAAGTTTATAAAATACTTGCATTTTATATTGCTAAAAGTTTAGACCTTTAAAATGTTTTCATTTGTTATATTTTTTTTCGTTACGTAAGAGGGCCCAGAAAAAGCATTTTGTAGGAGGGAAAATAATTTTATGAGTTTTAATGTTAAAAAGCAAATAATTTAAAAGACACCAACCAGCTAGACCACCCTTTGAGTGTAACATCATGTTGCAAGGACTTTTGCTTTATTAAATTTTAGGGCGCATGATATAGAGGCTGAAGGAAAAAAAAAGGCAAAGAAAGTAGAAAGACCGTATATTTAAAAATTGAAAATGCTAGTTATATTAATTAAATAATTTAAGTCCGACGCATCTTAGTGTTTCTTTTTTTAAATTTCTTCATTTCATACCCAAATTTTCTAAAAAAAATATAACTCACTAGTGTTTAATTCAAAAATAATTCCATGAATTCAAAAAAACCAACTTTATTTCGTTTTAAAATTAAATTATTTAAAAGCAATTTTACTGTTATTATTTTTCATTAAACACTGGCATTCTTTTATATTGTTTCCTTATCCGTTTTTGTTTTTATCATTGTTTATGCTTTTAAGTTGCAACTAGAGATATTAAAAAAATATATATATATATATATACCTGAACCTCGTAAATAAAGAAACTATTGTAATATTAGCAATAATTAGGGTTATTATTAATAGCAACTAGAAAAGCAAAATGTTTTTCTTTGTATACGAAGTCTTGCTCATGTGGCAAAATGCATACAACAACAATTTGCTATAATTAATTTTAATTATTTTGAAATGCATGTTCCATTATTGTTGTTGGTGCTGCATCAATCATGGTAGAGAGTTTTATAGTTAAATAATTGTAAAATGCTTTGCACAGACACAAGCAGTCACAGAAGGTGTGGGTTGTTGAGCTAAACATTAGGACGAAAACGAATTCAATGTACTTTATTATGGTTCATAATAAACTCCTGACGAATAAGAATAAACTTCTCACGAATACCTTCAGGTGCTATTTGAAAGTATAAAACACATGAATTTGTTCTATTTTTTACCTTATAGTTTTTAATTTTAATTTTTCTATGTATTGACGCGAGATGACAAACTCACCGGAGACCTTTGAAAGTCAAAGCCAATGACTGTATCCAATAGATTTTGGGACCATTCTAATATATAGCGTAAATTGGGCTGGCTTGGGCACATATTTAAAAAGCCATATATAAATGATGTTCTGCTCATATATACATGTTGAAGACAGGTTGACGTAGAAGAACACTTTGTGTAAGAACTGAAGTGAAGTGAAAGCGCTGGCACAAGATAACAACACATTCAACTAATTTATTTAGGCCCTATGCTTATACGAGATTCCACAAAAATATGTATTATTATAAATATCTTTACGCACAGAAATTTTAGTACTAAATACGAATATAGAATTCAATTGCAACGCTGCCACTCCGGACATGGCCAAAGATTGTATAGAACCTTTTGCTCATAGCGTGTATCGTCTAAAATAGACAACAGATTTGCCAGTTCAATACCCTTAATATATTTTTTATTGAGGGCAACTATGGAGAACAATTCCAACTAATAGCAAGTAATGGGGAAAACAAAAAATTATAATTTTAAAAGGGAGAAATTTCTCACGGAATTTTATTCATAATTGCCCTGATTATGTGACTACATATGGGGCTGTACTAGACTAAAGAAGCTTGAAACTTTTCTCCTTGATCTAGTACAAAATCTTGAAGTCGAATCAAAAAAATTCGAGAGCCGTAATAACGCAGATTATAAAATATTTTATTTATAAACCCTAATAATAATAATAAGAGTATCTTTATTCTATGCAACATATAGCACTTTGTGAATTTTAATAAGCAGAAACAAAACAAATATTAAAACCTCATAGGGTGCCTTGGCTTCACTCCCCATAATATGACTATTTCTAAGAATTTCTTTTTTATTTTATGTAAAACACTTACGTTTCCGTAATTTCAGAGTACGCAAAAAACAATATTAACTTCTAAACAACTATTATATTTACCCGCAAATACATGAAACTCCTAAAAGTATGCTTTACACTTCCGTAGCACACAGTAGAGGAGCAATAAACATACTCGTATATACATACATAAAAAAAATATAACAATGTCATAACTTTTTAGCCTTATATCTTTGCATACATTGCCGAGAACAATCATTTGCTCTAAAACGATAAATTTATGGTATCCTCAATTTAAAATTTTTGCATATATACGCTCTATTACCCAACTAATAGTCACCTTTCATTACATTTAAAAGAGATAATTTGCATTTTCCTTTCCATAACTCAAGCTTAATATGTACGAGTACTTTAGCAAAATTGTTTATTTAGTATTTGTTAGCAAATACGTTAATGGACAGCGTGGGCTCAGGCTGAAACTATTAAAGTATGTGTATTGCAAAACAGTTTGGCATTCAGCCATATTTGAAACATTTAAAATGTATTCAAATTTTTTTCTCCCTTCAATTCATGAGGTTAACGCTAAACGGTTGTAAACAAAATGTAGAAAAAAAATGCACATGGAGTTAGAGGTGTCAAAGTTATTTTTAATGGCTGGTTCTAACATTATTTCATGCTTTTATCAGCAACCACTAATAGAGTTTAGAAAAAAAACCACCGACTATAATAAACAAAAATTGGAGAAAAACATTTAAATTTTTTTTAAGGCTAAAGCGTCCAAATAATGGTAGAAATTGTGGTAAGATGTTTCATTATTTTTATGAGAATTATTAAAGGTGTTAAGGAAAGGAAATTATATAGAAATTTTATAGCATACAATCAGGCAATTAAAATATTAAAATTAATTTAGGGCCTAATTTTTTTAAAACGAAAACGCTAGGCGTTGACAAACTTTATATGGACAAATCTATCAAATTTTACCGTTTCCGTTTCAAATTAGGCTCTTAACATGTTAAGAATTTTCGTTTGATTTTTTTTTTGTTAAGTAAAGTCGATATGCATTTCGTTCCTATTTAGAGACGTTGCTAAAAAGAGGCTAATGAAGCCATCAGCGCAAAACAGTTGTTACTCACAGTTTTATTTTGGTTGTTGTTCTGGTGGTAAATACATTTTTTCTATTACAAAAAAAAAAACATAAAATCAGTTTGCAGTAAAGAGAAAAAACACATGGTATTTTCATTAATTTAGCTCGAAAAATGTTTTATTAAAAACGCTCTTTCATTTAAATTTCTATTCTAATATTCCATATTTTAAATATGGCTAAATTTATTTTCTAACATTCCTTGTTCTCTTATTTTTCTTAACGCAAAACGCAGTTAAAAAAGTTTTATTTTTGTTGCACAAATTGCTTGCCCTCTATTTTAATAAACTTAGCATACTTTATGGGCTTTTAACAATAACTCAACTAACAAAATTTACACTCCCACAGCAAACTTTGTGTGTGCTGTAACAGCAGCAGCAGTAGCAGTAAAACAAAAAGAAAAAAACATAAATGCAATAATAAAACTAAAAGCTATTGTTGCCTGCAACACCAGCATACGTTCATACATCACTCTTGTGTGGAAGAGCAAAAACAAACACACAATCACAAAAAAGAACAATCGAGTTATGTGCCTCTCTATTGAAAAGGCAATGTAATAAACACACACATATGGGCAGTAAGTTAGCATGTTTGTTCTATAGTACTCGTAATAGACAGATACATAAGACATATTTACATGTGGTTGTTTGTAAGTAGACAGACACGGCGTGTTGATACCCTACAAGGTTATTAAAAGAAAGCAGTGGCAGCTTGAGTCTTTCAGTAGAGAAGTAATACTCGTAACGTTATATATTTACATAAGGATATACAGATATTGGGCCTAATTATGAATATCGTATTTCGACTACGACTACGACGATTTCATACTAGATTAAAGAAAAAATGTTGCAATGTTCTTTAGTCTTCTACAAAATTGTCGTCGTCGAAGTCGTAATCCGTAATAAGGCCTATTGCTGAGTTTTATATTCCATAATACCTTCAAATGAAAAATTTCTTTAATGATAAGTTTTGGGAAAAAATATCACTGACTTTTTTTATTCCTTTGAAAGGCCTAACGAAGCCATCAAGTATGGAATAAAACGGCTAAGCTAGATGACACGCATCCCAAATATCCAATTCACATGACCTCCACGTGAGATGACCAGTCCCTCAAATCGCTAGTATAGAATGTCCAATGTGGCATGAGCTGTGTTTCAGGTAATAACAATGATAACTCAAAAAAATATACTAAAGTAAACAATCTAAATTTAAATAACTGCGGATAATCATATTTGTAATACAAACAATTCGTACGTTATATATTTTCTCTCAAGAAACTATGACTATAGCCAATTCTAACATATGAGAGCATCGACTGTCTGTCATATTTTTAGTCGGAGTATACTCAGACTATGGATGTTTACTCGGACAAAAAAAAATATACGCATGATACTCGGAGATATATATTCATAACTCGCCACCGTATACAAGCATTTGTGTTTATAAAATGGAATGAAAAATGTGTTATCGCTATTTAATAATATGCTTTTTGTGTATGTAAATAAAAAAGATCTGTGTCGTCGTTTCTGTAAAGAATGAGAGAGAAAGAAATAGAGCCTTTCGAGTGGAAACAATTATTATCGAACTGCGAAACACAGAGAAGTAAAAAAAACTATATTTGTTGATAATTTTGTAAATTTATTGAAATTTTTAAATGAATATCCCTATTTAAAATGGGTCAAGCAATATAATGATTTAATTTTTCTCGGCACGATAACTTGTAACAAGTTACAAAGCGAAACACTATAGCCGAGTAATACTCAAGAGTATTTTTACACTCATACAAATGATAGTAGCTCATACATATAGTCATTTGTGCTGCGTATTTAAAAAATGTGTATGAACAAAGTTGTTGGTTTTTAGCTGTACGCATTCATAGTTGTTTGAGGGCCAATACTCAAAGAGTACTTAAAACAATACTTTTGTCATTCTCTGCTGTGTGTCATATAGCGCCGCAATGTTAGTCTGACCTAAAGAAATTAGTTAGAAACCACCTATAGCGCACGGAGAACGTTGCCCGAAAAGAACAAACATTTTGATATAACAATTTTGCCAATTTCATGTCCATAGTGATTTGGCAAAACATAATGAATATATAAAAGCCAATTCGACTGATATAGGTTTCAACTTTAAAATTTCGGAACTACCTATTGGAAGACACTTTTCAAGCAGCCGTATTTTATCGCTTGTATTTAATTTTGTTGGAGAATATTTAAGAAAGTTAAGAAAACTCATTTCATAAAAAGAGTTTAATAATTTTTTTTCTTAGTTTAAATCTTAAAAAAATGCTTTTATATCAAGAGGAATAATAATATGCAAAACTTACTAAATTTGAAGTGAGTAAAAATTTATAATTTATTCTCTAAGTTCCTTATAAAGGGTGTCCCAACAAGAACGAAAGATTTAAATTTGGCGCCATTCGAAGTGTCATTGTTTGACATTTGAACAATTGTTATTGTTTGCTAGTAGAAGATACGAGGTTAGTAAAAATGAACCGCTACACGAATGAACAACGCATTCTCATTGTGAAATTGTTTTACCAAAATGGTGAAAGTTTTGCGGCTACAGTTCGCAAATTTGCGATCAATTTGGGGTAACAATAATGCTCCAAAAGAGTCAACTGTAAAGAGATAGATTAATGGATAAATTTGCCGAAACTGGGTCTGTTAGTGATGTAAAGACAACAACGCGCCTTCGACCAGGTCGATCGACCGAAAATGTTGCAGCTGTACGTGATGATGTCGCTCAAACGCAGGTCAAGCGCAAACAGTCAATGGTGTTCGGTATCGTGAAATGATAACCAGTTTTTTCGTGCCTAGAATTGAAGAAATGAATGTGGAGAGCATGTGGTTTCAACAAAACGGCGCCACATGTCATACAGCCAGAGAAACAATTCAATTGCTACATCAGTCATTTCCCGGTCGTGTTATTTCGCGTTTTGGTGACCAGAATTGGCCGCCTAGATCGTGCGATTTAACACCATTAGACTTTTTTCTTTGGGGTTTTTTGAAGTCGATGGTTTACGCGAATAAGCCGACGACGAATCAAGCTTTAAAAGAGGAAATTGGACGCTGCATTAATAAAATACCGCAGCATTTATGCAAAGCGGCCATTGAAAATTTCATTAAAAGATCGCGTGTGTGCCAGCAAAGCCGCGGCGGCCATCTGCCCGATTTGTTGTTCCACACATAACCTCATTTCGTCTACTTTACGATATAATAAAGTTTCACGATTTTTTTTTTTTAATATCTGTGTTTTATTTAAAATTTAAATCTTGCGTTCTTGTTGGGACACCCTTTACAAGTAATATGAACATTTTTGTAATATCAATTAAAACATTAATTAAATTTTCTCCTTTAAGTTGTTTAGTAGCATCAATATAGTTTTTCCAGTTGAATAAATTAGAGCAATTAATAATTTAATTAAATTTGATTTGATTTTTATTGAAAAATATTGATTGGCGAACCATATTACCATTATTAAAATATTATGTATAAATTTTTTCTCGAAGCTTTTTTCGGACTAGTCGTTAATTCTGGCTTCTTTATGAAAGAGTTTGAGGTATTGCAGCCATAAATAACGGAAGTCGTTTTTAATTGCATTTTCATTGAAGTGTCACTTGGAATTTGTTACATTTGATTTAAATTTTTTTTATTGGGTTTTTTTTTACAAATTCTCAATCAACAAATTTAAATAAACTAAGAGAAAATAATCATCCGCACTGCGTATGTCGAGTCTAATGTCACTCTACGAGAATTTTGTACTAGACTAAAAGACACGTATTTGTAAATTATATAAAATATATGTTTTGTTTGAAAATTATTAAAAGAAGTGAAAACGCGATTTATTTCGTCAGACAGTGTACACGTACTCTTTTGAGACCATCTCAACTCAAACATCCTTATTTTGAAATATTTTAATTGTTGCTTTGCAGGCTGTTGTTCTTTTATTACAGAGGAGTCAGTGTAAAGCAACAATGTCATATTCTAAAACCTACTGCATGTACATATACACAAACCCAACACACAAAAACTACAAACTATCTAATACCGATGCATTTCAAATAACCTACAAATGTTAAGGGCGCGACTGACTACTGGCAACAATTTGTAAACTTTTCATATTTTACTTTTTTTTATTATTAGGTTTTCCGCATTCTATACATTTTCAAGGGTTACAACACTCCATTGTCATCAACACTATCAGCAGGAGCGAAAAAGGCATCATCAGCTACTCTGAACATTTAGAGGAAAATCCCATATGCCAGCAGCCTTTTAATTTGCGTTACACTACAATTTATGTTATTAATACTCATACTCCAATGCACTCCTGCCACGTGGGACGGCCAATGAATATTTCCCAGCCACCCAGCCAGATGTAGCAGAAGTGAAACTGAAAAATTTCTTCAATGGAAGAATAGTTTTTCACTTGAGAAAAAAAATGCTCATATATATTAATTTATCAAGGGGTAGGCGTTATTGCTTATTGTGCGGCATATGTACACGAGAAATTTAATTTCTAAACTGGTTTTTTTTATTTTTGTAAAGGCGTTTTTGCAATTTGTGTGAATTTAAGTGAATTTACTGATACTGTGTTAGAAGTTTTTTTTTCTAAAAATAAATAGAAAAGATTTAATATCTGAGAAAAATAGCAGCTGACTTATATGGTTAACTAACTAGAATAAATCTATTTAGAAAAAGAAAATAAATACATTAAAATATTTATTGCAAAAAAAACATCATATTGCAAAAATTTATCAATACAATTAATTTGTTTAAGCAGTAAAGAAAGAAGATTATTTATTTACCAATTTAATAAGCTTTCCCTGCGTGTCGGCTAAACATGTGCGAAATGCTTCAAAAGCAACAATATGAAATAAAACAGGAAGTGTTTTCGAACATATTTTAAGCCTTTAGCCTGGTATTCTGTTCAACATTTCACGCGAAATGCTGCTGAAGTACATATAAAAAAATTGGAACGAATTGTTCTTGAAAAAATGTTCTTTGAAATGTATTTTCAAAATTTTAAGTTTTCATGCGATATAAGCCGAAGGAATCATTCTAAAACATGCTATGTCAAAAAACCTAGTTTTGAGATAAACGAATTCAAAGTTTATTGATGATACCGCGGGAATGTTATTAGATAGAAACTTGAAACTTTTTGTAATCATATAATAATTGCAACAGATTTTTTTTTTTAGTTTATTTGAACTTTATAAATTTGTCGTAGATCATAGCTAAAAGTGACTTAAAATCACAAATTACCTAGTCTTTTAAGTAAAATTATTTCTCAACTAAAATGGTCATCTAAATACACTTAGCATGTTTTATTTTGCAGAAAAATTTAAATTAATTTTTTTACTACTAAATTCTAAACTAAATTATGCTAAATGTAAGAACATTTAAAAATTGATGTTTTTTAAAATTGACAAATTATGCTAAGTACATTTTTGATAATAACTTTTGATAGAATAGTCCCATTACCATAAAAATTTTACAAAATCTAAGTTACGCTACATTTACACATGAAAGTACTTTCTTGAAATTTCTGTATATATATTATAAATAAAACTTTTAATGAAATAAATGACTTTCATGAAAATTTCTTGTTAATTTTCATAGGAAAGTGAAAGTTCATTTTAAAAATGTCGTCGAAAAGTAAACTTGAAAAAAATTGTTTTGTTCACTTCTTAATTTGAGTTACCCAGAACATCACCTACATAAATTTATAAGGCAATAAATTGGGAATAAATATTATTGTTAATATTGTAATAATATTATTGTTTTCAAAAGGCATGAAGTGTCTTCTCCATGTATACATATTTGAACATGAGATATCGTCCCAGCCACGTCAAACTATCCAATATGCAAAATTAGTATTTTAGATTCGTTATCTTGGTACCCTAATTTTTACGTATGTCTCGTTTCAAAATGCTGAAATTCTCACGGACGATAGATAACTCAATAAAAAATTTTTAAGCCTTTAAATTTATAATTGATGGGTCTTAGCACTCTTCTTAAAATTTCAAATTTGCATATTGGATAGTTTGACGTGGTAGGGACGATATTATAATTCTTTAAATATTTATACAAAATAAGGATAATTTATAATAACTATTTACCACAATCCTGTATATTTGTACAAATCTTTAAAGGGGGTAACACTGTTAACCTTTTTTCATTTTACTTTCGGAAAACATCAAAAATTTACTTTCTTGAAAAAATCGTTGAAAGCTGATTGGAAATTAAAAACAATGTGAGTGTGGTAGTGAAAAAATTTGATTGTATTGCAATTAGTTTCATGTGTAAATGGTAGGTTAATAAACGATGAAATCAGAAGTGCTATTCCCAGCATAACATCACTCAAAAAAGTTTTACATTAATTGTTTTTAGTTGTTTCAGAAGTTTACCGTAAAGTCAAACTTAAATGAAAATGCAGTTGTCCTACGAAAAAAAAATTATATTTTAACTTTTTATGTATGCTGTTGAAAAAACAACTAGAAAATTAAAATGATTTTTCGTCCAGTTAAAATGTTGAGTTATTTTCAATTGTTAATAAATAATTCTAAAATATCTAAATAAATTTAATTTTTTTAAAAATAAAATAAATGATTTTTTGTTTATTTTTATATATTGTGCTAGTTAAAAAATTAACATTAAAAAATAATTGAAAAACTCTTGATTCAAATGAAATGTAAGCGAAAGGGGTTTTAAATTACATTTTACTTGATTTAAATGATTTTTCATTTATTTTCCCTAACAATTTACCTACATAATATTTTGAGTGATGTTATGTCGACTTAGCGTGTTTTGGAATGGGACCGTCGAAGTAGAGTGCCACTTGTTTCGTATGAAATTTACAACAAAAACATGGGGTGTTTCTACAAACATAAGAAATTTTAGCATAGTTTCAGGCGCTTGTAATATATGTTACAGGCTTTGGCAAGAAAATAACCAAGCAGCGATGGCAGGATGTGGATAGGTCAAGTGCTACGCTGGAATCAAACCGACAATACGAAATGCCATAGAATGAAACCTGCAAGACAATCGCAGAAGATGTACACCAAGTCACACACGGCGCAGACCATTGGAAATCGATACATTCAAGATCAACAGATCATTAAATGAAATAAATATAAATATATGTATATATAGATATAGAGGCAGATTGTAAACATAAAGCAGCACGTATCTATGACCAAATTTAACGCTTGAGCTGCCTTAAAAGAAATTTATTGTTTTTTTTTTTTGTTACCAGCTGAAAATGAAACAAAGTTGGAATATAAACTCGATACATTTATTGTCACACTCAGTATCATTTTCTGTGTTTTTTCGTGAAATGCCTGAATATTTTATTATTTTAGAATTTATCAACATGTTAGTTTAATTTCTGCAGCCACTGTTTTAGCAATTACATTTTATAGATTTTATTTAAACTTTGTTAGTTGATTAGGCTTTTGGGTCAAAACTTTGTCCTTCTCTTAACAACTTGCCGTTCTTTATATTCACACACATGAGTGTGTTTGTGTGCAAGAGTTTTAGAGTCATTTTTAAAATCCTTTTTTTCCAACAAGTTTCAAGAGTTGAAGAGATCAATAAAGCAAAATCAAATGTTACCACAACAACGTTTAACAACCAATCTCACACACATAAAAGCATAAACTCTCATCTAGCAAAGTGAAATACTAAGCCATCCTTAAAAAAAATAAATGAATTTTTACTACAAAATTTTTATCCTTTTAACATGATAAATGTTTATATAAAAAGTTAAATGTTTAAAGTTTTATTTTTCTTTTATAGATTAGTTGTTGCTCTTGCAAAACTCGAAAAGCTTTTTGATACCAGGAGAGAGAGAGAAAAAAAAGTTAAAAAAAAAATACAACACTTCAGCTTATTTTATATTTGTTGTCGGTAGAATGTTATTGCTTTAACAGTAGTTTATCATGGATTAGTTTTTATCATATTATTTTATTTTATTTTATTTTGTTCTTGTTGCTAGTGCTTAGAGTTTAGTAAATATTTTGATAAAATTTAATTAAATATAAAAGTTACTCGAGAAGACCATGACAGTTGAACAAAAAGCAAACAAAAAACACAAAAAGAAAGATAGAGAGAGCGGGAAATGGCAGACAGGCAAAAATTATGATGCACAGAAACATCACGGATCAATATTGTTCTTATTTTTTGCGCAACATTTTCTGCACACAAAACGACATGTGCGGAACAGACGCTAAAAACTTAAATAAATAGTTTGTTATAAACTTACCTTCATATACTGTTAGTGTGGCATCTGCTGATACAGCATCTCCTACACCATTCTCTGCTACGCACTCGTACGGGGCATCGTCACGTCCAGCACGTACAGGCTCAATGCGTAATATTGAAACACCACCGGGTTGCTCCAGCACAGTATAACGTGATTGGGTACCTACGGGAGTTAATATGAAGAGAAATCATTAGAAATAGTTCCCAAGCATATGCACACACTAAAATACACACACACGCGCAAGCACACACACACACACGCAAATACACACAGAGTTATTCTAAGGCTTATGCACTAAAACAAACTACGAACAACACTCTTGAGTGTGTTGTTCACAGAAATTTCAGTAAGCCGATAATAAATATTGAATTTTATGAACAAATTGAAAAAATTTCAATATATACAAAATGTTGCCAAAAATATGCAATTCAAAATTGTGAAAAATTCAGCATTTAGTACTTTTTTTAACTCTAAAAGAAAGAAAACTAATTTAGAAATCATAATTATTAACAAACCAGTTAACAATTTTCAACAGAATGTTATTTTCCAGTCAGCGCCTTCTTTTGAAAAAAAAAAAAAAAATTAAACTTAACTGTGTCAATTAGGGGGGTGGGGGGGGGGGGGGGAACTATCGATGGCACTATCCATACTAACGATAGTTAATTTATTTTCCGACTATCAATGTTTTTATTCTGCAATCGATTAATACTAGAAAACAATCGAAATTTTTTTAGTGACTATCGATAGTAAATAATGATACACCACTAAAACCAAAATATGTAAATATGATGCTTTACATAAACAAAAATTAATGAATGACGGAAAATTTTCTTGTGATGATCTCTTTTATTTTTCATACAATTATTTTAGTTTTGTTGTTTATTGAACTGACAATTACAATTCTATTTTACTTTGTGTTTTGTTTAAAAAATATTTAATTTTCAATTTTTAGTGTAAATATACATATATCCTCACAAAAATATCAATGTGAAAAAGGCCAGGTTCCTATCAAAAATTTCGGCCATCAAAAGCAGTGAGATATAAATTTTGACCAAGTTCTTGTTTGAGACAACACCTAACACTGAAATATGCTATGAATTATATAAATTTGTAATCGTAAGGGTGTCATATAATTTTTAGATAATCTGCCAAGATTTTTTTCGGCCAGTGCTTATTATTCGTGTCCAGTTCCGTTGCAAACGGATCATAATATATACAGAAATAGTATATTTATATATGCTGACCCGTAATACACGAAAATGAGGTTGAAATTGTATGCGCCCACTTTTTTAATGAAAAATTTTTAGGTTTGCATTATTGAAGTATGTATGCCGAATTTCAATAAAATAGCTTCCATTAATCGCCTTAGATTTGATTTTTTAATTCTAGCCTTCATGGGCGTAGCCCCGCCCTCCTGGCCAAAAATTTTTGGGTTTTAAAACTTTTTTAGTTTGTTCCTCACCTAGACCTAGCTCTGTAGCAAATTTCAGCTCACTAGCACAAATTTTAATTTTTATGGGCGTAGCCCCGCCCCCTTGGTTAAAATTTTCGGGTTTTCAGATTTGTCTAGTTCATTGTTCACCTAGATCTACTTGTGTAGCTATAGCGGAAGTGCTTCATAATATTGATGAGTGAGTCAGTAGGTCAGTGAGTCAGTGAGTCGGTGAGTATGTCTTAAAATATGCACTTTTTGCACCTCCATATCTCCGGAACCTTTCATTGTAAAACTTTCAAACTTCGCACATGAGGTTACATGAATTTATTCTAATTATGGTTTAAATTTCATAATTTTACGGTCGCGGGGAACAAAGTTATGAGGGTGGTAAAAACAGCTCGAATGGCTTCCTGTAAATATACACACTGCGTGCATTGGCCGGAACTTGGCCTGGCGCACTACTGTGCGCCTAGATATACATTATACGAGAACCATACAACTTCGATACTATCGCGATAGTATCGTCGATATATCGATAGTTTGTGTAACTTTCGATAGTCTTGAACCGATATATCGATAAAGTTTTTAAAACTATCGAAAATATTCTATAGTGACGCTATCGATAGTTTTCCACCTCTAGTGTCAATCAAACCTAGTAACTAATTATATATTTTTTCAATCAAAAGTTTAACTGAATTACATTTTTAATTTTCTTTTTACTCAAATCAATTAAATTTTTATTTGATAGTTTTTATTTTTTTTTTAATTAAAAGTCTCAATTGGCGATTTATTAGTCAACGAAACCTTTTGCTTAAAAATTGGATTTAATAATATGCTCACAGAAAAAAGTATTATCAAAAGATTTGTAATATCCATTAACATTTTGTAATATTAATAAAAAAAATTATTTAAATTTTCACCTGTAAGCGATTTGAATTAATTAGAACACTTAAAAATTTAATTGAATCAATTAAATGTTTAATTGAAAATATTAATATAGGTGACATGTTTTTTTGTGTTAATTAAAAATTTAAAAAACTAAAACTTGAACTAAAAAGTTCAGTTGACACGATTAAATTTTCAATTTTATGTTTATGATTTGATTAGGCTAACATAAGAAATAACGTAGGCAGCATGACGTCACAAATATGTCCATGTACAAGCTTATGTTCTAGCTATAGAACACACATTGTGGTATTGGACATAAATTTAAAAAATTCACTGTGTTTATTTTATTTTATTTAAAACTAATTTATTTATATTCGTTTTATTAAAAATAAAAAATGCTGCATTTTTACAACAGTCACAAGTTTATCACATTTAATTCTCATTAGCAACAAATATCTATGAAATTTGACAGCTTATGTTCAACATTATTTCTTCGAAATAAGTTTGAACAACTATTTCGCAATTTATTTGCAAATAAATGTCTATTCAGTCTACACGTGGACATATGGTGTTGGAAATAGAATTTGAAAGTTGGAAACATAATTATTTCCAAGTTTATTGCGCGTGGAGACCCCCAGTAAGGTTTGTATCGCTTTGTAAGCCAAATTACAGTTGATAATAATTAATGAACAAATAACACCTAAGTAAATTGTAAACATTCTGACAAACACTTAGTAGAACGGAACAACCAGCTGTTTTCGAAAGCCACTAAACCTTCATCATCAGCGTTCTTTTGTGTTTGGTCCACTGTGTGTGGTGTCAGTTGATGTAGATTTTTGCTTTATATACTTAGCATTATTGCAAATGGAATATGTGAATTTTTTTGATTCATCGTATTTCAATTTGCTGAAGGCTTTTTTGTATTGTAAGCTCAATTTTACCATCTCTATATTTACAACAGTCTTACCATTGTCGTTTGTTCTTAATTAAAATTAACAAAGTTGTTTATGTTTAAATTTTTTTATTTTTAATTTTAAACTTAAATTTTAACAATTCCCATAAAAAAACAACTAATTATTAAATTGAATGCACCTGGTCAAAAAAATACTTGTGTGGCAACACTCTATACTTAAATAGCTGTTGTTGTTATTTACATTTAGGGCCTGTCCCACGATGTCGACGACGTTCGACTTGTCGCACCCTTACATTTTAAACAACAACAAAATATTAAAATTTGTTCTTCTTTTGAATGTAAGTATGATCCACTGTGTGTGGTGTCAGTTGATGTAGATTTCTGCTTTATATACTCAGCTTTTATTGCAAATGGAATATGTGAATTGTTTGGATTCATCGTATTACAATTTTCTAAAAGATTTTTTTTTGTAATGAAAACTCAATTTTACCATCTCTAAAATTTAAAACAGTCTTGCAACTAATAACAAAGCGATACGAACTTTAGTCTAATGAAATCATGATAAAATAATTAATAAAATCATAACCTAATTTTCAAAATATTTTTAATATTTTTTCAATTAAAGGTGTTGAGTGGAAAAATATTAACCCCCTATTTGTGTAAAATGTTTGAGTTAAAAATCTTGGCGTTTTTGTAATAGACTAAAGGAAACTTGTGCAACTTTTCTTTAATCTATTACAGAAACGTCAAGATTTCTAACTGGAACGTCTTACACAAACTGGGGGTAAATTATAATAAAAATATTATTTTTTTTAATTCATCGTTTGTATTCTTTTTTTCATTAAAGGTCTTAATTGATGAATTTTTTTGTGTAGAGTATATTCACAAAAGAGTTATATCGATTTAGGGAATATCATAATTGAAAAGTGTTAAAGAAATTGGAAGAATTATTAAAATTATGTTTGTATGTATGTATGTATATAAAACAAAGAAAATTCTTTAAAATATTATAATATATAAAATATTTCTGTAAAAAATTTTTTTTTTATTTCTTAAGATAACTTATATGTAATGCGGAGTATGTGTGATTAAGAAAAATATTTTTAAACTAACAAATTTAGTTGTTTTAAATATTTTTTTTAATGAAATTAAACGAAGCAATTCAGCAATTTAGCATAATTCTTTGCTTTGAAAATTACATTTGACATTAACTGAATACATACCAGATACTTTTTTGCCATTTTTACGCCATACTATCGATGGTGGTGGATCTCCTCTAGCTGCACAATAAAATGTTGCCACTCCTCCCACACGAACACCCTGATTTTGAGGCTTCTTGATGATCTCCGGTGGATCTAAATAAAAGATAAAACAAAAAACACGAATTCAATTAAAAATATCATTTTAAATAATTAAAACAATCCCAGATTATACAAAACCAGGAAAATTGTTTTTTTTTACAAAAAAAAAACATTAATTTTTCATATGTACATGTCCTTGTGAAGTATAAGTTGTGGTATATTTTTTTTCAATGGTAAGATTTTATTTATTGAAAAAAAAAACCAAAAATAAATTACAGTCCCAGAGGATTATTTTGGTTTTAAGGTCTGCCATTGCTTGGCCACGATTGTCCACTTTTGCCACACACGCTAGATTGCAGTATTGGCCATTGTTTGGAAATAAATTGTTGATTCGTGACAAATTCTGAAAATTACATATTCTGTTTTATTTATGTGTATCTTTGCAATTTTTATTTTTCATTTTTATTTTGCTGCTGATATTGAATTTTTATTTTTATTTAAAATTTTTTTTTTAAGGTAGTTGAGTTTGTAAAGCTGCTTTAAGTGTAGACATACATGCTTTGCATTGTGTGTGACCATGCATGTTTACTTTATGTATGTTGTATGCTTGTTTATTTTTTATAAAACTCATTGTCATTTTTTACTAAATTCGATTTAACAAAATCATGAAACAAATGTAGGAAAATGTATGCACACAGTTTTGTTGTCTGTAGACTATTTGTAGTGTACAGAAAATGTATCAGCAAAGTGTCACGTAGAGCAAAGGATTTGTTTGAAAAAGAGTTTTTTCTTAAATGTTTAACTTAAGCATTGCATAATGTTGGGCTTTATTTTTTTTTATTTTTTTTTTTATTAATATTAAGTTTATTTTTATTTGCAAAAGCAAGCTATTTCCAAGTAGCAAGTTTAAACACATTACTTTTTAGTCAAGGACTCTTTTATATGTAAATAGATAAAAATCAGGTAAACATAATTTATAAGGAGAAGATTTAATTTATTTATTTAAAACCAAAATAAGCTTTAGAACTGTAATTCATTTAAATTTTTTAAGAGAGGTTTTAGGTCAAAGTCAGTTTTAAACTTTTGCAAAAAAAAAAAAAACACAATAATTCGCATCCAATATAATATATTTTATTATTCATTCTAGGTTTTTCTTTTCTCCCTTTTAAACTTACGTGTCAAATATTGTATGTAAGGAAAATCCGAAAAATTTGCATCTGCAACAATTTCAGGAACATTAAATTTAGGTTTTATATTATGTTTGTTTGTGGTTTATGTTTTAATTTTTAAATTAAATAATTTGTGAATTAATAATAAGATATTTTGAAACACTAAATTTATTTTAATTTTATTGTTATTATTTATTTATTTATTTATGACTGTTTATCATCGTTTATTTAATAAGTTTGGTGTATTTTTTTATTATCACTTTGTCCCCGTTTCAGTTTATATATTTTTTTATTTATATCACATTTGTAATGTTTATAAATATATTTATACCTAACTTAAATATATTTTAAACATAATTTAGAAAAATTTGTTATATTAGCCTCAAAGTATACCTCACTTTTTAGTTATATTCTTTAAATTATATTTTGTCCTTAAATATGCTAAGTGTTAGTCCCGGTCCAGACTTGCAATTTTTGTTGCAGCAACTTTTTATTTTTTAGTGAGAAAGAGCGAGAGAAGTATACAAAATGTATACATTTCTATTTCAACACTCTCCCACACATTCAAGAATTGCTGCAACAACAGTTGCAAGTTTGGACTGGGACTTAGAGATTTAGTCGGCTTTAAATTTTAACTGATATTGTTAGCTACAGAAAAACACATTAATGAATAAAACAAAATTTCTAAAAATAATATTCCAACTTTAATTAAGACGTAATTTTTTTCATTAAAAACTCATTTCAGTTTCATGAAAGAGTGTTTTAAGCTTAACAGATTTTACAATAGTGTAATACTGCGTTCATTTTCTGACATTATGTTCTACCTACGAAATTATCTAGATTAACTTTTAAACTGAGAAATCAATGATCACAACTTGAAGATGATGCTTTTTCTCAACATTTTGTACAGCGTCTATGCTGGTTGTTGCTTTAAAGGTATTGCTTATAATAAACGAAAATGCGGCATACATTGAGAAAAATGCATCGATTGGCGCAGTTCGCACGATAGTAAAAGCATACGCTCTTATTTCTTCAAAAATGAAGCGTTACGATCAGTGAAGATCGTTATCGCACCGTGATTTTTTTGTTGGAAAATATGAATGATACATTACAAAAAAAAAAAAAAAAAAATGCTACATGCCATATGGCGACAACATCCATCGACTTATTGAAATCAAAATACCGCAATTTATAGTTCTTGAGACATGGACTTTAGACAATTAATCTTTAAGAACTTGCGGTTTAACTCTTTTAGAAAATTTCCAGTGGGGCCACACAGAATTGACTCCAAGGCGTCAGAATACTCGAAACAATAGCCCAACATGTAACGTAAAGAATGCCCTTCGTCAAGAACAGAAGCGGTGGCCATATGCCCAAAATTATTTCTAAATATATGGCAGTAATATTTTATTGATCCGTCGAATATAAATTTCCTTCATTAAAATTTGTTTTGTGTTATTGTTTACCATTAAAAGTTATTTTAATATTAAAAAATCATCCCCGACATGCATTTAGGATTGAATTTGTTTTAAAAAACATTTTCCAATCCAAATCATTCCTGTTCAAGGTATATTTCTTATTTATGGTTTTTAATTCAGTATTTTCAATTATATTTTCATTGGAAATAAAAATATTTTTATTAATTAATGTGATTTTTTACGAATATAAGAAAAATTAATTTTAAAACAATTGAAACTAAATTAAAACTCTTTAGTAGACTTTACAAATACCTAATTTTTTTTTCAAGAATTAGCTTGACGCAATAATTTTACAAAAAGTTCAACGATATAGAAAGAAAACATTCGTTAACATTCGTTAACGAATATAAGTCGATTTCGGTTTGTCGAGAAAGAAAATTTGAAGAAACATTAAACCTGAAAGAAAATTGACTGGCATACCAAAACAATTTGTTTCCATATCGTTGAACAGACTGTAAATTATGTATAATATATAACAATCTCAAATTTAAAATAAAAATCAATTGCCTAAAACTATGCTTCATTAAAAAAAAAATCCGCAAAAATCCAAAATTGGTGGTAACTATGAAGATTTTTTTTTAATATACAACCAGCAATATAAATCACATTGTTAGTAAAATTTTAACTTTCGAAATTACACAGAAAGGCATCCCAATTTTATTTTGGACTGTAGATCACAATGGTATATATACTCCCCGTTTTAAAGATTAGGTCAAAATATCGAAGCCTTTTTCCATATATACATACGGTCTAATTCATAAAAATTCCTTATTTCAGCTTTAATCTGTACATTACTTATGAAACAGATTTTGCTTTATTAAGCTCTAACAAAAATTTGTATTCATAACTGATTAATATCAGTGAATTAACTATTAAACGAGTTTGCTTCTTTTGTAATTTTATGTTGGCAACATCATGCTACTTTCGTTCTCATTTTATGTTTAGTGATGCATACAACGAAGAATCGATTATCTAGGTAGTCTGTTTGAGTCAAAAAAAAGTAAATCATTACGCATAATGTTGGTAAAAAATAACTTAAAAAGTAGGCGTTTCACTTTTTATTAATAAATAAACCAAAAAAAATTTATATGTTACAAAAAATTGTATTTAAACACATTTATATTCGGCTGAGTACAGAGGTAGGCAAATACCCATTTTATAGCGGTCGATTATGCATCACTATTTTGTTTTAATTTTAAAATGTTATTGTGCATACATACATGCATACATATGTAAGCATGCAGTACCATACAAACATACGTATGCTTGTACTTACATATGCCCCTTATGATTATAATTCTATTTTTCTTTTTGCCAATGAATGGGATTTCTTTAATTTTCAACGATGTTTATATGTATGTATTTTTCTTTTTGTACAATTATGCATACATACATACATGTACCAACTTACATAAATTAATATATTTGCCCAAGAACATTATTCAGGAGACATGCATAAGAATAAACAAGAAACATAAAAGTGAGAAACCACAGAAAATCTCACATAAGGGATAAAAAAAATCAAGAAAATATTATTTATAATTGTTTATCAAACGCTTAAAGCAGCATGGAGGCTACATTAAAAATCTCTGAGTTATGAAACGTTTATTAAACGTCTAATAGGCTGTTAATCATTTATGAATACACATTTAGCGATTTTTGACTATTAATGTGTTATTGAACTGTTAATAATCATTTATGAATTAGACCGATAGTATCAAAATAGCTTGCGAGACAAATATGGTATATCTTTCGATTTTGACCTAATCATTTAAAACAGAGTATACTACTTTGCTCTACGGTAACAATTGGAGTGTATCAGCGCTATTCCGTATCATTTGGACGTTATTACGGTGTAATTATTGTCGTTGGTTTGCTGATCTTCATTTGTCGATAATTCTGCTAATCATAATAAAAATTCTTCGACTCAACTCATTTATATTTGCAACTTTAGCCAACTTTCAGTTAAAAAAAACACAAACATCTTATAACTTATGAACCCATTCACAAATCAGAAGCAATTTTAATCTACTACGTTTATTGACTAAAATCATAAGTTTTGTTCGAGAAATA
Organism: Tachina grossa; assembly: GCA_949987645.1. NCBI lineage: Eukaryota > Metazoa > Arthropoda > Insecta > Diptera > Tachinidae > Tachina > Tachina grossa. The sequence continues at coordinate 170,876,485 of OX465275.1, forward strand.
TCGTTAATGAAATACTTCGAAAAATTGTTCTTTTTTGTTATTTCAATTATTTGAGATAGATTTAACAGTTATATGTATATATATATATATATATATATATATATATATATATATATATATATGTTCCTTTAACTCCTCGAGGGAGCATAGGGTCACAACAGGTATATGTGATTTCGTAAAATTTACCAAATTCTGTAGCTTAGCGAGTTTATAAATTTATATATTTTGTAAGTAAGAGGTTTGTGACTGTTTAAAATTTGTGGTTAAAGTGTACTGATGATATGGTTGAAGCGCCAATGAAATACGTATATAGACATGCTAAACTATCAGCAAACAAATTTCAATTATTTTATGTACACTTCTGACAATACGTCAAATAATAAATTTTCTTTATATTTTTTTTTATTAAATCTCTTTAAAAAAAAATGTCTTCCTTAAGAGAAAAAATGTTTTAAAATTGTTTAAATAGTTTACAAAATTTATAAATTTTTCTGTTTGGTTTCTAGTCTTAAAAATTATAATTTGCATTCCCTGATAAAATTTTCGACGCTCTATTACAACTGAACAGTGAATTCTCAAGACAGTTTAACACACTGCGTCATTAAATTTAAAGACATAAATTTACTTCATTTAACTCATTATGAGGTCCTTTCACAAGCACTTATTTTAATAAGTCTAACATTACATAACAAGCACTTGCCTTTAATGAACGCTTATTTATCTATCCAGAAGTATGGCAGCTAACATTTATTAAAGTGACTCAAAATTCATAAAACCTATATATATTTCTTCTTCGTTCAAATCATAAATATAGCTACATATATTTCATTAGCTAAAACATTAGAAACAATCTCTTGACTGCGATCAGCGGTTGAGTTTCATGTTTAGTTTTAATTAATTTATTTGGCATAGCCTCTCCTTAGGCGTATGAACAAATACTTTAGCTAAATATTTGATATTAGCTATTTTGTTTTTATAAAATTTGGTGTTCTAACAAATTCAGGCCATTATTAATTTTTTATAAGAAAAACGTCGCCTAAATACTCTTATATAGAAAAATAAGAAACTCTCTACCAGCATTTTGGGTATTTATTTAAAAGACTTTAATATATTTTTTATCTGTAATATTTAACATAATGGAATTTATAAATGCAAATTTGCTTACTTTGTAGAAACTTTTTCTGCAAATTAAAATTTCGCTGAAATAAATAATTACATTTTATTCTTAGAATTTATGCAAATTACAAGGTTCATAATAAGAGTTTTTTTGTCTAATAGTTTCAACTACAGTATTGTCAGTTAAAAGCCATATTTGCTTATACTTTTTAGCAAAAGTATTTCTATTACATAAATTCAATTAATATTATTACAATAATAGCCTTCATACGAATTCCTTTTGATTTAAAAGAGGTTTATAAAACACTTTACAATACAATATTTCTTTTATAAACCCTCAATTAAACAAAATAATTTTTTTTTATGAACAAAGCAGTAAATATTTATATTTTTGATTTGATTTTATTTTTAAATTTTTATCACAAAGCGTATATGCTATTTTGTTGTTTAAATATACATTAAGGATATTTAATACCGTGCATTTTTTGTAATATTAGGTAAAAATAAATTCAGTAAAGTGCGACTCTGACTCGCGCACGAAGTGTTCAGTACGAACAATAGATATGTAATTTAACACAAACTTCATCCTATATAGTATATAGTTTTGGCATTTTTTTTCGTTTTTGGGGTCTTTTCGGTTTTTTTGTTTTGGCGGTTTTTGCGTTTTTTCGGTTTTGGCGATTTTTTTTAATTTTGGCTCTTTTTTAGTTTTGACACTTTATTTTCTTGTTTTGGCGATTTTTTTATTTTTGGCGATTTTTTTTATTTAAAATTTCTTTTAGTTTTGGCGACATATTCGCGTTTTGGCGATTTTTTTCGATTTTTGACGTTTTTTTCATTTTGGCGTTTTTTTTTGGCATTTTGGCGTTTTTTTCGAATTTGGCGATTTATTTTAGTGTTAGAAATTTTTTTTAATTTTGGCAATTTTTTTCGTTTTGGCGATTTTTTTTTAATTTTTGGCGATTTTTTTTTTTTTGGTTTGGCGATTTTTATAATTTTCGGTTTTTTTAGTTTTACCGTTTTTGATAATTTCAAGTGTTTGCCTCTTATGGTTTCCAAGATATAGCAAATTGTCAAAATTACATAGTCAAAATTGCATTAACTGATGGACCACCCATTAATTTTAATTTTTTTAAATTTTAGTGTTAATTGTTGTAGTCTGTATAAAAATACACTAATTTTACAAATTTCAAGTTTCAATATACATATGTTCATACAATTGTATGTATATTACATGGGATTTTAACATTTTTCGTTGCTCGTTTTGGAACACCCTTTAATTTTTAATTCTCATGTATTTGTTGTTGTAGCGGCCAAGGTTCTACATACTGTGTCCAAATTTCAGGTCCGTAGCCGTGTGACGCACAGACGGACAGCGTAGCGAAAACAATAGGGTTCCTTTTCAACTTTGGTGTACGGAACCCTAAAAAGCGAGCGCTGGCTTTGAAGCTCTTATTAATTATGAAGTAATTAAGTTGCAAAAATATTTGAAAGTACAATGTATGTTAGTATATTAACAAATCTAAGTATAAAAGCATATTAGAGTATACTTTAAGTCAAATATTTAACTACTTCTTTAAAGCATACTTTTGAGAGCCGTTCAAATTCTGTAAAAAATTTAACGTTTTTACAAACTCAAATATGAAAAATAAAAATGCTAGTAAAGCAAACACACAATTTAAGGCAACCGTATATTTAATTTTGATATTTTTTTTTAGTATAACAACCCCAGAAATCTATCAATTTTCATATTTGATTTCAATATGATTATTAGCAAAAAAAAAAGAGGGAAAAACTAAATCAAATAATTTCATAGAGTAAAATGCAACCAAGAGCAAATTTACATTTTAATACTCGTATCTACCACAGAAACAAGGAGGAAAAAAACTAAACTCTAACGAGACATTGGCAGAGATGATGACAATGATTTGATTTGAGAAATATGCTACTTAAAGTAATACTTGAGTTAAAAAAAAAAATTGTAGAAGTGTGTATATGAAAAAAAAACCAAGTACTACACCCTAAAGACGTCATCTCAAAGAAACAAGAGCAAGAAAACTAAGTAAGTAATGAACTGTGACACCATCTAGTGGAGAAGGAATTTAAGAAGAAACATTTTCCTTTACATAGTTTCACCTTACATTTTTACGTAACTATTGATCAGGGGGCAAATCACGGCACTCGTTATCGAACGAAGTTACGAAATATTTCAATAGAGTTTATATGGAAATATTTCGTTATTTCGTTCGATAAGGAGTGTCGCGATTTGCCCCTAGTTTTAAGTTCAAAGATTTTGAAATTGTACAAATTACCAACTGCAGATGTGTATATATTTTTATTTTTCCTCCAGACGTTAATTATTTGTGGTAAATCGGTGTGGATCATATATATACATATATATATATATATATATGTATATAAGCATTAAATCAGTTCAAGAATAGTAATATAAAAAAACAGAGATATGTACATCCCTGTTGTTTGCCACCGCAGCTTTGAGATGTTTAAATGTCAATAAATTAAAAGTAATTGAATGTTACAAAAAAAAAAGACAAACACATTTATATGCATGTTATCACAAGTAAATATTTTATGTAATTTAATGGCAAAATTACAACAAAAAAAGTCAGCATGAAACGTTAAAAACCTTTCAGGTCTGCTTCAATAATTTTGAATTTCTTTTCACAATTTTTTATATACAATGAAAATTTTGCACACAAAAAAAGTTTTAATGCAAACAAAAAAAAAAAACCATTTGAAAAAAGAATTAAAGATATTATTTATTAAGAAAAAGTTACTTTTTCATGTTGTCCGTTACATTTTTTTGTTCATTAATTTCTTATGCTGAAATTTTTCTACAGTTTTTATAAAAAAAGCAAACATTAATAAAAAAAAGAAAAGATTTATAAATATTTTATCGAAGAAAGAAGCAAAAACTTTAAGAAAATTACTTTGAAAAAGAAAGAGTTTGATGAAATGTTGAAGTTTGAGAAAGATTAAAATTAGAATTTATAGCGAAAGAGGAAATGCAAATCATTAAAAAATATTATATCAAAAGTACTTATTGCAAAGTGAAAGTAAATAGTTCGATGGAAGTAGTTTTCATATAATTACCATTTATTAAAAGTTTTATACTGCAAAGGGAATTATTAAACAGAATAATTAATATTTTTCAGTATCTATTTCTGTTCAAATATATAAGGAAAAGTAAAAAAAAAATTTAAGGCTTAAATTTTTAAGTTAAAATTTTGCATATAAATAATAATAATTTTACAAAGCAAATAAACATTTTTTATTATTATTATTTTGTTATTTGAAAAAAATTATTAATTTATATAAATTTGAGAACAAACTCTATTTTTTGTAGCAATTTCAATTCTATAACGAATATGTCTAACACACAAATCTATTGCCTACTTACCGGCTTAAGATTCTATTGTACAAGGGCCAGTGTCTTTCCAGTTCAAAGAGCACTTAAATAATAAAACCTTTTGGAGAGCATTATTTAAGGGATAAAGGCTTGTGCAGAAGGCAGGCTTGTCCAACAACAAAACAAAAACAAACATCAAATAATTTGATTATTAGCTCTTCACAAGTATTTTTGCAGATCTTTCTTTGATACATTTTGATCCTTTTTAAGAAAAAAAAAATTCCAAAAAGTTCAGGACCCTTTAATCTTTATATTCAAGAGCACCTTTTGGATAAAATCTCAATTATTTTGTGCGATTTTTCAAAAACTTATAATAAATAATAATAGCTTAATTTACGGCCTGTCCCAGGATGTTACCAGTAAACTTTCGATCGACAACTTGTATTGCAAATAACAATTTAATTAGAAAACTTGTTTTTGTTTTCAATATAGGTTGTCGATTGAACGTTTGCTGGTGACATCGTGAGATAGGCAGTTAGATTCTACCTTAGTATACTTTAAATATAATATATTTTGAGTGAAGAATTTTTTTTTTATAAAAACAAATAAAAAAAAACAACGAGTTTTCTAATTTAAATCCTTTTAAATTTTAAAAAGGCTCTGGTACAAAGCTTCGAAATATAATTTAAGCACTTTTCCTTATTGCCACATATAAATATTTTTTCTTTTGTTTGAGCTAAACATTCTTATATACATAAGTATATAATGTTCGATATTGCACATGTATTATTCAAGTTCCTAAAAGTATGCAATACTTTTTAAGCAGTTTTATTATGTTAGCTGTAAGAAACTTTTCCCATCATCGTTAGTATTATTATTAATATTTCCATAGACATTTCCTTAATAACAATATATATTTAATAAAACGAAAAACTCATCAGAAGTTGTAAATTGAAATGACTGAAGCAATCACTGTCCGAAAAGTAATATTTAATCAAAAAGTATTCACATAACAAAATAAAGAAAATTAACAGACAAAACTTAGCAATAAAAAAGTTTTGCTAATATATTTAATGTATGTGCTCTAGTTAATATCATATAAAACATTCAAAGCACATTAGCAAATAACAAGTGTGAATTATAACGAGTATTTGCAGCAAAAGAGTCATAACTCAAAATATAAGATTTCTCTAGTTACTAATACAGAACGGCATATCGTTCATTACAAAAAAAAAAAAAACTAATAAAAGGAAAACAACAAACCATTTTACATTTTCAAGAGCAAAATAAAGTTTTAAAGTAAAACAAATGCAAGTAAAACAAGAGCTGTGCAAAAAAATAAGCCACAAAGTAGATAACTTTTTAACCTCAATTGTTTTTGTTGTTGTTGTAGCAATTGTATTATTTTTATAAGGAATTTTACAAATGGGAAAGCAAATTGTTAGTTTTTCCTTTGGTCTGGGAGAAAATGTTATTATCTTATTAAAGCAAATATTTATTTAGCAAAAAAAAAAATAAAAAATAAAATTATGATATAAAACAAAGTTTATGAAGTAAACAAGGACATTAACACACTACAAAAACAAGTTATTTTATCAAATAACAATTACATAAAATGTATTACTATCATTTTTGAGATTTAAATTTTAGTTTATTTTAATTTTGGTTAGATTAATCATATGCAAAAATTGCACCTAAAAGTATGCAACTAATTTAAGATTTCGTTTTTACGATACACCGCGATGGAAGAAACAAAATACACGAGAGTTCCGACGCAGAAAGGAACGATTCAAAACGAATCACGTTTTTCTGCTTAAGTGTATATCAATTGGTTTATATATGCAATTAAACTATTTTTTTAAGCTTTAAGCCCGGTACAGAGTTCTTACGGAATTTCACGTTTGTAAATTTACATTTATTTCTACACGGAAAAATGGTCGTGTAGCCTTTTGTGTAGAATTATGTGTGCATACCCACAAAATCGTTTATTTTTGAATTTTCAACACACAAAAACACTAAAAATTAATTAAAATTTTATGAAAATTAGAAATGTCTAAAATTCCGTGAACAAATAATTGTATGAACATTAATTTCTGTTTCAGTTGCCTGAAAAAAGTCTCCAATTATATTTATAGCATCCTTAAGATAGGCAATGAGTTTAAAAATTCCGTGTACTTTTCCTTTGAAAGTCCGTACTAGCAAATGAAAATTTCTTTATGAAATTTACCAACCTGAATTTCCGTAATTTTTTTTACATATAGTTTGTATGAGAACCTGAAATTCCGTATGAACTCCGTACCAGTCTTAAAAGTAAAAGTTATATAAAGACATTTCACATACATATTGCATACTTATAGGAACCGTAAAACTTGTTTTGCAGAAAATATTTATGCGCTTCAAAAGGAAAATTCTTTTTTCTTACTTGACCTTTGCTATATTTGATTACATAAACATTTCTCACAGATCCAAGATATACATATATTACTTTCATGTCATTGAAATAAAATCTTTATCATTAAATCGAAATTGCTGACAAAAAAATAAAAAATAAAAATCATGACAGATTTGTTGTCTTTGCACAAAATTCAAATCTTTTATCTGCTTTCATTTATCTAAAGGAATTTAATTTTGATTAATGGTGTCCAGCATAAAAATTACACATCATTTATATGCCTCGTTAGGTTTTAGTTTTCTTTTACGCACAGCAAACACTGCTTTAAAATCTAATTTTTTTTATAGTCTCTTTGCAAAAGTTATCTAGTGCCAAGATTTAAAGCATACTTACAGGTAAGCAAAAAATGAAGGACAAGAAAAAGAAAAAAAAAAGGAAAAGTAGCATTAAAACCAGAAATTTCTATTAAGAAGTTGAAATATCATTATAGAAATTCGTATTAATACAGGGGTTGTGTGAGCAAGCCAAGAGACTTTGTGAAAAGAATATGTGTTTATGTGTAGGTGAGAGTTGTTACTTAATTTGATTGATTGTTGGGTCAAAGTTTGACACCTGCTTATAGGAATATTTTTGGTGCTAAAAAAAATGTATATAAAATTCTAAAAAGCTTTATGCTGTTTTTTAATAAATCAAGTAATACGAGTACTAATGATATTTATAGCATGCTTTTAGGATGATATATAAAATAAAACAATATATCCAAATTTGATTAGGTCTATTCTCCTAAGTGCACATTTTTAATAATTAATAAGGACAAAAAAATTCAAGAACACTATATAGACAAATTTGAGAGAGCATGGTGTACATTTTATGCTGGGAACACAATTGGGACGAACGACGATTTTCGTCCACGTCGACGAATTCGTCGATAAGAATTCGCTGCGTAAATTCATTGTGTGAAGCACAATAACGACGAATTTACTCAGCGAATTCTGCTCTTATAATTGGTTATTGTCAGTGTGACCATATTAGCTAATTTTGGGCTAAATTTAGCATATTTCTTCTGGATTTAGCTTTAAAATTTTCATTAAACGGATTTAGCTTTTTTAGCCTTTTTTAATTCAAATTGCGTATTCTCTAAAAATATTTTAAAGACATATGTGATTTAGCTTAATTTTATTTTAAATTCTGGTCACATTGGTGTGTGTTTTATTTTTTATGACGAAAGTTCGCACCGAAAAATTCATCGTTCGTCCCAGTTGTGTTCCTAGCATTAGTGTTTGAAACATAACATAAAATTTGTGCTTGAAAGCGCTAACAGCGTAAGTTGACTTGAGACAAAATTGGACTACTTATGCTGCAAAATTCTAGAAACGAAACTACGTATTTACTATAAATCTTAATTTCTATAATGAAGTTTATTTTGAATATACAAAGAAAAAGATATTGATATACATAACTTTTAATAAAAGGCGAACTACCAAATTGTATTAAAAAACTAAGAGCCTATTGTGTAAAACGCAACGCTAAGCGTTGACAACTGTTATATGAAAAAAAAAATTAATTAAACTTATCGTTGCGTGTTAAAATATAAGGCCTATTAAGATTGTCATAAAATCTTGGTATATTCATTAATACGAAAAATTATTTTGATTTGTTTATTTTGATTTAAACAAAAACATTCAGACGTTAAAAAAGATTTTTCTTGAAACTATATTTTCCGGCTAACGCTAATATTGCTAGTGACCACACATATTAACAACAATAATAATATTAACAATAAATAACAAGCACTACCTTCTCCTCCTTAAAGTAGGCAAAATAAATTTAACTATGTTCTAAATTAAATTTTCAAATATATTAAAGATTTTAAAAATATTTTAAGCACTTCTTTACACTTGAAATCTAAAGCATTATTATGATTTATTAAAATTTATTTTTTATTTTACACAAATAACAAGCTAACTCTGCTCCTGCAAAAAGCATACCACTGCTACTACTACGTTAAAATAATTAAAAATATTTACTTAAGACTGACAGCTGAAAAAGAAGAAAGAACTCAACATAATATTTCTGCTTTTGATGCACATTATTTTTTCTTTTTTTATTGTAAGCTGCCTAATGGTATGCCATGTTTTATATATGACTTTAATGAAATTGCCTGTCATGCTGGAAACAAAAGAAATGCCAAAGAAAATATTTACTATGGAGGTCTAGAAAAACAATGCATTTGACAAAAAAAGTAGTTAAATGTTTGCACTTAAATTTAAACACAAATATGACATTTTGTTAAGTAAGGATACAAGGATAAAATAAAAAAGCTTTTTAGAAACTAAATTAAGGGCCAATTTCACCAACTCTATTTATATATCAATTCATATTTAAATATTGATTTTCATTAATTTTTGTATGGAAAAGTGACTTTTAAATGTGAATTGGTATTTAAATAAGTTGGTGAAATTGGCCCTAAGACAAACTTTGAAACAAAAAATAATAATTTCAATCTTGAGATTAAGTGATGTTCTCTGGCTTTTTCATTAAACTTGTTAAAATTTTATTTATGTTTGTCTTAAACTTTCATAATTTTTCTCTAGGTACAACTTTAAAATTCTTTTTAACTTCAATATAATTTTTTTAATAAAAAACCTAAGTAAAAAATGAGAATGAAGCTCAATGGAAATAAAGACTTTAAGCTTTATTACTGCTTGAATTTCCTATTAAAGACGAAAAAAGTGCTAAAACTATGCAAATATTATTAACTCCACTAGACAGAAATAATAACCAAATTCTTGTATAATATTTCTTTTATTTTTGGCAAAGCAACAATACAAGGCCCCTCCCTACCGCAACTAACGAAAAGTATGCAACAATGTTGGAATTGTTAGCAGCACGCAAATATGCTAAACAATTCATAAAACGATAAGCCTTTGTAAAAGCTGAAAAAGTAGGTATATTAAGAACAGTTAAATAATTATTGCATACTTTTAGAGGTTTTACAATAACAATAATTCTTCAAATTTCAGACACAAAAAAGAGAAAGGTAAAAAGGAAACAAATAAATCTCATAAATAATATATGACTTGAAATTAAATTAACGAGTTTTATATGACTGTAGAGCACGAAGTTTAAGTCAAACTGAAATGAATTTGAGAAAATAGGAGTTATTTTAAGCGTTTTATTTTACAACAATAAAAGCAGTAATATATTAAGTAATATTTCAAAATATTAAAATATTGACTTTGAAGTAAGAGTAAATAGGAAAACAATTATATTTTTTTTATATAGAGTTTAGAAAGATAAAAAAAATCGTTTTTAAACATTTCAAATTTATAGGAATAATAACAAAAATTCGTTTCAGAAAATATTTTTTCCAGGCAAATTTTAAAAATGAAAAAAGCATTTGAATTTACAAGATCTAACCTTTAATTTATTATTAACTATTTATTGATGAGGTTCGATATGTTTGGAACAGCCCAGTTTTTCTTTGAATTTCCCTGCTAAAATAATTAGTTTATTGACTTTGTCATATAACATTTACTTTAAAACTTTAAATTTATATATTTCCGTTGAAATTATAAATTTGCTTTAAACACTATTGTTTAAAACTCTAACCATTTTCCTAAGAAAATGAATTTAGTAATGAATTTTCCCCCACAAACCTGACATACTCACACACATACCCACACTCGCACAGCTGAACACCGCTTATGGGCATTAAATGTTAAATTACTTAAATTTGTCCCACATGAATACGAGCCAGAAGAAAAACAAATTTGTGACCCCTTTTTGTTGACCTCAATTAAATGGAAAACAAAATAAAGCCCCTCCAAAAATAACGGTGTATGTGGGTACACAAATTTACACGCACACACACACACGCACACACATACATACATAGATATTTGAATTATGTTGACTATAGACTCGACATCATAAAATATTATTTACTTTCACTTCATATTATTAACTAAGAGGCATGTAGTTATATACAAAAAATAAATAAAATAAACTCACTAAGGAAAAAATGCATAGAACACCAGGTGAAATCATAATGTAACTGAAAAATAAAAGTAATAAGGAGAGAGAGGAAAAAGACAAGGTAATGGAAATGAAAATAACAGATGGCACTGTTGCATGAGTGGGGGGTTGGTGTAACCGCAGCAGGGCTGGCGTTACAATCTGCTGGTTGTGGCCATAAGAAAGTGTGTAAACTGAAAAGTGAGAAAAAGCAGCAGAGCTCCCTCCATTAAAATTTGTGTCATCCATAAGTAATAAGATGGCTTCCAGGTATTGAATTACACTTGGTAATAAAGTGAAAGGAATCTGGCACTCTTTTACCCGCTGGTAAATTTATATCACTCCCTCAAAGTTAACAGTTTTTATACACTCATACATGCATACATACATCTAAGTATATTTGCTATATTTATTTGGAAAGACATTTATTTCGCTTAGAATTTATGTTTGTAACAAAACAATAAAGTTGTCATTCGTTATTATCTTAAGATTAATTTTTCTTTCTTGTTTTTGGTTGTGGCTGCTTTGTGTTTTTTTGTTTGTTACATTTTTTTTTCATAACATTTTTAGAACAGGCTGTTGGTTGGAAAATTTTGCTGGCATTATTATCAGGCAAAAAAAAAGGAATTGTAATCTGTTTTTATATACTCTTTTCAACCATTTTTTTATATATATTTTTTTCGGTGTGTCTTTGTGGTGGTTGCAAAGAATGACTTTAATAGGAATAGAAAACTTAAATGCAAAAAAAAAAAAAATTGCTATAACTAGTTTATATTGAAATAATAAAATATCTTTAACTATTTGCTTTCCTTATCGTAATAGTTGTGTCAACACTTACAAAAACAAAATTTGTGTGCAATTTGAGGCCATTCCTTTTCAATGGGTCTGTGGTATTTGTACTAAAGCTAATTTTTGAAAAAAAAAGAAAGACATAAAGAGGATAATGTCTTTAAAAATTTGGAGATGACATAGTAAGAGAAGTACATAAAATGTTTGGCCAAAATTTAAGAAAACTAGGCGTACTTAGGATTTGAAGATTTCCAAAAATATTAATAAATATAAATATTAATATTAAATAATAATATAAATATAATAAATATTATTATATAAATATTAATAAATTTTAAATATTTTGCTGTAAAAAGTAAAGTGACATTAAGACAGTAAATGATCAAACACGATTGCGGCATAAGCACATTTTCCATACAAATTGACAAAGAAACAAACTCCAGAAAGCAGTCGAGAGAAATAATCTATTTTATTTTGACAGTGTTTTTTCTATGCTCTAGCATATAAATACTTATTCTCTCAAACATGTTGCCATATTTTTCAATAAATTTTAGAAAAAAACTACAGAGAATAACTGAGGGCTACTTCTTTGTTCGAAATAAGCTTTATGCTTTTTTACACACACTACTGGCATATTTTTTAATTTAAGGGATATTTATATAATTGAAACAAAGTTTATGTTGGATATCATCGAAATTTTGATTCGTTTTAAAGTCTTATCGATACTATTGACTTCCAAAAGTTTAAATTTTGATTGCTAAAAAAAAGAAAATATTTGAGTGAAATCCATAAAAATTATGTAATTGCACAGAGAGAGAGTTTGTTTGATATAAGTTTCATGGCAATTCAACATGATTTACAACAAACTTCAAGCAAATGTTTGCTTTTTTCCGGTTTGACTTCATCCAAACACGTTTAGTGTTATTCGCTGATAAGCAAAAACTCGTTTCGAAGGTTGTGATTGTGTATAATATATATTGTTAATATTACAATTATGATAATCAAAATTTGTCCGGAAATTCAACAAGTCACATTGTTAATATAAAAATAACTTTAATTAAAATAACTTTGAAATTAAAAAAAAGAAATAATATCATTAAACTATTTTATGATATATTTTATTGAAAATATTTTTCTGTTATTCCATTAATTTATAATTTCGTAATTGTATTTACAATTATCAGTTTAGGTTCAATATTAATTAATTATTTAATTGACATAACAAAAAAAAAAAATAAAAAAATTAATTGTATTTACATATTTTTTTTCTGTGTATACTTTGCATCATCATTAGCTTTCACGACCTTATTGTACTGTAAGGTGTTACTTAATGCAAGCTTTAGTCTTACTGTTATATAAATTGTTTAAAGCAAATAGAATACGTGAATTATTTGAATATAATAAAATGAAACTATTTGTTAATTTATTTATTGTTCCACTACCTACACACAAAAAAATTCATATGTTATATTTCCTAAAATTGTGGTATAATTTTAACTAAGTGAAAGGGTAGAATGGCATTTACAAAGTTTTTTAGATAATTTAACAAAAATTTTGGTTGATTTCTATGTTCGAAGAATCAACTAAAATTTTAGTTAAAACTCCTTCACGACCAGGTAAATCACCTAAGTAGCAAAGTAAGTTTATACTATAATCATGGATTTGAGTTAAAATAACTATTTGTAATTCGATAATTGTCATGTATTTTGGTAGATTTTTCTAATAATATTCAAAGAATTTTTGCATTTGAGAATAATATGTTATTTATTAATTTATATTTATAAGCATGTACATATACATATATATAATCAGTGTTTATGTCTGTTATTGACTTAAGCGGCTATTAGATGGTCATACTTGGTATGTGAACATGATGTGATGATAATATATACTCGTTTAAAAGATCTGATAGTCTTACACAGAGAGAAGCAAAAGGCCGCCCGTGGGCACTTAATTATTCTCTCCTTTACACGTGTATTCGTGCAAGCATGCACTTTACTCTCTTTCATATTATATTATATACATATGTATGTGTTTGCTTGACTTTGGTCTAACAATACAACAGTCTCTCTGATAACACCATGTTCATATACCAAAATAATACCGTCTTATAACCACTAGATCTTGGTCCAACAACATTTAAACATTTATATAGGTTGTTTGATCATAGGTTTGTGCCTAAAATGAAGGACTGAACGAGTTGGCCCCAGCTGTAATAGCCGATTCTATTTAATTACACAGTGAGCACTCATACATAACAAAAATGCATAATTTTTTTCTTCTTTTGCATTTTTATACATACAAACACAAACACAGCAAAGATAAAGATAAGACAAAGTTTGACGGGCTTAGCTGGTTTATCTATAATAATTAAAAAATAATAAATTTACACAAATATAAAACTTTAAAATTTCATGTTACATACCTTTTTGCTCAAAAATTTTCTTTGACAAGAAAATAGAAAACAATACAATAAAAATAATTTCGAAGAAGATACCTTAGTTAGTTAGTTAGTTAGTTTTATTGAGGCTTCATATTTTTTCATTAAACAAGAATTACAAACATAATTTTTAGAGTACTTAAAATTATAAAGTATTGTTCTAATTACATAACTTATTTAAGTGAATGCATCTTGCTTTTTAAATATAAAAAGGAATTAAGAATTACGAAAAGAAGATACCTTATTGTAATAGGTATATTAACTTGGATTTTAGGTAAAGTATAATGTACAAATTACCTAACTGCATAGTTAATAAAACCCAAGATTTTTACTTTAATATAAAAAAGTTATCTATTCAAGCTTAATTAATATTACCTCTTATATTTTTATGTGTGTATACAAAGAGACATGGTCTTATATTTATAGTACAGGCACTTAAGCTGTTAAAATTGATTAAAAAAAGAAGAGTTTTGTCTTAGGACAAAACTTTGCTTTGCTCTATAAAACAAACATAATGCGTTAAATAACAATGCAATAAAATTATATTATATGATGATGTCAAATTCGCCGCAAAAGTTTCAAAATGTTTCCATTTATAACCCATTATTTTCTTTTCTAGAGGCGTACAAACAATACATTAATTGTGGCCGGCTGCGGCTATTAGCCGGCTTACAGCCGATCGTCTGTGTTCTCTGGTTTGTGCTCATGTGCAAGCACAATACAAAACCAAATTGAGCAATCCCACTCATTGTTTTCACATACTAGCTCGCATGTCGTGACATAAATAGCATAGCTATAAAATTGAAATTACCAGAAAGCTTTAGTCCTTAAGATTTATTATAACTATATATACCAAACGGACGACACACTCGTCCGTATTCTAGAATCAAAATGTAAATAATTTGAAATTCAAAGAAAATGTATCTAAACGTCATAAAAAATTCAATAAAACACAGCCACACACAAACTTACATAAATATGCAATCATAATTAAATTATACATGAAATTAAAAAAAAACGTTAACAAAATCCCTTCAACCAAGCTAATTCAATTTATTCAAATCTCTTCCTTTAAGTATTATGGCTTTCATACAACAACAAATAAGAGAGAAAAAAATTGTTAGATCAAGAGAAATACTACATACCCACACACATACACACACTAATGTTTTGTTTCTTTTTTTACTTGTAAGCTAATAAATGCGTGTATAATATGTGTGCATGTAGTAGCAACTTTAAACGCTTATAGCTCCCAAAATACTGAACCGATTTCAATAAAATATAGATTCTGCGCATCTGTACGAAAAATCCTTTAAGACCATATAAATCTTTTTAAAATCGGTGAAGTGGTACCGGCGTAAAAGGGATTACAAAAAACATGTTCGCCTATTAATTACATAGATATTAATTATAGTAAATTAAAAAATAAATTATTAGACAAATAAAATTAAAAAACTATAAATTTAATTATAAATTGTTATTATCATTGAATTCAGCTAGTATAAAACAAAACAATTCACGTATTCTATTTGAATTGAAAAATTGTTATGTAAGGCTTAAGTTTGCCTAATTTTGGTGATATAAAACCCCACATTCTTTCAAAAAAATTTCGTTAATTAAACTGACAAGCACTATGCGCTATGTGAGAGTAGTAATTTGAAATAGTAGAGTAAAAATCAATATATTATGGTTTTTATTTTTTAAATCTTTTTTTTTTTATACAACATTAAGTCCGTGAAATGTTAAAATAGCAGGTTTTGTCAAAAACAAAGTCTTTTTTTATATCTAAAGCAATACAAAATGTTCCAATTGTATGCCTTCTTTTGAAATTACGTAATTAATTTTTCTTAAAATTTAGTTTTATTTTGCTTTTCTCAATGACATCATTTTCCATTTTTTTCTTTGTGAGTAATACATTGGCATACATTGCTTTCAAAGAGTATTACTTTCTTTTCAATCCATATTACATGTATCATTACGATGAAATTATTCAAATACTGTGTAATCTCGTTAACACTGCATTTAATGTTTGCCCCACGTATTCGACATGCTGCAGACGCAGGAATGAAAATGTATGAATGTTCACGTGTATGTATGTGCGCCTCAAAAATATCCTAAATGCATTACAATTTTGATTACTGTTTAATATTTATTTTATAGCGCCCGTGTTTATGCAATATATACACTTTGTGAGAAGCATGCTTGGTATGTGTTTGTATTTGAATACATGTACGTGAGAATAAGCACGAAAATGTAATGCAGTTGACATGTTTTCCTATGCACAAGCGTCAAAAGTCTTGAAATTTGTTTTTCCACATTTTCCAACCCCTCCCCACTTTGCATATTACGGGCAGAGCAGAATATCAAACAGGAATGTTGCAAAAGAAATATTTAACAGTTTTGGTAGAAAGATGATGACGATGGTTACTGAGCCAAGGACGATGTGAGTAGTATCAAGCAAAAAAAAAATATATACATATTTTTGAAAAATTTAATTTAAGCAGATAATTTGACAATTTCTACATCACTTTCTAGTACACTTAAAAATTTTTATAAACAGATAATAAGTTTATTTATTTAATTATAAAAGACCTGTGCCTCGTTTCTGTAAGAAATGTGAGAACTTTTCGAGTCGAAAAACTAGTTATAATCTTGTGAAGCATATGATGGGAAAGAAAAAACTTTATTTATTGATATTTTTGTAAGTTTATATACATTTTAATGTGAGTAGCCCTGTGTAATTAATATAGGACAACAAATATAATTATTTAATTTTTCTCGATGCGAGAACTTCTCATAAGTTATAGAAAGGGGGAATGGTACGATGTTCTTAAGGAAATTCAGTTTCCCATATGAACTATATGAAAAAAAACTTTGGTGAAAAAATTTCCATTTGCTAGTACAGATTTTCAAAAAAAAAAAAAAAGAACACGACATTTTTTTAATTTTATTGCCTATCTTAGGGATTTTATAATTATTATTATTTTTTATTTAATACATGTATTTATTTATTGTATCTTCAAATGTGAACTAACAATAAGTATTCAAATCTTAAATCTATAAAAAAAATTATTAGGCCCGACCAGTGTCGGACATAAACTTAGTGATAGTTATAAATAATACATAAGTAGTGATAATCAAAAAAGGGAAAAAAAGTATTTTTAAGTAGTCCCATCTGGAGTGTTGAGTATAAGAGCCCGTGTGTCCCTCTTTTTTAGGCGGATGTGTCCAGTAAAGTTCAAAATATTACGACCAAGCGGATTAGGATGTGATTAGAGTTTTGTTAAATATTTGACTGCGTATTTTGCAATTTCTTCAATCACTAGTGGCATATTCAAATCACGATGTAAATTTTAGTACCATAAAGCCAATGTTATCATTCGTAAAATTTTGTTTTGCCTTCGGTGGATTCTTTCGGGATTGGAAGCTGAAGCAGTGCCCCATAGTTGAATTCCGTAGCACCATATAGGTTTCAAAAGTGACTTGTATATCAAAAGTTTGCAATCTAGACTGAGAGTTGACTTTCTACCAATCACCCAATGTATCTGAGTTAATTTTAGTTTCATTTGTGTTAGCTTAGAATCAATGTGTTGTTTTCATGTAAGCCGTCGATCAAGGCGCATACCAAGGTATTTTACATGCGAATGTTCAGGAACAATTTGATTATTGATTCTAATGGGGAAACAAATATCTTTTCGTAGAGTAAATGTTACTTTAACCATAGTACCAGCAGGGTAATAGTGTTTTCACACTAAAAGTTAAAACCTGGGTTTAACGTTAAAACCACAAACAGCTGATTTTGATTTCAAACTGCAAGTTTGTTGAATTCAGTTTTTAACTCACAAGCTGTCTAATAATTTTACTCAAAATAAAATAAATCTCCTGCCGAAATGCGCGTATTTGTTGTTGCATTTTTTCTGATTTTTAATAACACTTATTGGACATACTGTTCAACTGTTTTGGTTTGTATGAAAAATTGAAATATTTCACAATGCGCTCTAAAATGGAAATTATTTTATATTTTGTAAATAAATTTTTTTTAAATTATGGAACTTCATATACAGAATGAAGAAGTGCTTGGAAATATTGTTAATAATATAAAAATGCACAAATACATTATAAGATAAACCTTTTTTATAGGCAGATGAATGTCAGCCATATTGTTTTTTTTCGTTTTCCACAGTTCAATTTAAAATATTTTCGTTGTTTTCCTTCCAAAAAACTCTTTTTTTTCCATAATTTTTTGATTATTGTTGCTGCTGCATTAATTTTTAAGTTGAAAATTTTTCAGGCGCCATCTATTGTTATTCACTGGCATACCATTACCAGCTGCTGACGGTCATTTACACTTGGCAGCACTGAATTTATCACAGCGAAAACAAGGTTGCATTTCATAAAACCAACTTAAAACCAATTCAAAAATGGTTTTAATTTGGTTTTAACAAAAACAATTTGTATGGTAAAACCAGGTTTTAACAGTTGATTTTAACGTTAAAATCAACTTTTATTAAAACCATGTCAGTGTGAAAACACTATAATATGTTCCTGAAGATATCAGGATGCCTCGTGAGGGTATTCGTGCATGCTAAAGAGGGCTGTATCATCGGCAAATGTAGATGTATGGATTTTAGAGCTAACAGGCATATCACAAGTATATACCAAAAACAAAAATGGGTCCAGTATACTCCCCTGTGGCACACCGGCAGACATATATTCGGGCACGCTCATGAAGTATCCTTCCACAACAATGAATTTCCAGGATCAAATATAACTTTCCAATAGCTTTAGAAAATTTATTGGTAGATATGTCTTCAATTTTAAAATGTTATAATTATAAGTGGAGACTTTTTTCAGTCAACTGAAACAAAAATTAATGTTCAAACAATTGTTTGGTTACGGAATTCTTGACATTTCTAATTTTCATCAATTTGTAATTAATTTTTAGTATTTTTGTGTGTTTTAAATTGAAAAATAAATGAATTTGTGTGTATTCAAACATAATTCTCCGCAAAAGCCTACACGAATATTTTTCCGTGTAGAAGTAAATGTAAATTTACAATCGTGAAATTCCGTAAGAACTCACGTTTGTAAATTTACATTTATTTCTGCACGGAAAAATAATCGTGTAGCTTTTTGCGTCGAATAATGTTTGCATCACACAAATTCATTTATTTTTGAATTAACAAACAACACACAAAAAATGTCCGAATTCCATCACAAAACAATTGTTTGAATATTATTTTTTTTTTAACATACAGTTTGTGTAAGAACCTGAAATTCCGTGAGAAATTCGTACCAGACTTCAAAGATTAAATAAAAGTTGTATATAATAAATAAAAAGATGAACAAATTCGTATAATTTTATAAATATAAGCACAATTTGTCACATAGTGAGCAATTGGAAAATAATCTTTATTGATTTTCTTTAATTGCCCAAATACAACAGAATGTATTTCTTAGTTTGAATTGAAAAAAAAAATATTTTGAAAGGCAACTGGTTATAGCTTAAAGAACTTTTAGGCATGAATTATTTTCCTTATTTAGGGAAATGTAAATTTCCTTCAACAAAATTATTTATTTCAATATAATTTGTCAATATTCCAGTGATTAACAAGAGTCTTAGCAATAATTATCTAATTTCATTTCAATGGTAGTGGTAAAGTGGCCCTGAATGTCAACTGCTTCCTACAATTATACTACGATTTAATAAATCTATTTACAAAATATTGTTATAATTATATGATGTATTGTTTGCTCATATATGTATAGCAAATATATAATTAAATATAAATGATCAACAACAATTTCAGTTATACAAAAGTTATTGATAGCCTGGTAAATTACCACAAATATGAATATACTAAAAGGAAGTACTGGTAGTAAGCCATCAATTATATTTGTTATACGGACATTCGAACTATAATTATAGAATTTCTTAGGAAAAAAGTGTCACATTTTTGTTTTATATAAAGAGTTTGCTATCATTCATTCTACATTTGTATAGAAAATTATACTGTGTCGAAACTGAAAAAATTTAAAAAAAATATATTAAAATTTTTTTAGCTAATAAGCCTGGCACGGAGTTGTTAAGCAAATTTAGGTTCCTATATGAACTGTATTAAACAAAAACTTAATGGGAATTTACCTCCGGCAAATATGTACCCAAAAAGAGTGTAACCACTACTTACTAATGAAAAACTGTTTGATTAACACACGTACATATTTATTAAGTTAAACAGTTTCATACATAACTAATAGAAAATTTTGTAGAGTCCAACATGATTAGAAAGTATTTAAATCAATAAATACATGTCTGAATCAAACATATTTTTATTAGTAATTAGTGGTTACACTCTTTTTGGGCACATATTTGCCAGATGTAAACTTTCCTTTACGGAAATTCAGGATGGTAAATTTCATAAGAAATTTCTATTTGCTAGTACGGAGTAACAAAAAAGCAAACGGAATTTTTGAAATCTATTGCCTATATTAGGGATGTTATAGATGTAAGTGTAAGTTTTTCAGTCCTCTGAAACAAAAATTGATGTTCATACAGCTGTTTGGACACGGAACTCTCACAATTTTTTATTTCTAGCAAATCATTATTAATTTTTAGTGTTTTTGAGTGTTGCAAAAAAATCTGCCTATTTATTTTTAGGATTCAAGCTTAGTATGGAATTCTTACGAAATTTTACGTTAGTAAATTTACATTTATTTCTACACGGAAAAATAGTAGTGTAGATCTTTATGTAGAATTATGTTTACATACACACCACAAATTCGTTTATTTTCAAGTTAACAACACACAAAACACTTAAAATTAATTAGAAATTAAGGAAAATTAGAAATGACAAAAATTCCGTTAGACGCAATTTACACTATGCCTTTTCTGCTTGCCTGTGCAGGCAGGCTTATTTAGTTTATTGGTGAGAGGGGGTGAGAAGCTTGCGATGTAGAACAAAAGGCACAAAATGAAAATTCGAGGGGATTTATGACATTTCTCTTTGCCTCTTTCGTATTCTCAGCATTAAACGTGTATATAAATGCCAAGAAGGCATGAATAAAAAAGGCTTCATGTAAATGTGTGTGACTTTTCGTGGGGGTTCAAAAGAAAATTGTCAATACAAGGCAGGCTGAAAAGGCATAGTGTGAATAGCGACTTACCAAACAATTGTACGAGCATTAACTTTTGGTTTCAGTTGACTGAAAAAAGTCTCCACTTACATGTATTTATAACATCCCTAAGATAAGCAACAAATTCCAAAAATTCTTTGTACTTTTCTTTTGAAAGTCCGTTGTAGCAAATGCAAATTTCTTTATGAAATTTACCAGTCTGAATTTTCATAAGGTTCTTTACATGCTGTTATTATGAGAACCTGAAATTCCGTAAGAACTCCATATCAGCCATTATAAATTTTTTACATTGTATAGACTCATAGGCAGATTTTGTTAAAAAAATTGTTTTTAAATTTATATGAAAAATAACGAAAGCTCGTTTCAAAAAACATTTTCCATACAAATTTTAAACCTGGTACGGAGTTCATACGGAAATTCAAGTTCTCATACAAAAAAATTGCGGAAATTCAGGTTGGTAAATTTCAAAAAGGAATTTCCATTTGCTAGTACGGACTTACAAAAGAAAAATTCACGGAATTTTTAAAATTTATTGCCTATCTTAGGGATGTTATATATATATATATATATATATATATATATATATATATATATATATATATATATATATATATATAAGTGGAGACTTTTTTCAGTCAACTGAAACAAAAATTAATGTCCGAAGAATTGTTTGGTCACGGAATTTTTGCCATTTCTGATTTTCATCAATTTGTGATTAATTTTTAGTGTTTTTGTGTTTTAAATTGAAAACTAAACGAATTTGTGTGCATGCAAAAATAATTCTCCACAAAAGCCTACACGAATATTTTTCCGTGTAGAAATAAATGTAAATTTCCAAATGTGAAATTGCGTAAGAACTCCGTATCGGGCTTAAACATTTCCAATTAGTATGAATAATAACGAAAGCTCGTTTCAAAAAATATTTTTCCATACAAATTTTAAAACGAGAAAATCGTTTGAATTAACAAAATCTACCCTTTGGAATAGATACCTGTAGCCTAAAGTTATGCACCAATTATAAGCATAAATACTGAAATATTTAGGAGAGGACTAAATGGACCTAAATGCAATTTACCAAGGCCTACAATTTTGTAAAGAAATGATAAGTCAGCTGCTATAGAATTTTAGAAGCCCATTCAGAGATTATACTCATCTCTAATTGGGCAACACACAAATTAGCTAGCAATTTTGAGGATAGAATAGGGACACTGTGCAATTCTTTTAAATTCTCCGCCTTATTATCTGCAATTATATGATCTTTTATAAGCCATACATTTTTACAAGAAATTTAAATTATTATTTTTTACTTGCAAAAAAGTTGTCTTATTGATTTAGGATATTTCTAGCATCATTAACTTTTAAATTCAACCTCAATTTGTTTTGCTATTCATAACCAATTATATTTGCACATTTCTAACTTTTCATTCTTACCTTATTTCTACGCAATAAAGTAAAACCTTGACTTAATATCTGCAAATTGTTAAGACTTAAATTTTCTTTTTCATTTAAACATTAAGGCAAAACAAATAAAAAATAAATATTACCCATAAAATATTCATAGAATTTTTTGCAGTACAAAACCTTTCTAAACATTTCCAGAATAGATAATACAAAAGAATAACTATAAAATATATTTTGCTTATCCCTTCAAGGTCAGTTATTATCAGTAAACTTTAAGAATTCCTATGAAAGCTTTAGGTATTGTTGTTGGCAACAATTTGTTTTTGTTTTTTAATTTAAATTCTTTACTTCCTAATAAGCTTGCTGAAAATAGCAGAAGAGCATTTATGTTACAATAAATGTTTTTTTATAAGGTTTTTTTTATACATTTTGTAGATGAAAAAAAAAAAAAAATAAATAGAATGCCTTTTAAAATAACGTTTAGCCAGAAAAATACTTGCTTAATTTCTTGTGACATAAATTGCATACTTTTAGGCTTAAACTAAAACAACAACGAAACTCAGCTGTTGGCTTTTATTTCTATGAGTCCCTGGAAAACACACTAATAAATTATTTAAACGAAAGTAAAGGGATTTTCTTGGTTTATTTTATTTTTTTGGCTGCTAGAGTTTTTGTTAGTTTTACCATTTAATATATTTTTTGTAGTATGTATGTCCGAACAATAATGGTAAAGCAGGAATTTTTTATATTTTTTTTTATAGATGTTCAAGTAGAATTTAAAATAAGGTTATACAATAATAGTCGTAAATGCTCTGTATATATTATATATATTTATTTTTATTTATTTATTTAAGAGTTTTTGCTAATCTATTCATAATGTAAGAAATATCTAATATTTAAATTTGAAGGGAAATTTTAATAGAAATTGTTTGGTTATGAAACTGTCTGGTTTAATTTAAATCTCTGGTTTTAGCAGCAACCAAGTAGGTTGACTGTTTTACCTTGCCTTACTTACAAAGCTGTAAGATAAGACTTTATTTTTTAAAATAGGCAATGTTTTTTTATTGTTGGTTTTTGTTGCGCATTTGCTTTACATTCCCATTGTAGTTAATCTTTTTTTTTAGCAGGCTGAATAAAAACCTCCTTCTAAAAGTAGGCCACAAAATGACATGTCGACATAGTGACAGTTAAGGCAAACAACACAAAAATAAAAGAGCGAATAAACAGCCAGAAAATGAGAAAAATAAAAATATGCAAGTTTATATCATGGTTGTAATTTTCTTCCATTAACGATCTGACTGAAAAAAAACTTTGAAACCTAATGACAGCAACATTTGGAATAAAACTAATACATACATACATGGCCAAACACAAAAAATTCGTTTTCCCCAAACAAACTGTCCTTTTTGCTTGCCTTTCCAACAATTTAAACTTTCTAAGCTTAAAAATAATTTCAATTATATGCTGCATCTTAATCTCTTAGATTGAATGTGTGAAATTTCAATTTGCTTACCAACAATATAATATAATGAATATTTCATGACAAAAAGTTCAGGAAAAGAAGAACATTGAAAAAAATTTTAATGATGTCTCTAAGTCTAAAGCTTTCTAAAGGTTTGATAATATTTTTTAATAGACTCAGCAATTCAATACAAAAACATCAGACTCAAACCCAAGCCAATCTCTGGCTTAGGAACGTTTGCCTGCCAGTTTTCGTTTTCTTTTCCATTTTTTTGCCTACTCTTAGGGATTTTGACATTAAATGAGGAAGACAAATGTGTTTAAATAGCATTACAGACAATTTTATATATGAATCTATTAAGTATTTTTCATTGCTGTGTGGTAAACGGAAAGAAAAAGTTTCGAATAGAAATGTAATTGAATTTTTAAGTAAATATCATACAGCATTTGTTTTTTGCTTGCTTGATGTGATTGTTTGTTATAAAAATCCATAGATTTTCAATTAAGATTTAAAAAAAAAATATTTGTGAACATAGTAGAAATTTATTTTTTTTATATAAAATTAGTTAGTGACATGTATGATTAAAAGTATTTATCTTTGTTGCTCTTCTAAAATTAGTGACTTTTCACTGGTTGAGGGAAGCGGCACACTTGCATCCTACTGAAACCGAAATTTTACAACTAAATACTTCTATATCAAACGCTAATCCCACCGAGATAGGAAATATAAATATATCTGTTATTCAGATTTAAAAAAAAAAATAAATAATTAATGAAATTAATTATATGGGCTTAAAGCCCAGTACGGAGTTCTTACGGAATTTCACGTTTGTTAATTTACATTTATTTCTACTCGGAAAAATAATTGTGTAGGCTTTCGTGGAGAATTATGTTTGCAAGCACACAAATTCATTTATTTTTCAATTTAAAACACACAAAAACACTAAAAATTAATCACAAATTGATGAAAATTAGAAATGTTAAAAATTCCGTGACCAAAAAATTGTCTAAACATTAATTTTTGTTTCATTCAGTTGACTGCAAAAAGTCTCCATTTATATATGTATATAGCTCCCTAAAATAGGCAATAAATTTAAAAAATTCCGCGATTTTTCTTTTGAAACTCCTCACTAGCAAATGGAAATTCCTTTATGAAATTTACCAACCTGAATTTCCGTATGAGAACCTGAAATTCCGTATGAACTCCGTACCGGGCTTTAATTTGAAATTTCGCCTCATCATCTCCTTTTTTTTCAAAGATTATGTAGCATATTTAAGGGCTGTGCGATATTTTCTTATTAAAAATAAAGTTTGAAATTTATGCAATTTTCTGGGCTTATGTTTTACAAAACAATAGGATTAAAAGTTATTACACGAGCATAATATATGAAATTCTAAAAATAATGTTGTATATTTTGCCTCAAAAAATATACAGCATATTATAAGGGTTAATTAAAATATTATATGAGAATCTTCCCCTTTTTGCTGATCATTAAGAATTAAAAATGTTTAGGCAATTATAAAAACCAAGTACATTAACCACAGATTATTTTTAGCTACCTGTAATTTATTTGGCATAATAAACAAGGCAGTAATAAAATATTTGTAATATTTTCACTTTAAATTCTTTCGTAAAATAAATTTTCTAATAAACTTTTGGCGTAATATTTTCCATTTTTAACCACAACCACAAATATCATTACCAGAGTTAAGCTAACACAATTAAAGCCATTTGAATACATACAAAAGAAATCTGGCAGAAATCACCTAAGCTACCTGAAAAGTAAAGCAATCATACACACATGCATATATATATATATATATATATATATATATATATATATATATATATATATATATATATATATATATATATATATATATATATATATATAAATTTGACCAGCTTCATCATTTTGGGAATAGAAGAATTATTCTAGCGTTAAATTGGAAACTTAGACAATTAAAGCGTACATAAAATCATACATATTTAAATAATACATAAGGAATAAGAAAAAGTAGAGCATATTTTTAGGTTAGCAGTTGATATAATTTGTGGGCAAATGAGTGAAGTACTTACACGTACATACATACATATGTATGTATAAACAAGTTCATAACAACTTTATAATTATTTAATAAACAGAAAAGATTTTTGCTTAGTGCTGTTGATTTTTTCCAGAATTTTGTTGAATATATTCTTAGGAGTCCTACAAATTGTACCGTAACAAATTAAAACAGATATTCAGCTGAGTTGTGCTATTGTGATGAAATGTTTAAATTTGTTTATTTTTTAAGGCCCAAAATAATGCAGTCAGTCCATTTTTATTAAAACAGAAATATAATATAAATAAAAATTCTAGTTAAAAGTATTACAAACTAGAAGAGATATTTCTGCATATTTGCTTTGCATATATAAGGATGCAAATGAGTTCTTTTTTTTTTTTTGTTGAATATATTATAAAAACATTCTACGTTGGCATGATGTATGGGAAAGTTGTTGATTTATAAATAATTTTAATAAAAAAATCAAATATGTTGCTCTAAAGTATGCTGCAATTTTTTAAATAATTTGGTTTCGTTTCAAGGCTTCTGATTATTGATATGGTGCTTAAAGCGGAGTTCTTACGGATTTTAATGTTTTTACATTATCACCCTTAATCCAGTTATCGACATCGACGTCACTTTAACACAATACCAAACAATTGGGGCTTGTTTGTTTATGCTATTTTTTATACCTTAGGGAATGGATATATGTTGTCAGTTGCACAAAATTGTTCTCGGGAGCTAGTAAACAAGCCTCAATTTTTTGGTATTGTGTTATAGTGGCGTAGATGTCGACAACTGGAATAAGGGTGTGTATTTATATCTGCACGAAAAATGTAAATGCATTTATTTTTTAATATACAAACACAAACACATTAAAAAATAATTACAATTTGCTAAAAATATAAATGGTGAAAATTCCGTAACCCAAAAATTTTATGAACATTAATTTTTGCTGCAGTTGACTGAAAGAAATCTCCACTTATATTTATAACATCCTTAAAATAGGCAATCAATTTCAAAAATTCCGTGTACTTTTCTTTTGAAATCCGTACTAGCATATGGAAAATTCTATATGAAATTTACCAACTTGAATTCCTGTAATTTTTTTACATACAGTTCTTATGATAACCTAAAATTCCATAAGAAATCCATACCAGCTTTTATAGAAAACTTATAGTATAAATTAATAGTTCTGCTTGATTTAACTTTATAAAAAGTTATAAAAAATTTAGAACTGATTTTCTTTGTATAAATATTCGGATTGTAAAAAATATCTTTGTACTATTTTAATTTTTTTAAGTCCTCGCTAAGGGATTAACCAAGTTTTTATTATACAACAATAAAGTTAAGGCAGGTTTTGGTACAAAAGTGTTTAAAAATAATAAGTAAAACAAAAATATTGTATAAAATTGAAGTTTCTAAGCACACAATATACTAACGACTAACATTGCACAACATACACACAAAGAAAATGGGATACAATTTTCGTTTGTTGTTAGAATTTTATTTGCAAATTCTTTAATTAAAACCACAATATAACCGCAATCTCGCATATGCTAGAAATACATACAGCAAATAAAGCAAACACCACCAGTTGGAAGGAAAGCAAAACTTGCAAATAAAACCTTTAAAGCAGTAATGGCATAAAACACACGAAAACCAAACCAACAATTTTCTACACTTTTAATAAAATTGTCATATAAATGCAAGAAACAACAAGCAAATAAACATTTATGGTCCTACTGTGTTGCTAAAAAATTCCAAGAACCTTCGAAAAGGGCCATTAGGGTGCCGATAGAGAGAGGAGAGAGGAAACGTGAGGTCTGATTGTTGGCAACAACACAAACATAAACAACAATCAAGTGTTTTTATATTGCACATGTACAAATAAAACAATGACAACAAAACCATATAAAAATAAAAAATAAATCTAAGCTTACGCCAAAAAGTATGCAACATAAAAATTGTTGCAATTAAGAATTCGAATAGCTTTTAGTTGTTTGTTTATGCAGTCGTGTGCAAGAGAAGGACACACGATGTCTAGTGTTAATTTAAACTTTAAGGTATGTACGCATGTGTTATATATATATATATATATATATATATATATATATATATATATATATATATATATATGTTTGTGTGTGCGTGTGTGTTTGAGCATTTATTTTTCTACAACTTTATAGTCATGTCTAAATGTTTTTATTGACAGTGTGTAAACATGTTGTACCACATAATTTAAATAGTTAAATGTGACATGATTTTGTGAAATTAATTTTCGTGAATGACTATTTATTTTTTGGCTGCAAATAGTAAAACTGTTTGGTTAATTATTTGGAAATTTGCTAGCAAAGCATGTAAGCATATAAATTTTAATTAGTTTAAAAGTAAGCTTGTTATTGTGTTAACTATGAACAAAAAGTAAAAGCAACATTTTGCTTTTAGTTAAAAAAAAAAGTTTTTTTCTTCTCTTGCTTGAGTAAAAATAACTACTATTTTTCTTAGAAAAAAAAACGCTCTCCTTTAAGTATGCTTTACTTAACTAATTTAACTGTTTTCATTACCTTCTTGGTATGCTTAACGTTAAACTGATTTGTTAAGTAAAATCTTATCTTTTTTTTTTGCCCTATTGCTAGTAAATTTTTTTTTATTTAAATGACATTAGCAAACATTCCGTTGCTTTGTGAAACTTTCATCATCCGTGTTCTAAGAGATTCCCCCGCCCCTAACTACCCTTGCCATGGGGCTTAGCTAAATGTTTGTGTTTTTGTTAGACACAGATATTGTTTTAAATTCATTTAATTTAACGCGAAAAGGAATTGTAAGGAAATGTAGTTAATTTTGTTTAGAGTGTTCGAAAGCAAAAACGGAAAAACTAGAAGTTAAAAAAACATGAACAAAAACTTAATTAGAATAAATTATAAAAATACTTGTTTAGTATTATGAAAATTTAGTACTTTTATTTTAAAATCTACTACCAGCGAACTTAAACGATTTTTATCTTGTTTAATTTAACTATATTTATTATTTTTTGAAGGACTTTAGAAAAGTGGGGAAAGTACTGTGTTAAAGCCTGGTACGAAGTTCATACGGAATTTCAGGTTCTCATTCAAACTGTATGTAAAAAAATACGAAAATTCAGGTTGGTAAATTTCATAAAGGAATTTCCATTTGCTAGTACGGGGAGTTTGCTGTCAACTGCGATACGTAGCAGACGTAAAAAAATCTCTCTGGAAAAAAATTTTAATTCAAATTTTTATCTGTCAAAAAAATTAATTCATATTGAAAAATAATTTTTTTTTTTCTTTTGCTTAGAAAAAATTTATTGGTTATTTGAAATAAATTTTTAAAATGGATATAAACCCATTATTATCCCAGTCCGGAGGACGCCCTCCTAATGATAAAAAAAAGAATTATGCTAAGAAAGGCAATGAAACGCATAAATCAAAATCCCAAAATGATGACTCTGCAAGAAAATCAATTTCACAACAATATAAAGAACCAAATCTCGTAAGCACCAGTGATGTTTTAAAAAATCAAGATTCCAATAGCTCACAGCTTGGAAAGCAATTATTGGATGCAGTCTTTGCACAACAGCCATCCTCAGCAAAAAATAATTTTCAAAATCATTCAGAGACAAACAATGTCAACATTATAGAAAATATTCAAATTTCAAATTTTTTGATGGAAGACGCTTTGCAAACCAATATGGAAGATGATTCGTATTCAATTTCCTCTATAGATGACGAATTCAAGGTAACAAAGAACAAGAAAAGAAAATGTCAAGGTGACGTAGAAATAAATTTATCAAACCTTAACTTTAAGAAAAGTGATGATTATAATGAAAATGTTAATCGTAGTAATAAGTATTCAATATTGGGGGATTTTGATTTAGAATCCGAAGAGTCGGCCAGCAATAGAAATTTAGAAGGTCAGGATTGTAATACTAATAATGAGTCGCTTGGAAAGCCCAGGAATTCTTTTTGTCCTCCTATATTTTTGGAGAATGTGAACGTAAAATCATTGATTGATCAACTAAAATCGAAGAATGTTGAATTTAAAGTAAAAAATCAATCGCAGTCCAAATGTAAATTGTATTTGAAAGACTCAAATGCACATTCGGAAATGAAACAGTTGTTAAAGGATAAGGAAATTCCCTCTTATACTTATACACCCAAGGAGTTTAAACGTAATAGTGTGATTTGTAGAGGTTTGTATTACAAATCGGACATTAGTGAAATAAAGTCTGAAATAGACAAAATTTTGCCAGATACAGTAGATGCTGTTTCGAAATTTTCTACTGATTATGCAAGGAAACATGGAATAGATACTGGCTTGTTTTTAGTTATACTTAAGTCTGGTCGGAAAGTGAACGATTTGCTCAGAGTTAGGTTTATTCTTAACCAGATAGTTTCTTGGGAACGTCCGAAATCAAGTACTAAAGTACCGCAATGTTGGAGATGCCAGCGATGGGGTCATTACTCCAGAAATTGTAGTAGACCTTTCGCATGTCTAAAGTGTAGTGAGAAGCACAGTCCGGGTGAATGTTCTTTTATTAGCGATGATAAAACACTGCCTTTTTGCGTCAACTGCAATGAAAGTGGTCACACGTCAAATTATAGGGGTTGTCCTGCTTATAAAAAGTATGTGTCTTATAGGAAAAAGTCCCATGAGGAGGCTAAGAATAGAAAAGAGTTGGCTGCTGAAAATGTCGCAAGAGCTTTAACTCAGTCCAATATTGTTCCCAAAAAATCGTTCGCCAGTCTTTTCAATGAGGTTCCAATTGAGAGTAAACAGGAAAAACCTGCTTTTGTACAAGAATTCATGAGGATTGCAAAGTCGTTGTGCGCTCCGGATCCCTTAACATTGGAAGATAGGATTCTTCATTTTATGAAGTCCTACAAATCTCTGTCAAAAGATCAGGCAAGAACAGAATGCTTGAAATTAATAAAAGACATTCAAGATGTATATGGCCCGTAGATACCTTAATTCAGTTACTTTCAATGTTGGTTCTCTCGTCCATACAAGCAGAAGGACAGAACTAAATTTGTTATTGAATCAATTTAATATTGATATCGCTTTTATTCAAGAAATGCATTTGTCTACAGGTTTAAATATATATCTCAATGATTTCAATGTTTTGAGTGACTTAAGCCCACTAGGTGTCGGCATTGCCCTAAGAAAATCAGTTTGTTACACAAAAATAGTTATCCCTGGCCTTCACTTTCCAAATTTATTTCTCGAAATTAGAATTTCAATTAATGGTGTTACAAAAACAATTCTTTGTGGTTCCATTTATTTTCAATGCAACTACAATCGTAGAAATATTTGTGAAGGACTTTCTAAAATTTTGTATTTTTCTAACAACTACAACGGTCTTATATTGGGCGGTGACTTAAATGCTAAACATATTTGTTGGGGTGACTTGGTAAACAATTTTAACGGTGAAGTGCTTTCAACTTGGCTTCAGAATGAATCTTTTTCAGTCACTAGAATATGTGATACATACCCATCTTTTCCCCGTGGTTCTTCGCATTTGGATCATTTTATAATAAGCAATGATTTGTTAAATAATGACCATTCGAATTATAAAACTCAAATCCTTCCTACATTTTCTGACCATACTCCACTAGGATTGCAAATATTTCTCTCGGACTTTAACTTTTTATTAAAAACTCCTTCTTACTTTGTTTCTTATAAGGACACAGACTGGAGCAGGTTTAAGATTGACCTAGCAAACACTTTATTACATCATTTTCCTTCTAAATTTAGAAACCTGTCTAACGAAGAGATAGACTCTTTTCTTGAAGAATTCAATAATTCTGTTAATTTTGTATCACAAATGCATTCTAAGAATGTTGAATATCAGAAGAAGAAATTTATTCCCTCGGATAAATTAAAAAAGATTTTGAGAATTAAATATAATTGGCAGAACGAATTGAAATCAATTTTTTCAAGAACCTTTAATAGAAATGACCCTCAATATATACTTGTTTCGAAGCAAATTGATTTAATTAAAATTTTAATAAAAGAACAAATAGAAATAGAGCAGGCCAACTTTTTCAATGGCAGATTGAAAAAAATTAGACCTGGACCTAGAGCATATAAGGAAATCTTTAGAATAATAGGTAACAAAAACCGACCTGGAATGAAGGATATTTCTGTTGATGGTGTTAAAATTACTGAGTTGGACCAAAAATTAAATGTCTTAAAGAATCATTTTTCAACAGTTTTCCAAAGCGCTCCTCCAAATAGAGATACTTCCAATATGGAAAGGACAATAAATTACACAGTTTCTGGAGTTTGCAATTATGTAACTTTTAATGAAAGAAACACATCGTTGAATAATTTAGGATGCTTAAAGTTAACAGACTTAAATTCTTTGTTGAACTTTATTAAAACAATAAATAATAAAAAATCGAGTGGTTTGGATAACATATCAAATTTTATAATTAAGAGGTTTCCAATAAAAGCTTTTGAATATCTGACCATACTGTTCAACAATTGCTTAAATAATTGTTACTTTCCATGCACATGGAAAGAAGCTAAGATCATTCCTATTCAGAAAAAAAGAGGCAACATTGATATAAACAACTTCAGACCAATTTCACTTCTGTCCAATTTAGGAAAACTTTTTGAAAGAATCATACGTGAAAAAATGGAAATTGGTGTGAATACCTCATATATTCCCCAAAGACAGTTTGGATTTAAAAAAGGTAATTCTACGGTCCATGCACTTTTTAAATTTCAGAGCGATGTAGTTCATAACTTAAGAAAACGCCAGTGCACAGTAGCTGTTTCACTTGACGTCGAAAAAGCTTTCGATAAAGCGTATCATGATGGCATTTTGTTTAAAATGATAGAAATCGGTTTCGACCCCTACATTGTAAAACTTTTTCAAAGCTTTTTCGACTGCAGAAAATTTTGCGTTCAAGTTGGTAATTCGTTATCTATTTTGGGGAATATTTCATGCGGTGTTCCACAAGGTTCCGTGTTAGCGCCTCATTTATACAACATTTTTATTTATGATTTTCCACACGATTTTAATAACTCTCAGGGAATTCTCTATGCAGACGACTCGCTTCTTTATGCTCATGATGAGTCACCTTTAGTTGCACTCAATCGAGTTTCATCTCATCTTAAGTTTGTTAATGAATACTACTCTCACTGGGGCATTAGAATAAATGCATCAAAAAGCAATGCAATATGTTTAAGAAATGCTTCCGGAAAGTGTAAATATACTGTGGTGCCTGAATCCAAAAAATTAAAATTAACTTTAAGAGGCAACGAAATAAAATTCAGGGATGACATTAAATATCTTGGTGTAAATTTCAATAAGCTCATGAAATTCAATAACCATGTTTCTTATAACCTAGATAGATGCAATCATGTTAAAGGTGCTTTCTCTAAGTTATTTAACAGTAAATTTCTACCAATCAAAACTAAACTCCTTTTGTACAAAGTAAGTATAAGACCAATTCTTCTCTATGCATTTCCAATATGGTTTACTATTTCAAAAACAATGATGAAAAGAATGGAAATATTCGAAAGACATATCCTACGGAAGTGCACAGAGAAGAATTATAAATCCTTATTTAAAAGATTTTCGAATAAATACATATACGAAAAGGCAAAATTACGTCCGTTGTCCATTTACGCTCTTGACTTAATGCGAGGTTTTGTGGAAAAACTGTCAAATTTTGAAGGCAGTGTTATTCAAGATATTTTATCTAATGAACAAATGTTTAGTTGGTCAAACACCCAATATGTTTCTAGTATAGGAATTTTACATGAGGAATCAAATGATATTCCTGGTCAAAACTTCTACTCAAGTATTACTCCTGGCGTTCATAGGGGTTAATATTTTTTCTTATTTTTTTAATTTTTTTATTTTTCCTTAATTTTAGTTCTTTAGCTATAAGGTTTAATTTTAAGTTTAGTGTTAAGTTTATTTAAGGTAGATGGAACTCTACCAATGAGGATAAAAGCCGGGAGCAAGCTTTGTTTTAAGCGATAGTAATATTTTTTAATTTTCGTAATTCTTAATTCCTTTTTATATTTAAAAAGCAAGATGCATTCACTTAAATAAGTTATGTAATTAGAACAATACTTTATAATTTTAAGTACTCTAAAAATTATGTTGGTAATTCTTGTTTAATGAAAAAATATGAAGCCTCAATAAAACTAACTAACTAACTAACTTTGCTAGTACGGAGTTTCAAAAGAAAAATACACGGAATTTTTGAAATTTATTGCCTATCTTAGGGAGATTATAAATATAAGTGGAGAATTTTTCCAGGCAACTGAAACAAAAATTAATGTTCAAACAATTATTTGGTCACGGAATTTTTGACATTACTAATTTTCATCAATTTGTAATTAATTTTTAGTATTTTTGTGTGTTTTAAATTGAAAAATAAATGAATTTGTGTGTATGCTAACATAATTCTCCACAAAAGCCTACGCGAATATTTTTCCGTGTAGAAATAAATGTAAATTAACAAACGTGAAATTCTGTAAGAACTCCGTACCGGGCTCAAGCTCAGTACGTAGTTTTTACGGAATAGCACGTTTGTAAGTTTACCTACACGAAAAAATAATCGTGTAGCCGTTTTTGTATAATTATGTTTGCACAAATTCATTTTTTTTAGAATTTACAACACACAAAAACTAGATACCAAATAATTGTATAAACATTAATTTTTGTTTCAGTTGACTGAAAAAGGTATCCACTTATACTTATAACATCCCTAAGATAGGCAATATATTTTAAAAATTCCGTGTATTTTCCTTTTGAAAGTCTGTACTATCAAATGGAAATTTCTTTATGAAATTTTCCAACCTGAATTTCCGTAAAATTTTTTTACATACAGTTCCGCATGAATTCCGTATCAGGCTTTAGATAAAAATAATATGCATTTTAAATAATTTCAAATATTTATGCTTTTATATTTTCTTTTACGATATTTCTAAATTTAAAGCATTACCCCAGAAATTGAAGAAAAAGTTTTTGTAGTATAGTAAACAAGTTGGAAGAGGTTTCTTTCATTTTTTTTTCTTAAAAAGCCAATCGCTTTAATATGTAAACATTATTTTTAACATATGCCGTGGGTTTTCTTTTTATTTTCATAACCATTATAGCTGGTCTGTGCAGCTTATTTTAAATTCGACTTTGGCCACAAATTCAACTTATTTTGTTTATTTTCGTTTATGTCATTCTTTTCTCTCAACGTTTTTAATTTAAATTATTTATCATTAAAACAAATGAGTTTGGACATGGACATTTCGTCGTAACGTTTCATATATCTTGCTTATTTATTTAAATGAAACAAAAAAAAAAAAAAATAAATAAACAAACATCTCATCTTTTCTCTACTTTCTTTCTCTTTGTTTCCCTTGCACTTAAAACATTTTAACTTTATTTTTATATATTAAGCATTACGTGGCCCTTAACTAATTAGATTGCTTAACGCTGAGAGTTGTACGAATACAAATAGCAAAAACAAAAAAATATAACAAACAAAAAATTTCAAATAACAAAAAAGCTTACACACCCACAAAGAATATTAAATAGCAAAAAAAAGGAAAAAAAAATAAATAGAAAAAAATAACCAGCAGATAACGATTTATCATTAACAATGGTGATTTTGTTTTATTGACTGTATTATTTTATTCTTATTAAATTTAGCACTGATTTATTATAAACAGCAACAGCCTTAACTTACACACTGTGTGTCAGGAATACAACAAAAAAAAAAAAAAAAAAAGAACAAAGAAAGAAAAAAACCCAAACAATATAAGAAGCAAATTAAAAGATTGTAACATTATGTTACAGGACATCAAACTCATTTGTATGCACAGCTCATTTTCAACATGGACGTTAATATTTTTGTTTAAATAAACAGGGTTTCTTGGTTGTGTTTTTTGCTTTTAGTTTTTTTAACCTGTTTTACGTGTCTTAACTATTTACGTCATTTGCCTTAACATTTTTATTGTTTATTTTTTTATTTGTGTATTTTATTTTTATTCTTTGTTCTTCCAACTGCAAACATCTTTTTGCTTGGCTGCTCATTCACATTGCTGTTGTTGAGATTTGACACTATCCTAAGCAAATAAAGTTGGGCTAATGCGCTTCATTTTGTGTTTATCTTGTGTGTTTAGAATACGAGTAGTATTTACAAACAGAAATTGTAATGTTGATTATTGGATTTTGTTTTTTGCTTTCGTTAGGAAAATGTTTTTGCATAATTTTTTCTATTCTTATCAAATTTTTTTTTAAATTTAATATAGAGCGTTTTATTTCTTGCAATGACAGCTGACAGATGGTTTAAAATACTGATGAGCTGGCATTGAAATTAAGGTGACTGTTTAGTTATCTACTTAGCGAATATTAAACATGGTTTTTATAATTTTTTTTTTTTTGTTGCCACAGTTTAGTGTGTAATTCCAAATGAAAGAAAACGCTCTAGAATTTTTATGTTTATAACATGTAAATGCGAAAGCATTTTCTTTTTTTTTTTTTTTTGAAGTACAATATAGACCCTCAGATATTTTAATATTTTATTGCTAAAACATTTTAAAGATGACTGTGGCATATTTTCAGGGAAAGATAACTTTTTACTTTTTTTAAAGCTTCACAAAGAACTGCCGAGGTATCGAAATATGAAAAAAAACTTTCTTAACACAAAAAACAAAAGAGCATAAGCTTCATAAATTAAGAGATTATTTTGGTTGAAAAGAAGTCAACAAATTATAAGAATAATTATGAAATAAATA
Organism: Tachina grossa; assembly: GCA_949987645.1. NCBI lineage: Eukaryota > Metazoa > Arthropoda > Insecta > Diptera > Tachinidae > Tachina > Tachina grossa. The sequence goes on from OX465275.1 coordinate 170,913,430, forward strand.
ATAAAATAATTTAATTTAATTTAAAAAAAAAAGAAAAAAGTAATAAAATAAAATAGTTGAATAATAACAAAAATTAAAAATTTTAAAAAACCCCCGACTTTCTTCAGAAAAGATGTTACATCTTCTAAACGGCTGGACCGATTTTCTTCAAACATAGCTAAGACCGCTCTCGATCAAGTCATTTTTCAAACAGAAAAATCGGTGCAGCCCTTTTGGCCTGTACGTGGACACGGACAGACACACAGATACACAGATACACAGACACACACTACAAACTTATAACACCACTTTTTTTAGTCGGGGGTTAAAAAGGGAACTAAAATCAATTGATAAAAATTTTAATTTTTTTAACTTTTTTTATATTATAATAACCTCTAATTTGCATAAACTCTTTGTTTTAATTCATAATTTTTTAAATTCTTATAAATAAAAATAAAATATTTTTGTTTTTAAAAGCAAAATATCAAAATATAAATAGAATCTTTTTTTATAAAACAAGAGACTTAAAGCTTAATAAAAATTACAGATTTAAGCCTGGTACAGAGTTAAAGCCCAGTACGGAGCTCTTAGGGAATTTCATATTTGTAAATTTACATTTATTTCTATACGGAAAAATAATCGTGTAGCCTTTTGTTTAGAATTGTGTTTGATTACAAACAAATTAATTTATTTTTGAATTTACAACACACAAAAACACGAAAATCTAATTAAAATTTGATTAAAATTAGAAATGTCAAAAATTTCGTGACCAAACAATTGTCTGAACATTAATTTTTTTGTTTCAGTTGACTGCAAAAACTCTAGATTTATGTATATAGCTTTCTAACATAGGCAATAAATTTCAAAAATTCCGTGTATTTTCCTTTTGAATGTCCGTACTAGCAAATGGAAATTTTATGAAATTTACCAACCTGAATTTCTGTATTTTTTTACATACAGTTTGTGTGATAACCTGAAATTCCGTATGAACTCTGTACCAGGCTTTAAAAAAAATTTTCATTTGCTAGTACGGAATTTCAAAAGAAAAGTACACGGAATTTTTGAAATTTATTCCCTATTTTAGGGATGTTATAAATTTAAGTGCATACTTTTTTCTGTCAACTGAAACAAAAATTAATGTTCATACAATTGACATTTCTTATTTTTATCGAATTTTAATTAACTTTTAGGGCCATTTTCACAACTTACCTTTAGCTAAAGATAGGATTTTGTCTTCCCTATAAATGGCTTTGCATTATAAAATCTTCATTTATTATATTTTTATCCATTAAATATTATTATTATTGATAATAATACCAATAAATAATTTAAGTTGTAATAATGCAAAAATATTTATCGGGCAGACAAAATCCTACCTTTAGCTAAAGTTAAGTTGTGAATATGGCCCTTAATGTTTTTGTGTGTTGCAAACTCCAAAATAAGCGAACTCGTATGTATGCAACATAATTCTACACAAAGAGCTACACTATTAATTTTCCGTGTGGAAATAAATGTAAATTTACAAACGTGAAATTCCGTAAGAATTCCGTACTGGGCCTTATTTAAAAAAAAAGTAAAAATAATATTAATAAAAAAATTTTCGGTTGGAAAATATCTTGTAGAAGCTTAGGGTTAAGTGTCTCCAGGTCACCGGTCGACTATTTTTCTGACTTTTTGGCGACACATTCAAAGAAGACTCTATATATTAATATTTGCTTTTGACCAGTAGAAAACATTTTGTCATAAATATAAGTAAAAAAAACGTTAAAGAGTAAACAAAATATTGAGTTTCATTATTATTTCAACAACATACATTTGTGAAACTTATAACTTTTTGTAAAAATTATATTATAAAATAATTTAAAAACACATAAATAAATATATATGTTTTATATTATTTATCTATTTCCTTTAACACGCGCAATATTTTACTTGTAAATAATAAAACATGGCAGTTTCTTCTTCTTTCCACAAAAAATCAAAATGTGTTGATAACATGTATGACTTTTACACAGAAAATGTTGCCACTATTTTGTTCCTCAGTATGGTAATACTACAAATAATAAGAAGTTTAAACTACCACACAAATATATCAAACTAATTAATTTGAGATTAAGTTAATTTTCGGTTTAGCTAATTATAGAAATAAACTAATCTTAATCTTGTACCCAAAAAGTCGCCCTTAGTTGTCAAAGTGTATGTTGTATGCCGACACTTTTTCACTAGTTGGTAGGATAGACTCGGTGGAGTAGAGAGGTTATGGTTCATTATACTTTTTTTTTTAAATTTAAAAACCGAATTTTCATTGTTATTCTAGTACTTAAAGCAATAATTACGGCTCGTCCCAAGGATAGGAAGCTCCAATGGGTTGCCTGAATACAATCTCTGTCTGTCTCTCTCTCTCTCTCTGGCCTTTAGATGTTGGTAAAATTAGTAGTGAGTAAATAAAAAATATTAAGAGATTGCTTTGTCAGTTCTAAATACCCAGCTAAACAAATATGTATGGAGCATATATGATATCCCATATATGGTTCGGATCCGAAAAATGAGGGTATATGGACATATATGATAATATATATTCATACATTTCCATACATGAATATGTATCCCCTATATAGTAGTATGCAAAGTTCATATTGATTCAACAAGCGCACTGCTGTGCAATAAATTAAATTATTAAAATTATTTTTTTGTAAAATTTTTTACAGAAAGGTTGTGTTTAATGAAACATTTGTTCAAACAAAATTATACAAAACGAACTAAAAGACATTTCATTCGACAATTTAATAGAAAATGTGAATCAATTATTAAAAAAAAAAACACAAAACACACATTCGTACACAACATATAATCAGATTAAAAACTTATGCAATTATAAAAGAAAAATTAATCCGTTTTTATACTCTAGTGTTAGTATAAAAACGGATTAATTTTTCTTTTATAATATTAATATTATTTTTTTGCAGTTATATGAATTTTGTTTCTTAAATATATCTTAGAATTCTGTTACTTTTTATAAAATTAATGACTGAATTATCTTTTTGATTATTTGATTTATTAAATAGGCCCACAATATATAAAATCCTACAAGTACGATTTTTTGGTTGCACGAGTTTTTATTTTTTAAACCTTGAGGCTCTACGCATATTAACTTTGCATTCGCTTATGTATTTTTTAACAGACTTCCAATTCACCAGTGATTAAAAAGAGGGAAAAAGATCGAATTAATAAAATTTAATCTTTTTTGATTGCAAATGCGATCTTATGTGAATCACATATGAAGAGCTTCATAATTAAAATTTCCATATATGAGTTCATATATTATAATACATTTTATATATTAGTCCATATATCAATTAATATATAATGGTTTTGCCATCTATAATCCCATACATTTCCATACATGAATTCATACATATTCATATATATTTATATACATTCATATATTAAAAATATATGGACCATATATAATTTTTTTACTGTTGAAATTAAAAATTAAATACAGGGCAATTATGAATAAAATTTCGCGAGAAATATCTCCCTTTTCCAATTAGAATTTTTTGTTTTCCCTATTACTTGCTATTAATTGGAATTGTTCCTAGGGAAAAATTTCCCGCGGAATTTTATTCATAATTGCCCTCATAGTTTTGTTAGACTGCTTTTATATAACGATTACATTATATTTATTCTTGAAGAAAAATACTTTTAATATATATTTAAAAACATTAAATTAGATAAACTTTAAAATATCTCTTTATTTAATTTGACAACATGCGTTCCTTGTCCTTTCTTATACACACCACAAAAACTGATCTAACACACATACAAAGTAACCACATGAAACTACAAATTGATTAGTAAGTAAGTCCCTAAAAACATAATAATGGTAAAAAAAAACCAACAAGGATATTCAACATTTGCATAGCAAACGAATATAATAAAAAAGAATCACAAGAGGCCACAACATTTGGCAGATTAAAACATTTGAATAGAAACACATCCGTACCCTCATAAAGTCACCATAAAGCCGGGTGACATTCTTAATTTAGTTTCTTATTTGTATACTTTAACAGTTTAGCAGCAAGAAGCCTTAAAAATTTTATAACACAAAGTAAAAAATAAAATAAAAAATAGAACAAAAAATATTTAAATCAGTTTCAAGCATATTTTTAAAATGCCAAAAAAAAAGAAAAAGAAATTCACCAACTAACAAAAAAAGGAAAGAAATTTAAATTGAATTAATACATAACATATTTACATTCTTGCCGAGCCAGGAACGACAGCAAGGAACAAAAAGCTGAAAAAAAACTTTTGTTAACTTCTTGATTATTTTCCATACAATGAATTTCGTTTAACTCTTACTCTATGCCATGTATAAATAAATTCCTCAACATATTTTTAACAAATTTTCAATTTTCAAAACACATTCACACTCTCAAACACTCAACCATACAACAAAAAAATGTCCATCCAACATGTGTCTGGTTAGCAAACTATTTGTTTTTGTATAGATGTGTTTTGTTTGTATGTATGGCTTTTTATGTGAGCAAAGGTTTTCCAAAAAATATTTTGCTTAACATATGTATCAGGGTTGTATGCTTAACAAAGCATGCATATAGGCTTTTCTAAAATAAGTGTGTTCTTAAATAATGGGGCCTTGAGTGTTGATTTAAAGTTTGTGTATGTTTTATTTGCTTTTTCTTTTTGCCTTTTTTTGTGTAAAACATATATACACATACACTTAGAAGTTTCTAAAACACGAGCATGAAGTATTCGATAATAATTCATGTTGAAAACTTTAACGTAAGCTTTCTAAATGGTTTTGTTGTATTTATTTAAATTTTATGTCATTGTTGATATGGGGATTGACAGATTTGGGTTGTATAACTTTTTTATTATTTTTTATTTGGTGAGTTTTATTTATTCTTTTGTTTAATCTGCTTAACATGTAAATTATGTTTGAGGAAGTTTTGCATAAGTCTAAATGGAAAAAAATATAAGATCGGTGAAAGTTTTTATTCTAGCACTTTTCAGACAATTTTAATCTAAAGCTTAATTCAGAGCCTAACAACAGGCAATGCTTTTTCGCAGAATTGCCTCAAATTATCATATTGAGTAGGTAAAATGCCTGTTGCTACAGTTTGGAAATACCTTATCATGAAAAAATAGACAACTATTTTTTAAGAATCGCTTTAAATTATGGAATGAAGTAATCATATCAAGTAGAATCTCCCAATGTTTTTTGTTCGAACAAAAAAAGTTGTGGCAGATATTAAAAAACAAAAGCTACTATTTTTTAAGAAGTTTCTTCCAGTTTAAAAATTATATGCAAAATTAAATAGGTAAAGATTGCTTTTAATCTGCATTAACAAATTCCAATGTATTTAAAAAAAAAACAGATTCATACCAGAAGTAGGCAAACATTTTTTCAAAATCGCTGAAATTTATTAAGTGAAATAACAGAATAAAAAAGTATTCACTATTGATATTTGTTGTTTATTGGTTCCACTATCGTGTCAAACAGAAAGAAAAGGATTTTTTTCCATTTTTTGTGTGTTTGTTTTTCAAATCAAGTGCAAATTGAGCCAGGTTGTTTACTTTCAATTAAAAAATTAAAAATTAATATTTTTCTAATTATAATATTAACACTAGTCTTCAACAAATCTGTAAAATATCATTTAGACTTGGTTCGAACAAGTTCACTAGTTCATTTTTGCCACAAACGAATGATCAAACCCATTATTTAAATGGAACTAGTGAACTAGTTCGACCCAAGTCTAATATCATTCACTAATTTCAATATTATTTATATTTAAAAAAAAAAAAAAAAAAAAAAAAAAATGTTACATTCTTCTGCTGTTACACCTCGAAACAAGCAATACTTTTTTAACCACTGGGAATGATACAGTAAAGAGTTTACGTTTTTGATAACTGCTACAAAAAATTTGTCTAATGGTTTTAGCTTTGTAGCTTTTTTAAATCAGTATATAAATAAAAAAAAAACGATTACTTCGATTGCCCCTAGAAGCAGGCAACATTTTTTCAATCACTGAAAATGATAGAGCAACAGGTATCCGCTGTTGACAACTGTTACAAAAGGCTGTCTAATGGTTTTCACTGCTACTGAAGCTTAAAACAGAGCATAGTTTCTGAATCGGTATAAAAATTATTTTGTATCCTTCTTTTGCTAAGCCTAGAACTAGGCAATACTTTTTGAACCTCCGGTAGAGATAAGGCAAAAAGTGTCCGATACTGATGACTATTACAAAACAACTTTTTAAAAGTTTTCACTAGTGGTGGAGCTTAATATGAAACATTTGTGAATCTGCACAAAAGTAGGCAACACTTTTGGCGGAATAGCTTTATATTATTATACTGTGCAACAAATAGAAAAAATTTTTCTGAACTTTCTTATTCGTTATAATCTTTTGATGCGCTATGGTCGCCTTTCTTCAAAAATCATCAGCATTTCAGATTCTATGGATAAGTTTTCTTTTTAGATTTTAGTTTATCTAAAATGTGAGATTTTCGAAACAGCTGCTTTATACATCTTATGATAACTTTTAAATGACGTTTTAAAACACTTTTTAAATTATGCCAGCTTTAAGTTATTCCAATATCATTTTTTAATATAACCAATATTTTTGGAGTTATTAAGAAACAAATGATTTTTTTTTTTTTTTTTTGAAAAATAAAATTTTTTTTTTCTTTAACTTCACAAGAATAGAAAGCATCAAATAGTTACCAGTTTTCATCATTTTTAATAAAGCTGCATATGATGAAAAAAAACTTTACCACAATTCATAAAAATCTATGCTTAAATACTTGTTTTATTCCCAATAATGTAAAAGTACCCAGTTTTGACAAAACAAATTTTTTTTGCTCTGCTGATCCGACAAGCATGCAACAGATATCTTTTAATATATGAGACTGACAAATAGCTCTATTTTTTATTATCGAATCAAGTGACATTTAAACTGCTTCTATTAAATTTTGCAAATATTTAACATGGATTTTCTATAATGCCTGAAACAAGACTTTATTTGTTGCAGATTATGTTTTAATTGTAAAATATAGAAATTATAAAGTTTTAGCAGCCAAAGAAAAATGGAAGAATTTTGATGTGGTCTGAAATTAGACTACATTTTTAGACACAGAAAAAATTTTATCATAACAAAACAGCTGTTCTGATGATTTAGTGGTAATATCCAATAGCACACAGAGCTTAAAACACATTTTAAAATCTAAAATTGACAGTAATAATTATTAAAATAGCATTGAGACTGTTCTTTAGAATATAAAGTTTTAAGCCTTAAAGTATGCACCATTTTCTCAACAACAATTTTGACCCCGAAAGTTTTGCTGGGTTTAATTTCCTCTGTTATTCAAAACTCATTTTCTTTTGCCTAAACATTTTAAATAAAATTAAAAGATTATAAACTTTAGACATTGCTGATTTCTAATCTTTAGCGCAGTCTTATTGATTTTTGCTTTCTCATTTCAACAACTTTAATAAAAAAAAGAAATCCCAAAAGTTGTAAGAAAAAGGTTCTATGATATTGCTTTATTTTGTTTATTAGGTTTTTGAATTCTTCTTTTTATGTTTCTTCGCAATATTTTATGGCAAATAAGCTTTTAAGCTGCAAAATTTTTTCTTGCAATCAATATTTGAACTACAAAATAGTAAAACTTTTACGTACTAGGAAACATTTTAAATTTTGACATAGGTCACAAAATTGTTTTATGAAGCATAAAAAAGTTTGGCAAATTAACATGAAAATAGAAAAAAAAATAAAAGGAAAAATAAATAACACATGCAGATGTAATTATAAGAAAAGAAATCATTTATTGACAGATGAATACCTGATGTGGTTAAAAAGGATTCGTAACTGATTAGAGTTTTAGTTTTGAATAAATAAAGCTCAGCGGGGTTTGAATGGAACAACTAAATATTTCGGCATATTTTCTAACAGATTGTTTTTCAAAGGTGACTAAATTATTTGATGAAGCACCAAAAATAGCGTTTTTGTACTCAGAAGAAATTTAAAAAAAAAAATTGTTAAGATATAAAGATATATAGGCTTTTTTGTGTCGTACATTTCTGTACATTTCATACATTTTTCACTTTATAAAACCTCAAAAAATCGTCCTAGAGCCATGAATGCTCTTGCAAAAACGTTCAGTAGAGAATTTGTTATTAAAAAATCACAAAAAATTTCACACAGTGTCGTATATGAAATAGCTATAGGATCTTCGTAAATACAATTACAATCACATGGCACCTCACAACGGGATAGGTGTCGTACGGAAACGTACTACGTGCAAATCAATGCGTTAAGCCTAGTACGGAGTTTACACGGAATTTCAGGTTTTCATACGAACTGTATGTAAAGGAAATTACGGAAAGTCAGGTTGGCAAATTTCAGAATGGAATTTCCATTTGCTAGTACGGACTTTCAAAAGAAAAGTACAAGGAATTTTTGAAATTGATTGCCTATCTTAGGGATGTTCTAAATATAAGTGGATATTTTTTTCAGTAAAATGAGACAAGAATTACAGTTCATACAATTGTTTGGTCACGGAATTTTCGACATTTCTAATTTTCATCAATTTGTGATTAGTTTTGTGTCTTTTAAATTGAAAAATAAATGAAAATGTGTGTGTGCAAACATAATTTTGCATAAAGGCCTACACGAATATTTTTCCGTATAGAAATAAATGTAAATTTATAAACGTAAAATTCCGTAAGAACTCCGTGCAAGGCTTGAGCCACTGAACTTAAAATTATTCTCTACATTAAATTATAAGTTTTCAGATTTTTGCTAGCATGCTAAAATTTCCAATTTGAATAAATAATTTAAGGCTGAATTATTTGCTAATTATTTATTTATAAATTTTTTCAGGCTTCTCTATGCAAATGCTTAATGCCTAAATTTTTTTAAAGTTTTTATTGTTCTAGTCACAATGTTTCAAAATTTTACAGCAGTTTCTTTTATATCGCTTTAATTTTTAATTTATTAAAAATTTATTTACCCCTTTTTTACTGGCCAAAAGAGGCTACACACATACTAAATAATGATTTAAATTGATATTTTGATATATGAAAGTTATACTACTAAAGTTTTTAATTGTTATTGCTATTGTTTCTATTGTTGTAACATATACATATCTATACATAATATTGCTGCTGATATTGCGATGGCTCTGATGTAAGTATCATGTCTCATGTTTCCAACTTGTTTTTAGACATGTTGAAAATGTTGCTGTTGCTTTTTATGAGGATATGTTTATTTGTTTGAGTACGTGAACATGAATGAATGTCAAGAATGCTTGTTAGAACATCCGTTACATTAGTCAACTTGCATATCGTTACATTAATATAGAAAGGAACTAACTTATTATTTTTTTAAAGCGATTTTTTTTGTATAATTTGATAGAAGAACATCTAATGTATCGCAAAATGAAAAAATTTCGATTTCAGAAAAATAATAAGTTAGGGCATTTTTATATTAAGGTAACACTATATGTATATGTTTGTGCATATGTGTATTGTATATGTGTGAGAGTATTAAAAAAAATTCTTTGCATAATTTAACGAAATAAAGAGGACCATAAACAATATATAAAAAAATATTTACGCCATCTGATAGACTAAATTTCTATCACAAAGAAAACATAAATTAAACAAACTAGCTGCAAAAAAATTATTTTAAATAATTTAGCTTTAATCTACTGTCAAGCCTTATTTACTGGCATTTTGTATAAATTTATAACAAGCATTTGTTTTTGCAATATTACGATTTATATTTAACCACAATTTAAAAATTAATTAATTTTTTTTATTATAATATTATACGGCCATTACCCCTTAAATTATGCTAAATATTTATTTAATTTTTGTTTTGTCGCTAACCATTATCAATTATAATTGGCGGCAACGAAACGTTATTTGTTCAGTGTTTTGTTAGCAAATTACAAATTACTTTTTTTTTTCAAAGTCAACAAACAAAAATAAAGCATTTGCATATGAATTAAGGCCTGCCATTTTTAATATGGAAACCACAATTAGAAAAAATAATAGAACACCAAAATGATTTTATTAAATTGCTAAACATAATCGCAAACAAAAGGACGGTATGAAAAAAAAAACAAAAGAAAAATACACACACACTCACACAAATAAGTAAAATATAATAAATTTAATGAAATTAAATAACAAAATAAATGAAACTAAAACTAATAATATAAATACATATGACTTGAAAACAAAAGTCAATGAATTATTTAAAGAAAATTAATTAAAAATAATCAGTGGGCAAATTACCGCACTCGTTATCGAACGAAATTACAAAATATTTCAATAGAGTTTATATGGAAATATTTTAAAACTTCGAACCGTATGGAATGCCGTAATTTGCCACCAGTTCAGAAATATTTAATATGCGTATTTATAGCGCTTTAAAATATACATGAAATAGTCCCTAAAGGAAACTATATCCTTACTCCCTCAAGTTTGAACCAGGAAAAATCGGCAAATCGAAATAGTCGGCGGAGGAAGCGCATAAAACCAAAATATTTCGTATCAAATCATTAAGAAAGACAAAAAGGACGATAAATATAAAAATATTTAATTTGCGATAGGAGAAAACAAATATATATGGTGTTTTCTTAAAGCATCATATCGAAATTCTCGATGAGGAAACATTTTTTTCGTCTACAAAGCTCAAATAATTAAATATTTTCTTTTTTTACTTTAGAATATATATATATATATGTAATATATATATATATATATATATATATATATATATATATATATATATATATATATATATATATATATATATATATATATATATATATATATATATAAATGCTGATGTACTTTTTACTTTTGAATTATGGTATGAATGAATCAAATATAATAACTTTACTTGAAAACACTTTGTCTACTTTTCAGTGGCGTTACACTATTCAGTAAGACTCAGAATACTCTCTAAGTCTGAGAGTTTTGCCGAACTCCAATCAGTTTCTATAAACAAGGCACTATTAAATTTATAATTGAATATAATTATTTTTTTTATGTTTTTTTGGGAATTGTTACAATTAAGTTTAATTTTTCTTAATACACTAATATATAAATGAAAGTTTAACTTAATGTCTCTCGTTGTTCTAAGAAATTTTTAGGCAAAGGTTCCCTGGTAATCTGAATTAGGAACAGTGAAATGCGCATAGGATCCAGATAAATCCTCAATAATCAATTTCAATGAATGTTGAATAAAAATATTTTACTGAATAAGGGTGCGAACAGAGTGCACGCTGACAGCCGAGCCGAGATTGTCAGTGCGATAAAACGGATTACATACAACTCAATACAAATAAGCTTGTGTATAACACAGTGAACGCTGACAAAAGCAGAGAGCAAAGCGGATGAGTGTGAGAAAACAGTTTCAAAGCGTTTTCAGCGCCGAAAACATTGTTTGTGTTTACTCTTTAGCGTGCATTCGTGTTTTTTAATGGTTTAAAAATAATAACAAATGGATATCGATGAAAAATTATGAAATTCACCAAATTCATTCCTTTTTAGTGTAATTGGATTTTTTCCAAATCCTTTTGTGTTAATAATTGCATTAATCACACTAGGAGAAGCAAAATACTCTTCATCAGATGAATCCATTACCGTGTATAGCAATTTTATGAACACAGATGAAAAAGAAGACTAAATGACATAAAAGCAAAACACATGGAATAAACAGAATTTCAGCGCTGATTCTCGCATTCACTGTGTTATATACAAATTTTCTTCTCGCATGAAAATAAGCGTCAATAAGCTCGGCTCGGCTCCACTCGGCATCAGCACTCACTCTGTTCGCACCCTAAGTAAAATAATAATTTTGTATTATTATTGCATTAAAATATATTAAAAATTAATGAAAGAATGGCGTATGATTAACCTTACTGTGTCATCAATGTAAATATTGCGTATACGCCTCATGCCATAAAATTGTATAGTATATTAATTAAATATCAATCATACGCCTCAGTTCCAGTGGATGAACACTACAACTACACTAAACCAAAAAAGCATTCCTAAAACGAGTTTGGATTTTTGTTTTGAAAATTATGCAGTTTTAAAAAATAATTAGAAAAAGAACACTTCTTATATAAGTATATAACATTGTTATATTTATAACAAAGCAGTTTTAAAAAAAAAACTTTTGCTTTTATTTTAAAAATGAAACGAATTTATTTCTATTTCATAAACGCTTAATATTAAATTAAATTGTTTCGTTTCGATTTAAAACTTTCTTTTGGGTGTAGAAACGAAAGACAATTCTTTCGAAATTGTACGCTCAAAACGTTCAAATTCGAAGTTTTACAACAGTTTTATAAATTTTTTTTTATACATTTCCAAAACCAACATCTTAAATATATATAAATAATTAGTGTAGGAGGATTCCATCCTTGCATCCAGTACCTCTTTCAAATATTTTGCTGATAATTACAGTGACCATTAATTGAGAACCGTTTACAAAATTACTGGGTTCCGCCAATGAAAAGGTGATAAAAAATATATATAGCTGTGTAAGGAGAGTATAATATGTTATAAAAATTATGGCTTTAAAATTGTACTAAGAAACAAAATAGCAAAAATCAGCCAAACACAAAATTGCCTAATCCAGATGCTTACAATTTTCCTTGTGTGAAATTAATCTTTATTGTTATTTAGTTATCCCTTACTTGCGTTCTCCACCTGACATAATCTGACTAACTTTAACATTAACTTCAAATCAATGTTAGGTGTAGACTGCTCAAGTTAATGCTTTTTCAAGTTATAACATTATTGCTAGTGCATTTGTTTTAACAAATCAGTTATAACTTCAAGTTAAAACAAAATTTCATGTGAGGTGGAGACGTAGAGTTAGGGGAATTTTCAGAATAAAAATTGGGCAATTTGGAGTTTGCCTAGTTTTTGCTCTTTGTGTTAAAGGTTTGGTCTAGGTGATTTCCAACTATAAGTAGTAACATTTTATGTAGAAAATTTCATGCCTGCCCACATCCTTGTTTTTGGATATTTATTTACGATTTGTTAAAATTACAGTTTTGAGGGAGACATAAAGGCGATAAAATAACCCTTCCATAATATTTTCTTAAGTTTCTAAACTTAACCTACATCTTAAATGTTAGGAATACACAGTTTCATTCAGGACTTTCCGATAGAAATTCCACTTTTTGTCGCATGCGACAGCAAGCAATTAAACTTGTATTTCAGACCAATCTGACTCGACTTTTATTAAAATTGTGCCTTATGTGTTATAAAGAAGTAAAAAAGTTATTTTTTTAGAAAAGCAAGCATAGTTGTTTGGTGTCGCACGCTACAAAAAGTTGGCATTCCTGCGAAAATGGCTATAAGCTGCTATGCTGCAGAAACAGGGCAAAAGCGTAAAGGTTTACCCAACATGAGATACGAGTAAAATGACGATATTAAATCGAAACGCCGAAATACGTCTATTTCTTTTGTCTCTTCTCATAAAATTCATTGTCGAAACCCCGTATTTTTTCGTATTATACTGTGTTAATAATCAAAAAGGTCCTGCTTGCTGATACATAGAAACTTCCCAATTATCAGAAAGCTTGTCCCCCGCTATCTAGTGCAGTTCTCTTATATCAGCTCATCTTTCGTATAAGAATTTTCAAAAGTTAATTAAATTTTTTGAGCAAAAAAACATGGCGAAAATAACTTTCGTTATTTAAAAAGTAACTGCTTTAGTCAAAATTATAAAAAAAACTTTCATTCTTTTTTTTGCAACAAATAACAACAAACGATAAGTTGCAATTGAAAAAGTTTTTTCGATTTTCCGTTTGATTCTTTAGAGCATTGTGGAAATGTTTGATCCCCTTTTTTCTGTAATAGAAAAGCATAGCTATAAACACAAAAATGTTGTTACATACTTAACGTTTTCTGGAACAAGTTATTGAGCTTTTAGCATTTTATCAAGATTGTAAGCCTAAATCTATGCAAGTGTTTACAGCAATTTTTTTTTATTCTACTTCTAGTTACTGTTTGCTATATTTATGGTGAATGCCATTGTGTGTTGTTATTTTCTTTTGCAGCATTTTGCTAACGACTTTTAAAACTGTGTTGTTACAACATGAGTCTGCTGACAACTTGGGCACGATAACCATAAACTCTAGTCTAAGGTAGGAAAAACAAATAAAGGTGGGCTCTAAAGTATGATAGAAAAAAATAATAAGAAAACAAGTAAATTGAAAAAAATTAACAAGAAAAAGACACACCCACCCACCGACAAGACTTGAAAGTAAATTTAAATTTGTAACGAAAACACATGTGAGAAAAAAAGCTATTAAATACTTTTACTTGCCGTATAACAACCAATGTGTTTGAAAGGAATATATTGAAAGGAAAAAAACTGTATGCCACGCTTGGGGAACAAACAAGCTGTTAGCACATAAGCATACATATTTCCGTACTAGTCAGCCGTAAAGTATGTTTGAGAATGAATAAAAAAACGTGCAGGAATAAGGAAGCCAACGGAAAACTATAAAAACGGGAAACAAGTGGTAATTACATGAAGGCCTATAAAGGAAATGACTGTCTTCTGCCAGGCATAGTCGTACAGAGGAGCAGGCCAAGCACACATGTTATGCACTCAAAGAATGATGGTTAAATGATGGAATAAGCAGAAATCGTTGAAGCATTAGTGAAAAGAACATACACTTAACACTTTTTTAAAATGCTGCATTTTCAGCGCACACACACGCAAAGTAGAAAAAGAAGAGCACGAAGTATAATACTTAACCGTTTTGGCTTTACATTGTTTGCCTTTTCTTGTCTCTTTTTCTTTAGTTGAAACAAACCATTTTGATTTTAAATAATTTACGAACATTTCGCATGTGTTAAATGATTTCTTGTACAATTCTTCCTTCGCTCATGCTTACTATTCCCTAAAGCATTACGTAAGCTTTTTTTATGACTCTGCTTAACACTTAACGAACACATGTGCTGGCAAAGTGTAGTGCAAGCAAAAGATATAAAACAACAGAAGCAAAAAAAACCGTTTGAAGCATAGAAGAAAATCTATTGCATATTTGTAGGTGCTAAGCCTAAATAACTGGCATAGAATAAAAAGCACGTCAAGTATGACGTTGACTACGACACCGCACAAAACAGATAGTCATAGCCATGTCATGTTTTTTTCTTGTATTTAAGAGTGGATATTTAGTTCACACTCAACGACTTACACTTGCAACACTGACATTCACACAAACATACACTTTTGCTTTAGCACATATTCGTATACTGCCTTTCTTTTGGTATTTCAATTCATTTTTCTCTACACCCTTAACTTGCTTGTTTAAAGTAAGCGTATTTCGCATAGTACAATAACAACAAAAAGCACCATAGAAATAAAATGTTAGTAAACCATAAATCTTGTTTAGCAAAAATTGTAATGTGCTGACATGGCTTGAAAATCAAATAACTGTTTGTATGTATATTGTGCTATTTGTATGAAAGTTTCTCTATCCTACTCTTCATCATGCTCACACTGACTTGTCTACAACTGTTCCATTGTTGGTTGTTGGTCTTCTTTCAATTCATTTACAACTGCAGTAATATCATGTAAATTTTTCTTTTTTCTTTTTTTTTTCTTGCACTGTAATAGACAAAAAATGAATCGAGACGAAAAATTATGCAGCAAAAGACAATGGCTGTATGGTACCGTCCATGAAATGAAATGAACTAGGAAATAGGAAAAAAAGCCAGCAAAGCAAGTAAATGTCATAAAAATTAAAGTAGGAATTTAAAACTTCTTTAAGTATTATTTTTCTTTTAAATTCATGATTGAAAAGATTTTAAAAGAAACTCGTTGAATGCTTAACGGACTGTCTCACGATGTCAACAGAAAATGCAAGTTCGATTAGTTATATTGAATACAAAAACAAAATTTCTTATTTTCAGTCTTATCATAGATAAAATTTCACATGAAAATGTTCGAGCATGTGAACATGAATAAAATTTGTTTTTACGCTGCGAAAAAAAACTGCTTGTGAGTTTGTTTGTTTTCAACAAAATTCTTATGAAGAAAATTATTCACAAAAATTTATCTGTCAAAAAGAGTGGAAATATGTAATTGATAATGCGAAATTAAAATTCATGTGAACAAAAAATTTTATTTGGGCATCCTCGTATATTGTTTCAATACAAGTTGTCTATCGAACGTTTTCGATCGACATTGTGGGACAGGCAGTGTTTTACTTTCATAATTTTTAACAGCCTTATTTATAAAACTTAAAAAGTCTTTATAAAGGTTTTTTAAAATAAATTTTCATAAAAATTTTTTCTTAAAAAACCTTTATAAAGCCTTTTTAAGTTTTATAAATAAGGCTGTAAATTTAATAGAATGTTTAGAAACAGTTCAGAAGGTGAAATGAGCCTTTAAGGCCTTTGGTGACTTAAGGGTAGATTTTGTATGGAAAAAATATTTTTTGAAACGTATTTTCGTTATTTTTTATACAAATTTGAAGCGTTTAGTGGGATGGCTTCAAGTAATTTTTTTTTTTTCAAAAACTATATGGAAAGGTTTTAGATTAAATAAGATTTGCACCGGGCTTATATTGAGTAAACTAAGAAAAAAATTTAATTGCATGAATACAAATCAATTTGTTTGCATAAATTCCTCGAGTTTCGTATCGCATAATTTTTTTTATAAAAGAAGTTTTTCAAAAAATCATCACAAGTCAAAACGCCGCCAAAAACTTAAGCAAGTCGCCAAAAACAAAAAAAAACTCGCCAAAACGAAAAAAAGCTAAACTAAAAAAAAACAAAACAAATGCATATCGCAAGAAACCGAAAAAATCGTAAAACAAGCGCCTAAACTTAAAATTAATTTTAATATATCAATAATCTCAAGATATATAAAACTTTAAATAGCCAACACTTTTTAAACTGGCAGACATTTTGTCAGCTGTGAAGTGATTTATGTTTCGTTTGGTTTGGCATTTCAATATGCATAGACTGACGCCTGAACAAAGCTTCCAAATAGTGCAAATTTATATTGAAAAACATGTTTTTTTTTCGAAACACGTATTGCGAACTACGCCTATTTTACGGTCAACATAATTGTCCATCAGAGCAATTAATTCGATTAACTATAGAACGATTTCGAACGACGTTTACTTTAAATGATAATACGCATCCAAGGAGACATCGCACAGTGCGTACAAAACAAGTCTATCAGCCGCAATAGAACCTTGATTACTGACTTCTTTGTTCATCAGTTGAACAGCCACGATGTGCAGGAGCTGTGGTATCAACAAGATATAATTGCTTTATTAAAGGAAACGTTTAATAACCGTATAGTTTCCATTCATCGTGCGATTTAATGCCGCTAGACTAATTTCTGTGGGGATATGTAAAGTACTAGGCTACGTCGATAAGCCTGAAACTATTGACCGCTTGGAGTACAACATTTACTACATCATTGCCAATATACGGCCATAAATGTTGAAAAAAGCTATCGCAAATTGCCAGGAGTCATATTTCAGTTATAATGCCCAAAAAATATCTTTCAATTTAAAAAAATTCATCTTTGTTTAATTTCAATTTTAAGTTCTATACCTCTATAAGAAACACTCTTTAGAAAGACCCTAACTCGTATCTTTTACGAATTTGAGTTTTTCAGTGATTCCAATACGTTTCACACGAATACAGCTCGTCACAAAAATTTATTGCAATTGTGTAAAGTATAACACTTTTACAAGAAGTTTCTATTATATTTTTACCTTCTCCTGTAAAGTTACAATTATTTGAAATAGGGCCTCACGGAGCCCTTCGTGTACGAGTTAAAGTCGCAGTAATTGTTAAAATTGTTTGTGGAAAAGTTTTACCTTAATTTTTTTATTGTATTTTTTTAAGCATCCTCGAAATATTAGGATATATTTGTCTAAATCATGTCACCAAAATTGTAGTTCATATAAGTCGTTAACATCATCAAAAGCTAAGATGCAAAGTCTGAATTTATTTGTTTTTTTTTTCGGTGAAGAATTTATATGAAAAAAGTTTTTTTTTTAATTTTCCATTTTTTTTTTTTGATACTAGCTGAGCCCGGCAAACGTTGTATTACCCTCAATTATGTTAAATTTTTTTTTAACAAATTACTTCACACGGTGGCCACTTGTTTGGTCAGAAACAAAACAAAAACCTTCCAGGTATTGACCCGAACCTGTGTTAAAAATTTCGGCCCCACAGCTCTTACAGTTCCAGAGATCATGCGTTAGAAACAAACACACTCTACGATTTTATATATATATATATATAGATTTCTTATTATATTAACGGAAGCGAGCTAGACTTCAAACGTTGGTGAATACAAGTAAGCAACTTCAAGTTCAAAAGTGTATCATAATTTCCGTTAATTAGTAAAAAAATATTACATTAAGAATTCTTCTGTTTTTTTTTATTCTCATTAATTTAAATATTCGTAGTAAATAAAGATACAAAAAAAAATTATTTATGATGTTACTTAAACAACCGTACCGTAAAAGCATACTCCACCATAAAGCTGATGATTTAAATAATTAATCAAGTTTTTTATTGTTCCTTGTTTAATTTCTGTAAATAAAAAATAATGCTAAAAAGCCACCATTAAACATCAAAGATTGAAATGTCGACTAGAAAGCAAAAAATTTAAATAAACGAAATGACATTTTTTTTATAAAGCGTTAAAAACTCAAGAAAAGTTTTAGGTTTGTTTTACATTTCATTAAGCAGAAAAGCGTTTTAAATGTCTTGCTAAGAAAACGAAACTAAATTAAATGTTTTAATAATTAACAAGCATAAACTTCAAGGAGAATTTTTCATTTATGCTGGGCAGAAGAAGCAATAATGTGATGAGCACATCAAAAACAAAAAAAGAAATATAAAAATCAAAGAACAGAATTTTCTCTTTTTGAAAATACTTAGTTTTTTTTTTAACAAACAACTGCTGTGTAAGACTGCGACTTTGAAGGAAAATGTATGCTTATGTATGAGAATGAGAAAAATAAACTTCTTCATTTTAGTTTCTTAGAATCTCTTCCAATGAATAATCAATGTTGTAATTTTATGTCTACTTCTTACTTTTTAATTAAAAAATTTACCCTTTTGCTGCTTATTCCAGTATCATGCATGATTCTTTTTCCTCTACAAATTTCTTAGTTTGTTTATTAATAATTAATAAATCTGTCAAAGAATCTTAAGAAATATACGCTACTCTAAGAAGGAAAAACTTAAAGGATATTTTGAAAAAAAAAATATATCAGCAAGACTTCAAAGGATATTATAGTGCCCATAAGCAAATACAACTAGGGTCTTATAATTTAAAACACTCTAAAGAACACAAAGTTTGCCAACAATGAATTATAAAAAAAAGTTTGTTTCTAAAAAGTATTTCTAAGAAAAGGTTGGCATTAGATGTTTAACATTTACGGTGGTATTCATGAAAGTTTGTTAAGATTAAAGTATTATTTAATCGATTGAAACCAATATTAAGTACCTTCTATGTATATAAGGAATTTGACCAAGCCATTTATATATAGCTTTCACTTATTTCTATACAATTTCTTATTTCATTTTATCCTTTTTTAAGAAAACAGTTTCCTTAAAAGCTCTAGCTCATTATAAAAACTTTACTTAAGAGTGTCACTGGCAAAAGCATCAATTATTTGTGTCTTCAACATGCAATGGCACAACAATAACAACTACTACAACACAGTTAATTACTAGAATGCCAATTAAAAGTCGTTGGTATGAAATCAAAAAAGAAAATAATATAAAAATAAAAAATATAAATAGAACAAGCAGAAAAATAAAGTACGATGAACAAGCATTTTGCTGTGTTAGAATAAACAATTGTAATTACAACCAAACAATTGAGTGGTACGAGTTCAATGGTGACATTAGCAGTCACAATATTTAACAACAGCAGCAGAAAGGAAAAACAACTAAATACAACACAGCTTTGTCATGCTGGTAATACCAGAAACGAATAAGAAGAAGCAGTAAAAAAGAATAATATTCTTATGAAACTTAGACGATGGGAATAAAGAGTGTTAGTTAGTTAATTTGTAATTGAAAAGTTAAAGAGATTTACACGCTTTATTTGGGAAGAAAGCATAGAATCTATATCAATATAAGAATTAAAGCATTAATTGTTTAACAGTTAACGGCTCCTCCAATAGAGACTTTCAAAATTTGACAATTCACAAAGGCCATATGGTGGATGCTACAGCTGTCAAATTTGATGTAGTTTATTTAGTTTGTTTAAATTACATAATGCAACACGAAAAAATATAACCATATACGGACACAACTACGTGATAAAAGACCAAAAAAAAAAAGATCCGTGTCTCCCAGTTCTGCCCCAAGTCATGCAATTTTTTTATGGGCCTCTGTATAATTTTTGCATTTCCTCAGGCAAACCGTTCGGAATTTCGACATGTTATGTGAGGCAAAGTTGTAGTGCCTGTCATAAAGATTAAAAATTGTGAACATATGAAATCAAAAAAACTTCATCTTTAAGATCAAAATCGCAAAAATTAAAAAAATCGACTTTTTCCTTTTTTCCCTTATTCAAGTCCATAGGTAGCATACCGTTCAAAATTCAACCAAACAATGAACGACAAAAATGTATCTAAGATCTTAATATAAAACTTTCTAAAACATATGAACTTGCTAGGAATAATTTTTAACACCGTTTAGGTAGCGCTTAGGCAGCCGCAAAAGTGAAAATTTTCCCGAACATTTTTTAGTTCCATTTGTTTGGAAATTTTTCAATTTTGCGGGCACATACATAAGAACTACCTTTACGGTGTTAAGTATCAATCCTAAGAAGTTTATATGTTTTAGAATGTTGTTTATTGAGATTTTAGGTACATTTTTGTAGTTTATTATTTCCTTAAATTTAGAACGGTTTGCTACCAATGGACCTGAACACGGTAAAAAAAAATCGAATTTCTTAAAATTTTTTGTTGACAATTTTTGTTTTTTATGACAAGTACACATTACCATCATAACTACTTGCCATATAGAGCCATAACCGCAAAAATAGCTTAAGCACCACATTTTTTGGACTTCGTTTTTTTTACGAAAATCGACTATTTACGATCGCAAATGATCGATTTTGGTCAAAACTTGAAGTTTGAAAATTATGTCGCTTAAGCTATTTTTTGCGGTTATTGGCACGATATAATGCTAGGAACACAATTGGGACGAACGACGAATTTTTCGGTGCGAACTTTCGTCATAACAAATAAAACACATTTTGTTCATATGAAAATGAAACCAACACCGCCGTAGAACGAAATTCGTCGTGCGTAACGAACTCTGAGATAGATTTATTTCTATTTTGTACGCCGGCGAACGGCGAAAAAACAATTTTCTCTCGCTCGCTCTCTCTCCCTCTCTCTCTTTCTGTCTCTCTCTTTTTTTACATACACAATAACCAGTGTGACAAGATTTTAAAATAAAACACTGAAAGGAAAATCATTTATTCAGAGAATGAAACGGTTTCACTAAATGTTCTACATTATATTAAGGAAACATTTCATTAATACAATGAACAATTTCATTGTATGCATGAAATCTTTCAATCTCTGCTCTTCATGTGTTTTTCATAGTTCATTGTATTAATGAAAATCGTTACATTGTTTAAACGAATTTTGTTTTTGGCGAATTTGGGGAAAATATAAGTTCCACAAATTTTGTCTTCTTACTGTATACAGTTTGTCAAACACAAGTAAATCGAAAGTTATTTTGTTAAAAAAATAATTTCTATTTCTTATTTTTCTAATCCCTTTTAATTTCAAAGCAGTATAGTCGTCATAAATGCAATGAAATATTTTCATTTTTACAATGTAATATTCTTCATTGTATAGCAGATATCTCTCTCTTTCTCTTTTTTTATCCATTCGCGTTCCTCACCTCTATACAAGCACAAAAAGCTTGTGCCAAGCATCTTATAAAGATGTTTGTTTTGTTAAAATTTTTGTTTAATTATTTTAAACTTATGTGTGTGAATTGTGATTAAGAGTTTTACTATAAACATGTAAGTTTTTCGGCTTACTTAAAAGATTATTTGGGTAGAACTCTACTGATGAGTTCCTTAAATTTTAAATGTTTTACGTTAATAAATACATACATATGTACAGATATTAAGTTCATATTTATTTCTAAGTATTAAATAAAATAAAAAAAATCTATATATCTTTTATTAAGTAGATGGTTTGGAAGGGATATGATTTCATGTTTTTAATAGAAAATTTTCATTATTTACTGCTTATATTTCATTATATTTATGAATTTTTTTATATTAATGAATAAACTTCGTTAATAGTATGTAAAAACTTCATTAAATCAATGAAACGACTACATTATATGCATGAAAAAGTTTCATTGAACTAATGAAATAGTTTCATTCTATTTATGACATAGCCGCCAAAATTAACTTCATAAATACAATGAATCATTCTTCATTGATCTAATAAAGGGCTTCATTAGTTGACTTTTAATGAAACATTTCATTAATACAATGAAGGATTTCATTGTCTGAATGAAGGTTTTCCTTTCAGTTAATTAAGCTAAATCATGTATGTCTTTAATACATTTTTAGAAAATACGCAATTTGAATTAAAAAAAGGCTAAAAAAGCTAAATAAGTTTTTAAAAAAGCTGAAAAATAAGCTAAGAGCTAAATGAAAATTTTAAAGCTAGATCCAGAAGAAATGAGCTAAATTTAGCCCAAAATTAAGAAATATTATCACACTGACAATAAACAACTTTATCAATTATAAGAGCTGAATTCGCTGAGTAAATGTGTCGCTATTGTGCTTCATACGACGAATTTACGCAGCGAATTCTTATCGACGAATTCGTCGACGTGGACGAAAATCGTCGTTCGTCCCAATTGTGTTCCCAGCATAATGACTTACTTTTCTGATTGCCAAATTTCATTACTCGCTTACAAATCACATTACCTAAAATTTAAAAATATTATGTACAAGTTGCTAAATGAGGAGAATGATTCTTTTAGTTTAAATAGATTACGTAAACAAGTTGCCAAATAAAAAAAGTAAGTACCTCTCAAGAAGCATTTTTTTCATGAAATTAGTTGCATGAAAATTTTTTATTTGTCAATAGGAGGCCTGGAAGAGCAACTTATATCAAAAAAGTTGTCAAAAATGCATCAGAGATTCATTCTACGCCCTTTTTCATACAACATTCTATTTTATAGCGCTGCAATTAGCAAATAGAAAAAGCTGCGTGCAACTAAATTCATGAAATTTCATGAAAAAACGCTTAATGTAGATCAGGTATTAGTCTCACGCCTTGTTAAAAACATTAAGTTGGTAATCCCGTAGGGAAGAGCTTCCACCAAAAATGCCTAATTCCAAACCCGATTACCTTTTTGGAAATTTTTTGCTGAGAATAAACAAGTAAATTTTTTTAGTAAAATTAAATGAAGGAGTTGAAAAAGAATGATTTGCAAAAGATTATTTGTATTTAAAAATTAATTTCCTATGCATTATATTATTATCTATTTCAACATTTTCTATGGCAAAAATTTCAGCTTTAATCTTTTATATTAAAAACATATAAAATTTAATTACAAAACCACTACAGAATGTCAAAGCCAAAATATTTTACATTATATGAAGAAATGCTTTTTCATGAACTTACTTTGACGTGAATAATGTATAATTTGAACTCAAATCGTTTACAAAAAAATATCTGTCCACAATTTTGACATAATATTGCATTCATTTTTGTTAATTAAATTTTGCTTTTGCTTTATTTGTTATACTTACAGTGGTAGTAGGAAACGTTTGACGAGATATTTTATGAGCCGAACAAAATATTATTACAAAAAAAAAAAAAAAAAAAAAAAAAAAATACATTCAGAATTTGTGTTTGGTCAAGAGCGTGGTTTGACAATGGCAAAAGGCCTTGCGCATAGCAACAAAAGATGAAAAATGTAAAGTGTTTAATTGAGTTAATTAAAAGTATTTTTATTGTATTTTATACGCGTGCCACACCTTTGTGGCATATTAAAAGAGAGAAAAAAAAACGTGTTCAAGTCTCATTAAAAATGGAAAAGGTTATAATTATTATTTGAATATAATACCTGTTATTTTGTACATGCTTAATAGTAAAACAGCACTCAGAATATTCAATATGAAAAAATTAAAAATTAGACCAGCAAAAAGATATGAATTTACAATCGCAATCAAATTCTAGTCATGGCAGTCAATAGCTTTAGTTTTATTAAAATTTTGCAAGTTGTAAACTGTGTATATAAAAACTACTTATCTCTTTTGAGAATAATTATATTATAATTACTTTGTGTCCTATCAATACGAAAAAGTACAAATATCATACCTAGTTCTATATCAATAAAATACACAAAAGTACATGGTCCTTCGAACCGGAGTCACTTAAGAAAAATGGCATCTGAGAGCATTTACATGTGTAAATTACAGAAAAATAGCAAAAATAAGATACTACTAACAGGATAGATGGAAATTATCATTATTATTATTAGTAAAGAAAAAGCAAACAGAAGTTGATTAATAAAAAGATCGGCTCTCTATCTGTCTTAGGCTACATCTTAAAATTTTCGCAGAATATGAAACTTTCCTCTATCTTTTCTTTCACCACTTGTTTCTCTATCACTATCTTTTTCATAAAGAAGGTAACACCTAATAATAGTAGTAGGCATTCACTGCCTGACTGTTATTTCTCTTAAAAAATTCAAGCAAACATTAGTAATAAACTAAGAACAAATCTCAATTTTGTAATATCTATTACCAATTGTCGTTATTTCAATTTTTATTTTCGGATTTTTTAGTGCAGTACTCGCATGACTAACTTCAATAGAGCTATTGGTTTTAAAAAATATATTTTTTTTTGCTTAAAAATATCAGCCAACCAAAACAATTAAAAAAATTATTATTGCATTTAAAATGAAATTTAGCTTTTAACCCAAATTAAAGTTTAATATATGATTTTTATATATTTCGGTGTATGACATTTTCTCTTTCGAACTAACTAACTTGCTTATTTATTTTATTTTAATTTTTTTTCTATATGTAAAAAAAAAGTCTGTCATTGCTTTAATAGTTGTCACTTAAAACCAACTAAAAAGTTTAACTATTTTACCAACAAAGTTTTTAATTAAAAAATGAAAAAAAAAGACAGGAATAGCAACAAACATCAATTGATTTTTGTTTAGTCAGCTAGAGATAGTTTGTGAAATAGTTTTACCCATAGATTACGTAAAAAAAGTCAAACATTAAATAAACACCAGCAAACACATAAAGGGTGTCCCAACAAAAACGCAAGATTTAAATTTTAAATAAAACACAGATATTTAAAAAAATCGTGAAACTTTATGATATCGTAAAGTAGACAAAATGAGGTTATGTGTGGAACAACAAATCGGGCAGATGGCCGCCGCGGCTTTGCTGGCACACACGCGATCTTTTAATGAAATTTTCAATGGCCGCTTTGCATAAATGCTGCGGTATTTTATTAATGCAGCGTCCAATTTCCTCTTTTAACGCTTGAGTCGTTTTCGGCTTATTCGCGTAAACCATCGACTTCAAAAAACCACAAAGAAAAAAGTCTAATGGTGTTAAAACGCACGATCTAGGCAGCCAATTCAGGTCTCCAAAACGCGAAATAACACGACCGCGAAATGACTAATGTAGCAATTGAATTGTTTCTCTGGCTGTATGACATGTGGCACCGTCTTGTTGAAACCACATGCCCTCCACATTAATTTCTTCAATTCTAGGCACGAAAAAACTGGTTATCATTTCACAATACCGAACACCATTGACTGTTTGCGCTTGACCTGCGTTTGAGCGGCATCATCACGTACACCTGCGACATTTTCGGTCGATCGACCTGGTCGAAGGCGCGTTGTTGTCTTTACATCACTAACAGACCCAGTTTAGGCAAATTTATCCATTAATGTCTTTACAGTTGACTCTTTTGGAGCATTATTGTGACCCCAAATTGATCGCAAATTTGCGAACTGTAGCCGCAAAACTTTCACCATTTTGGTAAAACAATTTCACTATGAGAATGCGTTGTTCATTCGTGTAGCGCTCCATTTTTACTAACCTCGTACCTTCTACTAGCAAACAATAACAATTGTTCAAATGTCAAACAATGACACTTCGAATGGCGCCAAATTTAAATCTTGCGTTCTTGTTGGGACACCCTTTATTTGGTAGTGCTGTGAAACATTTAATTGAATTAAATTTTGTTTATTAGGATTTTGGTATTTAGTTTTTTAATTATTGACTTCTTGTTAATAATAAATTGGCAGCTGGCTTATTTGTAATTGTGGCTAGAGAGGTACTTAGGAAATCAGAGAGATGCTTAAAGCTTATATTTAATATTTGGCCAAATTCATTTATTTATCTATTAATACATATTATAGAAAGTATTCGCAGAATATGGTTGCACAAAAATGAAGTAACTAGACCATATGCTCATGATGTTATCAACAGTAGGACAATTTAAATGTTCAGCCTTCCAAATCAGGCGTAGATCGTTAGTTTGCATGTTTTAAATTATACCTTAAGATGGACTAAATAAAGCATAATGGGTTTAAAATTTTAAATTGAATTTTTGAAGCATAATTTTAGGACTACTTCTAATCTAATTCTTCAAAATATTTTTATTTAAAATTTTGCAGTTGGTTAGTCTAAAATTATTGCTAAAGATGGACTAAATAAATCATAAGGTTCAAATTTAATATTTTTAAGCTTTTTAGCACATTGTACCTTGAAAATTATTAAACGGTTCTCATATTTTGATCCTTTAAATATATCAAACAGGTTTGTTTATAATTATGGCGCAAGAGAGGCGAAATACACAAAAATAGTTTAAAGTTTATATTAAGTTTTTGAAGCATATTTTTAGGACTGTTTATAATTTAAGACTTAAAATTTTTTGTTTGATTTAAAATTTGCAGTTGGCCTGTTTTAAATTATCACGAAAGATGGTCTCAAGAAAGCAAACTGAGTTTAAAATTTTATATATAATTTTTTTGTAGCATATTTTAGGGCTATGTGTTCTGCTCTTTCGTGATATTAAAGTACCTTGAAAAATGTTAAACGGTCTTTATATTTTGATAAAAAGATTAAACAGGCCTGATACTAATAATGAGCAGAGAAGCTAAAGAAAGCAAGAGAGTTTTAAAGGTTATACAAAGTTTTTGTAGCATATCTTTGGTATAGTGAGCTAGTTATATTCTTTCATCTTATTATTGTATTTGGAAAATTTATTAAATAATGTTTATTTAAAATTTACTGCTAGTCTATTTATACTCTAATTGAAAAATTATCTAAAGAAACCACAGTATAAAATTATATATTAAATTTTTGTTGCATATTTTTATGATATTTTTAGGAATATTTATATTTTTACTCGTCAGGAAAAACAAGGGCAGATCGTTTTTAACATGTTGTTGATTGAAAATTGGCAATTGATCTGTTTAATAAGGTCGCAAAAGATAGAGTTAACAAAGCAAAGTTTTAAATGTAATTTTTTGAAGCATATTTTTTGGGCCATGAGTTCTGTTCTTCAGTGATATTGTTTGTTAAGCCCTGCTTTCTATTTTTAGCCTTTGAGAAGATCAAGCATAGATGACATGTTGTTGATTTAAAATTGGCAGCTAGCCTGTTTTCGCTAAAAATGGTATCAAGACATCAAAAAGAGTTTTAAATGATTTATTGAATTTTCGTAGTATAGTTTAAGTGGTCGAGTTTTATTTTTTCCTGGTATTACAGTAGTTTAAAAATTGCTAAATGTTTTTTATATTTTACCTCTTTAAAATTATACAAATATTGCTACTGTTTCAACAATATTTTTCTATTTAAAGGACAGTTGTTTTATTACTCTTTTTACAAGGAATTTTCGGAAATATTTTCTTTTTATAACAACATTTTTTTATCTTTTATTTCATAAAGAATGTTTAGGAATATTATTTGCTATTTATAAAATTTTTTCCATATACTGTCTTTTTCCACAGACAAACAAAAACCCAAAATCACTTAACGCAATTCAATTAACAGAAGTCTTCTTAATTTACAAAACAAATAACAGAGAGCTCTTGTACTAAATAAACATTAATATATACATACACTCTATTTCCAATTAATAATTTTATTTAAACAGCCGAAAACAATAGTCATCTGTTAACTCCTTTGCATTAATTGTTATCAAATTTTCCTTATTTAAACAAAAATGCTATAATTTAAATTAAACGGATGGCGGTATTTTCTCAAAATTGTTTTATTTACTTAAAAATTTATTTTCATTTACAATTTCACACATACTTAAGTGAATGAATGAATGAAGGAATAACTGAATGATTGTTTGCTGTAGCATAGGGAAATTGAAGAAGTTGTTTACAAGAAAATCTTGTTGTTGGTAAAATTTTATTTTACGTTTTTTGTGTTGGCTTCTTCAACAATGATTTAATTGAAAGACGTTACGAGTATTTATCGTAAGAGTGTTACAAATACAACTAAATCCTTATTTAAATAATGTAAGTGAAAATTCCGTTTGAAGATAATTGTAATAAATGTTGCTGGAAATCTAAACGAAATACAAAATTTTCAATATATTCAATAATAGCAGAATGGCGACAGCATAACAATAACAACAAGTTAAATAACTTTATTTACAGCAAGTAATTAGATTTTTTTCTTCAAGAATATCCTGGTAATAAAATCGAGAGAGGGAGAAGCACAGCAAATAATCGGTTTTAGTGCGATTGGCGGATTACATTTACGACTATGGGATTTTGGTCTTAGATCAAACAACAAATAAATGTTGGCAGTATTCTTTAATCTTATACAAAAACGTCGTAGTGTAAGTCGATAAATGGGAATTCCTTATAGCAAACAACTTTAAGGATTAAACAATAAAATGCGGGTTTTAAATTTAGTTCTTCTTTTTATTAAATTTTCATGCTGAAGAGATTTATATCTTAGGTTTGCACTTATTAGTTTCTGCCTCCAAAATATAGTCTTAAGTTTAATGCAGATTTTTCTATATAAAGGTATAAATCTCCTAATATATTATGGATGCTAATAATTCAATCTTATGTGCTTGTGTGTATAATTTTTATGTTTTTAAGTAAGTCTTTTAATTTCGCAACTTTTTTTTCTGTGTATGTATTTCTTGTTGGGTTATTTCTTACACAAGCGCAACTATATTTTAAAATCTCTAATTTAAATAACAATCTTTGATGGTAAAGTAGCAGAAAATTAAAACAGTTTTCGTTAGCAGACTTTTAGCTAAACGAATAAGTTTCTTAACAAATTTTTACACACTAACACAGAGAATTGTTATGAGTCTGCAAACATTTGGTAAATTGTTTTGTTATAGATTTAAAATAAAAAAATCTTCTGAATGATAATTTTTAAAGGAGAAGTATTGCTGCAAAATTTTTTTATTCTCTCTTTACGTTTTAAAATAAAACTTAAAAATTTTAAAAACCCGCAACACAGTTGACTATGATGGAGACAGAAGAGAGCTCTTGGCTTCCGAT
Organism: Tachina grossa; assembly: GCA_949987645.1. Classification (NCBI taxonomy): domain Eukaryota; kingdom Metazoa; phylum Arthropoda; class Insecta; order Diptera; family Tachinidae; genus Tachina; species Tachina grossa. The sequence goes on from OX465275.1 coordinate 170,943,038, forward strand.
TTTCTTCAACTACTGACTAGAAGATATAAGATCAAGTCACCTGTCAAACGAAAAAAGTAAAATATTTGAATCGATCTAGGCGTTTAGCAGCTACGGCGTTAAAGACACACAGCTTCAATAGAATATATCCAGAAATGATGTGATATCTTCTAAACGGCTGGACCGTTCAAACATAGATAAGAATACTCTCTATCAAGTCATCTTTTAAACAGAAAAACTAAATCAAAATCAGTCCAGCCGTTTGGTCTGTACGTGGACTCGTACACAAAAACAAACACACAATACAAGCTTATAACACCCCTTTTTTGGTTGGGGATTAAAAAGAAATAACATAAACTTCTTAAAATAAATATCCCAGTATATTAAGTTGACATTCAGTCTTCAATGAATTGGAAATTCCCCCTCCGATTAAAAAAAAATTATGGAACCAAAGGAGTTTTAAAAATCTGTTGACAAATGACAGACGTATGCGCGTACAAATATAAAAATAGAAAAAAATACTAGCTGTTTTGAGACAGTTTTTTTCAATAATTTTTATTATTGCAAAAGTATAAATAAACTTATACACTCTCATCTCTCTTTGGGTGGTTTAATTTTTTTGATCCTTTTTGATCTTCAAATGATACAATAATATAAAGGTACAACCACATTTAACGTATACAATTAATTCTGACTTTTGTCCCAATTATTTGATTAGTGTTTTTTTTTGTAAACAGAGAGGAAAGCGTTGCCACACACATATAATGGCAACTTTTATTTAGGAATGCTTTTTGAAATGTGTAATTTGAGTTTAGAAATTGTAGTTAAACACGTATTTTTTTTAATGTTAATTGAACATGAGAATAACGAAATCCGTGTGTAATAAGACCTACAAAAACAAATATTTGATTAATTATTTAATTCAATAGATAACATAAAAAGCCTCACGGCTTGGGATGCAATTTCGTTCTTAAAAACATCGATGTAAAGATACGGCGTTTCTTAGAAACATCGATGTTTTATTAGTGGAATTCACGGTTGTTTCACACATATAATACACATTCGCCTATACTTCGTGTGCAAATTTATTGCTGGTTTACATCAAGCACAACACACATACTGCGACATTTGCATTTAAGGTAAACACCTTTCAAAGCTCGTAAATTTGTTCTTGTTTCTTTGCAAAGTAACAGGAAGCATTGTTGTCGCCGAGATCTGGTTGGCTGTTCTGCTCTCGTCTCTTTATAAAAGATTGCACATTGTGCATATGGCTTGGACGTAGCTGAATAAGAGTTTATGCTTTGTTGATATATACAACAAACACTCTACTTCTTTTTTGTTTGCTAAGGACATGGCCTATGATTGGACTTGGAACATGTAATTATCATATTTCTCCTTAAAATGGACCACGTGGTCTAATAATATCCGTAAGGATGCTACATCCGAATAATGTAAGGCAGCTACGTCTAAAATCACATACTCCTATATACAGCTTTGTTATTGTTTCTTTGCAAAGACAAAAGATGTCGCCGAGATCTGGGGGCGAATCGCGCACTCGTTATGGAACTACGAAATATTTCCATATAAATTCTATGGAAATATTTCGTAACTACGTTCGATAGCGATTGCCGCGATTTTGCCTCCTGCTTGGATATTGTGCTCTCGTCAGTGTGAAAACACAAAAGGTCTTTTGTAAAACTTTGCACATAGTGCGTATAGCTTGGACGCAGTTGATGTAAGGCAGTACACCAGAGAGTATAAAGACAAAGTTCCGCCTTGATTCAGTTGGAAATTCCCTTCCTGGTGTATCTTGCTTGCTGTCGTTGTTGGTGCTGCTGTAACTTTTTTGCTGTTTATTTTTTTAAATTTATGAAATAATTAAAATATTTTCCATTATTTTTAATTTAATAAACAAGAACGTCAAAAAAATAAAAAAAAACTCGGATTCCATAAATCAATAAGGTAGCATTAATTTTGAGAGTTAAAAATAATCGGAACAAACGTCAGAAGGTTAATATGGCGACGAAAAGATAGAACGGTTTTACCTTTATATTATTGTATCGTGTTCACAACTAAACTTAAAATTTTACGAACATATGGGGTTTTAACATTTATTACATAACACCCTAACTTTAAATTGTACAGGATGTGCACATACCATTTATTTAAAATAACAGTTAATTCAACATAACACAAAAATCTCCAACCGTTATCGATAAAATATAATTTATTTCAAATAATATATAAAAAAGTTTCGTTCGACGATCATTAATTCTTTGTTTTTAGGAGCATACCACGCCCACACTGCGAATAGTTCGACCTAATTTTTGTGGCTAGCTTAGTTTTGATGTGTTTCCTTTCTATCGCATACAAATTTTAAGAATCTATTTCAAAAAAACCATTTAGGTTTTGTCCAATGGCAACACAGGTGGCAATCGAACCCACGACCTTTGGACTAATAGGCTAGCATTGCTACCACTCAACCAACCAAAACAAAACAAGCAAATGTTTGCTGGGTAAGCTCATGCTCATTCTTATAAAAAATGTGCAAAAAAAAAATAAACCATAAAAAAAGAAACGGATAAAATACAAAAATATATGCTGCAAATTTGCTAAAATTCTGCAACATTATTTAGCAAGTGTACAGAGAGAAAAGACGACAGAGAAAAGATGAACAAAAAAAAAATAATAAAATTTTACAAATTCTTAATCTAAATTTTTAATTTGTTTTTCAACCAAAACAGACATGAGACATCTTACAAGTAAATAAATAAAAGAGAAATGAATAAGCAAAAGTAAATAAAAATAAAATAAATTAAATAGTTTAGTTGCACTTACACCCCAGTCAGCATTTTATGAAATTAATGATCATATTCGAGTCTTTTTCGACTCCTCCGCACGATTAAAATAAGCATTTATGCGCTCGTTTTCGAGTCGAAAATGACTGTTCATTCGGGAGAAAATGGTACCCTAGCCGCGAGTCTTCTAAAAGAGTATTTTATGACTCGCATTTCTGATCAATTTCGATTCACTTTCGAGACAGTTTGTGAGTATTTACATTCAGTTTTTTTTTGTTTTAAATTTTTATATTTTCTTGATTTTACTACACGAGCTTGCTGTTTGTTTTTGTTTTTAAAACAAATCACTTTCTAAGTGTTTCTGGGATTCATTTTCGAATCATATTTTAAGCGCAGAACTGATTAATCAGTTTTTGATCATTTAAGGCAGTCGAAAGAAACTCAGTTTGGTGAAACAATCTTCCACATGCTGACTGGGAAATAGTGTGTATATGTGAGTGTATATGGCTGTATGTGTGTGTGTGTGTGTTTGAACTAAGACAACAAAAATAGAGGAAAAATAATTGCGAACTTTCAATATTGAGTTTTCTAGTTTGCACAGAAAAAGAGAAAAATTTTCTACGGTATTTTTTTTTCTGAGCGTAAAATTACGGCTACAATAATAAGAAAACAAGATATTTACAAAATTTTAAATTTGAGGCGAACTATAGTAAAAAAAACATGCATATGGGAACCGGCTTTTAATTTAACTCAAGTACTTTATTATGGTTAAAGGAATGATACACAAGTAGTACCTAAAAACCGACTGCGATCAATAAAATAAAAAATCATAAGAGAAACTTAAAGATGATTTTAAAATACCTGTGGAATGATACCAATTTTGATATAGTTAGCCGACGTTTTATTTTTTTGTTATTTACTAAATGGCGTCTGTTGGCCGCCATATTGAGTTATGACTCCTGTTATATCTTTGGTGATACTCGCAGGAGTAAGACAAATTGATTGATGTAAGAATTAACAAAATTGCTCCTCGGGTTCGGTTTTTATAGTACCGCAAAGGATCACACATACATACATACCCTCTCGGAGAATGTGTAGTTGACTACAAAAATAGTTAACTTATAGTTAACTTTTCTTAGACTGACTAAAAGCTAACTGCAATGTCATCCAGAACAAACCCAAAATTAATTCTTAAGTTCAGTACGTAATCGAATTTGATGGGAGCCAACAAATTTATTCTCAGCTACTTTGAAACTCATTTCAGTTTTATATTTACCTTTTGCAGTTGTTATTTTAGATGATACCTTAGCTGAGTGGTAGAGCGTTGAGTACAAAATGTGTGTTTAATTTACTGACTACTAGGTGATTTAAAAAAAATCAACTTTAGTTAGCTGAAAATAATGCAGAGTGAGACAATTGCCTATCGCCTAGGACATCGCAATGTTAAAATAGTCAGTTGATTACAATAAACGTAATCAAGTGTCAGTCAGTACTAGTTACGAAATAGTTAGCTTAAAGTTAGTTTAAAGTTAACATTATTTCCGACAGGCTACATACATACAAATACATACAGTTATATGCTGATTAACACAATACCCTTCTTTGCGTCGGGCATTCGGGTAAAAAATTTTAATACCCAGCTAAAAAAATTATATATAGTCAATATATTTTTAATATATGAATGCATATAACTATATATGAATATGTATGAATTCATGTATGGAAATGTATGGGATTATACATTGCAAAACTATTATATATGAACTAATATATGAAATGTATTATAATATATGAGCTCATATATGGAAATTTCATAATGAAGCTCTTCATATGTGGATCCATATATAGAAATAAGGTTTAATATATGGAGCCATATAAGATATCTGACATAAGATCGTTTTTGCAATCAAAAAAGTTTGGTATTTTATCTATCACTGATGAATTGGAAATCCATTAGAAAATTCATACGGTATTCAAAGTTTATATGCGTACCCCCAACGTTTAAAAAAGAAAAAGTTTTGTTACAAAGAAATAAAACCAATCTTGTATGATTTTATACATAGTGGATCAAATAATCAAAAGGATAATCCAGTCATTAATTTTATCGAAAATAAAAGACTTCTCTAGATAAGAAACAAAGTTCATATTACTGCAAAAAATTATATTGAAAACTATTGTTAGACGGATTATTTTTTCTTTTATAATTAATTGCATTAGTTTTTATTCTGATTTCTTAAATTAAATTTTATGTACGAATATGAGATTTGTTTTTTTTAAATAATTGATTCACCTTTTGACTTAAAAGGAGGAATGAAATGACTTTTAGATCGTTTTGAATTATTTTTCCAAGCAAATGTTTCATTAAATACAACCTCCCTGTTTAAAATTTAAAAAAAATAATTTTAGTAGTTTAATTTATTGCACAGCAGTGCGCTTTTGCGAATCAAGAGAGTATGAATATGAACTTTGCATACTGTATGAAAATATATGAATATATATAATCACATATGCCTATATACCCTCATTTTTCAGATCCGAACCATATATGGGATATCATATATGCTCCATACATATTTTTTTAGCTGGGTATGTTTAATTTTTTCTCAAACTATGAATTTCCAAGGAAATTGTGCAAAAAAAAAATTCATTACGGTCACATTCCACTCCGATTTGATATGGCGTCACAAAATTAAAAATTAAAAAATAATTGGCTAAAGCTTTCAGAAAACTGATTTAAATCATGCTGAAATATACTGCCAAAAAGTTTTTTCTTTCAATTCAATTCAATTTGAATTGTAAAACAAATAAAATTTTTTCTTCTGCAATTCCTATTAAAATATGTATGTGTGTTCTTATGTGTGTCTGTATAGGTGCGCTACATAAATAAATATTTGCTTGAGTAACAGTTTAGCTGTAGCTGAAATCCCTTAATGTTTTGTTAATATTTACTTGAGCTTAAGTTTTACTTCCTGTTAAATATTTCTCTGATTAAACTGTTTATTCCTGTTTATCTGTTTTTTTTTTTTTTTTTTTTTGTTCACTACACTACCAGGCTTCTCTAACATCTCACAATCTATACTCAATCTAAAAAGCTACTTAAATAAACATTTTAGCCATTCTTTTTAATGAAAATATTTATTATAACCTTTCATGTTTGATTGTCAACAAAATTTTCTCGCTGTAGCTGGTCTTAAGATTGTTGTATAATTTTATTTGCTTTGGAAATTTTCCAAAAATTTTCCGTTTGTTTTCTTTTTTTATCGGGTGAGAATTGCGGCTAGAAAATGAGTGCTTAAAGTTCTATTGTATTGTTTTGTGTTTAGGAATTAATAGTCTTTGAGTGAGCAGATGTTTTTGTTTAAAAAGTGGTTTGGAGTTTTATATTTAAAAGAAGAAATAACTGATGCAAAGTCAAAAGGGAAATCAACAAAATATAAGTTTTATTTAAAAGGAATCAAAAAGCTATAACTGGAGAAACATTTAAAAAAAAACCTGGTATGTATTGTTATAACACAAGATATTTTATGCAAATACTAAATGACCTCTTAGTTATTTAAGAAAAAAAATGTGTTTACAAAACTATAATGCACAGACTAACATTAAACAAGTATTTAGTTTATTTGTGCATTTCTTAGTTATTATATTTTCATACGCAATATGATTTTGAATTGTTGCTGCATTTTTATCAACAAACAGTTCAAACACTTTGACTTATTTAATCCTGATATCGAAACTACAAAGCACAAATAAAAACAATTTTTATGAAATTTACCAGCCTAAATTTTTGTAAGATTTTCTACATACAGTTCATATGAGAACATAAAGTTCCGTAGGAAGTTCGTACCAGCCTTTACAACATAACTTCATTTACATTCACAAGATTCTATTATTATTAAAGTACAATTTTACACCAATTAAACTACTTGAAATGAAGTGTAGATCAACACTTGTTTTGATGCTTTTAATTTTTTTTTTATAACAAACTTCTCCATTTGAAAGAAGAAAACATAAAATGCACAAGCAGTTCCAATTCTAAAAGGATTTTTAAACATGTCAGGGAAAAGGACCTTGGTCTTTTACTTGAGAAAAAAAAAGCATGTCCCCTTGTTATGGCACCTTCTCTTCCTTTTTCTCTTAGTTTTTTTTTTTTTTTGGCCTTTTGTCTTTGTCTCTTGTTTAGTTGTTCCGAAAGCCTGTTGTTTATTAGAAAGTCAACGAGAGTGAGTGGAGCGGAAATAAGTACTATTTCGTTTGTCTGTATACTTTTATATTTATAACAAAAAGGAAAATGAATAAAGAGAAACAAAAATCTTTAATTTAGCATCAAGTGAAGTGTTTTTTTCTGCTTGTGCGAAAAAAAATTGGTTTTAGATTTGTACTATGCCAAAATTAAGACACCAAGGTTTATGGTAAGAAGTGAAAATTGAGCCTTTTTTAATTTAAATGAATAGATGTGAAATAATTTATTCACGGTTTTATTTTTAAAATGAATTTTCGGTTTCCACAAAAAAAAATACTCAAAAAATTCGTGCTTGTCTTTTATTTTTTTTTCAGGTATACTGTTTGGCATTTAAGACTCAAATATAAAAATTTTTCTAATATATAAGTTTTATTTCTTTTAAAACCCCATTCAACTAAATTTCTACATGCATTAAATCCAGCAAAGTTCGAAAGTTTTACAGGTTCGAGATCTTCCTATATTTTTTCCTGTTAATTTTAAGAAAAATCATCTTTGAAATTAATCAATCACATTAATCTGTAGGGTATTCAGATTGTCATATGTCTTATATTTGTCAATGTTTTATATTTCTTTTTTTTCAAATTTTGTTCCTTGAGAAACAAAAACTTATTTAAAAATTTTTTCCGGCTTTTTTAACAACACAATTTCTATTTTACTAATACAATGAATGAAGTGGCCAACAGGCATTTTACGAGCAAATACAAAGACAAAGAAAAAAAAATTATTATACCCATAGTTATATTTTGTCTGTTGTGCTTCTGTGAGGTCCTTGCCTTTCGCCTTTTTCTCGCTTTTACTTAAATCTTAGTTATGCAACAATTTTTTTAATATTTTTTTCTTACTCTTTTTGTGGTAAAAGTTTATATTTGTTTCAAATAACTAACACTAGCTGGTTCTTTTACCTCAAGTTAGTTTTATTATTCAACAATAACTTCAGCCTCGTGCTAGAGCAATTGTGTTTCTGTTGTTGTAGCTATTGTCATTGTGTTATAAAAACGTCATCAATTTGGGTTAGTTTGTGTTGTTTTTTATTATTATATTTGTTTGCTTGTTTGCTTGCTTGTGACCGTTTTGCCTTACAGCTATTTTTCATATTCGTGTTGGGGCACGTTTTCATGTCAAGTTGTTGCATTTTGTCGCTTTTAGTTTTGCTTTTCGTTTTCTTTTTATACATTATAGTTCCCCTTTTTACACTGCTTTTTTCTAAGTAGTTTTTAGGGTTTGTTGTGTTAAGTATTTGTGCGATTTTGTAAGAGTTTTTTTTTTGCTATATAAGTTTTGACTTGCGGCTTAAAATTGCCGCCCATTTTCTTGGTTTTTTTGCTTAAAACAAAAAGATTGTTTTTTTTATTTCTTTTAAATTTCTTTATTTTCTGCAAGTATCTCGCTTAAAATTGTGATGATGGGGTTGTCAGGTTGTTGACTATTCATTAAAATAAAACGTGCAAAAAACATATTCAGGCATTTACTTAAAAAAAATGAAATTTAATACATTTAAATGGCAATATAATCGCTCTAAGTATGCAAGGTATTTTTATATTTTTCTTCCTTGTTTATAATTATTTTAGTAATTAGTTTAATTATCAAAGAATTATTATAAAGAACTTTTTATATAAAAACTGTAGTATACTTTAGGGAGAGAGATTTGTTTTAATAGCAGGTGAATGTAACACTTTAAGGCGCAAATTGAAAGTAAAAAAATTAAATAAGACAATGTTAGTATAAACTTTGAAGCATATGTATATAAAGAAGATAAATTTATGCAATAAATTTTAGAGCTAAAGAAAATATAACGACATATTTTAGGGAAATTTGAAGAATGTAATTAAGAATGCTACTGAAAGAGATAATAAAATATATAAAAGCATAGTTCTGAGCATAGAAATTTAAATAAAAAAAATCTGCCTCATTGTGGTTGGCGTATTTCTAATACGAGTACGGCTGTATGGTACTAGATTAAAGAAAAACTGTTGTAGGATTCTTTAATCTATTAGTCGCTATTCACACTATGCGTTTTTAGCCTGCCTGGTATTCACAATTTTCTTTTGAAACTCCTACGAAAAGTCACACACATTTACATTAAGCCTTTTTTATTCATGCCTTTTTGGCATTTATATACACGTTTAATGCTGAGAATACGAAAGAGGCAAAGAGAAATGTCATAAGTCCCCTCGAATTTTCATTTCATGCCTGTTGTTCTACACCGCAAGCTTCTCACCGCCTCTCTCTGCACAGGCAAGCAGAAAAGGCACAGTGTAAATTGCGTCTTACCACACAGAGTCGTAGTCGTATTTGAAATACGCCAGCCACGTAAGGCAGAATATTCGTAGTATGCTTTAAGGCAAATTATCAAATTAAAAATAAGGTTATGGAAAGAGAATTTTCAAATTGTTTTTCAAAACACGTTAAGAGTAATAAATAATAAAATGCTTTTATTTTTTGTTAATCGTTTTTATATCATTGAAAGGATTTTTAAAAAAATAATGCAATATTAATATAGAAAAATAAAATTATGTAGGGATAAGGTTCCTACACATCGCATGCAAGATACTCTCAGGTATAGTCCGTAGAAAAACAACTATGGTCGACCACCACCAAATAGTCAGTTATTTTAATTCTAATTCAAAATCGAAAATTTTTCTTTTAAAAAATGTTTTCTTTTTCGCTCAGTGTATTAACTCTTTAACTATGCAATAGTTGCTAACGAATGTAAAAAAATAATTAGCATAACTTTAAGCTAAAAAATTTGTATTATTGTTGGTTTCGTTCAGGCTAATTTCTAACAACAAACTATTTTCAAAGCATACTTTAATAGCCATTTGCTTTTCTTATGAGTTCAATTTTAATACTTTCTTTTAGGAAAACTTTAGTAGAAAACGTTATGTTAATCATTTATATTAGCACGCAAATACTAACCAGCAACATGCCATTTATAACTTTGGTATACTTTTTTTTCTTTTCAGTCATGTTACTAAAGTTTGAGAAAGTTGGCACGTGTAGCAGCAGACTTCAATACAAATTTTTTACAAAACAAAAATTTTTATTGAAAAGAAATTTTTATGACGATAGACTAGGCTAAACAAAATAAAGTCTGTAATACAAAATGTTTTATAATATAACAGATATTAATAATAGTTTAAGTAAATGCATTTAAAAATAAAATATTAAAAATATATTTTTGACTAAGGAATACAAGAAAAAATTTATTTAATGGAAATTCGGTTTGTTTTCTTTACATATATAATAAAATTATTTTTACAAAATTCTACATCAATAAATAATTAAAAATTAGTTTATTGCAAGGCATAAAGGAACTTAAATGACTTTTACATGTTTTTCTAGTTAAGCTCCCACAAATATGCTACAGATTTTAATATAAGCCTAGTAACGCTCAAAAGCAGAATTTTTTTATAGCCATTTAGCTTTATTAAAAAAAATTGTAATTACTACAACTTAAATACAAAGCAATCAACATAAAAGTGCAATTTCCTCAAAAGCAACTGCATTTTCTGTGACATTAAGCACATGACAATGTCAAAAGTTACATTAATGTGCATGGCAAGGTTTTTGTTTTTAGCGTCATTCCTATTTTGCATTTTATGTTTGCATGCATGTTTTTACTTTTTAATGTCTTTCAATGGTAATATGGCACCACATTACGTTAGGTGACATTATAAAGGCATTTTTATTTTTTTGTTTTTAAGAAATGAGTGAATATTCGAAATAGTTTCCATAAAGCACTTTATTATGATTGCCATCGTATGGCAAAAACGCCTTTAGTATATTTGAAAAATAACGCCCTCTTTCACAAAACAGCCGCCCACATCATTTGCTATGACGCGGTGTGGCGTAATGCAACGTAAAAGCGAATCAGGGAAAAGTGCTTTCACACATGACTTTGCTACACACTCGTTCCTATATGAGCCAAAAGTTCGACATAAATAATTGTTACTGCTGCCATTACTTCTACTGACAGTTTTGTTTTTCTTTTTTTTTAAGCAAATACTGACAAATGTAACTCATTGTTTGGTACGACGCTGCAGAAATTGGGGCCCGAAACTATACAAAATTCATAATGTTGTCAAAACTTTCTGAATATTTTTCATTTCGTTTAATAGCGTTTTTTTTTTGTCGTAACATTATGCATGTTCACCATATGACAAAAATTAAATGTTTCTGCTTGTTCTGGCAGTTGGTTGTTTTTTTTTTTTTTTTTTGTTATTGCAGTGGATGTAGTTTTTATTACTATCCTTGCATCCGTTTACTATTTGTTTGCTTTTGTTTATTACTCAAACATTCTGCTATTTTTAGCGAAATTAGTCATTTCACTCATAAAATTTTGCCTTAAATGCACATACATACGAGTATTCCGTTTACGGGTTTATCTTTTTGTTTACACACATTTATGCATCTGCCTAAATGTATGCTACACTTAATTTGTATGTTCAAAAGGGATACTCTTCATTACTATATGGCCATTGACTGTGCGTTATGCGTATTACTGGGAAATTTATAAAGCTAGTCATATTTTAATGTTGTTGTTAGTGTCAGTTTATGTTGCTGCTGCTGATATTGTTGTTGTAGTTGTTCATACACATCGTTAATAATAAACATATGTATGACTACGTGCAATATCCTGTGTCTATATTTTGCTGTTTTCGGAATTGAGTTGTCCTCATCTGTCTTCCAATGCAATGTTTATTAAGCATTTTAAAAAATACTTTATTTACTATTTATATTTAATATTTATAGGCGAAAATTGCAACTACTTGTTGTTGTAAGATTAATAATACGTTTATGGGCAACAAACAAAAATGAAACAAAGAAAACTATAATTAAATTTAATATTTGTTAATGCCACTAATAAACCCAAATAATTATTTTACTTATTCAGTGAAATATATATAAGTATATATTTTTTTTTGTTAAAATTACATTCGAATTTATTATTGAAGGGTTAGCTGGAACATTTACCCAAATATTTCTTGTTTTCTTATTATTTCTTTCATTTAAATAAATGAGAAGTTCAACTAATATCAAAGTTAAAACAAGAACTAAATAATCAACATGTTTTTTCTTCTCTTACTTTACCATTCTCTAAACAAAACATATGGCACATTCAGTTCAATAGTGACCTAACTCAAACAATTTCTTTTTGTTTTGATAATGCAGAATAATAATGCATTTCGTATTTTATAAATAACTTGTACTATCACCTCCTGAGAGAAGAATATTTGTTCATGCCTTCATTGATTTGTATGTAAATTAAAAACTTTAAACGTGTTTTCTGCAAAAATAGTTATGACACTATTGAATTATGACACTATTGAACTGGATGTGCGATATATTCTAAGCGAAACATCATATTTATATTAAAAGCAAAATTTTCTAGAAATTTCTTCAGAAATAAACTGTCAAGTCAAATATCATCATATATGTGTGTATATGTATGTAAGTATTCAAGAAAATAAATGGTTTAATATTCAACTGACAAATTGTATTGGTAAATTAGGGATTATTACTCACAACAAAGAGTATGGAAAAACCCGAAGAATTTGTGCTTAAACAAAAGACTGTATTGTGTTAATTATTTCCTAAGATTTATGCCATCAAGAACAGAGTTAAGAAATCCCTTTCTTCGCCCCTCAAATATGTACATACGTACATGCACACTGACAGACTTCATAAATAAAAAGACCAATTTAGTGTAAACAAACCGCTACAAGGAAATCCCTGTAAATTTCATTGGAATTCTTGTTTAATAAAATAAAACCAAGGGAGTGAATTAATTTCCAACTAGAAATGTTAAACAAGAGAAATGGTTTTATCATATTACATCAAATGCCTTTGTTGGACAAGAATACATTTTTGTCCATATGTCTGTTGTTGTGTATGTTGTATACGAAAAATCTATTGAAATAGAAATTGCTATGTTTAATAAGTTATTTAATTGCTAGATACAACATACATATTTGTAATGGTCTTCTGTGTCTGTATGTATGTTGGAGTGTAAAGATATGGATTTCCTTACATACCAATGTGAAAAATATTTCATACTTACTTTCGTAAAGTTCGTACTTACTTACCATCTAGTCAGCCTAGAACCATGCGTTTTTACGTCAACACTCTTTTCTCTATCGAAACTGCACTAGTTGAACTTTTGACAACTTTCTTTTCGTGCCCGAGTAGACATACGCTATAGACAACAGTTCTAGTATATTTCTGGTGACATGGTCAACAAACGCGTCAATAGTTTGTTTTTATTTTTTATTGTGATGTGCAAGAATTAAAAAAAATACATATGTATGTATGTATGTGTTTAAGTTTGTTGCCCCAACCCTTGTAAAATTGTAGACGAGGGTCACTAAAATGTACTAGTGAATCTTTGGTTAAAATGTCTCCATATGCTAAAGTCAACTGGTTGATTTTCAATGACAACCCTATGTTATGTGTCAATAGGCGATTACATTGGCTGGGGTACACCTAGTCAGTAGTACTACTTACAATGTCACTAGTAAATCACTACAATTTCACTATTCGCATTTCCTGCAGGGTATATATGCATGAATGTATGTATGTATGTTTGTATGTATGTGTGTTTGTATATATAAATACATTAACTTGTCCATTGGATGTCAAAACTAATCTAAACATAAATGTGTTTATTTTCAATTGAGTAATCATTAATATTATAAATGTCGAATATTGATGGCTTTTATTTGTATTGTAAGTTGCTTTTTATCGCAGACTTCAATCTCACCCACACATACACACACACAGACACGCACACCTACACCCTTACCATGTGCATAAATTTCTTAAGGTGTTGTTTTAAAAACACTCACGTATGTCCATTATACAGTGACTGCAGGTGTAACACGCGTACATAAATATAATTAGACTTGATATACTTTTTACCTACACATTCATACATAAGTACATAAATAAATACATTATGAATATATTTATTTATTCACTTTCTCCTTGTACGTGTGTGTGTGTTGCGTTGTATTTCTATATGCCATTTATATTCAATATATTGTAACCATCTGTCAAGTGCGTCAAATCTTATTACAAATCAGTATTTAATTGAATTTATAGTTTTCTATTGGGGGCTCTACATATGTATAGCACAATGACTTTGACAAAATTGAAATGTATTTTGGATATAATGAAGGGTGTTTTATGACTGATGCGCATAGATTGAATTGTTATGAATGCATATAAATGGGTTATTTAAATTAAATTTAATTATTTCATGCTTAGAGATATGTATGTATATGTTTAACAATTAAGTTTTATGAATACTAGTGTTTGCCTCAATCATGAGTACTATTGTTGAAATTATTGTGCAAGGAGTTGAAATTTTGCTAATTTGTAATGTGCATGTCAGTTGCTCGTACTTTAATATTTTGTTGATTGCTTAATTGCAAGAGTTGATAGAAAGACAAAATAAATCTACTTTAAAATTGCAACTGTGATGCACAGTTTTATCTAAAATTAAGGAAAGTATCTGCCATGACGACTTAATCTCACGGTGCTCCTAATACCGGCTGAATTTAAGCGTTCTTCACCATGAACAAATAGGTTACAATTTTCGATCATATTTATAAATATACTCGTGAATATTAAAACTAATCTCACACTGCATAAGGGGCTTACGGAAGAAATTCAGTTCGATATTGGAATACGAAAATTAGCGATTCAATTAAAATTTATAAAAAATTTTGTGATGATAATTTTGACATATTCGGGTGAGTAAATTTTTGTCACTTCTGAGGTGAATAAAATTTCACTAGCCAAAGTAACACTAGTAACAAAAGATACATTTTTGACAAGCAGCAAATAAGAAGCATGTTATCATAAAATTTAAAACCACCGCCGACGCTTCGACCCGTCGCACAGTTGCACAGGTTGCATGGTAGAGAAAGTGGCGATTAATTCATAGAAGTCGTAATTTTAAAGTGTTGTTATTTTTTATTGAAGAATATTAATAAATACATAAAAAAACCAGTCTTATTTGACTATTTTGGCTGTAACTTTGGAATGAAAAAAGATAAATTAGTAAATTAAATTGTAAATTAGAGCATACTTTATGTGTCTTTAAAAAAATATTTTTTTTTTGTTAAAATCAAAAAAAAATAATATTTAATATGTATTTTTCACATTGATTTTTAGCAAATGGAATTCTCTCACAAAAACCTTCATAAGTCAAAAATCGCAAAAATGCGCAAATAGGTATTCTGCGATTTATTAGCTAAAATCTTATATTTTGAGAGCATAAAAGCATTTTCCCTGCACTCATCCGCAAAGTTGTTGAAACTCAATCACCCCTATCGCGAATGTTATGGGAAAAAGTTTTTTTGGGAGTAAAAGTGTATTCCCATCCCCAACAAATTGGTATCGCGAATGTTTTGGGAGTAAAAGTTCTATTGTTAATATCATGGGAGTAACAATTTCTATTTTGAATTGTTTTTTTTTTTTTTTTTTTATTTATAAATAGTTTGCGTGCTTATAAAAGAAAAGTTTATTTTGTGAAGAAAAGTGTTAATTTAAAATGAATAGTGTTTATTTGCGTTTCCTGATTTTGGAAGAAGAAAATCAATCCACGGAACGATTGCAGCGAAGACATATACGTGATGAATCAGATCCGCTATAGTTAACGGAGTCAAGGTAAAAGTCGTAAAGATTTAATGTGTTTGTCTCTAAATCAAATGTTTTTGACAGGTTTCAGGAATATTATAGACTTAACAAAGATGCTTTCCAATTTCTACTGAACGTGTTGGAAGAAAACTTGCCTCCTAGGGGTAAAATGTTTTGGACCACCACCAGTTTTGTTGCAATCATTGGCGTAGCTAGACATTTTTTCTGGGGGGGGGGGGGGGGCAAACACAATTTTTTTTAATTAGTGTTTTTATGGGAATTGTTAAAATTTAAGCTTAAAATTTTTTAAACGCACTAATAATCCCAAATTAATATTTTACTTATTAAGTTAAATATATATTTTTTATTAAAAATACATTGAAATTGGAAATTAAAAAAATATATTTTACTTAATAAGTAAAATATTAATAAGTAAAATATTGGTTTGGGATTATTAGTGCGTTTAAAAAATTTTATAAAGATTTTTTTTATTTAACATTTTTTTTTCAATAACAAAAATTAAGTTATAATTAAAACTAAAAAAACAAAACATTCAAAATAAAAACAATATATAGACAAAAAGTAAAGTATGTATTAGAAAAAAACTAAATAATAATAATAATCTAATAATAATAAACTAAATAATAATAAAATTAATATTCGTTTCCAACAAGTTTATATGCTCATATGGAAAAATTATTTATGTATATACTATATTTGAATACAATATTTTGAAAAGATACAAGCAAGAAATGATTTCATTCATCATTCATGATTTCATTTCTTAATAATTTATTATTTAATTTAAAAAACATTTATCTGTTGGTGCATAAATAAAAATAGAAAATTGCCATTTATTATTTAGTTACCCTTCCAATATTGAAGTTCTGAATCAATACTATATTGTTGCGATGAATGAACATACATACATAAATAAGTACAAACATATGTATGCAAGTATGTACATATGTATACGTGTTCAATTGAAAAAAATTTCATGTGCATATATATACATGCATACATATCGATAGTTGAGTTTTTCAGTGATTTCAATAAATTACACACTAATACACCTCCATCACAAAAATTTATTGCAATAGTGTAAAAAATAGCGCTTTTACAAGCAGTTTTACAAAAAAGTTACATTTTGAATATTACACTTTCTATTATGTTTTACCTTCTCCTGTAAAGTTACAATTATTTGCGTTAGGGCCTTTCCATTTGAGACCAACGATATATTGACCTGTGTAAGTTGATATCCTATCAAAAATTTCGGTCATCAAAAGTACTGATACCAAAATTTGGACCTAGGAATATTTTTCACAAGTTTTCCACTAGTCTAACAAAGTTGTATATGAACATGAATTGTTTTGTTTTGTTTTCTAATAAAAATAAAACATATGTATACATGTTTAGAGAGGAAATTTTGATTTGTTCGATTTTCTGACGATTTTTCGGACATGTAATGACGATTATTTCATATTTTATCGGGATTTCGGCGATTTTTCCATCATTTTATCTGGCAGCCCTGGATTGAACCATAAATATGCATACATACATACATACATACATACATACATGTGTGTGTACGAGTATATATAGCATATGAATATATACAAGGTATTTGCAGATCATAATTTTTCGCTATTTTTTTAATTTTACTCTAAATAAAAATTAGTGGCTATTGTTACAAACAATTTGACAGTAGAAAATCTTAAGAACACCATAAAACAACTTGTCTTGCTACTAACTACGTACACTAATACAATTTTATTAAGAATTTGTTGAAAGCTACATAAACACACATACATATCTACACACATGCATTATAAATTCGCATGGAGTTTACTATTTGTGATGTTTTGAAGTGCTGTAAACTTATAGTTTTTTGGGTATTTGTTATCTAATAAAAGTATGCATATTTAGCGATTATTCGAAAAGTTTGTATGTATGATTTTCATGAGTAATTTTAAAATAAATAAAAAATAGAATTTTTTAATATTACAGGCAAAAGAATATGTTTTAAAAAGAATTTGTAATAAATCCTGGGGAGGGCCAAAATCAAGTCTGGTGGGAGCATTGCCCCCCCCCCAGAAAGGCCTTGCTACGCCTATGGTTGCGGTTTTTTTTTTGTTTTCGGTGAGTTTTTTTCTTATGTGTCGTTTTTGGTCTATCCACACCTACATATGTATGTACGAATATAAATTTTAAGTCACGGTTATTAAACCAACAATAAACATCCGCTACATATGTATATACTCTTACCTTTTTCCACTCCGCTATAGATTTGATAGGCGGCCCGCGGCTTTTCAACGTAGTGCTTAGCACATTGCAAAACTTTGCCACATCCTCTTTTTTCTCTTTTTGAAATCGCTTACCATACGCTGGCTGCGCGGACATGGCTTCCGCCAGGCAAGTACTTTGATCTTTATTAATATTCTTTCAATAAAATAAGTTAAATAAAGTTGGACATTTAAAAAAAAATATGTAGCAACCCAGCAAAAAATTTCAAAAAAGGTAATCGAGTGTGGAATTAAGCATTTTTGGTGGAAATTCTTCCCTACTGGATAACCAACTTAATGATTTTAACAAGGAGTGAGACTAAAATAATCGATTCTTGAGAAGACTTACTTTTTTTATTTGTCAACATATTCACGTAATCTATTAAATCTAAAATAATCATTCTCTTCATTTAGCAACTTATACGTCATTTTTTTAAATTTTAGGTAATGTGATTTGTAAGCGAGTAATGAAAATTGGCAATCAGAAAAGTAAGTCATTATATGGCAAGTAGTTCTAATGGTAATGTGTAATTTTTTGCTGGGAACTAACTTACATGTGTACTTCTTGTTCCCAATAACAATTTTTGTGATTTAATTTTGTAAAATAGTTGTTGGGAGTAAATATTCGTGATACCATATTTTTTATGTTTGTGAACACATTCACAAAAAATGTTTATGGCAACATTCACGATAGCAAATCATAAAATTTGGGAGTTCTGTCTTGGGATCGTTTATTCGCGATAGGGGTGAATATATATATATATATATAAAAAATACCACATTTTTAGAGCAATTTAATTTTTTTTAAATATTTCTAAAACATTTATCTAAACAAAAAATAATTTTTTAAATACTCATATACCTGAAGTTGACGAAGTCTTAACAAATACTATAATCACTTGAAATATCAAAATTTTCTCTTTTCATCAATGCGCGCAAAAAATAACTTAAATTATTGAACTTTGAACACACACTGCAAATAAAGCAAAACTAGCAAGAACTTTTATTTTTGCAGTGTGTGATGTAGAATTTTATCTACTTTCATATGGTCCCAAATACGGTTGTGAAAGTTAGAGTTCATCTTTTAAATTAATCACCACTAATCACCCCACAGTGCGTCGCCCAATACATAGAATTTTACGTTCTTTAAATGTGAAAAAATCCTTTTTTTATGTTAATTTACGAAAAATGTTACATCATTGAATGGTCAGACTTATTCACCCCACAGTCATCTTTCAACACTTACCTCCTGTTTGTGTAAGACGTTTGAGTTAGAAATCTTGGCGTTTTGTAATGGGCTAAAGGAAACTTGTTCAACTTTTCTTTAAATCCCAAATTTCTAACTTAAACGTCTTACACAAACAGGGGGTTATTTGCAATAGTAAGCAATAGCTATGAGCGCTATATTTATTAAAACGATACGATTATCATCATAAAAGTTACTGAATGCGGATACAAGTGTTGTGCCCATAGACCCAGCACTAATCCAATATTTAGAAACCGAAGTTCTGCTTCGAAAGACTTCCTTCCTCTTCTTGTTTTTAAAGAGAAGTAATTCTTCTTTTACACAATAAACAGTCTTGGAAATTTGCTTTCTTGAAAAAGTACTTTTTTAAAAAAAGTACTTTCTTAAAAAAAGTACTTTTTCGGAAATGAATTTTCTTGAAGAAGTACTTTTTTGAAAACGTACTTTATTGAAAAAGTACTTTTTTAAAATGTATCTTTTCAATACATACTTTTTTGAAAAAAATTTTTTTAAGAAATCAGCAAGGTACCTTTTTGCAAAAAAAAATTATAAATCCACTCAAGAAGGTAATTTTTGTTAACTGCGTAAAAAATAAAATTAAGCTAAGAAGATAAACAAAATTTAAAATCCCCTCACCCTACTAGATTTTTCTCCATGTAAATTGCAAATATGTTTGTACATACATATCGATACCTTAATATAGAAAAGCCCTAACTCATTATTTTTTTGAAATCGAGATTTTTAAATTTTTCGATGCACATGTTCTTCTATAGAAATATACAAAAAAACGTGATTTCAGAAAAAAAAACAAGTTAGGGCCTTTCAATATTAAGGTAACGATATGCATGTTACATTGAATAAAAGTTTTGTTTTCCAGCATTTGATAACTCCTGTTATAGTTCTCAATTTACAAAATCCTTGCGAGTAAAAATGTTTCTCTACTACTCATGCAAATACATAAATGTTTTTGCCAACATTAACATAAGTTTTCTGGGTTTTTTTACTATTTGCCTTATCAAAAAATTTTAAAGGATAAAATTTGTTCTAAAGAAAACACATGCATTATTAGGTAACAGAAGTGAGTGAGTATGAATGCTTGTATGCAATATATTTTTGGTACTGATTGTTTTCTTTTATGTTGCAAATCTGTAAATGCCATAACCACAAAAGGAAAACTTTAAAAGTTAAAAAAAAAATTAATAAATAAAAGTTATTTCTTGTTTTCGTTTGCTCTGGGGCTTTAGAGCAATGTTAAGTTTTATAAAAAATTTTAAAAATTACAATAGAATACATGTAAGTGAGTTGCACTTTGTATTTCTATAAAGATTTTGCTGGTATTTTGTAATTCTTTTTTTTTTAAGCAAACTTTATTAATTCTTTTATTGTAAAATACTTTACTGAAATATTTTTCTAAAAACAACTCTTTCATTTAAAATATGCTGAAGGCATTTTGTTCGGATTTCAAAGGAGTCGCATAAAGAGTTCAATCATAGGCAAACTATAGCAATATTAGGAGGATTCGTAACCTGAGTAATAATTGTAAAACCTAACTTAACAGTCTTTAGAAGATGCAGCAGTAAACAGAGAAGAACATAATATAATGTTAACCTCTCAAATAAATTTTCGCAGATAGAACTTTCAACAAATTTACTTATGCAAATTTATAACAATATAAACATAATTTAAAGCATTTCTTATAAACATTGAACATTGGAAAAACAAGAACGTGACATTAAATTATATTTCAATTTTACTCAACCTTTTTAAATTTATATTTCCCTTTGTTAAATTTATTTTCTTTAATTCTTGTTAATTTTTTTATTTGACTTTTCCAAATTTTTCGTCATTATTGTTTTTCCACAATATCAAACGTACAGACAGACGCTTGTTTGTTTAAACGCCAAGAATAAAAGAATTTTTATTCTACTTTCTAAGTTCTTTGTTTTTTATTTCAATATTAAATATATGTATAATAAATTCTTTACTTTTCTTAGGAAGACAAGAAAGAATAACTTCCATATATGTATATACATATATATATATTTTTTTTTAAATAAAAGTACTAGTTTATAGCTGAGAATGTATGTATGTGTGTGCACAAGTACTTTCCTATCTTCATACATATTTTATTTGAATTTTTTTTCGATACTGCAAATCATTAAAATTTTATAGTTGAATGATTTCTTACTGGGTTTGGGTGTTGGTAAAAAGAATATTTTTCCAAGATTTTGTTTTCTTTTAAAGCTGTTTCTACTAAATGAAATTTCGATCAATAGCTTTTGTCTTAAAGAGGAAACTGGAATTATAACGATAAAATTAAAGGTATATGTGAAACAGGCAATGCTTTATATATTAATACAATTTTAATAGCATTTTCTTTAAGTTGAAGATTTTTTTTTATGTTTGCTTGATAAAAGTAAGAAATTTTAATTCAAGCTCATTGAATGTTACAGAGCTTGTTTGAAAGGTGACTTGATCGAGATTGTTCTTAGTTATATCTGCAGCAAGTCGCTTCAGACGTTTAGAAGATATCACATCTTTTCCAGATATGTATTTTGGGGGTTTTTAAAATTTTTATTTTGTGTTATTAAATTATTTGTATATAATTAATTTTATTTTGTTAAATTTCATCTAAAATTATCCAAATAATATATTTCGCTTGAAATATGTATTGAACGTTACTTTGACAAAAAATGCATTGCCCAAGGAAATAACGCCCAAATAAGGAAATGAAATAAGGCCCAATAAAATTAAGGAATTTGTGATTGGACTTAATTTAAGTTTATTTGGGCTTTATTTAATCTTGAGTTTTGGTTAATTGGGTTTTATAAATTGGACTTCAATTCATTTAGATTGGGTGTTTTCTCATTAACTTTCTCTTGGGTCTTTTTTAAAATTTTTGGGTATTATTTTATTGGGGCTTATTTCATTTCTTATTTGGGCATTATTTTATTGGCCCTTATTTCATAGTGCCAAAATTCCTTAGTATATATGATTTATTTAAAATTTATTTTCAGGTGCATAATCATGCCCAATCTGGCAAATATTAATGTCCGCTCATTTTTCTAAATTCAACATTGCGCCACTTTCAGAGCTCAAGGTGTATACTAAGTTTCGTAGAATTGGGTCAGGTAGAGTAATTTTAATATTTTATGGACATGACCACGCCCAGTTCTTTAAGAACAAAATTTTGTCATTTCATGAGCCGAAACTCCTTGTCAAGTATCGTGGGAATCAGATAAGTAGAAGTGCATATAATTTAATACTAAACTTTGATGATCAACGCCCCGCCCACTTTCTTGAACAAAAGATGAAGTATTTTCCAGAGCTCAAGGTGTGCTAAGTTTTATAGAAGTAGCTAAAGTGAAATATAAAATTAAATTTTAAAAGGCGTGGCACTGCCTAATTTTTCAATGAAAGATGAAATATTTTTAGAGTTCAAGTTGTGTGCTAAATTTTGTAAAAATCGATGGAAAAGAAGCACGTGATGTATAATATTAAATATTAATGGGTGTGTCCCCGCCCACTTTTTGAATGCCATATTATGTGATAAGTTTTGCAAAAATTTGTTAAGTACAAGCAAGGGCGTGTGCCGCCCTTTTTTGAATGCAAGATTGCACTTTTTTGAAGCTCAAGGTGTGTGCCAAATTGAGTAAAAATTAGTGAAATAGAATATTGTAAAATAAAATATTAAGTTTTATTGGGCGAAGCTCCACCGATTTTTTTAACTTCAAAATTCAACTCGTGACAAGAGCTCAATGTGTTCGGTAAAATCCGCAGCAATCGAGTAAGTATAATGTCATTAAATCTAATAAAAAAATTGTGGGAGTGTCCAAACCATTTTTTATAATGGGACTAAATGGAAGCTATACCCTCTCTCACAAAAAATAATAAGTTTTGCAAGCGGTCTTAAATATACCGAGTAACTTAAGCTTAATGAAATAAGAGAATATTAAAAAAATCTAAAAAAAGAAAAACTACTTCAATGCAAAGATCTGATAAAACATTTTCGAAAAAAAAATTATGGAACCAAACTGGAGGTTAACTATTTCAAAAAATTATTATTATTATTTAATCGCTCTTAACTTCAGTAATTTAAATTCTTATTGAATGAAATATTTTTATTAATTTATGTGAGTTTCTAGAGAAGATAAAAAATTTTAAACTAGACCTTATTAGCTGGGGGAAATACCGATAATTTTCTGTGCAGCCACGCACATCATCGGCACCCATGTCTATCTGCTCTTCGGTATTTCCGCAGCTAATAAAGTCTAGTTTAATTTTTCTTCTTTCTGATTAAAATTCACTGTAGTTCAATTAAATTTAAAATCTGTTGGTTAAGAAGAATGGGTTCAGTAGAACCACTTGAGATATACAGGGCAATTATGAAAAAAATTCTGTGAGAAATTTTTCCCGAAAACAAAAAATTCTAATTGAAAAAGGGAGAAATTTCTCACGGAATTTTGTTCATAATTGCCCTGATAATATAAAATTTTAATGGGCAAAG
The DNA here is from genome assembly GCA_949987645.1 of Tachina grossa. NCBI lineage: Eukaryota > Metazoa > Arthropoda > Insecta > Diptera > Tachinidae > Tachina > Tachina grossa. The sequence goes on from OX465275.1 coordinate 170,966,733, forward strand.
CTCTGCCAATTTTTTCAACTTTAAAATTGTTAATTTCAAGAACCAAAGGTGTTTTCTAGGTTTCGTAGCTATCAATTAAAAAAAATGAATGGCGTATGCCCGCTTTTTTATTTGAAGTCGGTTAAAAAATATATTGGAAAACTATTGTTAACGTTTAATGCAAACAAAATAATATTATTTGTACATTCACAAAAAACTACTGATAACATTTTAAAATTTTTTTCAATGCCAACCATAATCTGTTGACGACATCTTTTCCAATAAACGCTCTATTACTATATATTTTTTATATACATTTTTTAACCCAAACATACTATACTAATTTTTAATAATTATAGGATATATTTTTTGTATGCTAAATTTATAAGCCTAGTTGAAATTCGAACCTACAATAAAATAAATCATTAGCTTAATGGGCCAACAAAAAGCATATTTTACGCACATAGGTTGTACAAATATTATTAATTATTTTAATATTTTAACAATCTTTAACTAAAATTTGTTTTACTCTTTTAATTAATAAATTCTACTTGGAAGGCATTAATTTTAATTAGTTTCATAACAAACAAATAAGCCTTTTAATGTAGTCATAACTTTTAATTACCCAAATACGTTTAATATTTTCATATTTCAAAGCATAACTTTAGCTGCCCTGTAAAATATATATACTATACATTTATTTCGAGAGAAAACAATTAACTACAAAATATGTTCACGTTTTTTCTTCTACTGATTTTTTTTTATTTTAAAAGCATTTAATATTATGTAAATTTTATGTGAAAAGAATTAAAAATTTCATTACTTTGACTTTTAATGCTTAACGAAAGAGTAACAACATTAATAACAAAAATAAAAGTACAAAAAATAAAAACGTAAACAAAAATTAAATATACCTATAAAAACTCAACAAGAATCAACAATTTACTTGAAAAAAATATATATATATATATATATATATATATATATATATATATTAAAATTTATGCACACTTTTTTTTAACAACATTGAAAAATATGGCAGGCTGATGGAGAAATAAAAAACAAATAAGTCACGCGCCAATATAATAAGGCCATTTGAAAAAAAAAACTTTTGCACAACTTTTGTTAAGAAAAACTTTTCTACAAACATGATACGTCTATATCATTTTGTTGCGCACTTAATGAACTTATTAGAGGCTTTAAGTTGTTGGAATGTTTAAAAAAAGGGGTTATTTATGTCTCTTGCTCTCGCCCTTTCTTTTAGAACCTTTCTTTTTATATTTATTACCACCTTGAAGCAATAAATAAATAAAAAAAAGGAACAAAATATTTGCGTGCTAAAGTACCTCTCAGGTTATTAAAAGTAACCCACATAATCTTTTCATGCTGCATATTTTCAGGCTTGAACATTAAATTTGTATTTAGTTTATTTGTTGTTTTCTCTCAGTTTAAATACTTAAAATCTACTTTTGTATGCATGGAAAGCAAAACGAAATAAACGAAAAAATATATGGCCAGAACTCAAGCATTATATTAAGATATTGTGTATTAAGAAAATGTTTACGTTTTCATAATTTTCATGTTCATGTTCATTCCGGTATTTTTGTTTCGTTTTGGCTTTTGCATAATTTAAGATTGCCTTCATGTCGGCTATAAAACTGAAATGTATGCTTGCTTTAAGGAAATGGTAACTAATTTTTTATTACTTTTACTACTGGTTGAAGTTTGCTTTTATGTTTCATTAGCAGCAAGAGATGGTAATGTCTATTTTTTTCGAGTGATTGTTATACGCTTATATTGGACAAATTTATTCCGGTATAGCAGAAAAGAAGAGTATAATTTTCAGAAATTAAACACGCGAAAGCTTTTGTGTTTTTTTTATGTGAATCTAATTGTTTGACTATTGGCAAAAAAAAATTGGAAGCATGACCAAAATGTCTTTTCAATTGCGATTTGTAAGAAAAAAAAATATTCCTATTTATATAATTCAAAATAAAATAAAAAGTTAATGAAAAATATATTTAAGTCAAATAAACTTTTGTTTAAAAAATTAATTGATTACAAAGTTTAATTGACTCAATTATATTTTTAATTTATTTTTGGTTTTATTTTCAATTAAGATTTTTTATTACTGGATTACATTTTTTTCTGTGTAATGAAGGGTGGTGCTGCAACACACCTCTGCTCGGAGACCCAGTTGTGTTCATTGTGATAAGATAATATATAATAAATAATTTAAATTATTTGTACTACAAAATGCATAACAGTTAGATTCTCGAGGACTAGATTGGTATTTGTATGTTATCTTTTGCGTTGCGTGTAAACGCTACGACTTGCTGTGCAGCTCTTGTCGATAATCTGATCTCGTTGTTTTTGGCCATTCATTATTGCTCGATGCTAAAAAATAATTTAAGAAAAAATAACCAGAAGTACCAAAAAGTTATAGAAATTGCCACGAAAGAAAGAAATGTAAGATTTATCCAATAAAAAGAACGTCGAATGAGAAAAGGTACCTGCAATCTTTTCAAAAAACGCACAAAAGCTCGCATTTCGTGTTCTAATTAATTTTCGTATTTGTTTTTAATTTGTTTAAGGTACTTATTTTAAGAAAAATGCTTTTTTAAGAAGAGTAAAAAAATATTTTATAAAGCATTTATACAGGGTGGCTCAAGCCCTTATTATGAGTTGCATTGGATTTTCGATCTTCGCTGGCAATCGAACACTCCATTCATATTATGCGCTTCGAAAATTTCGTTGAGCAATGAATTTTCTATCGAACAGAATTTAGCTTTCGATGAAGTATTCTAATATGAAAACTTATTAAAAACGATTAATTTTTATTTTTAGGCAAAGTTGTTGCAAATTTTAAAAATCACTTTGAGTGATATTCGTAATGGGGACATCCTATCATAATACCAAATGAAAATTCGTTCAATTAGTACTTTCGACTACAGTCGAAGATCGAAAGTTGCTCATAATAAGGGCCTCAGATTGACCGAAGGGTTTAAATTCTTTATAACTTTTTTATTAAATTTGTTTCCTTTTTTTCAGTATTTTGTAAAGAAGAAATAGGGAATTTAAAATGGAACAGTACATAATTCTACAACGAATTCTAATACCAGTGATGGAAACAGCGATAACATGTTCATTTAAAAAACATAAGGGCCAATTATCCTTTTTGACGAAACACCGCATCAAACGGTACGCTTTAGTGGGTGTAGTTCTTACTGTTTAACTATTCTTGGATTTTCCGTAGCCCATATCCTGCAGTTTTGCCTATTAACGAACCTATTTAATTGGAAATGGGCTTCGTCGCTCATTATTAAACAATGAATATAATCACGATTTTTTTCTTCTTTTTGAAGAAAAGAAATTGCATAATCAAGTCGCTGCTGGTAATTGTCGGTTTCAATTGTTGGACAAATTACCCAAGTCTTCTTTACTAAATGCTGAAAAGAAAAATAAAAAAAAATAAAATAAAAAAGTTATAAGGAACTCAAACGCCATCGGCCATTCTGGGCCACCCTGTACATACAAAAAAATTTAACAGATTTCAATTAAAATCTTTATGAAAGTCTATGCCGTTTACGTCAAGCTTTTTTTTTCATTTATGATGAGTTCGTATCCAAAACAAAGCTCATTAAATGAAAATTTCCTTAAACTTCAAAGATATAAGACTTTAATTAGGGGCTGTCCATATATTACGTAACGCTCTAGGGGGGAGGGGGTAGTTCGAGTTTTGTTACGATCTGTTATGGTGGGGGGGGGGAGGGGGAGGGGGTCTTTGAAAATGTTACGTAACAGAAAAAATTACTAAGTTTGTACAAAAATACGTACGTTTTTCTCATTTATTTATTTAATTGATCATACGTGTTGCCTGCATATATTATGTACGAGTATGTATACTACATACATCTGCCGAATGTAAACTTTTTATATTCGAGAATTCGAATTCGAATATTTAAAACGAACCTTAAAGTTTATGAAAACTATCCAAAAATTTAATAGTTGTTAAATAACATTTGAAAATTATACAGAGTTTTTATAATACATTAAATAAATTGTAGTGAAACTGAATTGAACTCAGGGTTATCGCTGGGAATTTTTAAAAAGTCGCACAAAAGGTCGTTCTATAAAAATAAAGTCGCACAAAAAAGTGGCGTGAGAAAATAAAAGTTGCACATCTTTTTAAATGCTTTTTTATTAAAAAATATTATTGAATCAAAAGGTTATTGCACATTTCATGACATATACAGTTGCATTATTGTATGTGCTTCAATACATATTTTCTTGTATGCATACTGAAGAAATCTACTCAAGTTTAATAAATTTGGCTGTCGTATGCTGCCAACGTCAAGATATTTTTTACAAAATTCTGACATGTCGAACCAAAACCCCGTAAGCTCTTTACTTCAATTCTATTCGTTTGATCTTGGCGCCATATATCCTATTTTTGGGGTGAATGTATTTTATACTTCAACATACATATATATTACCTTTTTGGAATCCACTCTTCCATATCTTTGTCTATTAAATTTAAAGCTGACAGCAGTTTTAGGCAAAGCTAGTTTCAAAATGTTCACATGTTAGTACACACTTGTATGTTTTACTACAACTGTTTCTTACATTGACTCGGCAGCTAAAAATAATTTTGTAAAATAAGCATTGAAAAACCAAAATTTTTATTTTACACGCTTTTTTGCTAACACTATTCTTTGAAACTTTTACTGAAAATTAGGGAAATTTTTCTTAAATACATTGTACACATAACAAGGTTCCAAGAACGTAATATAATATAAAATAGTAACTATTTTATTGAGCTTGAGGTCTTTTTAATAAAAATAAATAAAAGTGCTTCCAAATCAACAATAATCTGTGAATTGCTTTTAAGTTTTGACGGAGTTATTTTTTTTATAAAAAAATTTAATTTACTCCAATATTAATGTTTTTTATAAGAATCTTTACAAAAAGGGTAAAAAGTCCCAAGAAAATAAAAAAAGTCGCAAAAGTCGTTCATAATAAAGTCTCACAAAAAGTCGCAGACCGCTAAAAAAAGGGTCAAATTGCGACTTTAGTCGTATGAACGGTAACCCTGATTGAACTGGTTCTGAATTCCTCATATTTACATTCTTAAATATTCTTAATATATGTATGTACATAAAAACTTCTGTTTATATTAAACTGCAACAATTCTCATGGACAAAAAAGCCTCCTTTCAAAAAAATATATTCTTCCATATATGTGCATGACAATATCAAATTATTTAGTTTTAACATTTTTGTTGGTCAACTTGTCAACAATGTTTAAGTTTTGAGAGATGTGTTAATGGAAATTTGCATACATAGACGTATTTTCATAAGGATATTATTTTAATTTTTTATGCAACAGAACTTAAAAAAATATGAAAACAACAGTGAAATGTATGCCCCTATAATTTCAAGGTATTTTTAAGGTATATAGTTTTTAATGGGCAAATATCTATTGAAAATGTAATGTTGTAGAATGTAATTCAACATGGCAACCTTTATTGATCCTAGATATAATTTTTTTTTGTTTCACTCACATTTTAGATTGATTTGAAGATGGCCAAACGGAGGCATCTTTAAGCTCTCTGAAATACACGACGACTTCACTTATAGAAACTAGTGAAAGCGACCGCAAGGCTAATGCCAATTCTCCTCTTGATGTTTGAAATACTGCTCAGTCATCAATACGGAAAACTATAGCAGATTATTTGGCAAAAAACGCATAGCAAAAAAATATAAAAAATCGTTTTTTTAATTATTACAAACTAATATTTGTGTGCCATTCATTTAAATTTCGTTTTGGATTTATGAATTTCTTTATATATTTTTTTAAACGAATACGAATATCTAGAAACGGCCGAATGTTTTGGAATTCCAATACACATCACTAATACATACATACTGTTTAGGAATAAGGTCTCTATGAAACCATAATTTTTGGAGTTTGAGGACACTTGGGAAGAAATTTAAAAAATAGTTTCGCCAATATATGGAGTACGTTCATATGTAAGCTTATTTAATTTTTGTCTACGCACTGTGCTAGTCTAAAGCTATGTACAGACGGATGTCAGATCTTACAATATTGCCAGTTAAATGTGCTCAAAATTTCTTACAAACGTGTGAACTGACAATTTTTGTCAGACGTCGTTGCCAGAAAAAGCATTGTCAGTCCATTGCAAGACCAGCAGCTGATAACAAATTGTCAGACATCTTACAATCGTGTGAAGAAATTGTAAAATGAATGCCAGATATTTGTCAGACATTTTAATATTGTCAGATGTGCGAAGTTCATGCATCTGACAATGGCGTCATTGTAAGATAATTCTTTCTACGGGCAACACTGTACACGCTTGATTTTAAAGAAAAAATTTATAATAAAATATATGCAGACAAAATCATTGCAATTGCTTTTTAACGGTCCATAATAATTTATACTTTCACTTTTCACATTTAACACAAACACAAACGATAAATATTTAACAAATTCTAACAAATGCTTTAAGTCTGACAACGCATTACAACAGATCTAACAATTTGTGCATATGACAACCGTGTGAACTGACAATTTTTCTACTGACGATTTTGTCAGATGAATTTATTGTCATACAAACGTCTGGCAATAAATTGTAAGATTTTCTGACAACCGCGTGAACTGACAAGGAATATTGTGCTGGCAATTTTCGATTGCCAGTACATTGTCAGCACATTGCCAGATCTGACAATATTGTAAGATCTGACAATCGTCTGTACATAGCTTAACAAATGAATTTAAAACAATGAATTAAATTTAATTTTTTTTAATTAAAACTTTTAACTATTTAATTTATTTTTTATCTCATTGTTACGTTATTCCTATGGGGGGAGGGGGGTTCACAGTTTTCTTACAATCTGTTACTAGGGGACGGGGGGGGGGTCAAAAATCGGGGAAAACAGCGTTACATAATATATGGACAGCCCCTTAGAGCTATCTCCAACTCGTTCAGTCGTTCATTTTATATAAAAACCTGTGATCAGACCTATTTAAATTACATAGATTTGATAACAGGTTTGGGTCTAAAATGAACGACGGAACGTGTTTGACCCAGCTCTAACTTGGATCGAACTCGTTCAGTTGCTGGTTCTTGACAGAAACCAGTGATCACTCCATATAATTTAAATTATACGGGTTTGATCAAAGGTTTGCGTCTAAAATGAACGACTGAACGAGTTGGACAATAGAGCTGGGTCCAACTCGTTCATTTGTTCATTTTTTCCACAAACCTATGATCAAACCCACTTAAATTACATGGCTTTGATAATAGGTTTGTGGCAAAAATTAACGACTGAACGAGTTGGACACAGCTCTATTGGACAACGAAACAACTGTAGCTAATTCCCACACCCTTTTTAAAGTACATATGCTTACTTTTTAGTACAAATTTAAAAAATTAATCCATAGTTGCATCACTGAGTTATACCAGCTATTAAGAAGATTTTGCCTTAAATCTCTTACGTACTAGATCTTGCTCAAATGCAAATGCAGTATAAGCTCCTTTCATAACAATGCCTGTAAATTAAAGCAAAATTGTATGTAGGACTGCATTGACATTGTCTCGAAATCTAGTAGAAGTGATTTTAAAAATTTCATGTAATTACTTTATAATTATTATTTGAAACAGTTGAAATAACAAACTAAATTTACTTTTAGTTGTTTTTTTATGGGAATTGTTAAAATTTAAGTTTAAAATTTTTAAACGCACTAATAATCCCAAATTAATATTTTACTTATTAATTACATTTATTTACATTTATTTTCTTCCCTGTGTCAGGTTCCCTGATGATCTGCATTAGCAACAGTGAAATGCGCATAGGATCCAGCTAAACCCCTCAAAAATCAATTTCAATGTATTTTTTATAAAAAATATTTTACTTAATAAGTAAAATATTAATTTGGGATCATTAGTGCGTTTAAAAATTTTAAACTTAAGTTTACTTTTGTTAAAAAAAGTATGTATACTTATAGTTGTTTAATAATATTGATAGCTTTTTTTATTCGTCTATTCGATGAAGTTTAAAAATACAGAGTTACATTTAATTATATCAATTTAGGGTTAAATAAGTTCACCCAATTTTCAAACATTAAAACATAGTTTTAGCAAAATTTTTTCCTACGCATTAATCAATGTGTGTGTGCCAACTTTCTAACTAAAAATCATTAAATTTATTTTAAAGAATTTCAAAAATATTGGTTTTCGTTTTGACATTTTTTCCATTATCCTACCGTTTCTACTTTTGTTGGTCTCTTAAGAAAAATCTCTACTTTTTATACGTTTGCAGAAAAATGTTTTCATATTAATAAAAGTCTAACATCAAATGGTATACAATACAACACACTCATACAAACAAAGCAGAAAATCTGTGCAATGTTATACATATTTATATGCTGGCAACTAAACATAACAATGTATGTGTGTGTGTGCGTGTGAGCGCATGTTTATGTCTATGTTTGAGTTGGCGTGTTTGAGTTAGTGTCCTACAAAACAAATGCAAATTGTTTTCAACGTGAAATATAATAGAAAGGAAAAGCAAAAGAAATATAAAAAAAAAATTAATAGCAAGAATCTGCAATATAAAAGAAATCACTCTAATTCTCAAAGACAAAATATCTAAGAAGCAAAAAATCTATAGAACGAAAAAAAAGTTATCTAAAAAATTTTTCTTACTATAATTCTTTTTTTTCTTCTCAATTTTGAAATGTTTATGTTCTTAAGGCTTACAACGTGTAAAGCAAACATAAAATGAAATAAAATAAAATAATATGAAAAAAAGAAGAGCAACGCGCCAACAAAAACGTTGAGAAATGAACACGATTCTGTGATAGTTCTTCTTGCACATTGTCAAAGAAGTCAGACCCACTGACGACGACATCTGATTGTGTCTGTGTTTGTGTGTTGGTTTAAGTATAAATATTTTCTTAGGTTTATTTTTACTTTTTTTATGCTTGTACCAGGAATTTTCGCTTCCTCTTTTTTTATATCTGCTGTCCTAACAGTAGGCAAATGAAGCAAAAGAAAAAAAAAAGAACAAGATGAATTGAAATGAATGTCTTGCTGCAAAAGCGAACTATAGAGAAAAATATGTAAAATAGGATTTATTGAAATAGTGTTTTCTTTTCCTTCGCATCTGCATAAGCAAAAGGAAATAAGGGGGAGTGAGTGTTAGAAAAATAAATTAAGAACTTCAAAAGAGAAATTGTAACAAAATGTTTGCTTTTTATTAAACACAATAAGTATCTATGCGATATAATATTTAATAATTTTGCAGGGAAAGGCAGAAATTATAGTTTCCTTGCCTGAAAGGTTTATGGCGACAGATATGAAAAACTTTGTTTTGTCAACTTAAAAGACTCGTAATATTTCAACTTTAAACTTTATATTAAATGTTGTAGATTTTATAATAAGAATATTTTTAGAATTCCGTACATCAAGACATCAAGGGTAAAAGGAAATCCTATTGTCTTCGTTACGGGGACCGCCTGTCCGTCTGCCTCTCACAGGTTGCTTTCTAGAACCGTTAGAGCTACGTACTTGACATTTTCAAAAATTATGCAAGACTTTGATCGCTATAGCAACAAATATATGAGAGTTAAAAATTAAAGCGTGTTCTAATGAAATACACAGACAATTATAAATATATAGACACTTGATATTTTCAAAGTTAGTGGATTTTTATGCACTGAAATCAATATTAAGGGTATTCAGTATCAGTTAATGTTATTTTAAATATGTAATTTTGACAACTTGCTGAATTTTATCTTGGAACTGTAAAAGGCAAATTCTGGAATTTTTAAAAAACGCTAAAACCAAAAAATCTCAAAATTAAAAAAAAAATGCAAAAACGGAAAAACGCCAAAAAAAATGATAAAAAAATTAAATAAATAGCTTAAATGAAAATAAATCACGACAAGTAAACAAGGTCGTCTAAGAACTAAAAAAAATTTTTCCAAAAAACCCCAAAAAAAAACGCTAGAACGAAAAAGCACCAAAACAGAAAAAACTAAATCTAAAAAAAAACCAAAAAATCGCCGAAGAGAAAAAACACTAAAATCGCCAAAATCGTTTAAAACTAAAAAACAACCGAAATAGCTGCTAACACCAAAAGAAAAGTGCCAAAGCGAAAAAAAAAACACTTAAACTAAAAGTCTCCAAAACGAAAAAAATCGCTAAAAACTAAAAAACAACCGAAAAAAATTGCAAAAGCAAAAAAAAATCATTTCAAATTTACTAACGCACTAATAATCCCAAATTTGTATTTTACTTATTCAGTAATATATTTTTAAACTAAGATATAGCTGAAAAAAGTTGCTGAAACCAAAAAAATTGCCAAAGCGAAAAAAACTTTTAAACATAAAAAAGTGTCAAAACGAAATAAAAGTTGCTAAAACTAAGAAAACTATCGAAAAAATCGCTAAGAGCCAAAACGAAATAAATCGCTAAAAACTAAAAAAACAACCGAAAAAATTGCTAAAACGAAAAAAAAATCGATTAAACTATAAAAAAGGGTGAAAACGAAAAATTTCGGTAAAACTATAAGGCAACCGAAAAAATCGTTAAAAGCTGAACAATGAAAATAGCATTAAAGTTGCGAAAACGATAAAAAAAATCGCTAAAACTAAAAAACAGCCGAAAAAATTTCTAAAACGAAAAAAACTCGACAAAGTGAGCAAAGGCACTAAACTACGGGTATAAACAATGTCAAAACGAAGAAAATCTATAAAACTATATAAAAACCGAAAAAATTGCAAAAAGCAAAAAAAAAATCCCTTAAATGAAAATAGTTGCCAAAACGATAAAAAAACGCTAAAAATAAAAAACAGACGAAGAAAAATACTAAAACCAAAAAGACTCGACAAAGCGAGAAAAGGCACTAAACTATAAAAAATCGCTTAAAGCAAAAAAAAATACTAAAAGGAAAAATAGCTTTAAAGTTGTCAAAACTATAAAAATTAGGCATTAAAACTAAAAAAAAACAAAACGTAAAGAAACGCCAAAACTAAAAAAATCGCTTAAAACAGAAAAAAAATTTCTACATCAGGTAAAATAATGGCATTTTACTGAATTCATTTCCATTTATTTGCACTAATGCTATAAAAATTATTTTACAGAATAAATAAATATATATATAAAAAAATAATATGGGTTTTGTCATGCCACTCAAGCTTTAAATATCATTCGACAGTGTCAGAATTCAAACATTTATACCCGTACATATATTTAAAAATAATATAATGGGTGTTTTTTATTGAGGTATAGAACTTTAAGTTGGCATCACTTTTTTAACTGGCGGCCATTTCCTCAGCTGTTAAGTGATTAATATTTAGTTTGGTTTGCCATTTCATCATGAACAGGTTGACAAAAGAACGACGCTTGCAAATCGTGCAAATTTATTTCGAAAATAATGGTTCAGTTCGCGAAGTTTACCGCAAGCTCCGTCCATTTTATGGTCGACATAATCGTCCATCAGAGCAATTAATTCGGTTAACCATGGATCGTTTTCGCACTACGTTTACTCTATGTGATAATACGCATCCGCAGAGACGTCGAACAGTGCGCACCGAAGAAACAATTGCCGCTGTAGAGCAAAGTGTTGAAGAGGACCCGAATGAATCGATTCGCCACCGTGCACAGCAATTGGAGCCGACTAACCGACTATTTTGTTCCCGAATTGGATGGCATGAATGTGGATGAGTTGTGGTTCTTACAAGACGGCGCTACATGCCACACAGCGCACGTCACAATCGATTTATTGAAGGAAACATTCGATGAGCGCATAATTTCGCGGAATGGACCTGTCAATTGGCCACCAAGATCGTGTGATTTAACACCATTGGATTATTTTCTTTGGGGATATGTGAAGTCGCTCGTCTACGCCAACAAACCAGAAACGTTAGGGGACTTGGAAGCCAACATTCGTGGCGTTATTGCCAACATACGGCCCCATATGCTCGAAAAAGTGGTTGAAAATTGGACCTGTAGAATTGGCTTTATTCGAGCCAGCCGCGGCGGCCACATGCTTGAAATTATTATTAAGCATAAATGGCATAAAATTATCCTTCCAATAAAGCCAAATTGATGGACATTTAAACGATTTTTTTGTGTTTTATTTCAATTCAAAGTGCTATACCTCTTAAAAAAACACCCGGTATGACTTTGCTGCTTTGTAGTGCTGTGCGAAGGGCTTGGCCGCTACTGAAAATTTCTAAAATCTAAATTGACCCCTTTACAGGAACAAGTACCATATGTCCGTCAGCCAGATTAAAGAATCCTCTCTCTATCAATACGTGCAAAAACCTCTGCTATTAACAAACTACCAGAATTTTCATATTTAATGCAGATTTAGTATTTAGGTCCTTTTTGCTTTTTCACTTTTTGCAGTTTAAGAATATAAAATAGAGTGAATTACAACATAAAATAATCTTTTGAAATGTTAATTTTTGTAATAAAAAACCTCTTTAATCTACGATCAAACCTTTCACATGTTTTTTAGCAATTATATTTAAAAAGCCATATTTTTATAGAGCCTCGCAACTTTACAAATAACTGATGATTTCCTTCCTTCTTTTTTGTATAGTAAATTTGTATTACACCTCTAGAGAGAAAAAAAACACACACACAATTCAAATTAAGACTAACGAGACTAATTTTTCCTCATGATTTAACAACATTAATAACAGGTGTGGCCAGTGGAGTAGAAGAGTGTTTGACATTTTGTCCTTAACTCTCCATCTCTCACAAAAGGGAACGTCTGTCTTTGTTAATTAATATTTATTATGGCGTTTTTAGCAAATCCAATTTATTTAGTGGCCTTATAGGCAAAAAGTGGCTGCCCAAACTTGCTTTAAAATGTCCCCGTGTATTTATTTTTAAGAGGTTTATTATTTTAGAAGTTTAGAGTTTTTTTTTGAAATTTTTCCTTAACACGAAAGTTGTTTTAATAAAATTCTAATATTTATTAAATATAAGTATTTTCTTAAGCACGTGTTGATTACTTTTCATTTTTCTTACTCTCGCTATTTAGTTTAGTTTCTAAAGCAAAACAGACATAAGAATACTTTTCGATATACTATATAAAGGTTCTTTCAATAGGGACTTTTGTACTTTTAAAGTTAAAGCTAAATCTATTGAATTGGCTGGTATTTATTTAGGGTGAAAGCAAATTACAGCATTTAAAAGTTTAAAATATTTCCCCATTAACTTCATTGAAATATTTTGAAATTCCGTTCGATATCGAACACAGTAATTAGCGATCTATTTTGCCAAATTATCATGGAAGGATGAAAACTGTAAACAACGCATACAAATTATAATTTTTTTTAATCAAAATGGATGTTCTTTGCACGCTGCGTCCGTTTCACGGTCACTAGTATTATTTGTCTATTATTGTCAGCTTCTTTTGGCCATAATTAGCAGACATACGCATATGTTCTGCATTTCACGTGAAATTAAAACGAGTGGAAATAGCATTGTTGTTATAATTGCATATGTCCAACAATAATTTTATGGCAATTCCACTCTTTTAAATTTCACGTGGAATGCAGAACATACCCGAAATACACCACCGACATGTAGTTTCAATTAGACATAACCCATGTTACTTTGGATATTTAAAGGCCTGTTCATCGCATGCGTAAGACCCCATACGCACAAAGTTAAGCCTTAATAGACCCAGTCTTCCTATTTTCTAAGGTTTCCAAACTAATTCCGTTCCATTTACCAAAAGGTTTTAAATTTATTTGGCCATTTGGCTGACCAATTGACTCTACGCATTTTTAGAAAAATATTTTATCCTTTTTAATATTTCATTTGCTGGGTGGGTGTGAGTTATTTTTTTCTATTATATTTTTGCAATATACTTTTTTTATTTAACCCAGTATAAGAACAAACTTTTTATAGCTTTATAACACGCTCATAACTTAAGTTTTATACGGCTAATATTTTCCAAGACTTTACTGGAAAGTGTTATTAAAATTGAGGAGCTACTTGGTGTATTTGTAGAAAAGTATTACAAGTTTTTTTTTTTACTTTAAATTTATTTTCTAAGCACAATTTGTTTAAGAGAGTAAGGTGTGTGTTTTTCTCTGCTGCTGTCGAAATAAGCGTTAAATAAAATTATGGTCTTCATAAAATTTAATTGCCCAAAACAAAAATATAAATATCTGAATAATGAGTTTATTATATTAATTCAAAGAAAAGATGAAAAATACGAACACGGAATAGTAAATTTAAAATTTTAAGCAAAACAAAAAAAAAAACTTAAATTAAAAAGAAATAAGAAAATTAAGTTTAGAAATATTTAAGAATGTGATTGATGGGAAGAATGTCACTTGATTGCTAATTAAAAGCACTTTCAACGTAGCAGTAGGCCGGAAGAGAGCAGAGTTTTAATAGTCTTGCAATATTATTGTGCAATTGTTTATGTTGCACAATAAAATTGGCATATTAGAAGGTGCCAAAATATATACTAAAAAAATAAATAAAATATATTTTGATGGTGAGTGATGAGAACTTGATTGTTAACTCAAACTACTTGTGCCGGAAGAGAGAAATAGGAATTTTAAGGTAGGCAATATTATTGTGCAATAATGAATATTGAACAATATAATTGTATGTGTGTATATTGTACTTTCAGGTGGAACTATATCTTCAGTCTATGTACATAAAATCGAAAGTCGGGCTGTATGTTTGAAAGCTATGGTCTCCTAAATCAGTAAACCAATCTTGCTGAAATGTTCAGAGTATATTTTGGAAGGAACAATAGGATATATATTTTTGTAAATTACTGCAGGGAAGGACTTGAAGTTTTGTGCGAACAAGCTTTTATATGATTTTAGCGATAATACTAAAAGGGCACCAGTAGGCGTGGCACCTCCCGTTTATAATGTTACAACAGTTATTTTGATTAAACGAATTGTTCTGAAGAAAAAGTCGAACAAAAATTAGTGGGTGTGACACCTTACAATTATTATTATTTTTTATTAATATTTTTGGACATTTAAAATTTTGTGTAAGTATAGTGTATACCACACGCAAGCAGAAAATATTTAATTTGAGATTTCTTAAAATAACAAAAAAAAAAAAATAAATTATAATAATAATTAAACTAACTTAAATGAAGTAATCAATAATATTGTGTAGTCTATGGGACACCTCAAGCTGAATTCAAACATTTATTGCAGCCCAAATTTTTTTCCACTCAACATATTTTTATATGTTGTTTGACACATTTTTTTTGCACTTAAAGCCCGATACGGGATTTCAGGTTCTCATACAAACTGTATGTAAAAAAAAAAATTACCGAAATTCAGGTTGGAAAATTTCAAAGAAATTTCCATTTGCTATAATACGGACTTTCAAAAAAAAAAAACAAAATACCCAGCTAAAAAAATATGTATGGAGCATATATGATATCCCATATATGGTTCGGATCCGAAAAATGAGGGTATATGGACATATATGATAATATATATTCATACATTTTCATACATGAATGTGTATTCCCTATATAGTATGCAAAGTTCATATTGATTCAAAAAGCGCACTGCTGTGAAATAAATTATATTATTAAAATAATTTTTTTGTTAGATTTTTTACAGAAAGGTTGTGTTTAATGAAAAATTTGTTCGAACAAAATAATTCAAAATGAACTAAAAGACATTTCATTCGACATTTTAAGAGAAAATGTGAATCGATTATTAAAAAACACAAAACAAACATCTGTACACGACATATAATTTAAGAAATCAAATTAAAAACTAATGCTATAATAATAAAAAAATAAATCAATTTTGATACTAACACTAGTTTTTAATATTATTTTTTGGCAGTTATATAAATTTTGTTTCTTAAATATATCTGAGAATTCCGTTAATTTTTATAAAATTAATGACTGAATTATCTTTTTGATTATTTGATTTATTAAATAGACCCACAATATATAAAATCCTAAAATAATGATTTTTTTTGTGTTTTTATTTTTTAAATCTTTAGGGTCTACGCATATAAAATTTGCATACCGGGTGTTTTGCTAACAAACTTCCAATTCACGAGTGATTAAAAAGGTAGAATTAATAAATGCAAGCTTTTTGATTGCAAAAATGATTTTATGTGAGATATCATATATGCATACATTTTTATATGGCTCCGTAGATTACATCTTATTTCTATGTATGGATCAACATACGAAGATCCTCATAATTAAATTTCCATATATGGCTCATGTATTATAATACGTTTCATATATTAGTCCATATATCAATTCATTTATAATATTTTTGCCATGTATAATCCCATACATTTCCATACATGAATTCATACATATTCATATATAGTTATATACATTCATATATTAAAAATATATATGGACCATATATAATTTTTTTAGCTGGGTATACAAATTTTTGAAATGTATTGCCTATCTTAGGGATGTAATAAATATGAGTGGAGACTGTTTCCAGCAAACTGAAACAAAAATAAATGTTCAAACAATTGCTTGGTCACGGAATTTTTGACATTTATAATTTTCAATCAGAAATAATTTTTAGTCAGGCTTAAGTTCAGTGATTTCAATTCTTTTATTGAATGAAATATTTTTATTAATTAATGTGAGTTTCTAAAGAAGAGAAGAAAAATTAAATTAGACTTAAGCTGGGGGAAATACCGATATTTTTCTGTGCAGCAACGCACTTCATCAGCACCCTAGTCTATCTACTTGGGTAGAGATTGTTATTAACATCAGCTATTTAACTTAAATTCTAATGAAACGGAATGTGAGAAATGATTGTTGTTGATTTACCTTTGGTAAATACATATGTAAGTATCACTATTTATTTCCCCTGTTTTTCCATTTTTTCATTTTTCTATTTAGGTTAGCACGAAGTTATATTACTCTACCTACGTATGTTTTAACTATTCTTGCTTATCTTTTACGATCATCACATTAATTATTTTTACTTAAGCCTGACTAAAAATTATTTCTGATTAAAAATTCACTATAGTTCATTTAAAAATCTAAAAATTTATAATTTTCATCAAATTTTAATTAATTTTTGTGTTTTTGTGTGTTGTAAATTCAAAAATAAATGAATTTGTGTGCATGCAAACATAATTCTACACAAAAGGTTACACTATTATTTTTCCGTGTAGAAATAAATGCAAATTCGTAGAAAGTGTCAAATGATATGTTTGTTTTTTCATTTTAAGAAAAGAAAACAACAACTAATTTCTTTGTCTGCAAGAGAGCTAACAGAAAAAGTTGGCGTTACAATCAGGGTTGTCAGATATGGTGATTTCTCGCAAAACAACACAATTTTTCTAAATTTTTTATTTGGCAACATTTCGGATTTTATGGCATTGTTTTACCCACACTGATTTTTAAAATTTTTGTAATTCAGACAGATTAGTTTTTGATGGAGAAGTCTCAAAAATAAATCCTATCAAAACTCGTCTGTAAGAGATTAAAACAATTTTATTTTGATGATTTTCCTTATATTAACTTTAGTAATTAATGCGTTTTGAATGTGGCTAAGGAAAAGTTTACAAGAATTAATTTTTGTTTATTTTATTTCTACTTTTGGCGATTTTATGCTAAAATTTTATACGGTTATTTTATAAAAATTTAAATAAACAAATGTGTTATATAAAACAAATTTATTATCAAAGACATATTGAGAAAAACCACGATTTTTTAAAATCAATTTGAGGAAATAGATCTAAAAAAATTTGGCAACACTGGTCTCCATCCCAAAATCGTTGCTAAAGCATTCAGCATTAAAGATACGAGAAAAATTTCTTATAAAAGTATTTAGTACTCTTTCCCTCTCTCCTCATTTTTCATGTTCTAAAGGTTCAATCAGACGCGCCATAACCATAACCATTGAAAATATTTATTCGAACCTAACTTATGGTTAACACTGTATATGATTATAGGTGACTCGTTAAAACGCCATAACCATTGCCATTGAAAGCAATTTAACTTTGGTTTTATTGTGGCTATGGCACGTCTAATTTAAGCTTAACGAAGATACTTTAGCTCTGCGCCTTCTTTTGTTTGTAAACAAATTTTAAAAGCAGGAAAGATGAAATAAATGTGGTTGCATTTAATATAAAGATTTTTGGCAGCTAAAAACTAATTTTTTGCAATGTTAAACTGCACAGAAAATGTAATTTAACGATATAAATTTTATAAAAATATGTTTAAGAATATTTACGAAATTATTGCATAAATAAACACACTTTATTATATCTATTTTTTTTTTTCTATGTAAGCCCAATTTAAAGCCATAAATGAAAATTCAAACGTGCCAACGAAAATACAATTAAAAATTTACAAACTAGTTGCTTAATAAAAAAAATATGATATGCAAATTTTCTCTGCTATTTAACAATTTTACTTCCACATACTCTCAACCACTACAAGCACACACTAAACACTTAAGTATATATTTAGAATGTTTTTCTTTTTCTTTTTTGCACAACAAATTTTCTAGTCTTAATTAAAAACTGTATTCCCCAAATAATTTCAAATACGTTTAATGTAACGCGTACATTTTCACAAATTCAACTCTAGGCCAGCAAAATAAAAAAATAGAAATCTCCCAAAATACTACATAAACCTAAAAATATGCAATGTTTAAACACAGAATTTGGGTTTTGTAAGTGTGTAGAACAAAAAAAAAAAAAAAAAAAAAAAAACAGCAAATTTAAGGATTATATATATGTGTGTGTGTAAGTGTGTTGATATTTTTTGCAAACATTCTTGTGCTAAAGTACATGTAAAATTTTAAATTTTTTATTGAGGTTGGTTGGATTTTCCATGTAATTTAGATTTTCATTTGTATGCATGTTCGGTGCTAAATAATAGTTTTGTTAAACAAAATACAAGAAACAAAGAGGCTTGATTTTTTTTGTGTGGCAGATATAGAGTTTTTGCTCTGCTACTGCGATTTTTTCTTTCTTTCTTTTCTTCACCCTTTATTTGTTCAGTGCTGTTGAGTGGCAGCAAGGTTGTTGTTGTTGTTGTTGTTGTTTTCGTTATTATAATTGCATATGCATGTATGGCATAATTTAAGGCGCCACAATTGGGTCAACACTTTGGTTATATGAAGACTGAAGCATTAAACACATTCACCACAGCAGGCTACACGAACACACGACTTCAAATGCCGCTAGCAGCATTTGCCGCCTCGTAGCCGGCTACTTAATTATTTTGGAGACGGCAGCAGCAACATCTGCAGCTGATATTCAAGTACAAATACATTGTTCAGTATTGCAACTTTTATATATTTTTCATTTTATAAAAGTTAATTGCTCTTTTAAAATGTACTTATTTCACGTAAAAGTACAAAAATTAATCAATTTCTTTTTTACAGCAATTTTTGGATATTGTTTTTGTTAAATAATATGAAATAATTGTACAAAATCATTCATTCAACATTTTGTATTATACTGGCAATACTGAATTTTCTCATTGTAGTAGACTTGGGTCGAACTCGTTCACTAGTTCATTTTTGCCACAAACCAATGATCAAACCCATGTAATTTAAATGGGTTTGATCATTGGTTTGTGGCAAAAATGAACTAGTGAACGAGTTCGACCCAAGTCTACATTGTAGTCAACAAAATAGAAATTAGTTTAATTGGACTACAACGACAAAATCAGCATAGACAAAAACCTGCCGCCATGTTGCCTTGCTGTCTTCAAAAGAATTATTCTCATATAAAAATGTGTATTCTATCCTTGACATTTGGTAGTCGGTAGCTTGCTGTGGTGAATGTGTTTAATGCTTGAGCCAACAATATAATTGCTTTAATACAAACAAATGCTTTTGCAGGGAAAAATTAGCACAAAAAAAAGAAATTAAAGAAAAACGCATGTGGGAAAAATGACCCTAGGAAGATTTCAGTGTTCAAATGTTTAAGTTTTAACAAGGAAGTTAAGCATTGTGTTTGTGGGCGTTTTATTTAATAATTGCTGTCTTAAATAGTTCAATTGAAGGAACTTCAGGAAGAAAAACTTTTTCAGTCCCTTTTTAACCCGAATGTTTTATTTTGCTGATTAAATGTATAGATGGCGCCAGTAGTTGGAAAAAAATTACTTTGGTGAAATGTGGCAACGTGATGCAACATGTGTTTCAAGTTCTAAGGTGCCACACAATTTTGTGAAAAAACTGTAAGATGTGGTCCTAAATCATTAAAATTTGGCACCGAGCATTCTATTTGCTAAATTAAAAAGAAAAAAAATGGAATTTCATAGAAATCGGACACGTCCGACGCCCACAATCCATGCAAAGTCGCTTTTTTGCACAAAATTTTTATCCCAGCAAGTTTTCAAATTCGATGCATACAGCTTCTGTAATTAAAAAAGCGCATGTGGCATGCCCTCCGCCCATTAAAGGCACACAAAATATTATAAAGAATATTTTTTTAATATTTTAAAACTTCACTTTTTCTCTCCGTATTTACAGGGCTACTTTAATTGCACACACAAATACATACATAAAGCATGTTTTCAAACAGTAAAAACACATTTTCTATTCCATTTTGCTTAAAAAATGTATGTATACGATGGCGAATGATGAATAAATATCCCGAGTATCATGCGTATATTTTTTATCCGAATAAATATTTATATTTAGAGTATAAGCATACTCAAACTAAAAGTATGACAGAGACTCAATACGCTTGAGGCGCATGTGAGTTTTTCTTTTTAGTTGTGGAGTATTTTATTTTTTTTGCACAAACGAATCGGCTATAGCGATAGTTGCTGGAGAAAAAATATGTGAGCATACGAATTTTTTACGTTGCAATTATGATTATAAACAGTTACATAAATTACGACTATTTACTTAAGTATATTTTTTTAGTAATCAAGGTCATTCTCTATTACTCATATTAAAAATAGTTATAAGCAAATTTTCTTGTTTTAAGTGCAAATTATTGATCGGACATTTTCTGAGCTAGGGAGTAAGTTAATTTAACATTATTGAACTGTAGTTAACCGAAGGACAATATAGTCCTTCGTTAACAGTCGTATTACAAATATCAATTAAGAAGCGAAGTATCAGTTAAGAAGCGAAGTATTCGTTTTTTCGGGTATAAAGCTCGCCCAGTTGGAGTAAACTTATAACACTGAGAGTAATATTAATTGTGAAAATGTATTAACAATATTATTAATGACCAAAACATCAGATTTTATTATTAAAACATTTCTTTACTATTATTCTTTGGCAGCAGCGAAATGAAGAAAAACAAATTAAACTTTAATGACACATAAAATGCATTTGATCAAAAAGCAAATATTTAAAAAAACATTACTCTAACATTGTATAGGCCTCTTAAAAAAACACTCGATTGTATCTGAAGAAAATTAAGAGAAATGTATATATATTATAAGTACCATTAAAAACATTTGAAATTCTTGTCAAGGAATATTTGTGAAGCCAATAAAGTCATTAACATAAAACACATTTACAAACCCACAATTCCAGCAACCTTTAAAGAAAGTTTACACCAGATAACACAGTCACCATTAAGAAAAATAAGAAAATTAAACAAAAAAAAATTCAAGATGATTTAAACAGAGCTGCAAAGCACAAATATACATAGAAAAAAAATCGTGCAATAAACACGTTTAATTAGAAAAAAACATATATTAATTAAAAATGTAAATGAGGCAATTAAAAGTTTTTTTTTAAATTTAGTTTAATTAAAAGTTCAATTGACTCAATAAAATTTTTAATTAATTTTTGGTGTTTTTTCAATTAAACGTATTTCTTGCAGGAAATTTTCTTCTGTGTGCAAATAGCTTCGCAATACAATTTAGTTACAACCTTAATAAAAACAGTATAAAAATTTTGTTTTCAATGTAAGAAACGAAGCCACAGAAAGAACATAAAGAACCAGCAATACAACAAAAACAATTTAAAAGGCCAAATCACTACCATAATAATAACATATAATATTTATCACTTAAGTGTGCTCGCTGTTATTGTTGTCGTCCTTGTTGTTGTTGCTGTTGCTGTTGCTATTTGAAGATAAGATAAGGTCTGGGTCATTAGAAGTGTTGCCAGTTTTACCCTAACCCTGCTTGCTACACTCGCTAATGACAATGTAAAAAACTAGCTAACAATAATATATTTGAAATATTGCTTTACAGCCAACTTGTTAAGTATTTTAAAAGCCTAAAAAGAGACGTGCAAAAATCACAGAGGAGCTTCTGCTCAAAATACACTAGACTTAGGGGAATATTAAAAATAATGTGAACACTTTACAGTCATCTAGGAAATGTTTTTTCTTGTCATTCTTAATGTTTAATGTCTAATTAAAAATTATTTGTGGTTGAGAGTCTAAGCGGTTTTATATATTGTGTATAAATTTAATACAAAGAGGAAAATATCATTACTTCAAGTAAATAGTCAAAGCAGGAGAAAATAATTAATAATAATAATAATTTATAACTATTAATTATTAATTAGAATTTAAGTTGGGAAGAGATTTTCATCTGATATTCAAATAATAAAGTTATTTACTGTTTAAAAGAATCTACACTATTTGCAGGCTTAAGATAAAATAAAATTAATTGCCTACTTTAGGGGACTTAAAAATAAATTTAAAATTTTTCGTCTAGTAAAAGAAACTGTTAATACTTTCTAACTTTAATTTAGCGGAACCGGAGAGAAACTTGCCAAAAATAAGACTTAAAGCTTAACGTTACCATATCAGTTGAATTAAAAAAGCATTGAAAACTTCTCGAGATTTTATAAACGGTAATAAGTCATTTACACCTGTAAAACTCTTCCACATTCTAATTAAAATCCTTATAAAATTCTCTACCGTTTGCACAAAGTTTTTTTTGACATTTATTAAAATTTTTTACACAAGAACTATAGTTGAAAAGAAATAATTTCTTACCCCTCGTACAACTTTTCTTTAATCTATTACAGAAACGCCAAGATTTCTAACTCAAACGTCTTACAAAAACAGGGTCAGGCTTAAGTTCAGTAATTTCAATTCTTATTGAATGAAATATTTTCATTAATTGATGTGGGTTTCTAAAGAAGAAAAGATTAATTAATTAATAAAATAAAATAGATTTCGTTTTGCATGGGAAATCTAGTAAAACGCAGCAAGATTTAGCAATGTAAATGCCCTATTAGATTTATTATCCAAAACAAAACCCATTGACTACAATTTTCCAAAACTACAACCAAACAGCTGCAATGTACCCAAATCACACACCTTTTGAGACACAGAGGGTGACTTTGTAGTTCAAATTTGATAATGTAAATTTGATATGCATCACTGTTTTACTAGATTTTAATTAGGTATTCATAAAATCTAGTTACGAAGCATATTTAGTTTTGCTTGGGAAATCTACACGAAGTCTAGTAGATTATCCTAGAAATCTCGTAGGTAGTAGATGTAACCGCTTCATTAACACTTCATACCATTTCTTATAGCAATGCAACACAAATTAAAAAATGTTGCCTACTTTTAGGGGGGTTCCTTATCATAACTTGTAGCTTCGTGTTTAGGCTTTTTTGTCAAATGTTTTTTTTTTAATAAAATAATTTAAGCAAATTGCTCCTTCTGACATTAAAGTAAACTAGTAATGAGAGCAAATTCTGGTTGTTAACTTTGTTTGTTGTTTTGCACTTTCATATTTACATGCAACTAAATTGTGTGTGTGTGTGTGTGTGTGTGTATTTGCAATCTTAAGTAGAGTAAATAAGGATGATATGAATAAACTTTAAGTTTATAATATCCTGCTACTTAACTAGAAAAGTTTCTAATTTTTTCCCCATTGCAGTGTTTGTTTGTTTTTTTTTTTTTTTTTGTAATTTTATTTTGTATTAGTTATACGCTCGTTTGTTAACACACTCGAAATGCATATGCAGGAATATGCTTACAAGTGTTTATTTGTTTTATTTCATATGCATTTCCTTGAAAATTAAAACCTTGTAGATGATTTAGAAACAAACAAAAAACTACACATACACAGATAAAGCTGCAAAGCTCATTTAAAAAAAAAACATGTATATATAGAGGGGAAGAAATAACCAGAAGGAAAATCACTTAAACTAAATCATATAAACACCACTTTAAAAGTAACTCAAGCATAACTAAGTGCATGTGATAAGGCTGGTTGTATGCAATAATACACGTACATTCTCTTACTTCTATTTCTGATAGGAAACTTTAAAAGCAGCTAACAATTTGGTAAAACATGTAGCCAGTCTTTGAATAGGAGAGAGAGAGAGAGAGAGAGGGAGGGAATAGAGCGTAAGTGTGTGTATGGGTGTGCTTAGTAGCAAAACAAGCTGCAACTGCTTTTAAGTACATTTCCTCAAGGATTCAAATAAAATAAATATTATTTTACTACCACCAATGCTTTTAAATGCACCACACCGAGCTTACACACATGCACTCAAACTAATAATAACAACAAACACTTTTTTGCCTTAACAAATATACTTATGTTATATATACATTTATATACATATGTATGCGTACACATCTAAATATGTTTGTGTGTGTATGTGTGTGCCTGTTACAAGTATTGCTTTTCTATGGGTATGTTTTCGATATGCTCTTGTGTTTAACGAAATGAAGGAGGTTACAAACATGAATAAGTTTTTTAAATAAAATAAATAACGATATCAAACAAGCATATTGAATGCTCGAAATAGAAAAATTTATATGTATACATTTGTATTAAAGGTTTTCAATTCTCAAAGCACTCACTACTCTAAGAAACGTATACAATTAGATATAAATAAATATATGAGAAATAGAAACTTATTGATTTCTTTACAGCCACTGCAACCTTTAGCACATTACAGATTTATACAGCACTGAATTCCATGACGCAAAAGCCCAAGTTAAATTTCTTTAGATTGTTGTAATAAATTCGAAAATGTGCTCATTAAATTGCTATTAAAATTTTATTGATTTAAAGGCAAATTTTGTAAATAGAAACGTTTTTTTTGTTTGGAAATTTTAATGGAAAAAATATTTTTTGAAACGAATTTCCGTTATTTTTCAAACAAATTTGAAACGTTTAAAAAAGAATTTTTTTACAAAATCTGCCTGTTAGCAGATTGAACAAAAAGTATTCGTTGCTAGCAACTAACTGAGATAGTGTGTGATTTTTTATTAAAGGATTAATAATGCCACGAATTGAACAGAATAGGTGATAGATCTGGTCCAAAGATCGGCGAAACCTAGTTGATCTTTTGTGCCACACAAATGTTAATTAACTAAAACTATGATTTTATGGCAACATACTCACAGAGGTTGTGTTGCGGTTGTCGTATCAGCTTCCAAGCATTAACGATATAAGGGTGGACGAACTTAGTTACCTTTCCTTTGAGGGTAGTTCAGTCGATAAGTGACCACAGAGAACAGTAAATCTTGAAGTTCAGGATGCTTTATGCTTTGACCTGTCTTCAAACAGAAAATCCAGACACACTTTCTTAGTGGTGTAGTCATCATTTTCTGTATTTTAAGATGGGACAGTCGTTCTGAGCCTATAAAAGAAGAAGCAGAGCCCATTCTCAACAATTCATATACTTTCTCGTCACCCTGATTATCGCTGTGGCCACATATTCAGTAAATGGAAACCTGTAGTGCCCCGATAGCTTCTGTAGTTAGTCAAAGCAATCTAACATAAGCTTGTAACCTAATTCCCATGAAACGAGGGACTTAAAAACTGTATGCTTCCTTATAATGTCCCTGCCTAAATTAACATGAACACACTTTATGATCGCCTGAATTTCCATGTGGTATATCGTAAACCGTTTGATCATGGGCACGGAGATTTTCACGTTGGTCGTATAGACTCCAGCGCCAACTGCATCTTTCGCTCTGAATTTATAAACTTCTGGAATCAACTGTGGAACCGTTTTCAGCTTTTGCCGTTAGAGGCAACCAAAATTGTGACATTGAATCTCCTGTCAAAAATCGTTTACAGTTTAACCTGTCACAAGAAATTCCTAGCAGCACTCTGTCACGAATGTCAAAGGTAATTTTCCCACAATTTTGCCTTTAAACAAAAAGTATACGGTTGAAGAAAAATATAAACATCTAACGACTGATTCCTGCAGAGGAGAGTGACAAAAATATTGTAAATCTATTAGCGTTTGGAAAACTTACGACTGAAATGTATAATAAAAAATAATTTAAAATCTTCCTTCTGTTTACATGTTTTAATAATGAAGTACAGTAGGAAACTATGTCAAGATAATAAAAAATAAAAAAATAAATTTCACAAGCCATTTCGCACAGTGTAGCATGCTTGGCCAAAAACTCAAATCAAATCAAAATTATATCATATTCAATTTATACAACCAAGTTTGACAACGTAATAAAGCTGGCACAACACTCAATATTCAGGCACATTTTTGCAGCTTTTTAAAAAAAGTCTAAAATAAGTACTTCGTACGTTGCCTACAAAACCGAAGGTAAACATTCATTAAAATAACAACACCATGCATTTTTCTGATGAGCTTTAGTGTCTCTTTGTGTCAGTTGTTGTAGGAAAGTCCAAGTGAAGGCATAGTCACTGAACTATACCGACTTCAGCAGATACTAATCCTAATGTAACATCAGAGCGCCCTCTTTCGTTGTGTAGCAGAATCATCGGCGAACTAAAATAACCGATAAATGGCTACTAAACACAGCTTCAAAAAACAACACTGCATTATTAAAAAAAAAACCTGCAAAAAACAGAGTTTTAAGAGAATTAAGTTTTTTTCTGTATCTTTCTTCGCCGCCTGTTTTCTCTATCACTTTCTCTTTTTTAAATAAGGCAACACTAGTAATAGTAGTAGGCATTCATTGCCTGAGTGTTACTTCTCTTTAAAAAAAAAGTCTAAAAGATATCTCACAACTTAAAAAATGTTAACAAAAATTCTAGATGATTAGAAAGTTTAGTAAAGTGCAGAAAAATGTTCAAACTTATCATAGAAACCCTGCCTTGAACCATGTTTCTAAAAGCAAAACATTCACAAGCATTTCCAAATTTAAGGTAAAAATTTCTTAAGGCCTAATTTTGTAAAACGCAACGCTTAGCGTTGACGAATTTTGTATGTATTTTGTTTTTGTAATTAAAATTTTTTCCATATAAAATTTGTCAACGCTTGGCGTTGCGTTTCACAAAATAAGGCCCTTAATAATTTTATTTTTACCTCAAGTTTCGAAAAAAGATTTACAAAAAATATTGTAAATGGAAAAAAATATTATATAAAAATTTTTTATCACAACAAAAATTTTGTTCTTAAGCAAATGGTTGAATTAAGCTTAAGAAATGTTTCACTTTACAAAATGCTAAAGCAATTCCGCAATAAATATATGCAATTAAAATATCTTGAAGATTTCAAAACGCCTCTAAGTATGCTACAAAATGCACACACTCTTGCCACTTCAACAGGAAACATACTCTTACTGTTACTCCCTTTCTCTCTCTCTCTCTCTCATCCTCACTATAACCACAAAGTGAGAACACGTATTTAAATGCCTTAAATATATTTACAGCAGTCGCATTGCATTAAAACCACAACAACAAAAATCCTCCCAATGTTCAATATTATTTTTAAAAATTTCATTTTATTTTTCATTTGCATTTGCAGTTGAAAATTTTTCCCAGACATGCATTCTTTAGCTTTCTAAACGTTTTCTAGAGTCTGACGAAATCAAGCAAAAATAAAAATAAAAATACTTGTACATGCATGTTAGTCTGCATCGCATGACGTTTCAAACACATCATTGAATTCTTGTGTTACATAAATTCGAGCAATTTTTTAAATTATTCTTGTGTTATATATTTTTTTTTATCCAGCTGCTGTTGTTCTTTCTTTGCAACCAACGGCTGCACTCTTTAACCATCATTGTTGTTGTAGTTATCGTCATTCTTACCATCATCCAGTTGACGATGATGGCAAAGTGTTTGCAAAGAAAGAAAGCGAATAAAAAAAAAACAAGAAACAAGTATGAAGATAGAGTATATAATCACTGTTAAGGCGTTAAGCATACAAGAGTGACACTTAATGTTCAGTTTAAGTATCAAATAGTACAAACTTACACGCACACACTTGCACACACATATATTTCGATATCTGAACACATTCATACGTACAATCTGAGACTTAAACGTGTTCTGTAAAATAGGATGGCTACAATTTTTAATGTTAAAGATAATGTTGGATGTGCAAAGTGATGGAAATGTTTTGAAGAGCTTTAAAAAAACCATTGCTAATCGCAAAGTTTAATTTTTCAAAGTTAAGTAATTGGGCTTTAAAAAAAAAATTTGTGATTTAGCTTCTAATTTTTGCCCACAATAAGGAAGATATACCGTATCAATTTATAGCAAAAAGTGTGGTCATGGATGCCACACTAGGACGATGTTAGTCCGGAAACCGACTAATGAATGGTTTAGATTCAAGGAGTTCGATAGTAAATATTTCTACACACTATATACTTTCCATATAACACATAAATATGCACTTCTTTTACAGAAGTTTGCACTTTTTAGTGTGCGGTATTTTTACAAAAGCGTAATTATATAATATAATATAGTGTGCAGTATTTCCACAAAAGTGTGATTTACTTCTACAGAGGTGTGCATTGCTTCCACAAAAGAATTCACTGCTTCCACAAAAGAATTCACTGCTTCCACAAAAGAATTCACTGCTTCTATAACAGCGTGCTTCTTTTCTGAAAAAGAGTGAAATACTTCAACAAAAATTTGCTTTACTTCTACAGAAGTGTGCACTACTTCAATAGAAGTGTCTTTATAAAACATTAAGCAGTACTTCTACAAAAGTGTGCAGTAATTCTACAAAAAGGTGTGATTTATATCTAGATAAGTGTACACTGATTCTACATTGGAGTGTACTAGTGCTGTTCCAATTATTGGCAAAATGTTCATCTCCTGGAGTTTAAAAAAAATATCATTTATAAAAAGAAACCACCCTAATATCTCGAAGTTTAAGTTATCTATACATGTACTTACACTTGATGATAAAAAATTTATTTTTATTTATTTTTTATTCTTAGAGATTTATTCTCGGGTTAGTTTTTTCTCATCTTTTTGTTATTAAAACCTTAAACACTTGAGCATTTTCTTGTACATTATTTTTTTTTAATTCCACGTGCCCTACAATAAAAAAAAAGTTGTTGGCAGTGTCTAAAAGCTGAACTTTTCTTAGTTATAGCGCAAAATTAATTCGAACTTAAGCAGCTTTTAAGAAAGTATAATCGCAGATACGCAATTATATTCAAACCAAAAATTTACTTTATCTTTTTTTTAGATTTGATAAGCATACAAATTGATTGAAAAGCTACAAATAAACCGCTCAAATGACTTGGGAAACTAAAAAAAAAACTTTACTCTTTTCCAAGTCTAAACTTTAAAAAGACGACACCAAAGGCTTCCAAAAGCGTAGACCTGTTTTTGTTTTGCTAACCCTGGTTTGTAGCTTTTTGGTCAATAAGGGAACTTATTGAACATAGCTTTCTAAAGCTTTCATACAAAATTTTCAGCAGAACAATGAACTGACGAAGCCGCAACTAATATCAGCAGCAATACTAAGTATTGAAGCTTGACTTGAGTAGAACTTTCGAGCTCAAGGATTTAAGACTGAAGTTTTCATTATCTGCTACAAAATCCGAAGCTAAGTTAATATGCACAATATAATATTATTGCACTACAAAGCATTAAAGCTTAGCTTTAATGAAGCTTTAGAGGTTTAGGTTTTAAGCCTAAAGCTTTTGTAGCATTTTTGATGAAATAAATGTACTGGTGAAACCGTAACTATTTTCAGAAGCACAACAACAGTAATATAAATAATTAAAGTTTTAAAGTACACATGCACTGATATTTGCATTTGAGATAAAAAGCTTTGAAAGCGCTTAGAATTTGTTCAGGATTTTTTGCAAAATAATCAGCAAGTATTGTTGACGCCGAGATCGGATTGCTAGTTGTGCTCTCGCCGTTGTGAAAGCACAAAGCTCTTTAGTAAAAATCACGCACATTTTGCATGTGACTTGGGCGTAGCTCTTTTAAAGTATTTAAGTTGTAAACCTAAAGCTTTCATAGTAATTTTATCGGAAAAAATCCTAGTGAAGCCGAAAGTTATTTTAGAAGAGCAATATGGTATGAGTGCAATATAAAGCATTAAAGCTTTAGGCTTTATGAAAGTTTCAGGTTTTAGGCGTTAATTTTTAACAGTGTTTTTCAGGAGAAAATTACTGGTAAAGCCAAAACTTATTTTAGAAGAACAACACGTTATGATTGCAATGCAAGGCATTAAAGCTTTACTTAGTAAAGCTTTTGAGTTTCAGGTTTTTACTCTTAAGCTTTCAAAGTAATTTTAATAGTTTCAAAAGGACAATAGGCTATAATTGTAATGCAAGGCATTAATGCAAGCCTTTACTTAAGTAAAGCTTTCGAGCTTCAGTTCTTAAATCCAATATATATTTAAAAAGCTTATAATATTTATTTGACTTGATTTTTAAGTGATTAGAAAGATTGCTTTTTACCGCAGTTGCTACTCAACTGTTTTCCTTCTTTTTTTTTTTTTTTGCTGACATTTTCCCATTTATTTTTTCTCTTTTTTTATGCTTATAGTCGAGTGTTACTTTTATTGCTTCCTATTTGTATTTGAAGTTAAAATGTGCTATTGCTATTGTTTTTCTTTTAAAGTTAATGATGGCAATACAAAAAGAAAATGCTTTATTCTGCACGTACCAGTTCTTTTGAAAAATAAAAAAAATATATATACATAATAATAAGAAAAACAACAACTATCAAGAACCTTTAAGAGTGCATTTTCTTAAGTGTATGTCCTACAATTAAGCAGGCAGCAAAGATAAACTAGGAAATAAATATAAAATTGTGATGATGGCAAGATGAAAAGATGTTGTTAAGCCTTGAGTATAATTCTGTTTCATAGTCAAGAAGCGACAGTAGACTAAACATAAAAGATTAAGTAATATTTAAATGTGTACGACATAACATTACGAGGAGGCAGAAAAAAACACAATGTAATCTTTACATAAAAAGTTAGTAGATTAGTATGAATTTAATAATAAAAAAAAGACAAAGCTGTTAAGAGTCTTTAGACAAGACTTCGAAATTAAATATTTATTAAAGCAGAATAAAATTTTATATCAGAAATTTTTATAAAATTAATCTTTTATAAAGAAATTTATATTGTAGTTAAAAAAATTTATTTCAACAGCAGCGAACTATTTATTTATTTTTTTTATTTTTTACACCAATAAATTGCTGCTTACTTCACAGCACTTTAATTTCAAACAAGAAATTTTAATAAAACACAAATTTTAATAAATATTTGCTCATATATTTATTTGTCGAAAATATATGTATGTATGAGCGAACTTTAAAAAAAAGGAAAACGACATTTAACAAGAATGTCTGCTAAAATTTATATTTATATTTTTTCTCTAGCCCCGAAAAGTATACACCAATTTACAAGCATGAAAAGTAACAAGCATGTAGATAATAAATCTAAATAATAGAACACTACTAAAAATAACCATAAATTAAACCACAAAATAAAGCATATGAACAAAAAAAAAATTTGAAGGAAAACAGGGCAAACAGGAGAAAAAAACAAATGAATTGTTGAAAACAAAAACCTACAGAAAAAAGAACGAAAACAAGAGAAAACATATATGGGTTATGATAATTTGTTCTAAATGCTTCTATGCACAGTAAATGAACTAAAATTTATTTCTAAAATATAAAAGGAGAAAAATTAAAGGCATAATAAACTTTTAGTTGTGATAATTTAATTTTCTGTCACTTACTGCTGAACAACTTGGGCCACATTAAATTTAGCATGGAATTTTCAAATAACTTCAACCTGCTTTT
Source organism: Tachina grossa (assembly GCA_949987645.1). NCBI lineage: Eukaryota > Metazoa > Arthropoda > Insecta > Diptera > Tachinidae > Tachina > Tachina grossa. Next base: position 170,998,670 of record OX465275.1, read on the forward strand.
TTATACAATTTGGTTTCAAAGCATTCCAATATAACACTAAAATATTTTAAGAATTTTTGTTTTTTTTTTTTACATTTTTAGTTCTAATTTGACCACTTCGCTTTTAGAGTTGATTTTTTATTTCTCGGCATTTGAATTTTGTTTGTAAACATTTGTAAATTTTAAATAAAATGTTTTTTTTAAGTCTGTTAGTTGCTGTTTGTAGTGCAAAACAATTTTGTACTAATTGGCTTTGAGGTTGTTATATTTATATTTGAGGTCATGGTTGAAGTGTGAAACTAAATATTTTTTTTTATTTCTAGAATTGTTTACTACATATTGGGCAAAACCTTAAAAGCGTGCAATCAAATATATTTTATAGTTTGCCGGCAGACGAAAAATATTTGTTATGGTTTATGGTTACAAAAAAAATTTGTAAATTGCAAATATGTTTAAATAAATTAAAATTTAAAAAGAAATTAAGATCAAAGAGTGTAAAGTTTTATGTCCTGTTCCTAATACGGGATTTACACGATGACTTTTTCCCCTGCATTTTTCTTGAATTCTCTTTTATGTTGCTACCCCTTTGATCACTTTTGTACCCCTTTTGTCAATAAACTATGGAAAAGTCACAGTATTGACAGAAAATATTCGGTCGACAACGTTTATTGAAAACAACAATAAAATAAGAAAATATTTTTTTTTGTTTTCAATAAGAGTAATCAATCGATCGTACATTTTGTGCCGACATTGTTTGAAAGACCGTTAGCATATTTCCACTTTCGCCTGGCATTGAATTGTTTAATTAACAATCAAACTTGCTGCATACTTTTAGGCAAATATAATTCATAAAAATATACATATGTATATATAAATAACTGCTTTGTTTTATGTCACATATGTAGACATCTTGTAAGAGGCTATTAATAAAAACAAAGCCCATACAAATCGGAAATATATCCAGCATTTATTTCTTGTAAGATCCTTTAAGTATGCTAAAATTTAAAATGCAACATTTTTGCTTTATTTTACAAAAATAGAGCACAAAGCTCTTCATATATACAAATTCTCATTTTATGATTAAAAACGCTTGATGGTTTTAAGTAAATGTATTTTTGTAACAGCCTATCCTCATTATTATCTGCTACTTTGAGCTGAGCTAAGCCCTTAAGAAAATGATATTGAAAAAAAATTTTCATCCCATTACTAAAGACTACAACTGAGTGTTATTAAGCTTCTGTGCTTAACACTTTCTTACTGTCATTATTTTTGCTCAGTTTTACCCAAAATAAGTTAAATTGCCAAGATTAAAATGCCAATTTGTTTGCATTTTTTATACACTTTAGTCAAGTTAAAAGCAATCATTTTATAATTACAACACATTCGGGCAACTACATTTACGCAATTTCATAAACATACGCAACTTAGTATGTCAAAGTAAGAGCAATCTTCAAAATTGTTAAATGCATACGTCAAGGCGCAGAATATAGATTTATACATACATACATACATGAAAACCTAAGGCAATAGAGCAAATTAAAATTATTAGCTGGTAAGAAAAATAAATTCGCAATTTTTAACTAAAGCCTGGTTCGGAGTTCTTACGAAAATTCAGGTTACCATGTCAACTGTATATAAATAACTTATGGAGATTGAGATTGGAAGTTTCATAAGGAAATTTCCCTTTGCTATTACGGACTTTCAAAAGAAGAGTAAAGGCATTTTTGAAATGTATTGCCTATCTTAGGGATGCTATAAATATAAGTGGAGACTTTTTTCGGTCGACTGAAAGAAAATTTAATGTTGATATAATTGTTTGGACAAGGAATTTTTGACATTTCTAATTTTTATCAATTTTTAATAGGTTTTTGTGTTTTTGTGTGTAGTAAACTCAAAAAAAAATGAAATTGTTTGTATAAAAACATTTTTTTGCACAAAAGGCTACACAATTATTTTTCTGAATTCATTTATTTACTTTGTACAAAATTTGTTTACGTTTACATCAAGCATCTAAAAAAAACACCGCAGTAGGCAAGCTTAACAATTGTTCTCAGTTTTACTTATAATTTTATTAAAAAAAATTCTGTAAAGTGCGACTTTGACTCGCACACGAAGGGTTCCGTACAGCGCTTGCTTCTTTGGGCAATTTTTTCAGGTTTTGGCGTTCTTTTTTTCAGTTTTGGGGATCTTTTAGTATTGAGGCTGTTTTTGTTTTGGAGTTTTTTTTTTTCGTTTTGATAGTTTTTCTTGATTTTGGCGATTTTTTTGTCTCTTTTCTTAATGCACATATATTTTAGGTTTTAGCGATTTTTTATTTAATTGATATTTAAATTATATATAAAATATAACATTAATATATATACACATATTGATAGCGCTGGCTGCCAAGGCTATTGGCGCTATTTTTTTAATTTTAGCGATTTTTTCGTGTTGGCGATTTCTTCGGTTATTGCGAGTTTCATAGCTTTGCTTCTTCTTTCGTTTTGGCGACGTTTTTGATTTTTGTAAATTTTTAAAATTTTTTAGCCGCCTTAGTATTTTTGGTGATATTTTTGCATTGTAGCGAGTTATTTTAATTTTGTTGATATATTTCATTTAAACGTTTTGTTTTTTCATTTTAGAAATTTTCTTAATTTCGAGATTTTGCAGTTTTACCGTTTTTTGAAAATTTCAAGAGTTTGCCTCTTACGGTTGGCAAGATACAGCAAGTCGGTTACATTACATGGTCAAATTTACAAAAATATCAAATATAAATAAAAAAGTGATTTAAAAAAAAATAAAATGTGATTAAAATCGTGAAAACAATAGTGACGGTAGATATGCAGAAAATAATTGTTGGAAAACTTGTCGATTGCATTTTCCATTCTATTTTAAAATCATTATTTTTGAAGCTTGAAATATACTTGAATTCAATTGTAAAATAACAAAAATTAAAAATTTTAAAAACCCCAACTTTTTTCAGAAAAGATGTTATATCTTTTAAACGGCTGGACCGATTTTCTTCAAACATAGCTAAGAACCTTCTCGATCAAGTCATCTTTCAAACAGAAAAAACTAAATGAAAATCGGTCCAGCCGTTTGGCCTGTACGTGGACACGGACACACACACAGATACACAGACACACACTACAAACTTATAACACCCCTTTCTTAGTCGGGGGTTCACAAGGCTTAATTATAGTAATACAATTGAAATGTTCGAATTGAATTCAAGTTCCCATTTCACTGGAGAATTCTTTTAAAATAAAGTGTAAATCAAGCATAATGCAACCCTTGACAATTGAATATGTGACTTGAATAACAATTGTTTTACACTTGATTTCAAGCAAAATTGCTTATTGGGAATTGTTGTAGTCTATATAAAAAATACACTAACTTTGAGAATTTCAAGCGTCTATAAATAATTGTCTGGTTATTACATTAGGATTTCACCATGTTTCGTTGCTCGCCATAGAATACCCAATAATTTTGAACTGTCATCTATATAGTGTTATAGCGGTCAAAGTTTTACATATTCTGTGAAAGTTTCAGGTCCGGTTCTTCGGAAAACAGGCTTTGACGGACAGACAAATAGACGGACATCGTAGCGAAAACAGCTTATCAACTTTGTTGTACGGAACCCTAAACTAAGAACTAGCAAGAGAGCATAAGGTGTTATGGTGATGCCAGATATTGAATATTTCATGCATTTTTTTTCTCTCTCTCTCTCTCTCTTTTTTCTCTCTCTCAAGTAGTTTCAATTTCACACTGGTAGTAAGCAAATTCAATGGTAGAAGAAATACTTTTTACTCCATCTAATATGTCTAAGTTTTTCATGTGCCAAATGTAAGCACAAGCCAATAAATATTCCTTATGAGATTACATGTGAATGTGTGCCTGCATCAGTTTGTGCAGAAGAGTGCTGTAGACAACATCAAATGTATTAATCGTTTGTTTGATTGCCAATGATTTTGAAGTTTTAATCAATTAAAAGTTTGCTGTATATAACATGGTATATAAATGTAGATATACATATATGTAACAGGCATCATGAAGGTTGTGAAAATGCATGCGATAGCTGACTTTAAGTTTATTGCAGAGCATAAGGCAAAATAGGCTCATGACTATGAACTTTGTGCAGTTATATCTGGAATATATTGTACACATAAGCCGCATGCCTTTTTAAAATACTTTGAAATACAAAATAAATGATTGGCACGTGACCAAAGAGTATAAATGTTTGGATACACATATATAAGCAAAAGCTTTCAATCAAATTTTTGTTTTCAACATTATTCACTTAATTCGTATCTAAAAAAAATCATTTATAAATCATTTCTTTTTAGCTTAAGTAATAAAAATTTATTATTTTTTTCATTAAGTTCAAACGAAAGTACTATTATCTATAATTAAGTTGCAAAAGGCATACAAGGAAATATTGATATTTTTACAATAGTTAATTAATACTTTGTGCCAATACGAGTACCAACCCATACAGGCAAACAATAAATTCAATGTTTTATATATTCCATTTCATAACAAACTTATTTCCGTTTCATTTTATTTCTATTTAACTGCAATTGTATTTAAATGTAAAATGTTACACCCTCTCTGTGCATGTGCTGTATAGAGAGAATCTACAACTTCTATGAGCATTTTGTGTCAAGATTCAATTGCTTTCAATTTTATAACCCTTAAGATAGGCTACGGTTTCTATGGTTTTTATTCAATTTCGTTTAAGGGAAATCAAATATTGTAATTTGATATAGAAAGTTTGTTATTAAACTGAACTCAAGAAGGGTAAAAGATAAATATGTTTTGTGTTCATTTAATTTAAGTGACAGTCAGAAATTTTGTTTAAATAGGAAGCAAAGAAAATTAACAGACTAAAGAGAGTTAGTTATTAAGTTGTAGCATCAAAAGTTTTGATAGTTTGTTTACACAAAGTAGTAATATGATCAAAATGAAATAAGGATTTATTTTTTTTTCTTAGAAAGAAATTGAACAAATAAAATATATAAGGGAACATTAACAATAAAAATAGTACAATACTCATAGAGTAACTGTCAGAAGAATAGCATACTTTTAGGGACTCAAATAAACTACAACTAAATTAAAGGGTAGATTTTGTAGGGAAAAAATATTTAAAAAAAAATGTTTATTTCTTAACCCCCGACCAAAAAAAATGATGTTTTAAGTTTGCAGTGTGTGTCTGTGTATATGTGTGTCACTACGAGCCCACGTACAGACCAAACGGATGGACCGATTTAGATTTAGTTTTTTCTGTTTGATCGAGAGTGTTCTTAGCTACGTTGGCAAGATATCACATCCCTTCCAGATACATATATTGAGAGGTTTTAAAATTTTTTAATTTTTGTTATTTTTCGTAAAAATTTGAAACGTTTAGAAACGAAATTTTTTAATTTTTTTTTTTTAAATTCATAGCAAAACAAGGTTATATAGAAATATTTCTAAAACAATTTTAAAAGCAAAATTAAGCAAACTAAAGTTTATTTTTAGGTTTGCAATATAAAACCATATTTTAATGTTTTTATGAAACAAGATTTTTTTTTAATTTATATTAAAAATATTAATAAAAAAATATGATTATGCTAATTTTTAAGTTAAAAAAAATCTCATGCTTTGAAAATTTAATTGATAAGAGTAGCACTGCTCAACAAATTGACGAAAAATTTATTATATTGGCATGGCTCTGCATGATGTAAAATGCCTTGAGGTTCCTTACTAAGGTTCTGAATTTAAAATAGATCCAGCACGCACAGATTTTGAGATATATAAAAAAACTCGGAAAGTTTAAAAACATACCAAGTACATATTCCATTTTTTATGTAAATTTTTTAAAATTGTACCTCAAATCATAAAAAAAAATTTTGCATGTTCTTAGCCAAGACAATATTTTCTTTCTTTCTACACAGAAAAAATTATTCCCAAAAAATTTTCAAGCAAACGTGTGTTTTGAAATATAATTTAGTTTCAGTAAATATTTTTTACTGTTCCAGTAAATTATTTGTTCCAATTTTATTTTATGTAAAAAAAACTGTATAGAATTAAAATTATCTATATAAAGTAAAATTTGTAAGAAAAAAATTTAGAATTATATATTTTTATATTTAAATTTGTTATATTCAGTTAAATTTATTTTTATATACTGTAAAAAAATTTGTCTGATTTTTTTTAATTATTTCAGTTAAATTTATTTTTTTTCAGTTTTTTTCTTGTTGGAAAAATGGAAAATGTAAATTTTTTACAACAAACACAGGAAAAAAATTCCACCTAAAGTTGAGTTTTAAATTCAACTTTTGGTGAATTTTTTTTCCTGTGTTTGTTTTACTGTAAAAAAATTTGTCTGATTTTTTTTTAATTTTTTTTTACAAATTATTTTATAGATATAAAAAAACATTTTATTTTTTTAAAGATTTTTGTTTGCGGTTTTCAAACTTATTATGTTTGTATATTGTGATTCTCAATATAGTATTAAGAGTCTTACTATAAACATACGGAGTTAGCTAAATTAAAAAATTTTTTGGGTTGAAGTCTACTGACGAGTTCCAAAAGTGGGAACGAAATGCTTAACCATAAAAACAAGCCAATTTTTGAAATTAAAAAGAAAAAAAAATAGTTAAACCTTTCATTTGATTCAGTTAGTTTTTTTTTCAGATAAAACTTTTACTAATTAAAAAAAAAAAAAAATAAGAATTGTTATTTAGTTTATTTTCTGATAATACGAAAAATTTTAGTGAATGTGTTTGTAAATTATAAAAAAAAATTTGCTGAATAATACAAAAAAATCTGCAAAATGTTTTTCTGTTCCTATTAATAAATTTGACTGAAAATATTTTGAGTTTCAGTTAACTTTTTTCTCTAATGCCATAATAAGTTAACTAAGTTATCGCTTAAAAAGCGATACGAACTTTAGCCCGTTCAAATCACAAATATAGAAACAAATGGAGTTCGAATAATAATTAAAATTAACTAAAAATAAAAATTTTATTTTCAGTTAAATTTTTACAAAATTGTTATCAGAATCTACAAATTTCTTTGTAGCTCCGCATTCAATGAATTCAATGAACTTGGTTACTGAAAACGAAATTTAGTTTTTTCTGTGTAGTGCAATTTATTTTTCAATGTTAAATAGTGTAATTATTCTATTAAATGAGTAAATTACATTTCGAAATATATATTATATCGTCAGGAAAATAAAAACTAAAACTAACAGCTGCTTATATTAATAGACAAAATGTTTATAATTAAATGCTTAATTCTAAGCATATCTTCATAATTAAAAATCATAGCATACTTTTAGAGCAAGCATATGAAAACTTTAACTGATACTACTTTTTTACTTTTAGTACTTGTCTGTTTGTATATCTTCTATGTTGTCAAACTCTGGCATATTTCTAACATTTAATGAATAACTTTTGTTATTACAAAAAAAAAAAAATAAAATAAAATAATATATATATATATATATACATATATATATATATATATATATATATATATATATATATATATATATATATATATATATATATATATATATATATATATATATATATATATATATATATATATATATATATATATATATATATATATATATATATATATATAGCATTTGTTAAAGTGTGTTTTTTAACCTACTTTTCACATGCTTATACATAGATAGCAAGGCGCTAAAACTTTTTCTAATTACTATGCTGTACTTTAGTTTTTATAACTTATTTTTTAGTTGTTTCATTAAAAAACAATTTTTTTCAACTAAACTTTATTACTTTTAAAATGATTTGAAAAAAAGCCGCAAACTAAATATTATAAATATTAAATTTATATTTATGTTAACATTGCGAGGCCATGGATAGAAGAAACTTAAGCAGTTTAGCTGTTTCAGCTATATTTTTTTTCTTTTTTTTTTTGTAAGTATATTTAGCTAACACAATTTAGAAAAAAAACAACTAAAAGCCAAGAAAATTTAATTAAATCTAAATTCCTCACAAAACCACCCTACAAAGGAAAAAAAATATTTATGGCATGTGCGATGATGTCGACAGAAAACGTTCTATCAATTAATTTAATAATAATATATATTATTATATAATAATAATTTTCATTAACAAAGTAAGTGCAATTAATAATATAAAAAAATATTATGAACCTCCAATTTAATATTAGAGTAATTAGTTAAAGGAAATATTTAGTCACACCCGTCACACCAACGCTGAAGTGCTATTTTATCAATGGGAGTAAAAAATATAAAGCAGGGAAAAACGAATAAACTTAAAGAAAAATATGAACCGCATGTATCTTTAGAGAGAGAGACAGAGAGATATAGAGAGATCGAGAAATAGATAGAGATAGAGAAAAGCGATGAAGAAGCTGAAATGCTTTAAAAATTATTATAATTAAAAAATTATTTAAAAAAAAAAATTATCGTGTAAGTAAACGAAAGTTTAGACGACGGAAAAAGGATGAAAATCAAATTGTAGAGAAGACAATAGAAAAAAATTAAAGTGAAGTTGTAATCGTTTGGAATACATCTTAAATTAAAAGCTCTAGATCACAATGTTCATTAAAAAATGCAGCTACTAAAGCTAAATGAAATCTTCCCTGTAGTTCATCAGAATTGCCGTTACTAAGCAACTCTTCCAAGAGGTTCCTTCAGAGTCTGAAAATTGCAAAGCAGGTGTTACGACATTGAGAAATTCAATTCTTATCGAGTTTTCGTACAAGGTCACACCCGGCACATTTTCGAAAAAGTTTTTTGTTTAAGAAAAGTATTTAATATTTTAAAAAATTTACTACACCAAAATCATTGTGTGCTTTTTACGGAAGATTTTTTTTAAATAGTTCTGTAAAACCTGAGAATTAAACGTCACACCCGTCACATGATCTTGATCGAAATTTTGGGCAGAAATTATATTCTCTCAGTGTCTTCCTGTTGTTATTATTTTTAAGATTAAGATCTTTTGAATTATAACAAAAAAAATGGATATAATTGTCACATCCGTCACAATGGAACCATTTGAACACACAGGTAATTTATATGCTTACCAGCATGCACCTGCATGTATATGTGTTACCTTATTTAGGAAAGGGATAATGAAGGGAAAATATAACGCTCATTTCAAGGTGTATCTAACTAGGTGGCAGCGCTACTTCAGCTGATAATTTTTTCTATGTGCTTTGTAGCTGAATAATGTTAAAAACTTCGATTTTGTTTTGGTTTTAGTACAATTATTTTTGTGCTTTTGACATTCTTCAGTTCTTTACACAGCTATGGTTGCCGTATTTTTGTTTAACAAATCCTTACGCAGTCACCTGTATAATTGCACCATGGCTCATTTACTCAAACAATGTCGTAATCAAAAAAAAACCCAGTTTGCCAGAAAATGCGTTTGAAGTTCTGAATTTCCGCAAAGCTTAAAGGAAAGAGAAAATTAAAATTTTCAATTAAGACTGGAGTAAACAAGATATTTGTATGAAGTTTTTACACAATATGAAATACGATACGAGTATTAATTACGCATCACTAACTCAAAAATTAAATTTTTATAGCTATGCTATTTATTGCGCTATATATATAGGAGTTAGGACGTCATTTTCGCAACAAAAATAATCGACACTATTACAGTTTTAAATTTATTTTTCTTTCGATTTCTTTGTACTTAAAAGCAGAGTACGAAAATAAACCAAACAAATTGTTTGATTTAATTTTTTTCGTTCTTGGAAGTGAGTGCAACAAAAACGATGAGAACCACAGAATATGAATAGAAATTAGTAGTCTATGATGAGAACGATTGCTCAGTATGTTTTTGTATTTTTTTTTTTTTTTTTTTACATGAGCAGAAACCAGAGAACACAGCCGATCGGTTGTAAGCCGGCTAGCAGCCACCACAATACAATACATTAATTTAATCGTATGCCGCTGGAAAAGAAAATTATGGGAAATAAATGGAAACGTTTTGAAATATTTGCGCCGAATTTTACATCATCATATAATATAATTTTATTCCATTGTTATGCATGTTATGTGTTAACACATATTAGCTAAGCAGCGTAGCTATAACCAAGTTTCTTAAGAAACCTCTCTTCTTTTTTTAGCTATGTCATTCTTTGAGTAAATGGGCGATATGGTGAAGTATTAAATTATTAAGCTGAGCTCATTTTACAATTCTATTATTATTCGGTTTGCTAATTTTTATAGCATCGTTGCAGCGCCTCTAGTATTAAGTAAGCGCATTACTTTTAAACTATATATTAATTTTATTAGCAATTTTACTTGCCCGTAGATTCATTGCTACAAATATCGGACGACGCTGTGCAAAAATAGATAATAATAATGCGTATCATAAAAATCTATGATATTGGTATGACTCGAAGACAATCAGTTGCGTTGTAGACAAGGCAATTGTCAGAGCGTTTGAGGATTGTTTCAATGTATGAATATTTCAATTATTTAATAATTTATCCAGCTATCGGCTTGATAATGTAGATTTTCAAACTATAAATTTTTTTTGTTATCTTGAATAATTCATAGCAATAATATCCTTAGAAACTAGTTTTTATGTTTCCTTATTTAACTTGTCACATTTTATTAGTCCACTACAATTCTCGTTTTTGCCTGCTTCATAGACAAATTGTTAAGTTTTTTCCCTTCAGCTACAATTTATTTTTTGTGGTATTATCAACAAGACCAAAAAAAAAAAAAAAAGAATGGAAACATTTTAATTGAAAATATACCACATTAACACATAATAATTTTATCTGAGAGATAAGAAAGCTGAAAATTGCTTGAAAACTTAAAACCTGCTTTCATACTTACAGAATTAAAAACAAAATAAAGTAAACGAATCATTATATGAACCCCGTCTGATCTCTACACTTGTTATTTCTATCTGGTTTCAGTTAAGTTTTTTTCTCCGTATATATTTCATTGTGAGACCATTTAGCCGTAAGGAAGCATTTAAAATACCATAAATGCTAGTTACAAAAGTAGCAACAACAAGAAAAATACCCTACAAAAGCAAAATTAAAAAGTACACCACCATAAGCCTACAGCTATGCTATAAAAAAAAAGAGAATAACACAGAGAGCAGCAGCAACAAAAACAAGAATTTAATACAAATAATACATTCTCATATATACTATATATTATTTTCCTTTACAAAAAATTAAAAAAAATATATGAAAAACTTAATGCACAATGGCCATGTTTTAATATGGCACAAGTATTGTTATTGCTGTTTTTTTTTTTTTTTTTTTTTTTTGGAAGAAATTAACATTGTTGTCATTATTGTTGTGTGCAAGAAGACCAATGGCCCTAAGCTTAGGCTTAAGCATTTACAACATACAATAAAACCATGACAACGGCAACAGCATTATGGTTAAATACCAATAACAAAAGTACCAACGAAAGAAAAATATATACATAAGAAAAAATTGAGTTAAATGTTTTATGAGTCTAAGGGGAATATCTCACTGAGATCTCATTTAAGCACAACAATATTTGGCACAAGTTATAATAAATTGTTGCTGGGGCAACATACATACATTTAGCCGGACAATAATCACAAATGCGAAAATATTTTTATTATGGTCTCAGGAATTTGTTAAAGGTTTAAGGGAATGAAAAAATAACCAAGGTGAGAGGAATTAAAGGTATAATACAACAGTATAAGCTAGTTAAGGACATTGAAACGATACAAAAATGCATGCCCAAAAGGTCATTGAAATTCTTTGTTTTATTTACTAGTATAATATAGTTTTAAATTATGGCAGGGTGAAAGAGAAAAGATATAAAAAATGAGGCGCCAGTATCCCAGCAAAAAATTTCAAAAAAGGTAATCGAGTTTGGAATTAAGCATTTTTGGTGGAAGCACTTCCCTACTGGATTACCAACTTAATGATTTTAACAAGGCGTGAGACTAAAATAATCGTTTCTTGAGAAGTACTTACATTTTTTTATTTGTCAACATTTCACGTTATCTATTTCGTCTAAAAAAATCATTCTCTTCATTTAGCAACTTGCACGTCATTTTTTTAAATTTTAGGTAATGTGATTTGTAAGCGAGTAATGAAAATTGGCAATCAGAAAAGCAAGTCATTATATGGCAAGTAGTTCTAATGGTAATGTGTAATGTTTCGCTGGGTATATGTTCTTCCTCGACCATAAACTCAAAATTTTAATTGATGATTGGAAAAAAAAATTAATATTTTCAGAAAATTTTCTTTAGCAAATATTGCCAGAAAATTTTCTCCAGAAATTATAAAATTTCTGGCCTAAATGGAAAAGTTTTCATGTCAGAAGAAATGTACTTTGAATTAGAATTGAAATAATTTAAAAATTAAGGTATAACTTGAAACTGCAATTAATCTAAAAAATTAAGCATAACTTAAGGAATTATAGATCTGCAAATTTATAAAAATTGTATTTTTTATTTTTTATTTGAAATTAAATTGCATGGGGTATTCAAATGCTAGTCTTAAGTGTCATAGTGTCGTTATGTTTAAAAATTTTTATTTGAAAAAATTAACAAAAGCAAAAACAATTGTGGCCTTAATTATGAAAGTGGTCTGAGTCATATGCATTTAATGCTTTCAAATATTAAATAAATCTTTAAAAACTTCAATAAATATTTAATAAATATTAAGTAAATTTACATTAATCGAGACTACATTGTACAACTCTAAATTAAAATGTTGCATAATAAAAAGATTTATTGGATTCGTTTAAATGTTATCTACTAAATATCTCGATCAAAGAAACATACGAGTTAAACCACTTTTATCATTATGGCAACAATTTTAATAAGGTCATTTAAAAACCTAATGAAACTATGTCGCTTTAGAATACCATTTGAATCCCTCAATAAACTAATTTATTTATATTTTGTTAAAACTATAACTTACTTCGTTTCTCCATGGAAAAATGTCTATCTGACTTTTTTGCAACAGCTTTAATTAACACTGAAACTTAAATTAGCCAGAAGCATAGTTTTAGGGAAATATAACTAGGCCGAATTAAAGTAAAATTGAGATTAAGATTTCCTAAAAAATAATGATGGCTGTTCTAAGAAACGCGTCGTAGAAGTTAAAATTTCCATTAAAAGAAAAACAAAAAAGTTTCCAAAACTGTTCTTGTTTGCCATACATTTCAAAAAACAAACAAACGTGAATATTTCACGGCATTTCTCTATGTTTATCTCAATCTCTATCACTAACTCTATTTCTATGTCTATCGCTATCTCTATCTCTATCGCTACCTTTATCTCTATCTCTGTCTTTATATATATCTCTATCTCTTTATTTATCTCTATATCTATCTCTACATCTATCTTTATCTCTATATCTATCTATTTATCTATCTCTACATCTATCTATATCTCTATCTCTATCTCTATCTCTATCTCTATCTCTATCTCTATCTCTATCTCTATTTCTATTTCTATGTCTGTATCTTTATCTATATCTCTATATCTATCTCTCTTTTTGTTTCTATCTCTACCTTTATCTCTATATCTATCTATATATCTATCTCTACATCTATCTTTATCTCTACATCTATCTCTATCTCTATTTATATTTATATATTTATATCTTTCTCCCTATATATAGTTCTGTCTCTATTCGTTTTCGTTACATATGTCCCTCTACCTTTGTATAAATCTTTATTCCTATCACTATCTTTATCTCTAACTCTATATTTATCTCTATTTCTCTCTAGATCTATCTCTATCTCAATCTAGATCTATCTTGATCTATATGTATATCTCTCTGACTCTCTCTCTCTCTCTCTATATATGTATCTAGTTTTGTCTCAATCCCTCTCGCTCTATGTCTATATATTTCTCTATATATATAACATATATAATTCTGTCTCTATCTTTTTCGCTATATATGCAATGTTACCGTATTGCCAACATTTATCTTATTTTTTCCCCCATTTCTATTTACTTATCTATCCACATTTCTCACTCAGCGCGGTTTTTTTTCAAGGACATAAAATTTAAAATATATTTTGCCAAAAATATAAGACTTTTTCAATAACATCAGAAAAACAAAAATATTGTCAATTAAAATTCAAAAGAGTGTAAAAACAAAACAATTTAAAGTGAATTTTATAATGGTTAACACTAATGTACAAAATTTCGTTTAGCCTTTTTTGGTCCCAAAATGGAAAATGTTTTTTTGTGTACTTTAAGGGGAAGAAATAGAATTTGGTTTGTGTAGCACGAATCTTCTTTAAGTTTATGCAGTTTTTTGTTGCCTTGTATTCCCAAATAGCCACCAATAAATTATTATATAATAACTTTTTCTTTTGTTATTTAAATATTTTTTTAATATAAAATGAAGAATAGTTTTAGGGTTTCAGAAAAAAGTTGTATGCTAGATACCTTAACATTTAACTTAAATTTCTTTTTCGTAAATTCTATAAAATACTTATAAAATTATTTAAAAATATTGAGAATAAAAAAAAAGTTTTGTACTCACGGACTGCATTTATGGCAAGTGGTGTCCAGATCAAGAATATTAGGAGAGTTGCTGCAACAAAATTGGCTGCTGTTGGCAATGCTGCCATGTGCAGCCCCATTATTTACAACCAACCAACAGACAAATTTAAGTGTAAATACACACACACGCACGCACACACCCACACAAAGAGGAAGAAATGAGTAGGCTCAAACAGCTAAAGAAATTTCTTATTTCCGCCCGCTTTGTAGACGTCTTATTTTAATTTTGTTTTCTCTTTAAAAACTATATGCACAACAAACAACCTTTTTATGTTAAAGCAACAAATATTGTGGCAAGTTGTATATATGTATGTATATATATATATGGAAGATTATTATTTATTTATTTTTGTGTTTTGTTTTTTTGTTTCTCTGATATATACAGAAGTTTGTACAATTGCCCGAAATTGGCGTTAATTTACTAGACTTACTCTATGGCTAGTAAAAAGTGTTTTATTATAAAAATAAATAGTTGAAAATCGTTTTTTTTTGTTTTTGCGTTAGTAAATGTAAATTTCAAGCCTTCTGTAAGTTTGCAGCATTAAGAACATATTGATTTAAATGAAATGAATAGCGTGGAGTTCAATAAATAATAAATTTTAGCGGCATTAAATACAATTTGTTGAATATGTAATTTTTTGTGTGAGTGTTTGATGTAAATTTTATTTAAAAAGTTTTTTTTTGCGTAGTAGATTTCAGTCGTTGATTAAAATTATTTGATTGTTCAAATGTTTGAGCCGAAAATCATCGGATATAACAAGATGGGTTAAGAGATGCGATGTCATCATCATCATTAGCAGCATTGCAGCAAAAACATTAAATGATTTGAATTGATTGATTTTTTGTCGAATGTATGTTTTTGGTTTTGTGTTGTTGTTGGTAGAATTCCCTCCAAAAAAAATTGAAGCAAAAAGAATAGTGATATACGGTAGTATTTTTGTTTCAAACCAAAAAAGTAGTGATGGTAAAACATATTTATGACATGTGTCACGCAATATTTAATATAATAAAAGCCATTATTATTTTTGTTGTTGTTGTTGTTGTTGTTGTTGTTATTGTTATTATTATTGTAGTTGTAATAATATTTGTTGTACAGCCCACAAATAGGGATTGCAACAATAAACGTAGTGCGGTAAGGGAAATAGTAAAAATTCAATTTGTCAACGTGTCAAAAAGAAAATTTCATCCACGTTTATTGCAAGTAACAGCCATGACATGTGTTGTCAACGTAATATCAGCAATACAAAATGTATGTGTGTGGGTGTTTTGTCGTTGATGTTGTTGTTGTTGTTGGTTGTTAAAGGGGTTGGTAGCAGAGCGTGAAAATAAATTTTGAGGAGAGAAGAAATTGTTGTCGTTAGTTAGGCTGAGCTTTTACCTGTTTGCATACTATACTCTCTTTTTAAGGTTTGCGTGGCAAATAAAAAATATTATGATAAAATAATTTTTTTCTACTTAATTAAACATTCTGCTTTTTTTCAAAGCTAAAAAAAGGTATTGATTGATATTTATTTTTTTTTTATCAAGTGTTTGCTTTAATTATATGTAAATTTTTTTCGTTAATATTTTTTTGTATTAGAATTTTATTTTAGATTTTTATAAGCTGTAAAGAAAGAGATAAATACAATATAGATTAAAGTTTTTATTTAATATATGGAGATGTTTGATATAAAAAACCAATCATTTGTGAAAAATTCTCCATATTTTGGTATCAGCGAGATAGGATCGCAGCATATTTTTCTTATTTGAAGAGTATATTTGTAGTTCCTATTTCTAGATTTTCGTTCCGTAATAATATTAAATAACTAGCTGACCCGGCTAACGTTGTTCTGCCACATTAATTATTTCTAAGGAATTTCTAGAGTAGAAAATAATTACTAACTCATTGTAAATGATAGAGGCCGGGAGTGCTGTGACCGATGACAGAATAGAAAAAAAAAATAAAACACCAAATTTTGTTGTTTTCATTTTATTATATTTTATACTTATATTAATTGTTTTCAAATTAACTCGTATCAAATTTGAAGACTATTGATTTCAAGATACAACGTTATTATTAATTACTTTGTATGGGGCGTTCCCATTCCATTTATATATTGAGTTACTTCGCACCTTGCCCTCAAAAGAGTCCATACCACATTTGAATACTCTGACTCCTCTAGCTTTAAAAATATAAGATATTTCGTTCGTAAGGGCGTGACACAGCCCACTTAGGTTAGGCTGCTTTTAGGAAATTGGAAAAACAGAATCCAGCTCACTTGGGTCCAATATGATGATCCCTTTGTGCTACCTGTAAGTTAAAAGAAGAGAGAGAGAGAGAGAGAGAGAGAGAGATAGAAATAATAGAATGAGAATGAGAAATAGACTACGACCTATTCTCAGACCTACAGAATATACATACAAAATTGTAGACAATTTGGTCAAGCCGAGCCGTTTCAGTGGAGTTCAATTGCAAACACCGTGCAAGAAAATCATATAGTTATATTTTTTTAAATATCATTTTTAACGTGTTTGTATAATTTTCAAATTTTTAGGGGAGTGGTCACGCCCACTTTGGAAAATTTAAGTGAACGCAACCATTCTTTTAAATGCAAGATATCGTGTTTTTCAGAGGTCAAGGTATGTATCAGGTTTCATAAGAATCGCTTAAGCATAACCAGGTGAAATACAATATTAAATTTTAATGGACATGGCCCCTTTCACTTTGTTAAGCACAATATTATACCATTTCAAGAGCCCAGGCTGTTTTGAAAATTTTATCGTAATCGGATAAGTAGAATTAATTCTAATTTGATACTTAACTTTAATGGGCGTGACCCCGCCCACTTCTTTAAGTGCAAGACACTTTCAGTTTTCGAGTTCATGACACGTGCCAAGTTTCGTCAGTATCACTTAAGTAGAAACACATGAAATATATCTAATATTAAATTTTAATGGGCGTGGCTCCATAAATTTTTTTAAGTTCGAGATTTTGTCATTACTAGGGTACAATATGTGTGATTATTTTCATTGCAAACATAAAAGTAAAATTACATTATATAAAAGGAAAATATTTAACGGGAGTGTTCCCGACCAATTTTTTTTACGAGAAGACCAAATGGAAGCTGTACCCTCTTAGACAAAAAAAAGACTTTTAAAATCGGTCTAAGAATACCAGAGTTATAAAGTAATATACATTTAATAATTATTTCAAAAAAATACCTTGACTTCAATACAAAGATCTGACCTGAACATTATCGAAAATTATTTATGGGATCAAACTGGAAGTAAACTCATTGAAACAAAGAAAAATGTGGAAATCTTATGGTTAAGAAGAAGTACGGGATATATAAAATTAAATAATAATAGGAGTGCCTTCGCCCATTTTTTTTAAATGCAACATTGTGTGTTTTTCAAAGCTCAAGGTGTGTGTTAATAAAAATAAAATATTAAACTTTAATGGGCGTGACTATCTTAGAGTTCAAGATTTGTGGTAAGTTTTGTAAAAATCGTTTAAATATATCCGCGTGAAATATAATAATAAATGTTAATGGGCATAACCCCTCCAGTATATTCCACTTCAAAATTGTGTAATTATAAGAACTAAAGTTGTGTGTCACGTTTTGCAGCAAGTAGAATATTATATAATAAAATTAAAAAAATTGTCGGCGTGTCTCTGCCCATTTTTTTACAATCGGACCCATTAGAAGCTATGCCCTCTAAGACGAAAATATGATTTTTACAATAGGTCTAAAATCTACCGAGTCATGGAGTAACAATGTAACAAAAAATACAGACGAATGGATAATCTTCCCCTTTTTTGAAGTCGATTAAAAATTTAGTTGAATTGGTAACTTTTTCCTGCTTTGAAGACGGTTAAAAAAATAGAAATAATATTCAGATAATATACAAGGACCCAGCCCACATTTACTATGGTTAAAACTATATTATTATATTAAATTATATATATATTAATATGTAACAAAAAACTTTGTTTTTCTTTAATTTAAGAAATTTAATGCTCTTTTGGGCTACATAACATTTAAAATCATTATATCGCCTAAAAGTAGACTATATTTTCGGATTTTTTTTCATTTTCTTAGTAATGCGTTATAAAAAAAAATCTTTTAACTTTTTAGACTTAGAAACTTCCGTGCATGTGTGTGTACTTTTATAAGAATGATATTCAATTCTTTTTTTTTATATTTATTTTAACAAGCAAAAAATATGCCTTTGTATTGTATAGATTTCCTTATATTCATTAAGATTATCACCCACATAACCACAATAAAGTAAAAGTTTAACGTGTGACAAATATTTGTATTGTATATCAAACAAAAGAGGATAAAAATGCGGCAGCAGCAAGAAAAAATTGAAATTTTGAAGAAAATACAAAGAATTAACTTTTGTTTGTTTCTTAAATACTTGGTATAAAACATACTCTACTTTATGTTAACCAAATGTGTAGAGGAATTTCAACTTTCTCTTTCCTTTACCTCTCTCCACAAAACCAGTTTATTTTGTAAGCATGCTTTGCCTGTCATTTCATTCATTAAGAACCCGGCCTCAACTTGTTACACGCACAATTGTGTGCGCATACAAAAGAAAAGAATAAAAGCGAAAAAGGGAACAAAGAAAAAACAACTTGAAATGTATTTACCGAAACTTCTATTTTCGTTCAAATAAAGCAAGCATTTAAAAAAAAGTTACAATTCTTAGTGTATGTGTTTTTCCCATATTTAAGCAGTTTTTTTTCAGAGTTTGTTCTATAATATTTTGCAGAAGGATATAAAGTCCCGAACGATTTTACACTGTTGTATTGAAAAAGTATTGTGCTTAGAAGTTTTGTTGTTCAATTGCTTTCAACCAAACGATTTAAGTAAGCTTACTTTTATGTTTGCGAGATTATTTAGGGATAAGCAAAATGAAATGTTTATAAATTGGCAATACGAGTAAAATGTCTTTAATAAGAGATCCTAAGAGTAGGCAACAGTTTTGCAAGAAATACACAGCAAAAAATTTGTTTGGCAAAGTAGTGAGTTAAATATTAATACACATTATTTCTATTATTTTACCAAACGTTTAGATTTTTTCCCAAATATGAAGAGCTTTCAAAAGCTTCATCTTAAAAACAGTTTTTTGGCGCCGTAACATAGGCAATATATAATAAAACTTAATTCTAAGCAGAGTACCAAAATATGTAAAAGAAACGTTAGCGTTCGTTTTATTTTAGTTGCAAAAAAATAAACAAACAAAAAAAAAATAAAAAATAAAAAATAGCGATTGTGTGTTTAGTGTTAAAGCACATATTTTACTTTATTGTAAACCTAAGCAGCCAGAAAACAAACTAATGAATACAATTGAAGTGTTTATTAGAAGAAACTTTTCGGAAAGGATTGATTTGGTTAGAAAATATACTAGCGTAATATAAATACCCATATAGCTTATCGTTTTAAGCGATATTAATTGACAGTTATAGTGAACACTGGTATCAAAATTTTTCACTACAAAAAGTGCGGTGTAACGGTGAACACTGAAATCGGTGAACACTTTAAAACTCATTGTTGTAAAACCCCAGACACCATTCAAATAAAATCCATTTCGGCTTTGGTTTTGTAGGCAATACAACAATTGTATTGTTAAACCAAATTAACCGGATGAGTTAAAATTTAATGATATTTTTTAAGCTCTTTTTCATAGGACAAGTATTTCTTTTGATTTTGCTCATATAAAAAACGGCTAAAAAAAGTTAAGTTTAAAAGTTTTTCTCTTTGCAGCAAAAGTTTGTTATATTATTTTGTTTTTTTTTTCATACACTGATTACAAGTATTTTAACAAAATATGGTTTAATTAAAACAAATACTTTCCTTAAGTTTTTTTTTTAACAAACTATTTCTTTTTTTCTCTTTTATTAGTTTTAAAATTTCTCATTACCCCGTATTACTTCCTTAATTTTACAACTAATTTGTTTGTCATTATTAAACCATGGTATTGGAATTTGTGCAAATTATTTTACCACAAAATGAAATAATAAAAAAAAGAAAAGTTATTGTCATAGTTGTGGGGTGGCAGTTTGTAGTCGTCTCATTGCTTTTTATCAGATATTTTTCGGTAAGAAAAATAGAGCAACTAAAATAGCACAAACAAAACTTTGTGTAAATGACAAAATAACATCTACACGTACATTGAGAAAAATATAAATACAAATACATAAATATTTTTTAAGTTGGTCTTGTATTTTAACACACAAGCAAACATTAAAATAAAAATATTAATAGTAATTTCTTTGTTTTCTGGTATTTCTTTTGCTTGAACTGGAAAAAGTTTGTCTCTGACTGGCTGCTGTAAATTATAAGAGAAGAAACAAAAATAAAAATAATAATTTTGCAAGTTGCATGAAACAGATATTTTTTCATTGATATTTGTTGGCTGTGGAAGGTGTGTGTGAGGTGGTAGTGGTGTTATAACTTTCAAATGAAATATTTAAAAAAAATTATGAGTTTTCAAAAAGTATATTTAAGAAAACTAAAAATAATTAAAAATTTTTATAAATTTTTTATAGGGTATTTACTCCTGCACAAAATTTAGCAGATTTTAAAATAAAATCTTTATGAAAATCTATACCGTTTACACCAAGTTTTTGTTTACATTTATCAAATTTTTTATCCAAAATAACACCCATTAACTGAAATTTTTTCAAAACTTCAACCAAACAACTGCAATGTAGTAAACTCAAACACCTTTTAAAGCAGACCGTGACTAATTCACTCACCTTTTATGTAAATATGTTAAACAGGGTAGTAAAAAATCAATAGAAATATCTATTCGATTTTGAGTACATTTTCTACATATCTACTGACAAATAAGATTTTGTTTTGTATGGGAAATCTAGTAAAAAGCAGCCAGATTTAGCTCGAAATCTTGCAAGTACTACATTTCGAGACCATGTAAATGTGCTATCAGGAAGTTAGCTTAACGCAAACACGTTATTTTTTTAATTATTTTTAAATATAAATACAACTACAATCACGCGCGACTTACGCGTGACTAATGGGGGCTCAAGCGTAACAAATCATGAAATTTTTACATCTCTAGTGAAAGCACATCAAATCAAGACAAAAAGAACAGCAACAAAAGTGTTAAAAACATTCACCCATCTTTCGTATGTCTAGTGGAATATGCGTCCACGAGAAGTGTATGCAAGTTTTTTTTTTATCTGAGAAAAATTCTCTCAGAATAATAACCGACTCGACATCGAATCATTTAAACCATTTTCATATATAAATACAACCACGATCATGCGTGACTCATTAGATCACTAGTGAAAGCACATAAAACAATGGCAAAAACAACCTCATTAAAAGTGTTAGCCGAAGCGGTCTTCGAATATTTTTTTCCCATCCAAAAGCATTCACCCGTATTTCGTATCTCTAGTGGAATATTCGTTTACTAGAAACGTGTGCAAGTTTTCTTTGATATACGATAAAATTCTGTCAGACCATTATAAGACTGGACATAAAGTTCTTATCGAAACAGCACATTTTATTTATTTAGAACTCAGGTAATCAGTGATGCCAACTTAGCCCTTTTAGGGCTAGATTCAGCCCGTTTTCAGTCAGTCAAAACGCGAAAAATATGTTTAACCCCAAACTAAAAAAGGCGCAAACCTAGCAATTTTAAAATAATCTTTCAGCCCTTTTAAGCCCTTTTTAATTTTTGTTCGATATGGCTATATTTAAACTTTTGCGAACTTGTTCTTTCTTTAATCTAGCAAAATAAAATGAGTAAAAAGTCGATATTCCTTTATCAATTTAAAAAAGAAGAATAATATAGAGTAATCTTTTATTTCTTCCAAATTTTTTATGGCTTGAAAGTTATTCAGTACAGCCTAAAACAGATAATGTATGTTTTTGGAAGAGCGATAAATCGAAATTTTATTTAATAACGGCCAATTTTATATGTATCTACTTATGAAAACATACATATGTATATATATTTCTATTATATAGGTATCTATATGCTAACTATTTAATCTACGTATGTACATACCTTATTGAAATGTAATATGAAATGTAAATGAAATATGTACAATATTGAAGCTCTAAAGCTATGTATGTGTTGATCACGTGATAGTTATTTATATTTTAATAAATTACTTTACAAAAATGATTTGGTGTTTTTATTTTCAACAGAAACATTTTAATACTAGCCCCGTTTCGCGATTTTTCGAAAAATTTTACTATTTTTTTAATTATTTATTTATTTACTTGATATTAAAATTATATAAAATATAACATTAATATATACATTTGATAGCACTGGCAGCCAAGGCCATCGGCTAATATTTTATTTTTTATTTTTGAATAGTTTTTCAATTTAGCCCTTTCTAGCCCTTTTTTCAAAAATTTTTACGCGTCTTGAGTCTCAAAAGTTGGCATCACTGGAGGTAATAGTGAATGGTATGTATATATCATTATTTCATAATGCGTATCAAATTACTGGAGAGTAAGACCAACACACATTTCAACTTACAAAGTTAAATTGAGGCTATCAGCGCAGAAAAGGTGTAACCCACAAATTCTTATTGCTGCTGTTCAGATGATAAATACACTATGTACATTACCAACATAAAAAAATAAATAGAGCAAGTAATCTTGAGGTATTCTAACGAAAATGGAGCTGAGAAGTTGTTTTCCACAGATCATAATATTGCAAAGTAATAACGCAATTAAATAACTTAAAATTTATTTGCTAGTGGTTCAGCTTTGTCTATATGCATTTCATTGTTGCTGTAACAAATCGTCAGTAGACTTCAACCACACATTTTGAATAGTCACAAACCTCTTATCTTATGCACAGACTTCCAAGAATTATTTGAGAATTCACAAATAATAATATTTATGAAAATGACAAAAGAAAAGTAAGAGTGATAAGCTTAGGAACTTATACAAAATACAGCAAATAATTTATATTCG
Organism: Tachina grossa; assembly: GCA_949987645.1. Lineage (NCBI taxonomy): Eukaryota > Metazoa > Arthropoda > Insecta > Diptera > Tachinidae > Tachina > Tachina grossa. The sequence continues at coordinate 171,022,113 of OX465275.1, forward strand.
ATATGAATCTATTTTATTTTTTAAATAACTAAAAAGAGCGATTGTTGTTTGGTTACACCACTTCTCAATGTGCTGAAATACCACAATGTTAACTTCGATGTTCTTTACACAAGACTGTCCGATTAGCCCTTTTTATGATTTAATATAAAGCTTACAGAAGAGTGTTAGTAAGTGTTAGTTAGTGTTTCCCGTCAATTTTTTTTTTATTTCACTTTCAAACTGCATTAGTGTCCACATTATAAAATTAAAGTTTTGCAATTATGGATTAAAAAAAATTATTACACCAATGAATTTACTTAATACTTAATAGTAACAAATCAAAAAAGTTTTTCTTAAGTAGAACAAAAATAAGCAAATTAAATAAGATGTGCATAATTAGTAAAGAATAAATGACAATGGCAAGACTGTTGTAAATTTAGAGATGGTAAAATCGAGCTTTCATCAGAAAAAAAGCTTTCAGCAAATAGTGATATGATGAATCAAAACAATTCACAATAAAAGCTGAGTATATAAAGCAGAAATCTATATCTGACACCACACACAGTGTACTAAATACATACAAAGAACGCTAATGATGAAGGTGTAGTGACCTTCGAAAACAGCTAGTTGTTCCGTTCTACTACATGTTTGTCAGAATATTTACAATTAGCTTTAGTGTTATTTGTTCATTAATAATTATCACATGTAATTTGGCTTACAAAGCCATACAAACTTTATCCCAATCAAATCATAAAATGTGTAAACAATTATAGATTAACAAGAATTGCCACCTCTCCCCCATCTTCTTAGCTCTCTCACCTATAAACTCAAGAATTTCTACAACAAAAATTTCAAGTTTGGACGTGGACATTTAATTCGTTCTGTTACTTTCTATGTTGTTATAGTTGTTGGTTTTTGTATCTGGCAGCTGCATGGGCTTATGTCTTTGTGTGTTTGTAAATTTTTTAATAAGGATAATATATAACCTTATACCTTATAATTATGAAAGCTTTATAAAGTTCTTTTAAGACAAATATTCATACAAAATTATTCTTATTAAGCCTTTATTAAGACTTAATAAGTTTTATAAATAAGGCTGTAAATATTTAGTACAACATCCTCTTGTATGTGTGAAAGCTTGTGTATTATGTTCTTTAGATAACAATATCTGTATCGTTCTTATTTTGATAAATATGTTTTTATGATAAACATTTGTTTTAGGTTAGTTCACGGTATATTTGAGTAACAATATTGAGCTTTATCATGGTTGTCGTATTTCGACATTGAATGCAAGAATTTGGTCATAGATTTAAAACAATCTGTTAAAGTGCTCTTCGATCTGTTATAAAAACGTTGTAAGCAAGGCCCAAATTAGCCAACCACGATAAGGGGGAATCCCCCTTATTTTTTCAGTAACAATAACTGCAAACTTAGTTTGTAAATTTGTTCCTTTCAAGAACAGAATTATTAAAGCAAAATTTTAGCTTATTTGGCAAAGCTTTAATACTCTTTTTGTTTAAATTAACCTTTTTAAACTAAAATGTATTACAATAAAAATAAAGAAAATTGCAAAACATTTGCATATGTATATTAAGGCCTTACTAAAAAAAAAATCCATTTATAAATTTCCTCTTAAAGCTAAACCTGGTGCTTAAATTTTAATATTTTTCCTTTAAAAACATTTTTGCAATTTTGAATAATTTTTGTGGCATAATTTTCATGTCGTATAATAATTTTCTCCCGATACCGCTTTGTATGGCTCTGTGCATGTGTTAAAAATGTCTGTGTCTGCAAAGAAAAATTTCCTAGCAAAAGTTGTAGAATTTTCATCTGGTTTTTGCTGCTGCTCAAAACTGTATAAAATATCTGCAGTTTTATTATTTCTTCTTTTTTTATTTTTCTTTTTCTTAATTATTCCTCGGCAAAAGTTTTTTGCTTTATTTGTATATGTTGTTTCTGGTTTTACTACAACATCTTCAAAAGTTCTTGCTTTCCAAATGTTTTGAATTTTTGTTTTTTCAATTTTATTTTTTACAAGGCTTGCGCTGTTGCTCTACTTTTGGCATGTGGTTTAAGCATGTTAATAAATTATATTTTGATTATAATTTTTTTTTCAATTTCTATTTTCTTTTTGGCTGCAGTTTTTTTGAAAATTTTGAGTATAATTTGTCTTGTCTGTTTTCATGCACAAGGTTTTGTTTAAGGGAAAAGCTTTGTCAGCTGCTTCATGCAAAAAGTACATTTAACAGGTAGACAAAAGGGATGTGTAGCAGAGATTATGTTTTGTAGTAGGTGGGTAATGGGATGTAAAAAACTGAGTTTTAAAGCAAATATTTTTTATTGGAAAGCATTTCTTTTAATTTGAAAAGAATTTCATAAAAGTTTTCTCTAATTGAAGGGCAGTAATTTTATTAAGTTTTACATCTTTTGATTTGAAACCTAGAGTTATGAAATTGAAAAATTAGACTTTTGCTGTATTTGTTTTGCAAAAAATGGCAGCGATGAATTTGAACTAAATAAACTAAGCATTGCTGTTTTTTTTTAATTCTCCTTAATATAAAAATGTATCCAAAAAATTATTAGTATGATAAATAAAGATCAAACAGTAGTAAATAAAAGTTACTTCCGAATTTGTATATTAATTACATGCAAATTCTAAAGTATTTTCTTTCTTTTCGAATTACGGAGTAGACCGCCAGTACATTATGATAAGTAAAATCAAAACAATTCTCGTTTTCCATTTCATTTCATCAGTTATAATTTATACTAATTTACACAACACATACTCAAGATCAAGCACATAAAAGCTTATCAAGCTTAAAAAATTTATATTTAAAATACAGTGGAGTCCCGATTTAACGATTTTTTTAACGAATTCGCTATTTAACGTACTCTTAATTTTTTGAAGTACTCGAACTGAAAATTTTTCATAATAAAAAAAATTTTCAAAATAAAATTATGAGAAAATATATGCAAATACATAGATTTTTTTCTACAAAATCGATATCATGAATGAGAACTAAATCCTTATACAGGATTTACACATTGCATTTTTCCCTGCGTTTTTCTTGAATTCTCTTTTATGTTGCTACAACTTTGATCACCTTTGCACCCATTTTGTCAACAAACTCTAGAAAAGTCACGGTAAAAAGTCATAGTGTAAATGCCGTATTACTAACGTGACCAGATGGTTTTTGCAAAAAGCGGGATATGATCGATCAAAAAGCGGGAATTTGAAGAAAATACCGCTAAAAAGCGGGATTTCAAAATAAATATCTTTTAGAAAGCGGGATGTGTAATACACACACACAATTTTGTATATACTTTGGAAACACAGTTTTCAACACAAAAGAAACGCTTTCAAATAAACAAAAATATTTAAAAAAAAAATTATTTATCTACATAACAAAAATCAAATGCCGTTCGTTTGTAATCGCATCCATTAAGAGCGGCTGCACCGATTTCGCTATTTTTTAATGTGGCGCCTCCATTATATTTTTATTTTTTTATTTTGAAATATCTTTCAGCAAGAAACGTGAAATTTTGTGTGGAGAACGATTTTTATAATGTGCATTGTATTACAAAAAAAATAAAAAATAGAATTAGACATGTTGGGTGTGAACCCTGGCATTAAGAACAAATATTTACTGTGAGATATCTGAAAAAGTAATATAGTGAGAACCTTGAAATATTGTGGGGATAGCTTTGCTGGTATTATGCATTGTCTCTGGAAAGAATTTCAGAATTTATCAAGTAGGCGTGGTGCCTCACATATAGTGAAAATTTTTTGTCTTCAAGAATAATACCAGCGTACCGATCTTGCTTATTTACTTACAGAGTATTACTTATGGTCTAGAACAGCTACGTCCGAACACACATACACTGATATATGCATTTGGGGTAAACAGCTTTGAACTCTTAAATTTGTTCTTGTTTCTTTGCAAAATAGGAGCAAGCATTGTTGTCTGTTGTGTTTTTGTTGTGGATGTTGTACTCTCGTTGGCGTGAAAGCACAAAAAGCTCTTTATAAAAGTTTGCACATTGTGCATATGACTTGGACGTAGCTGGTCTAGAAGGAACAAGAGGCTATTACTTCATCATATCTTGGAAGCCAAAACAGTAAAAATTTTGAAATTTTTTCGTAAGCAGTAACGCTAATAACGAAAATAGTATTATGAAAAGGAATCAATAATGGAGCAAAAAGTGTGCTACGTCCCAAGTAAATGAAATATAGTTTTTTAATATCTTGGTATCTGCTACAAACACAAACTTGAATTCGGCTCATTCTGCCGATGATAGAAAATAAAAGGGATTGGAGAAGTGAGCTTGGCTCCTCAGAAATATATATTGAAAACTAATGCAGTGAGAATTTTGAAATTCTTCGTGGCTATTGTATAACAAAAAACAGTGAAAGTTCTAAAACAAAAATGTCTTTTCATCTCAAACCGTTTATGGGGTGTAGCGAGGCACACACGGTTTTCACTACTTAAGCAATAACTACACTGAAAAAAATATTTGGAATGAATTTTTGTCAGTTACATTTTAATAAAAATAGAATAAGAGATTGAATTTTTCAAAGTCTAAAAAGCGGGATAAAACGGGATAGAAATTCGAGGCGGGATTGACCTGTGAAAAACTGGATAATCCCGGCTAAAGCGGGATGTCTGGTCAGGTTACGTATTACCAATATTATAAATATGAAAGTGAGTTTGCTTTTTTGTTTATTTATTACGCTTTTACGCTAATACCGCTGAACCGATTTTGAAAATTCTTTCAACCGTTGAAAGCTACATTACCAGGGCCGAATTTGGGATATTTTTAATCCGGTTCGTAATCGATTTCTTATATTTGGTATGGATTTTTTCCGAAAACACATTCTTGGGCTGTTTAGGGTAATTTGCCTTTCGGATTTGATTGCTTATACAGTTTCAAAACCGATTACTATACATTTTTTAAAAATATGAATGCGATCTGAGCTGCGGGTAAAAACTAGTCAAAATATAATTTATCAACAGTTTTTTATTTATCTTATCTACAACAATGTACATAATTTAAATAATATTTTTTAAATGCAGACACATATTATAACAAAAGAATTTTTAGCTGAGTTATCAAAAAAGGGGAAGATTCTCAAGTCATTTTAATTTTTTTTTATAAGTCGCTTATTTTATTGACCGAAAAAAATTTGTTGCTTCTAGTTTATAGCTGTCGTTTGGTTCCACTGTCAAAAGGTAGGCGGCGTCATGCCGCATTAATACTTGTTTCTCAGGTTTAGGCATTCCAACACAACTGAATTCTAAGAAAAGGGGTATATCATTCATACAATGACTTATTCAACTTCAGAAAGGTGGGTGGTGCCACGCCCATTCTTTTTTTTTTGTTGTTGCAAATTTATCTATTTCCACCCATTTGAGTTCGAAGAAATTCACTGTAGCGTCCTACAATCACATTATCATTCGTTAAAAAATCTATAAACAATTTTAGTTACGCCCACTAAAATTATATATTTAATTTACAAAATTTCTGTGTAATCGTTTCTCAAAAAAACTATTACACATCTTATGATCTTAAGATAGAACGATTTTAAATTAAAAAAAGGGCAGAATTACGCCCATTGAAATATATTCCATGTTATGTTTGTGCTTCTACCTAAATGGCTCCTAAGAGACTTGGCTGACACCCTGGGCTTTTGTAGTGATACAATAATGTGTTTTTAAAAACGTGGGCGGATCCACGCTCCTTAATATTATGCATTGTGTTTAATGTTCTTCCGCTCAATTTATACTTATGAGACTGCTCAAACTGAAAACTGATCTCTAGAAGAGTTGACCTTAATTGGAATTTTTCTAATGTGGTTACCTCAAACCTAAAGATGGGACCAATAAACCGTCTTCTTTGGCGCTTTTGGAAGCAAATATCCGCATGCAAATAAAGTTTTTACATTTAGCCGATAATGTTTTTAAGTAATAAACTAATGTACATATGTCATTTTCCTTCATTAGTAAAAACTACCCAGTAAAAAATTTTCATGCAATAGGGCAAAAAAAGCGCATCATAATTCGCTTTAAACTATGAGCTTGTTAAAAAGCAGTGAACGTATATGAAGCAACCTACATGAAAAAAGTGATTTAATAGCACCACAATAATGCAGGTTTCAAAGCCAGAAAGTTAGCTAATGTACACACATCCATATTATGCATATGCATTAGAAGATTTTTCTCATCTAGGTTGTCAAATGTATTGAACACCCAAACGCACACGCTCGTACATACAAAACACAACTGATGAGAGTCAGTCAGAACGAAAGGACATTAATCGAAAGAATTTTTTAAAATAAAAATTTAATTTTTCCAGAGAAAAATTAATAAAAATTGACATTTAACTGCTATGTTTACATGTTTTATTAGATTCAAAAAAGCGCTTTTGTGAGCAAAAATATAGTACTCCAAACCGAGAACTCGCCATACAAAAATCAGCAGCGATATCAGCAGGTTTTTCAGCGCTACTTTTATTTTATAATAGTAAAAACCTGCTTTATTTGAAGCAAAATTTTTGCTGGGTATTAAAACGATATTAATTAACTAAAACTAAATGTTTGTAGCACTAAAAGCGAAAAACAATACACGAAACCAATTACTTAAAAAAAAAGAATTAATGCAAATCGCATTATAATTGTAAAAGAAAATAATCAAAATAAACAAGTGCCAAAAAGTAAATAGCAAAGAACAGCTGGCAAAATACCACAATATCAAAAAGTAATTGGAATATAAAACCATTAAAAAAGAACACCAAGTACAAATGGAATTTTTGAACGATATGACAGTGAGTAGAAAAATAGCAGGTATTTGAGGCATTTTAGCAAACAATAAGAGAAAAAAAAACACATAACACAATAAAATACAACATTATTGTTAAACGATTTACATTAATACATTTAGAAAATCTTATTATATTATTTATTTATTTCTATGACCAGAGCCAAGAATGACTACCAAAAAAAGCAGCCAAACATCAGCAACAAACAACAAAAAAGGGAGAAAAAAGAACACAAAACACAACATATACATACATAAAAAAGCTATTAAAAGTACAGCATTCTCCTGCAAATAGGCTGTGAACTTTATGGTCGTACAACAGCAGAATCCTAAAAGTATGCTAGAGAAAAAATAACACAACTTTAAGAAATGCTTTAAAATGAGTTTTTTTAAGGAAACCTGCCAAATGCTCTCTAACACAAATGCTGTTAATATTTGAAACAGTAGCCCAAAATTATGCTATAAAAAGTTTTGTTTACCATATTTATTTTGTAATTTGTGCACTTGTGTCTTTGTGGGGCTTCCTTTCTAGCCATGTTAAAAGATCGTTTATTACTTTGTTTCCATTACATATTTCTTATTTGCTGGTATCCAGCTAAAATTATCTGTGTTTGTTTTTTCTAGTGTTTATTTCGAAATGTAGCATACTTTTAGGTGTCAAGTTTTTGTTTTAGTATTTGGTATAATGATGATAAAGTCGTTTTATTGCTTTTTGTGGATTCGATTACAACTTCAAGGCAGTGTGAAAGCAAAATCTTTTACAAGACCAGAAAAATAAAAATCTAGGCCAGGATTTGCATTAAAACAATAGGCCAAACATTATAAGAATTATTTATTAAGGCTTATTTGATTCATAAAGGGTTTCTAAAGCAAAATTGCATAAAGGAAGTAAAGAATTTTTTACTATTTATTTATATTTACTTTAAAGACTTATTAAATAAAAAAAGATTTGTCTTAAAGTTATTTGCAAACTGAACTATTTTAATTACGATGACTTTAGGCTTAAAAAGAAATAAATCAATATTTTTTTTTATAAAATGCGAAAAAAGTAAAGCAAATTTAAATACTGTTACCTTAAATAGAGAATTTGACACAATTCTCTTATGTTCTCGATTTTTTTTTTTTTTTTTTTTTTTGTCAACTTTAAACTCAAGAAAAGGAATGTTAAATCAATAAAAATAAAACGTAGCATACTGTAAGGCATATATAGTCTTTTTGTCTTCTAAGATGATAGCAAGATAGATAGCTAGTACTGAATGACTAGAATAAATTTCTTTAATGCACATACATATTTCTTTTGTGCAGTGAAATATAATTTATAGCAACGGGAATGTCGCATCCTTTACAAAAAAATTTGAGCATGTCCCAAAAGATTACTGAGGTTTATTCTGCTATTTCGCCTAAAAAATGTCACATGTGACATTTTGAACACTGTTCAAGAAGTGTTAAAGACTCTATACGTTTTTTTTATCTTTAAAATTATGTACACACGATAATGACTATTATAAACAAGTTAAAAAATAATTTTTATTTTCATTAATTTGGAAACTCTTCGAAATGAATACTCAGCTCTCCCATTTTTAATGCTTGGTATTTATTTTACATTGTCTTTTATACCATTTCTTATCTCTGTAAAAACGGTACTTTAGTTTTCTTTTTGTGGATTTTCTGATATATTAAAAATTTCGCGTCACACCCGTCACAGTAAAAAAAAGTAAGAAATTCAGCAACATTATCATTGCATTAATAGTAAAATAAAGCTTAATAAATCTTCATTTTAATATTCGAGAAATTAGTTATAGGAAATATTATGTCACACCTGTCACATCAACGCTGAGGTGCTATTTTTTCAATAGGTGCCAAAAATGTGAAACAGGAACGGAGGAAGAAATTTAGAGAAAATAAAGAAACCTATGAAAGGAATATACATATGTGTAGAGAAGAGGGCCCCCCCCACCGGGTGATGCGAGCAGAAATGCTAAAAAAATTTATGAATAAACTATCAAAGGAAGAAAAAAAAGAAGAATAAAAGCAAAGAGCATACAGTAAAAAGGATGAAGGTAACATGATAAGCTTTTTTAATGAATTTAATGTTGGTGGTCTTAAAAAAAAGTCAGCGTTCATTAAATAAAGGCAATCAAGTTGAACGTAACCTTCCTTGTTGTCCATCAACAAGAATTGCTGCTAGTAGGCAAACAGGTTCTTATTAGTTTTTCTTTATATATTATTGTAATAAATAGTTTTATTTCTTCAAACTTTTCGAGTTTTTACAAAACGTGACACCCGCCAAAAAGTTTTTTTAAAGAAAAATTTGTTTTTGCCACGAAATAATTATTTAATACAATCAAAAAGACTTTCAACAATTAACTACACAAAAATCATTATGTGCGCTTTAACGAATATATTATAGAATATATCCTAAAAGTAAGAAGTCTGTAAAAACTGAGCTTCGAAAGGTCACACCCGTCACAGCTTTCTGACAACTATTCTGCACAGAAATCGTTTGCTTTCAGTGTATATCTTATACAAATTTTTTTTTAAGTTTAGCATCCTTTAAATTATATATATCCTCACAAAAACATCAATGTGAAAAAAGGCCAAGTTCCTATCAAAATTTTTGGCCATCAAAAGCAGTGAGATATAAATTTTGACCAAATTCTTGTTTGGCACAACACCTAACACTGAAATATGCTATGAATTATATAAATTTGTAATCGTAAGGGTGTCGTATAATTTTTAGATAATCTGCTAACTTGACAACATTTTTACCGATATAAAGAAATGAACAAATATACATTATTCTCTCCTTTTCTAGAAAGTTAAAAATATTGCCAAGTCAGCAGATTATCTAGAAATTATATGACAACCTTACGATTAAAAATTTATATAATTCATAGCATATTTCAGTGTTAGGTATTGTGTCAAACAAGAATTTGGTCAAAATTTATATATCACTGCTTTTGATGTTTTTTTTTGTGAGGATCTGGCTACTTTTTGAAAAATTTTCTATGATAGCACTTTTTAAACTTAAAATTCGTAGGGTGTTTTATTTGTATTCATGATCACTGTGCCAGTTAAAGATTTCACAGTTACATAAAATAATGGGTAAGAGCGTGATGGGTGTTGAATTGTAGACCTTAAGAATGAATTATTGTGTTATTACAACGGGTCGCTAGTGTGTACGTAATTTGTTAAGAGTCGTCTGGAAAGAAACATGTGAAATAAAGCGTAAATTTTAGTGGGTGTGATCCCCCCTATTTTCTCAATATATTTACGTATTAAAGTCTGCTTAGCCGAAGTACATAAATCAAAAGGATATGCCCAATGTGCATGCAAAGTTTCAATAGGGCAGCTGGTGCTTTAATTTTTGGATTTTCCGATTGATTAAATCAATTAGTACTATTAGTCTACAAAATTTCAGCTTTCTAGAATATATTACGTAAAATTTTTATGGCCCTGGCCCCGCCGACTTTTATATCTGTTAGTGCTTATAGTTCATGTAAAGTTTTGTAGGAAAAAGCTATTGAGAAAAACATGAGTAATAGACTAAAAACTGCTAGGCCGAAGTACATAAAAGAAAAAGCGAAGATTTATGGGTATAGTTACGGCCACTTTACAAAACAGGAAATTTTTACTTTGGATAGTGCAATCTGTCTGAAAAGTTTCAATAAAATTACACTTTTTTGAGTTTACTTCGCTTGTCCCCAACCCTTGATTGAAACTTCTGGTTTCTTAGATTTTTCTTAGTGATCTCTGATCTAGATTAATTTGTGTACCAAATTTCTGCTCTCTAGTACGAATTGGAGTTTTAACGGATGAAACTTCTTGGTTTTAAGATTTTCCCATTGGCTTACTCATCTTCTTTTACTTGTGCATAAAATTTCAGCTCTGTAGCGTGAATTATACCTTATAATTTTATGAGCATTACCCCTCCCACTATTTTAAACTCACAATATTGCTGTGAGCCGCGCTTATAATTCAAGCTAATTTTCTTCTAAAATATGCTAGACCAAAGTAGATTAAACACAAGGCTAAAATTTTATGGGAGTGATCACGCCCACTTTTTTAGGTTATAGTTAAAATATTGTATACGTGTAACGTGTATGGAAAGTTTCACTAAACTGGCTTAAGTTAAAAGCTGTATATTAACAGCCTTATTTATATAACTTATTAAAGCTTTATAAAGAGGTTTTAAGACAAATTTTCATAAGCAATTTTTCTTCAAAAGCCTTAATAAGTTTTATAAATAAGGCTGTAAGTTTTCAGGTTCAAACAATAGTAGCGTGGCCCCGCCCATTCAGGTGAATTTTTTTTGTTTTTAAGATTTTTCTAGTTGGTTTCTCACCTAGACCCACTTGTGTATCAAATTTCAGCTCACAAGCACAACTTTTAATTTTTAATTTTTAATTTTTATGGGCGCAGCCCCGCCCCTCTGACTAAAATTTCTGGGTTTTCAGGGTTTTTCTTGTTGTTTTCTCACCTATACCTACTCGTGTATCAAATTTCAGCTCCTTAGCGCAACTTTTAATTTTTAATATTTATGGGCGCAACCATGCCCACTTTTCCAAACTTTAGTTTTTTTTTCGGCCAGTGTTTATTGTTTGTGTGAACTTTCGTTGCAAACGGATAATAATACATACAGAAATAGTGTATCTAAATATGCTGAGCCGTAGTACACGAAAATGAGGTTTAAATTGTATGGGTGTGTCAACGCCCACTTTTTTAATGAACTATTTTTAGGCTTTCCCTATCGCAGTATGTATGCTAAATTTCAATAAAATAGCTTCCATTAAGCGCCTTAGATTTGCTTTTTTAAGTCTAACCTTTATGGGCGTAGCCCCGCCTTTCTGGCCAAAATTTTCGGATTTTAAAATTTTTTTAGTTTACTGCCCACCTAGACCTAGCTCTGTAGCAAATTTCAGCTCACTAGCACAAATTTTAATTTTTATGGGCGTAGCCCCGCCCCGTTGGTTAAAATTTTCGGGTTTTCAGATTTTTCGAGTTCATTGCTCACCTAGATCTACTTGTGTACCAAATTTCAGATCTCTAGCTATAGCGGAAGTGCTTCATAATATTGTTGAGTGAGTCAGTAGGTCAGTGAGTCAGTGAGTATGTCTTAAAATATGCACTTTTTGCACCTCCATATCTCCGGAACCTTTTATTGTAAAACTTTCAAACTTTGCGTATGAGGAAATATGAATTTATTCTAATTATGATTTAAATTTCATAATTTTACGGTCGCGGGGAACAAAGTTATGAGGGGTGTAAAAACAGCTCGAATGGCTTCCTGCAAATATATACACTGTGTGCATTGGCCAGAACTTTTTGCTAGCAATACAACAGCCACCCTCGTATTATACAAATAGATGCTGGATTTTGTTAATAAAATAGAAAAACATTTACCTTATGCTTGTGTGTGTATGTAATAACATAGTTTTAGCAGTTTTCTTTTAACTTAACTACAATGCACAATATTTGTTAGTTCCCTTTACTTTTCTGTGGTTTTATATTTGAAAATAAACTAAAATTTAAGAAAGAAAGGAACAAATAAAATACGAAATAAACCAAAAGTATATATAACCCGTAGAGCAAAAAAAAATAAATACCTTCAGTTTAAAGCTGATATAAACCTGTACTTTGTGTTGAGTGTATTGACTTACTTGCACACAACTATAAACGACGACTGTATAAAACACATGAACTAAACTGGAAACACACACACACACACACACATACACACGTGTGCAAAAGTTGAAGCACACACACACACACATACATCCGCACATATCTATCATTCAATCGAATAGAATAGAAATGAATCGATTACATAAATTGCAAAAGCTATACAATTGATTGACAAATATCTGCTCAACTTAAAAGTGCTATTGCAGCAGGAGTTGAAGGAACCCTTTTACTTAAAATAACACACATAACACACTTTAACACACATGCACAAAAACTCTTACGTAAACAGTCGTTTAAGAAAAAAAATAAATTAAATATATATGCACGTACGTTTTAGAGTTTGAAATAAAAAAAATCAATTTTCTTTTTATATGTACATTTTCCATTTACTAAAAAAAAAGTTTTTTTTTTTAAATAAAATAAAAATCGTTCTCGAGCAAAAAGAAACAGAGACAAACATTGCGTTTAAATTTTTATCTCAAAGGGATTTTTATCCTCTAACAGTGATTTTTTTTTGTAATTGGCAAAAAAAGACATTGGAGCATAAGTTTTATCGAACTTAAAAAGGAATAAATGTTCCTTTCTATTATGCAGGACCAAAATAATCCAAAAGTTCTTTTAAAGAAATATATTTTAGTCACACTCTCACTGCTTTCTTTCATTTAACCACTGAAGTCACATGCCACATTTGAAAATAAAATAAAGTTTACTAAGATTGTAAATTCGCAATTACTATCGACAAATTTTGTTCTCAGTTGTCTGCAGCAACTAAGTTAGCAAAATAGCTTTAGTAAAACAATTTGGTAAGTCTATTTGTAGGTAAAGAAACGAATTAGTTAACAAAAGATTTTAAATAAGAACTTTGACCGTTTATGGAAACAGATAATAAAGCAATTTGACAAACAAAGAAAAAAAAGCGAAAAAAGCAAATGACACAGACCGACAAACACTTTTTTACGTAAAAAGTATATAGGGCACAAAGACTTCAGATGTGTATCTGTCCCGAAGAATTTTTTTATAGAAACTTTTTTTTAAGAAAAAGTGTCTCTGCCCCCAAATAATTTGTCTATACAAAAGTGTCTCCAGTTCCGAGAATATTTCTATAGAAAAACTGACTCTGGTCCAAAGAATTTTTCTATAGAAAAACTGTCTCTGGCCCAAAAGATTTTTCTATAGAAAGAATATCTCTGGCCCAAAAGATTTTTCTATAGAAAAAATACCTCTGGCCCAAAGACCTTTGAGACAGAGAATTTTTCTATAGAAAAACTGTCTCTGGTCCAGAGAATTTTTCTATAGAAAAACTGTCTCTGGTCCAGAGAATTTTTGTATAGAAAAACTGTCTCTGGTCCAGAGAATTTTTCTGTAGAAAAACTGTCTCTGGTCCAGAGAATTTTTCTATAGAAAACCCGTCTCTAGTCCAAAGAAGTTTTCTATAGAAAAACTGTCTCTGGTCCAGAGAATTTTTCTATAGAAAAACTGTCTCTGGTCCAGAGAATTTTTCTATAGAAAAACTGTCTCTGGTCCAGAGAATTTTTCTATAGAAAAACTGTCTCTGGTCCAGAGAATTTTTCTATAGAAAAACTGTCTCTGGTCCAGAGAATTTTTCTATAGAAAAACTGTCTCTGGTCCAGAGAATTTTTCTATAGAAAAACTGTCTCTGGTCCAGAGAATTTTTCTATAGAAAAACTGTCTCCGGTCCAGAGAATTTTTCTATAGAAAAACTGTCTCCGGTCCAGAGAATTTTTCTATAGAAAAACTGTCTCCGGTCCAGAGAATTTTTCTATAGAAAAACTGTCTCTGGTCCAGAGAATTTTTCTATAGAAAAACTGTCTCTGGTCCAGAGAATTTTTCTATAGAAAAACTGTCTCTGGTCCAGAGAATTTTTCTATAGAAAAACTGTCTCTGGTCCAGAGAATTTTTCTATAGAAAAACTGTCTCTTGTCCAGAGAATTTTTCTATAGAAAAACTGTCTCTGGTCCAGAGAATTTTTCTATAGAAAAACTGTCTCTGGTCCAGAGAATTTTTCTATAGAAAAACTGTCTCTGGTCCAGAGAATTTTTCTATAGAAAAACTGTCTCTGGTCCAGAGAATTTTTCTATAGAAAAACTGTCTCTGGTCCAGAGAATTTACTATAGAAAAACTGTCTCTGGTCCAGAGAATTTACTATAGAAAAACTGTCTCTGGTCTAGAGAATTTTTCTATAGAAAAACTGTCTCTGGTCCAGAGAATTTTTCTATAGAAAAACTGTCTCTGGTCCAGAGAATTTTTCTATAGAAAAACTGTCTCTGGTCCAGAGAATTTTTCTATAGAAAAACTGTCTCTGGTCCAGAGAATTTTTCTATAGAAAAACTGTCTCTGGTCCAGAGAATTTTTCTATAGAAAAACTGTCTCTGGTCCAGAGAATTTTTCTATAGAAAAACCGTCTCTAGTCCAAAGAAGTTTTCTATAGAAAAACCGTCTCTGGTCCAAAGAATTTTTCTATAAAAAAACTGAATATTTCAATAGAAAACCCGTCACTGGCCCAGAAAATTTTTCTATAGAAAAAGTTTGTCTACTCCAGAGGTTTTTCTGTGGAAAATGTTTCTCTGCCCTACAAAATTTTTTTACGGAAATTGTGTATCTGATATAGAGCTTTTCTATGGAAAAAGTGTCTCTGTACCAACACTTGTACCGGAACTTTTTGTACGAAAACTGTATCTGGCAGGTGTTTTTGGTGCAGAAGATTTTTTAAAGAAAACGTGTATGTGGCCTTGAAAATTTTCCTATAGACATTGTCTGTGGCGCTGAACATTTTTCTATAAAAAAGTTTTCATACTATAAACACTAAATCTCAAATAAATATAGTTTGTTATTTCTTATATAAAAAATTATATATTTTGCAAAATTTTTCTCGCATGCTTATAAATGTTACAAGTATATAAAGAAAAATAGTTTTTGATATAAAGACTTTTACTACTAAAGACTTTTTTTACCATCAGAAGATATGCTTATTTCCAAAAGCTTCTTATTTATAAAAGAAAAAAATGTTATATACATTATAAATATTTTATAATTAAATGCCAAGCCTTTGGTATGAGCTTTATTTATTATAACAAATTTTAAGTATTTCGAACTCCTTAAAAAACTAAACTGACGTGTTTTAAATTATGCTTTAACCCTTTAACGACTGACACCTGATTTGGCTAATATTTTTAGACACAGAAAAAATGGAATTTCTATAACAGCATTTGGTTCTCAAAGCGTTAAGTAATGGTATATTTAGTTTCTTCACTGTTGGCATTTGCATATAAAAATGGAAATATTTAATAAATAACTTCGCAGTGTTTGGTTTGTTTGTTCTTTTTTCTTCTATTTCTTCTATGTATAATAGTTTTCTAGTTATTAAGACAGCTTGACATTTTTGTTGAAAGTTTTATTAGTTTAGGCTGTTGTTGATAGTTTCAATAGGAATAAAACAATCTAAATATTTCTCTGAAATTTAGGTAAAATGGAAAGTATGAGTTAATATTTTAAATATTTTTAATAGAACTAACAAGTGTGCTAATGCTTTTATTATTTATATAAAGAAGAGCTATGAAATGAAAGAGCCTGTATTCCGCACCGTCTTTTGGAAAAATAAGCAGGCCATACAGAAAATTATTAAAAGGCTGGTCGAAAGTAGTTTAGAATCAGAATGATTTTTGGCAATATAATTTATAGTTTTTTTTTTTTTAAATTCATTACAGACTTGTAAAAATGTCTTTATATGCATATTTTTTTTCTTCTTTAAGTATTTTTCAACTATGAATTTAACGTCAACTAAAATACTAACTCCCTAACTCCAAATTAAACTTATTTCAATATTACATAGAAAAAATTTAAATTTTTAAATTCATATATATATATATATATATATATATATATATATATAATCTTTTTGGTCTTTAAGTACTCCTATTTAATTTCGCCACAAAATAAATCTACTACTGTGGCCAAAAAGCAAATCCGTATAAAAAACCAAGAAGAAAAACAAAATGTTAAAGTAAATAAACAACATTGAGCTAAAGACCAAATATTAACACCCGAAGTTTAAGCCATAAAATAAACAATAATTCTCTTAAGATATAATAAATATTTTGTCAACATCCTACTTACAAGGACACTGTCTATACAAATATGTATTTTCAGAGGTCACAGTACGTACACGAACAAAAAAATAAATAAATGGCAAACAGAAAACAAACAGCATATCCTAAAAACTTAGCAAAAAAAAAAACTTAATATAATTTACCTTAATTTACTAACAAAATAAACCAGCACGCACATATAATAACAAGGCGTAAAAAGCTTTAAATGTATATTTATGAGGCCAACAAAAGCTGTGTGCTAAAAGTGTAATATTTAGGTAAATAGATTGCCAGACACTAAAGCACATGAAGCAAGAAATTATATAATTCAAACTTTAAGTGAAAAAATAATAATAATAATAAAAAAGATTCAGAAACATTTCAGTATCTCAGCGACACTTTTTCTACAGAAAAATTCAGTGTCTCAGAGATACTTTTTCTATAGAAAAATTCAGTGTCTCAGAGACACTTTTTCTATAGAAAAATTCCGTGTCTTAGATGCACTTTTTCTATAGAAAAATTCCGTGTCTCAGAGACACTTTTTCTATAGAAAAATGTAGTGTCTCAGAGACACTTTTTCTAAAGAAAAAGTCAGTGTCTCAGAGACACTTTTTCCTATATAGCAAAATTCAGTGTCTCAGAGACACTTTTTCTATAGAAAAATTCAGTGTCTCAGAGACACTTTTTCTAAAGAAAAATTCAGTGTCTTAGAGACACTTTTTCTAAAGAAAAATTCAGTGTCTCAGAGACACTTTTTCTATAGAAAAATTCAGTGTCTTAGAGACACTTTTTCTATAGATAAATTTAGTGTCTCATAGACACTTTTTCTATAGAAAAACTCAGTGTCTCAGAGACACTTTTCCTATATAGAAAAATTCAGTGTCTCAGAGACACTTTTGCTATAGAAAAATTCAGTGTCTCAGAGACACTTTTTCTATAGAAAAATTCAGTGTCTCAGAGACACTTTTTCTATAGAAAAATTCAGTGTCTCAGAGACACTTTTTCTATAGAAAAATTCAGTGTCTCATAGACACTTTTTCTAAAGAAAAATTCAGTGTCTTAGAGACACTTTTTCTAAAGAAAAATTCAGTGTCTCAGAGACACTTTTTCTATAGAAAAATTCAGTGTCTCAGAGACACTTTTTCTATAGATAAATTTAGTGTCTCATAGACACTTTTTCTATAGAAAAACTCAGTGTCTCAGAGACACTTTTCCTATATAGAAAAATTCAGTATCTCAGAGACACTTTTTCTATAGAAAAATTCAGTGTCTCCGAGACACTTTTTCCATAGAAAGAAGAAAGTAAACTGTCATTGAGCCACTTTCGAGGATCTCTGTTAATATTAAAAATATATAATTTTTAATTAAATAAAAACTATTTTCCTTTAAGGCCTCTTATCTTTAGTTGTATTAAAGTATTATTGAAAAGAATTTTTAATTAATTAATCTAAGCTATGTCATTGACCTGAATTCAAATGACTGTTTTTCTATATATTTTCACATTTTCCATTATTGAATGCAAATTTTCAATGAAACTGACATTGCGAAGTATGAGTTTTACATTCACTAGTAATCATATTAATATTAAAATAAATATCATTTATAAAAAATCAACATAGTGGAAAAAACTAGTAATGGGAGAAAAAAAGGTAATTATGAAATACACATAAGGGTTATGGATGTTGTAATTGAAACCATATTACTGGTTTCAAGTTTTTAAGCTAAATATTCTTTTGTATTCTGCTTTAGAGCTTTTTACTACGTATTTTAACAAAGTTAAATAACAGAAAGAGTTAAATATAATCTTTTTACATAACATTCACGAATAATATTTGCAAATATATATCTGATATTTAATCTTCCAACAAAATGACCCCTTTTTTCTACACAGTGACTTTTTAAACCCTTTACAGAAGTAAATAAATACTTGACAATGAAAATACGATATTTAGTTAAATACTTGGTTAGTCTTTTACTTAAATCTCTTAAATGAAAATATTCTTTGAAAAAATAAAATACTAAGAAGTAAAATATTAAGAATGCATACAATATGGCAAAAGTAATCTGCTTAAAATACAAATAATATATGAATGTATACACAAATTTGACCACTTTTGATTTACCAGATTAAGCCTCGTACGGAGTTCATACGGAATTTCAGGTTCTCAGACAAACTATGTGTTAAAAAAATTACGGAAATTCAGGTTTGCATACTTTATACAGAAATTTCCATTTGCTAGTATGGACTTTCAAAAAAAAGTACACGAAATTTTTAGAATTTATTGCCTATCTTAGGGATGTTATTAATATAAGTGGAGATATTTTTCAGTCAACTGAAACAAAAATTAATGTTCATACAATTGTTTGGTCATCAAATTGAAATAAGTTTTTGTGTTTTTGAGTGTTTTGAATTAAAAAATAAATGAACTTGTGTGTATGCAAACACAATTCTAGACGATTATTTTTCCGTTAAGAAATAAGTGTAAATTCGCAAACTTGAAATTTTTTAAGAACTTTAATATATTTATACAAAGAAATACAATAGATTTGAAATTAAACTTAATTAAGAATCTTTTACAAATGAAATTTGTCAACAATGAAATTTTTGTTAGATAAAAAAATTTGTAAAAGCGAAATTGATAACAAAAATATTGTATATTCAAAAACTTAAATAAAATAAGTTTATATGTAAATTAGAATTTCAATTAAAGATACTAAAGTTATTTGCTGAAAAAATTTTTAACTAAAATTATTCTATGTATAGATAAATAAATAAAAATAAAATTTAAAACCAATTTTAATAGAAAATATCGGGTCCTATTTATTTTCGACTTATAAACTTTGTCAAAAAAAAAAAATTTTATTCAGAAAATTATAATTTAAATTAAATATAATAAAATTTGTTAGCAGAAAAAAATTTTCACTTAAATATATTATTCAACGCAAAGTTTGCATACTCTTGCTGAATTTCCCACTGTTAACGCAAAAATAACTATTCTAAACGGAAACTACTTGAGAAAATGTCAAAACTTTTAATATAATCATATAAATTAACTTTGTTTTACATAAATTATTTAACCCTTTTTTTCTTTTTATATAAACCCAAAAAAAAAGTTTCAAAAATATTTTTGATTTCTCAGTTTTCCTTCAAACTATATAATAATTTAAAATATTTTAAAACTATCATAATAAAATCAAAATGTCGAAGTAGAAAATAATAGTATCTTGCTTAGCTCTTTAAAAAAATAAACCAAATGTAAAGAATAATTAATTTTATTGAAAAACAAATAAATACAAAAAAAAAAAAAATATAAATAAATAAAAATAAAAATTTCTAAAAAATTTTATGGAAATATACTTATTTTCGATTTATAAAATTAAAAAAAAAATTATTGAGAAAATTATTATTTAAATTTAAGGTAATTAAATTTATCTACAATAAAATATTTACGACCTAAAGATATATTAAAAATAAATAAATGACAATAAAAATTTATAAAAAAAAACTTATATAAAATATCGAGCCCTTTTTTGTTTATAAAATTTTTTCAAGACATTAAGTAATTTATGTAGAAAATAATAACTTAAATTTAAGATAATAACATTTATTTAGAGTAAATAATTTTTTATTTTTAAATTTTTTAAAAACAAATAAATGAAAACAAAAATGTATAATAACAAAATATATATATATGTAATATATCCAAAAAAGTTGTAATATCTTCTAAGCGACTGGGCCGATTCTTTTTCCAAACATAGCTAAGAACACTCTTGATCAAGTCACCTTTCAAACAAAAGAAACTAAATCAAAATCGGTCCAGCCGTTTGGTCTGTATGTGGACTCGTACAGACACACAGATATACAGACACGCACTACAAACTTATAGCACCCCTTTTTTTGTCGGGGGTTAAAAACTTTTTGTAGAAAATATCGAAATCTATTTATTTTCTGTTTACAAAATTAAAAAAAAAATATTTTATATAGAAAATTGTAATTTAAATTAACTGAAATTAATTGGAAACAAAAACAAATTTTGACTGGCAGTAAAGCAATAAAATGTATCTACATTAAAAATGTTATTCCTAACGATATTTTGAAAATAAATATATCAACTAGAAAATAGAAACTTATAAAATCTTTTTTACAGCAAATGACGAGGCATATTATAATTTAAGTTAATAATAATACAATTAACTACAGGGTTCACCTTAAATAATTAGAAAAAAAAAATAAAACAAATGAAGATAAGTATTTATAAAATTTTTTTATAGAAGCATCGAGGTCTATAAAAAAAGTTTGGTATAGAAAACAGTAATTTTAGTTTAAAGTATTAAAAAAAAGGTTACAAAAACTTTTTTTTTCATTCAAAAAAAAAAAAAAATTACATAGAAAATAATAATTTAAATTTAAGGTAATAAAATTTATTTACAATAAAAAATTGTTAACCTTTAAATATTTTAAAAATTAATATATAAAAAAAAATTCATAAAATCTATTTAAAGAAAATATCGGGTCCTATTTTTCAATTAATCGTACGCCACAAAAATTACTGGTGTATATTCATAGTCAAAACAAAGTATACTATAAAAGTTTAAAAACAATATTTTTTTATAGTAAACAAATTTTTTTCATTTGAATATATTTGCTTTATTTATGTTCTTAATAAATTTTAACACAACAAGGAAAAGAAACGTGTGCCATCATAATGCAGCATCATATTTGCGAGCCGAAAGTAAATAATAATATTGTTTTATACAACAGACTATTTTAGGGGCCTGAAAAAATTTCAGATTTGTAAATGATTGATTAACAATATTAATTTCCGCACAAAAATTCAGAATTCATTAAAATATTTTGCTTTTTTTGTTTAATCAAATACTTTTTACGTTTTTTATTAACTTTTCATAATGTTAATACATAGAGAATTTTTCACATTTGTTTGGTTTGTTTTATATAAAAATTTCAACTATTCATTTGAAATTTACAGTTTATTTAATAAAAAATAAACTTACCATTTTTTTTTCATTTAATCCTTTTCAAAGAACGAAGATTATCCTGGTTGTTGCCATTGATTTAATTTTGCGTAATAAAAAATTTATGGCAAATTAAATGATTTAATTTTCATTATTTTTATATCAATTATTTATTGATTTATGCATCAAATTTGCTTTGATTTATTATAATGGAATTATTTTTCTTTAACAAATTCATTTACATACACTTGTATAAAATTGCACACACACGCACACTCTCAGGGGACTATATACACATTCATTTTTATATAATTATAATTATTTTTATTTTATTTATACAGATTTTTTATTTATTTATTTAAAAACTTTTTTTATTTACTTTTTATTTGATTTTCTTTTAAAATAGCAAAATTTTGCTATAAATATTAAAACTTATTAAAAAAGAAGGCTTTTTAAGATTTTCCGTAAATAAGAAATTTAAGGTACAAATAAGTGCCAGGTTTTTAACGCGTACGCACGGATGTCATGAAAAAAAAATACAGTAGACAATATAGAAAACTAAAAAGGGCCGGTTAAAACTGACCCGGTTTAATAATTTTCATACTCATACACACACGCACACAAAATTACACGTTGTGCTTTTAATTTATACACTTGCAAACTTAATCGTTATAACGACAAGCAACTCGCACTTTACCAAACGACAGCTATGATTGGCCTTTGCTACCGAAAAAATAAACAACTGGAAGAAATTTTTATTTCTATTCGATATATTTTCTTAAATATTATTATAAAAAAAAATTATTTATATTTATTAGCGCGCCTTACGTTTTTTTTATATATTTTGCTGTATATTATTTTAACTTAATGACATTCTTTTTTTTTTTAATTTTGTTTTCATTTGTTACGTTCTCCTTACAAAAGTATCCTTTACAACCTGGCAAATCCCGAAATTGTACTAACTTGTCCCAAATGCCAGCTATGTGGCGAAGGCTATACATTGTAAGGACTAAACATTCGGGTAGATTTTTCCTTTCTTTTTTTTCTTATTGTAGGTGCTCACCAGTTGGTTTTTAGCTAAAGTCACATTACACACGAGCTCAGTTAACGGCAAGAGTGTTAAGTTTCTTAGTGGTGAAATTTATCCAGAGAAATAACTAAAAGTACTAAAACTCTCACGCGCATGTTAACTGTTTGGTAAAGAGTGAATGTTATAGCATAAGAGAGCAATAAACAAAGGCACTTGTTAATTACAAAAGTTGTGTGTAAAGGTATTTTTGGTCAGCGTGAAGACCGGTTAATTAAATGTTATTTTTTAAGGCCAAAGAAGTTGTGATAAGCGAGCAAATGTAGAATCTTTACATTAGCTTTACAGTATATAGTATAGTAATGTCAAGTTTCTAACTTGGACTTCTAAGCATATTACGAATATTTTAAGCATATTTAATATCAGTTTATTATAACATTTTCTGTTTTTTTATATATTTACTAAAAAAAATTGCTTGGCCTTGTGTGTATAAGCCGCAACTTTGAGATTAACATTTAAACTAAAAATTATTTTGGTCTGAACTATACTCAAAATATATTTTTTATAACCTTGTGGTAGTAATTTCAAAGATTTTCATTAATATAAAAAAATACCAGTGTACAATTTTTTATCTAATAAAATAATTTATTTGCTCAAAACTGATATTAACAGCATTTAAACACACAATGTTATATTATTCATTGATGAAACACCACGACGTTAACTTCCCTGTTTTTTACACAATACTCTATATCAACAAAAATTAACTGACTCAACTCACTCTACTCTCCAGAAAAATGTTAGCAACATCACAAAAACTCAGCATATTTAACAGATTCTCAATACTAGCAAGCGATCATAACGTCATAAATTCTGTTAGTTTGTAAGTGTGTCTATGCATTGACAAGAGAACAACATTGCAGCAGCATAATAGTTATTTTTGTTTTTGTCCTTCATCTGCATTTGGTAAACAAGAACTTGAATTTATTAGCTAAAGAGTAAAATACACAAGCATACAAGACGACGCCATAACTCAAAAAAACCAGTTTGCTGGAAAACGAGTTTGAAGTTTTCAATTTGCACCAAGGCTGGCCACTGAGAGAACACCGAGAGATATTTATTCGCATATGTGGATTCATTTGTAAAGAGTGTCCCAACAAGAACGCAAGATTTAAATTTGGCGCCATTCGAAGTGTCATTGTTTGACATTTGAACAATTGTTATTGTTTGCTAGTAGAAGGTACGAGGTTAGTAAAAATGGAGCGCTACACGAATGAACAACGCATTCACATTGTGAAATTGTTTTACCAAAATGGTGAAAGTTTTGCGGCTACAGTTCGCAAATTTGCGATCAATTTGGGGTCACAATAATGCTCCAAAAGAGTCAACTGTAAAGACATTAATGGATAAATTTGCCTAAACTGGGTCTGTTAGTGATGTAAAGACAACAACGCGCCTTCGACCAGGTCGATCGACCGAAAATGTCGCAGCTGTACGTGATGATGTCGCTCAAACGCAGGTCAAGCGCAAACAGTCAATGGTGTTCGGTATCGTGAAATGATAACCAGTTTTTTCGTGCCTAGAATTGAAGAAATGATTGTGGAGGGCATGTGGTTTCAACAAGACGGCGCCACATGTCATACAGCCAGAGAAACAATTCAATTGCTGCATCAGTCATTTCCCGCGAATAAGCCGACGACGACTCAAGCCTTAAAAGAGGAAATTGGACGCTGCATTAATGAAATACCGCAGCATTTATGCAAAACGGCCATTGAAAATTTCATTAAAAGATCGCGTGTGTGCCAGCAAAGCCGCGGCGGCCATCTGCACGATTTGTTGTTCCACACATAACGTCATTTTGTCTACTTTACGATATCATAAAGTTTCACGATTTTTTTTTTTTAAATATCTATGTTTTATTTAAAATTTAAATCTTGCGTTCTTGTTGGAACACCCTTTATAAGAAGCCGATTGATGCTCGGCACTCTGCTGCTACTTTGGGCAGCTTTGATTTACACACACCTTAATGAAAAAAAGAAATTTGATTTTACAGGATATTTGTATTTAACTTTTACTCAATATTAAGTAAAAAGATACGAGGATTAATTCTACATCACTAAATCAAAAATTTAATTTTTTGCGTCATAACGTTCTTTGAGAACATGAGAGATATGTTGAAGTAAATCATTAAAAGCATTGCAACAATAATGCTCCTAATGTTATACATTCTGCTTGTTAAGAAATATACGAACACACAAACACATAAGCCAAAGCAGATGTCAGACAAAAGCAACATCAAATATAATGGTTATACGCGCACACACACAACCTAATAGAACATATTGTAAAACTAATGACGTGAACTACCACAAATCTACTGAATATGCTGTGACTTTCAGGTTGTTTCTAACATTTTTCTGAAATCTCTATGTTAAGTTTAAAAAGGGCAACGGGCAAACAGTCAGTCATGTAGAGAAATGGAAATTTAACATCGTGGTATACCTTCATTTCATAATTTAACATTGTGTGTTCTGAAAGTTTTTAATAATAGTCTAGAGTTATTTTTCATACAAAATTTAAATGTTTAGAAACGGAATTTTTCACAATAAGTGCCCCTATAAGAAGTATTAAAATA
Source organism: Tachina grossa (assembly GCA_949987645.1). Taxonomy (NCBI): domain Eukaryota; kingdom Metazoa; phylum Arthropoda; class Insecta; order Diptera; family Tachinidae; genus Tachina; species Tachina grossa. The sequence goes on from OX465275.1 coordinate 171,047,334, forward strand.
TGTGGTTGTGTAAAAGTAATTGCAGGACCGGGCTGCAGTTTAAAGATTTCTCATTACAAATCTCGGCTAAGAAGCAGTAAATAGAGGACAAAATCTTAATTTATGTGCAATGTAGAAAACTTATTAGCACGGTATCAAGTCTCTGTTCAGTATGAGTTCACTCAATTTGCGCTTCTTAAAAAGAATTCTAAAACTAAAAAAACCCGGAAAGCTATTGAAATAAAACCGTTTTATATCAAATTTACTTTAAATATGTACTTCAAAAAATTTGTACTAAAGGAAAAATATACCAATTGCAGTTTATGAAAGTAAGGGCATATTACATCTTTAGTTCATATTAAAACAAATAATTTTTATATTACAAATAAAAATTTTTCACTATTGAAGTAGATATTTTCGTACTTCCAATCAAAATTAAGCAAGAACTTTACCTTTAGAATTGAACAAGTGCAGGCATATGCATGCACATACAGGTTTATGTATATTTTGAAAATAAAAAAAATTTATTTTTTATTTGCACTAAACCACCTTTGTACGTTAAGAGAAACGCTTTAATTTTCGGCAACTGTTTCGCGAAGAAGAAAATATAGCACCAGAGTGTGCAACAAATTTGTCCTAAAATCATTGAAGAGAAAGTTTTTTTTTTGTAGAAAAAGAGTATTCTTAGGTTAATAAAATCTGTAAGAGCAAGATAACAGTGTTAACAAATGTGTAACTAAACTGTCATACTGATAATGTAGATAAATATACAGACTGATTTACAGTAGGTTTTAACATGAATTGAATATGAACAAAATTTCCTTAAAAGTCTAATTAAATAATAATTTCTAAACAGTTGGAAAACGCGCAATTTTTAACTGCTAAAAAAGTGTCCTGCGGTAGTGACAGATTTCTTATTAGATAAACGAAAATTTAAAGCAAACTTTTTAGTGCTTTAGCGTAGATTCCAATTAATACTCAATTTTAACTTCCGATTTTCCACGATCTTGAAATACTTTTTTTTAATAAAGGCATAAACGGTTGCTCATGTAAATGAGTTCTTCTGGTTTTTAAAAACCTTCACAAAGAAGTTTGTCTCAGCTTATAACTAAGCAGAAAAATTTTTATTGCATTGTTAAAGAAAAATTAATATTGAAATTTTTCTGGACCCGCTTAAAAAATCTGTGAAGACCCGCCTACTTCTAACCAGTTATTTTCAGTACTCGTTTGTCTCGTCATTTCTATCTTGTGCTTCATTTGTTCTTAACAATTCACTAAAAAAAAATTCAATATCTAAAGCATACCTCGAGGCGAAAAATACTTCACTATTACAAAACTTGTGGTAAGATAAAAGGTTGGCAGCAAATTTATTCAACATACAATTTGTTTTTAAAATCTGTTATATTTCCTTTTAACATTTACATATCTATATCATTAAGAGATATACGAGACTGCAGAGTAATATTATGTTAACAAAAACAAATGTTAACATGAAATTATATGCAAAAGAAAGAGTGATTCCCAATAAACAGTTACGAAAACATTTTACCACAGACTCTCTTATTTTTCACCACTTTCGTACTCAACAACTCATGTTATAGAACATTTAAGACAAAGAAACTAACAAATGAATACATTTAACAGTATAACCTGGCGAGGTAAATACAAACATTGTGTTTTCCTAAAAACAATTACAAGTGACAGCAGGAGCAGAGACAGCAAAAATTTTCACGTGTTTATGAATGTATGAAATGAACACGTATGCAAAAATAAATAGAAAGAAACTCTAACATTGACTTTGACCATCATCATCATCATCATCAGTTACAACTTGTACAGCAACGAGTGAAGAACAGCAACAGAAAATAAACGCATTTAGAAATGTTAAAAACAGTTTGTGAAGTGGTGCTAAAATGTGGTTTAAGAATAAGCGTAGTACACGATTAAAGAAACAATTGTATTAAAAACTTAGTGTGTGAAAATGTGGAAAATTTTTAAAAACTATCGCAAATAAGTGAAGGAAAAGGAAGAAGCTTAAAACGTAAGTCTAACAATTAATAATATTGTATTTAAGAAACATCATATAAAATAATTGTAAAAAATATATAAATCGAAAATATTTTTATGACTAACGACGTTAATATAAATTTATCAAAAAATACAGCATGTTTTTAGGAGAATATTTATATTCTTTGTAGAATAAAATGTTAGTTAAAAAATATTGTAATTCTTATATTTTTACCGCACTTTTTTTAAAATTAATATTTGAATTCTTCGGTACAAAATTTAAACATAAAATTTAAATTGAAAAAATTATAACTTTAAATTTTTATTATTCTTTGCAAAATGAAAATGAAAAAAATTATAGTCGGGTGGTTACTGGTTTGCCGCACAGTATATTAAGAATACATTATTGTTGCGGCAAACCAGTAACCACTCGGCTATATGTAGTTAGATATTTCATTAAAAACCATAGCATGTTTAAGAAATTGTTAAATTAAAAAATTAGAACTTTAAAAACCTAATTGTAGATATCACGTTCTTAAATTGATATTTATATGAAAAATAAAATTTGGAACTTAGTTTTTAAGCCTGATAAGGAGTTCATAAGGAATTTAAGGTTCTCATACAAATTGTATGTAAAAAATATACGGAAATTCAGGTTGGTAAATTTCATAAAGGAATTTCAATTTGCTAGTACGGACTTCCAAAAGAAAATTATACAGAATTTTTTATATTTATTGAGTATCTTAGGGATGTTATAAATATTAGTGGAGACATTTTCTAGTCAACTGAAAAAAAAATAATGTTCAAACAATTGTTCGGTCACGGAATCTTTGAAATTTCTAATTTTTATAAATTTTTGATTAATTTTTAGTGTTTTTGTGTGTTTTAAATTGAAAAATAAATGAATTTGTGTGCATGCAAACATAATTCTCCACAAAAGCCTACACGGATATTTTTCAGTGGGGCTTAAAACCCAGTACGGAGTTCTTACGGAATTTCACGTTTGTAAATTTACCGTTATTTGTACACGGAAAAATAGGCGTGTAGTCTTATTTGCGGAATTTTGTTTGCATACACAAAAACATTTATTTCTTAATTTACAATACACAAAAACATCCTTTTATATGTAATAAATATAACAAAAAATTTCGAGTGGTCTTATTTTAGAAGTCCATACTAGTAAACGGAAATTTCTTTAAGAAATTTACCAATCTGAATTTCCGTAAGAACTCTGTACCAGGCTTTAGACTGAATCAACAGTATGAAATTTTTCATGAAAGTAGTTGAATGGAACTTTTTTATTTGCCTATTGGAGGCATGAACAATCAAATGCGATCATAAAATTCATAAAAGCCTACATGATTTTTTTTTCACCCTTTCCTATCTCTAAAAAAAATTTCATAAAATTTTATGAAAAAAAAAAAAATTAAAATGTAAATTCGTTTCTAGACTGAACCAACACTAACTAACTTTGTATGCCATTTCTTATATCACTGTCTTCTCCAGCGCTTTCATAAATAAATTAAAAGGCTTTCATGCAAAATAAATTTTAAAATGTAGTTTCAAGTTATAAATTCAGCAAAAATAATTCGAAATTTTATTTTATATCCAATGCCTTAATTTGTACAAAAAAAATGGTTTTTCTACAAGCATGATTCTGCTTTGCCCCCCATTTCATGAATATTTATTTAAAATTCGTAAATTCAATATTTTTAACATAATATTCTATCAGTTATTGATTTAGTTTTTTTTCTATCGTAACAATCAAGGCACATTCACCAGGTAGTAGCGGAAACGCAGCTGAGCTATTTTTTTTAAATTATAGTTCATTCGAAGCTTCAAAGATTTTTTACGAAAGAGAAATTAAAAAAAAAATGTTGAAAAATTTTCAATGTGAAAAATATTTTATTAAAAAAATTCTTTTGGAACAAACTTAAAAATATGAAAAAACTATTAAAAAAATTGTGAAAAGTGCCTAAACGTTGCAAATTTTGTTAGTGGTAGCTGCCGTGAAGAAATTTTTTTCAAATGTATGTGAATAATTTTCATTATTATTATTTTACAACAAATTCTATTTTTGATATTTTGGATCAACTAAAAGCATGTTGTTTTTTTCATTGTTGTATTTTTTCATTGTTCTTGTAATCCTAATATTACCTGGAAATTCATGTTTCAAACAGAAAAAACTAAATGAAAATCGGTCCAGCCGTTTGGCCTATACATGGACACGGACAGACACACAGATACACAGGTACACAGACACACAACACACACTACAAACTTATAACAACCCATTTTTTAGTCGGGGGTTAAAAATGGTTTTTCCACAAGCATGATTCTGCTTTGCCCCCTAAAGTAGGCACTAGGATTTACATATATATATACTTTTCTTTAATTTAAATCAATAATGCAGCGTTACAGTGATAAAACGCATCGCCTAATGTCCGCTTCTGATTATTGGAACGAATCAGAGCACAACAGAATGGCTTAGATGATAGTTGAACTAATTTCAGATTTATGGCATATCGTTGCATCCGCCCTACAGACGGCTGTACTCGTGTAAAAGATAAAAAAAAGTATATCGTCGGTATAGGGTATAAACCTGTTTACTAATTTCAACCAAATTTCATAGGAGAGACAAAAACTGTTTAAAGAAATATTTTTCTGTTTATATGATATTTGATAGCTTGGCGCAAGATATATAAAACTTAATATCCTCTTCCGACTTTTGTGCTTCAGTGCTTTTCTAATGAGGCTAATATTTCATAAGTTAAGAGATTAATTGCCAGTATTTTTGCTATACTCACTAATACGGACCGAATTACAAATCTTTTTCTGTCGGACAATGTATTATGGAAAAATTAAATTTATTTCACGGAAGTTAAAGTGTGCATACAACAAATTACTTATAAATAATGAAAATTATTTGCAATTAACAATATGGAAAATGTTGCATATTTAAGGCGTAATTTGATGGCTTTAGTTTGTATTATATTCCAAGTAATTATCAAACTAATAAATGGAATATTTATGCAGCATATTCCTTGAACTTGTTAAAAGTCTTTTTTTTTACTACAACAGTAAATTACATTGATTTGTTTCTTTACTTAACTTTCGCCTATCTGCTATCAGCTCCTCTTCAAAAATGCACAAGTTGGTTTCATTCATTGACATTGACATGAGTGAAGTGACATTAAACATTTGCTAAAAATGTATATGTACTTAAACAAATAACAAGCCAACACAGACCTAACAATAAATAACAATAACAGAAGAAAAATAGAAATAAATAAAGTAATATAAAAAAAACTCTAGATTGTCGGTATAGAAGTAAAGGGTGATATTTTTTAGGGAGGAGGCATATAGAATTTTTGTTTGTTGTTGCTTAAGCACGTATATGTGCATTTCGTTTCTGCTTAAGAAATTCATCAGTAGACTTCAAACAAAAAATTCTTGAAAAAACTTCACATATAAAACATCTCTACAAAAAGTCACTAAGAACCAACCAATCGGAGAATTATCAGGTGTGACGACTTGCTGAAAAAGGGAAAAAAAGTAACTATACAGCTCACAAGTTTTTTTGCGTTAATTGGGATTAGGAAAGGCTTGGTAGTGCAAGTACAGATATTCAACTCGCAGATACATTAGAGAGAAGAGAAGCTCAATTAAGTTTTATCTTTGCAATTTTGAGTTTTTTTAATTAATTTGTAAAGCATCATTGCAGCGGCCCTGGTATTAAGAAGCCACATTATTTTCAGCCATGTCGCGACTTTATTAATTATTTTACTTCGCTTAAGATTAATTGTTACAAATATCGACGCAGCAAAGACTTCTTTTTTGTCATTACCTCTGTTCACAAATTTATTTATTCGTATTTTAAGCTGCTTTAAAATTTATTATTTATTATTATTTATTATTATATGAGATAGTAAAATTCTAAGATATGGCAAAGAAATAAAAAATTATTAAAATTTAATATTTCTTCAAAAAAAAAAAAATTATTTCACTAAATAGAAATTTTTAATATTTTATATATGAAAAACCTTTTCCAAAAATTACCCTATACCTTAGTTGCTAACAAAAAAAAAAAAAAGAGGAAGAGTAACCAAACATCACATACAAACATAAAACACAACTATTGGCACAAACTAACAATATTATAAAGGCTTTTTAGGCGCATAGCCTCAAGGGACTTTATACAATTTTCACACATACCAGAACACATACAGACAAATGTAACTAAAACTTACACACACTTTTGTGTGCAAAGTGTTTGTAGTTACAACAACAACAGACCGGTTGTTGTTAGTTTTGTTTATTATATTAATGTCAGCATGTTGTGTTAAATGTTGTATTTGTGTTCGTTTGTATTGCTGTATATATATATATATATATATATATATATATATGTGTGTGTGTGTGTGTGTGTGTGTGTGTGTGTGTGTGTGTGTGTGTGTGTGTGTGTGTGTGTGTGTGTATATATATATATATATATATATATATATATATGTCTATCTGCCTGTCTGTTGTTATTACTAGCGTTAAGGCAAAATGTTAATTTTTTTCTCGGCTTCATTTTTAGTTTTGCCGTATGTAGTATGTATTAAAAAGTTTTGCAAGTGTTTGCATGTTGTTGGTGAACATTTTTTTGTTTATAGATTTGAATGAGTCAAAATAATTGTCATAAAATTAAATTGTATTATTCATATATAAAAGAATATGACGGCTGGTTTATTGGTTTTTGTTTTGGCGGCAAACTTTTTACTATTTTAATGTTTTACACGTAATTAAAACTGCACAGTTCAAAAAAAAAAAAAAATCTATGAAAAGTAAAGCGATCAGGAAGCAAATTACAAAATTAAAAAGAGCTCTAAATTTTATTTATATATACATACATATTTATTTTAAGAGTTGATTATGAAGTTAGAGCTAATAGCGTGGCCACGACGGCAAAAGAAAATGTTCTTTCGATAATTTATATTAAGATATATAATTTTAAAAAAAATCATATTATAAATGGCCAATGTCTCACTAAACGATCCTTTACAGAAAAAAATATAATATACTTCTTTTTAATAAAAATCGTTCAACTGATATCTCCAGGAGAATATTAGCTATGAACAAATTGAAAAAAAGATCAAAATTTTTATATTGCAATAATTTTTAAATGTTTGAAATAAACCAGCTGTCCACTCTCATTGTGTGTTTGTTTTTTATTTTGACTTTTCTGCATCTTTAATAAAAATCCTTTATCTTTGAAAAGACTACCAATCAGAATTCGCAGAAAAAAAATATTCCAGCAATAAATAACTTTAATTGAAATTAAAACAAAAAAATCAATTAAAAATGTCTTTAAGGCAATTAAACTTTTGTTCAAAATTTTTATTAATTACAAAGTTTATTTGACTCAATTACATTTTTGAATGATTTTTGGTTTTATTTTCAATTAAATATTGTTTATTGCAGGAATATTTTTTTTCTGTGTTATCATGCATTCTTTATGTAAAATTTTCAGAATAAAATTTTTCATCCGCATGAGTTTTGATTTCGTATCATCAATTTAAAAAAAAATAAAATAAAATAAAAACCTTTATAGAATTTTCTCCACAAATTTTAAAAATATTTCAAAATCGTGTGAAGTTTTTCAGAAGCACACAGATTCACAAGCAAAGTTTTCGGAGATTAAAAAATTTAAACATTAGGAAATTTTCACAAAACATTTTATTCATGATACCTACTGTTTACATGTTCGGTAATTGCCACGTAAAATTTTTAACTATAAACAAACCTATATAGTCTTTTGTTGAAGTTTCGACTTAGTTTTTTTAATGAGTTTGTGGAAGTATTAAAAAAATCGGTGACACCCGTCACATTACATTTTACATTAAGAAAAAAAAGCTCAATTATGTGATAATGTAGTAAAATTTTAATATTCCAGTAACTGGTTATAGGAAATAGTTGTTCACACCTGTCACACCAACTTTGGATGTTACAATAACGTGAATAAAGAAATAAACTAAGAGAAAATAAAAAAAAGATATGGACTGCATTTAGCAGAAAAATTTTAAATGGTAAAAAAATTATGATGGATAAAGAATCATTGAATGAAAAAGAAACAATTTATCGAGAAAGAAACTGAAGGAACAGACAACGGATGAAAAGGCTGAAAGTCAAATTGTATTTTGAATGTATCTAAACGTAGCAGTTTAAGTCGCAGCGTTCAATAAGAAAAATTAATCAATAAAATTAAACGTAACATTGCTGTTATTAAGCAACTTTTCAAAAAGGTTACTGCAGAGTCTCTGGTACCTTTAACAAGCATAAATATCAAATTTCTGGCTGGTCACAATGAACTTTTTTCCGAGTTTTCATAATGTCACATAAACTCCTCAAAGAGCTTCCTTCAGAGTCTCTGGTTTCTCCCGTAAGCACAAAAATCACAATTCTGGAGTTTTGGAGGCTAGGTCACACCCGTGACATTAAGAGATTTTCATATAAAAATTTCAACAATTTACTACACCAAGACTGTTGTGTGCGTTATATGGAAGATTTTACAGAAATATGTTATATAATAAAAGTTATATATAAAATTATAAATTCTGCAGTAACTCACATATACTAGGTCACACCCGTGACATTCTTCTGTTGACGATTATGAGCATTATATTTTTTAGATTAACATTTTTAAAAACCAGAAGCCTTTCTTCAGATTTTACTGATATATATATATATATATATATATATTTAAAAAATAATAATTATGTAATAACTCAGATTTGCTAGGTCACATCCGTCACTACCTTGAGATGATCATTTTGAGGAAAAATTATATTTTTCCTTTTCCTGCATTTTATTAAATTTTTTTAAGTTTAACATTTTTGGGAACCGCACCTTTTTTTTCAATATAAATTTTATATTTTTGAAATATAATTAAAAAATTTGAGTATTATGGTCACACCCATCACAACTAAATTACTCAATTTTGTTCCTTATAAAAATTGTAGAGCGAACGTTCTTTTGTTGATTTTTTTTTTTACTTTATGTTGCATTTTTGTTAGTTTTTTATTATTTTGTGCGATTTTATTTATTTTTCTGTTTATTATTCGATTAAGCGAAAGTTTTTATCGGTCTATAAGTCAAATTACATGTGATAATTTTTAAGGAAAAACTTGCACTCAACACAATTGTAACTTATTATGGCAATGACTAGCAGAATGGAACGATGTGCTGTTATAGAGCTATGCTCTTTATTCGAGACACAAAAACTAAATAATCGATGCTATTACAGTTATAAATTAATTTTTGTTTTGATTTCCTTGCACTTAAAACCAGAGTACGAAACTAAACGATACAAAATGTTTGATTTTGTTTTATTTTGTTCTTAGAAGTGAGTGAAACAAAAACAAAGCGAAAATCAGAACGATTGCTCATTTTTTTTTTTTTTTTGTAAAAGAAAACAATGGGAACAAAATGGAAACGTTTTGAAATATTTGTGGCAAATTTTGATGTCATCATCATATAATTTTATTACATTATTATTTAATACATGAAATTTCTTTTATATAACTAAGCGGCATAGCTCTAACCGGGTATCCCAAGACACCAATCTTCTTTTTTTATTGATATTTTCAATTAAAATTGTAGACATCGTGGGAGGTACTGTTTAACACAAATTTTATAGGAATAATAGGAAGTTAAATTACCTCCTGACTTTCGACTTTTTATTTTGAAAATTCTTAAATTTAAAGGGGTTTTTGCCTTACAAATAGCTCTTTTATGTTTAAGAATCTTTTGTGGGTTATTTTATTTTATTGTTAATTTAAAAGTTTATTTAAAAATCTAGACATTTATAGTTGAGAAAAGAATAATATTTCTTCTTTTGAAGCTTAAGCAAAAATATATATGCCACAATTAATTTACTTCAAACAATTTACTTTTAAGGCAAACCAACAAAAAGAGGCAACTTTGTTTTAACTTATATATGCTTTTACCCTTTTCATTACAGAACAATAAGGAAAAAATAAAAGCCACACATTTAAAACTTTTCTGCCACATGATGCACAAAAACTGATGACATTTGTCACCCAGAGAGCAAAAAAAAACTGCTGCACTTAACCAAAAACACAACAACCTAAAACCGAGACTCTCCGAATAGATTTGTTAACAGCAACCACTATTTAGTCCAAGAAAAAAAGAGTCTGAAAAAAAACTAAAAAGCCAACAAACAAATTGCAACATTTTGTGGCCACAACTGGTGAGGAATGAAACTATTAAATAAAATTAAACCATTGAAGAAAAAAAAAAACGCACAACAAGCTGAGAAATTATTTAACACAAAAAGTATACAAAATTAAGGATAATGAGGCTTATAAAACAGCAACAAAAAAAATTAATATTAGAAATAATTCCAAGGCAGCCAAAAATAAGAATAGCAAAAAAAAAATGAAGATAACACCAGCCAGAACAAGACAAACAACGACAAGTAAGTAGTTTTAGTTTTAAATTTAATTATTGGTAAAATAATTATAAAAATTATTATCACGTTTTATGATGGTTTGAGGTTAGCAAACAAGAAGTGGAGGGAGTAGCAGCAGCATAGCAAACCATAACGAAACATATTTGCTTTCTACGTTGCCACGAAAATTAATTAAATTCATAAAATGTTGCTGATAATCAGCAAAAAACCAGCAAAAACCTTGTACACTACCACTTTTCTAAAGTGTTTTTTTGCTCGCTGGCTTGTTTAAGAAAACCCTGAGTTGTGTTGAGGGAGGTGGAATGTTACTCGTACTATATTGGTTTCCAATAGTTAATTTTTTTTCTTGTACGAGTATTTTTGGTTTTCGCTGCCAGCTAAAAATTTCCATTGTCTTGCCAGTCTGTACTATTTTTGTTGTTGTTGACTTTAGTTTAATGAAAACTAAACGTTTTCATTAATATTTTGCACAAGTAAGCTTAATATTTTTTTTCCTATATTCTGTATTGTGCTACGCCATTTTTCTCTTACTTCTTTCTCTCTAAATTTATTATTATGATGTCATAATAATGGCATAAAACTAAACAATAAACCGTAAGTAACAACATTGAAAAATGTATCAGAACGGAAAAATTGAAGGCGAGAACGGAACCAACAACTTGTTTTTAGGAAAACAAAATCAACACATGAATGTTAACAATAACACCCTCTTACCAAGACTCTCTTGCCTTTACAATTGTTTGGTTATTACAAAATAACACACACATGATAGTTACTTACACGTAAGCTACAATTTCCCTAACAAAACGATTACTCAAACCAGCGCAAGTTTTAATGTTATTTTATTTTCATAGAAAACCGCATATGTCTTAAAGTCACATTTTTGTAAAAAAAAAAGCACATAAAACTACTACAATTTTTGTATATGAATATGAATGAATATGAAATATGAATTTGTTTTAAACAGCTGCTTGGGGTTTTTGTAAAATAGAAATTTTCAAGAGCCACATTGCCAATCGACATACTCCCTCTGCACTTATCTAAAATTCGTTTAAATGATAATAAAGGGAGTTTTTTTTATAGCGGTATAGAATTTGAAATGAAATGAAACATATGTAAATGTATTTGATAAATTGAATCTTCTGGCATTATAATTTAAACATGACTGGCATATGACCGCCACGACACGGACATGGCTCGGACGTAGCACAGTATGACTTTTAGCACTTTTAGTTGGCCAAAATTAATAACTCTCGTTCCGGAGCAGATATCGGAATTAAATTTGGTATGAATAATGGCTATATATAAATGAAGGTTTTTAGAAAAAATTGGCATAGTCCGCACATTTTTATTAGTAGCCTCTGTACAAGGTGAAAAAAATAAAACTGTAAATTTTACCAGACCCACTTATCTATATGTATTTTAATGCGCTGAATACAAATCTGATGTTATTTTTACTCTTTAACGAACAAAGTTTTGAGTAAATTGTGAAAAAAACATTAAGGGTCGTATGCAAAAAAAAAAAACTTAACAAAGCTTTGAAAAGCAATGTTAAGTAAAGTTGTATTCAAAAAAAAATTATTATATCAAAATTCTAAAGTAGGCACCTACGTTTGTTAAGGCTACTTTAAGTTGATATTTCCAAAATGTGTATTTTGTACCTCAAATATTTTTGTTAATATAGCACATATTGATTCATGTTACATCTGAAAATGAAGCTAGAAGTGCTAGCTCTTATTTTAAATTTATTATTTCTGTCATGTGATGGAAAACATCACCAAATTATCCAACTGATTCGAAATATATAGCAAAATCCCTAAAAAAATATTAAAATAAATACAATTATATAAAAATGTGTTAGTGATGTACATTCAAACAAAACGAATCGAAAAAACCTGGATATTCAAATACTCATTTCGTTCGAATAAAATCAATTGAGATAATTTTTTTATGTTCATCATATCTTTTTTACTTTTCCTTCATAAAAATGTTTATCTGTTTTGCTTCCATGTCAGAATCTTACATTTTATAAATTAGGTTGCTTAACTTTAAGATTATAAAAATGTATTTAATAAAATAAAAAATTAGTTGAATATTCGAATGAAATTGTATTCGATGTTGTACATCATAAGCTGTGAAATGGTTGTTGAACATGGTGGTGATACCAGAATTTATTATTAAATCACAAAATAACTAATGTTGTCTTTTGAATACAATTTCTTAACAAAGCAATGTTAGCCTTAAAGTGCTTGGTAGCTACTATGAACTTTAAAGCTCAAGTAAAATATTTTTTTTTTGAATAAGGCTGTAAAAATCGAAACTAGGGTACATCGTTTTTGTTTTGTAGCCACACCTGAAATAATACGATCTGTGGTAACGCTAAATTTATTTATGTTGCTTATGTTGAAAGAAATCATAAAGATTAGTTAGTAAAAATGTCAACTCTTGGATTTCTCTAATAATATTACACATATACATACCTACTTAAAATGTACGTATTAAACGCATGCTCATGTCAGCACAATTTATGAAAATATAGAAAGTTGCACTTTGTATCACTCAATTTCTTCTTATTTTGAAACTAGGGACTCTCCTTAATATTATGGTGGTAGTATGAAAGCTGAAATCAGTGAAACAATTTAGTTCTACTCAATTAAAAATTGTATATAAATTTTTTTGCTACATTGCCTTTAGTGGATTTTTACTTCAACGATCTTTTGGCTAAATTATATATTATACTCGTACTACTCAAAAATCAACCAGTAATATTTGAAATGAATCCAATTTTAAGGAAAAATAACAATATAAATGATAATATGCATATAAAAATTTTACAACAATAATAAAATCACTAAAATTTATCAATTAAAATGCTTGTTTTTTAGTTTCTCTTTATACTGAATATTTGATAACAGTTATATTCATTACTATTTCCTTTCTTCGTCTTATGAGCATGTTTTTGTATCACTTGTACTCCTGTTTATCACATATAAGAAAATCAACAAAATCCGGGAACATTTTCTTTTAGTTTTGGCCAGCTAAAAGTGCTTACAGTCACACTGTGCGAAGTCCAGCACAGTCCTCCAGTCTGGAGGTGATGACTTTTTCCAACATTTGTGGCCGTTTATCGGCAATAACACGGCGATTGTTGTCCTCCAAGTCAATCGTTTCGGGCTTATCGGCGTAGAGCAATTAACGGGTCCGTAATGTGAAACTATGAGGTCTTGTTGAAACTACAGCTTCTGCACATCATGGTTCTTTAATTGATGAAAAAAGAAGTGGCTCTATATCGGCCGATAGACTGATTGGGATCTTTCGCTATACTGCGTTCTACACCAGCAATGACTTCTTCTGTACGCACTGTGCGTGTCTTTGAATGCGTATTTTCATTTAGAGTAAACGTGTTGCAAAAACTTTCCATAATTAAACGATTATGTTTATCATAAAATGGACGTAGTGCGCGATAGCTATTTCAAACAGAACCATGATTTTCAAAATAAATTTGCACAATTTGGAAGTATTGTACATGCGTCAGTCTACTCATATTGAAATACCAAACCAAACTTAACTTAAATGACTTGACAGCTGAAAAAATTCTTGCCAGTTAAAATAGTGTTGCCAACTTAAAGTTTTATACATCTATAAAAATCACACAGAAATATTGTTGAAAAAATACTTTTTTAAATATTTTGATTAGGATAAAGTTGGTATCGTAAGGCGTTGTACACGATTTGATTTTAGACCAAAGGTTTCTACGATTAAAAAAAATCGACCCGCCCTAATGTACATAAATACATTCAATTTTAAGCTCTCATTGTGGTGCGTATGATTAATATTTAATACATGACGTTCTACCTTATTGACGTATACGCAATTTTAATTGTAATACAATATCAAGATTAATCATACGTTGATTTTTTTAATATAGCAGAGTCTGGTTATAACGAACTGCAAGATATCAGGCAATTTTGTTTGTTTAAAGATAATTTGATAAAAAGCGAAATAAGTAATTTTTTCTGCATTATTTGGTCCCAAAATATACAAATCTTTTTAAAATATAAAGCGGTTATCAAATAAGTACTTTACGAAAAGGTACTTTCTGCAAAAATTGCTCTTTCAAACAATATTATTTTAAAAGGTATTTTTCAAAAAAGTAAATGTTTAGTATGTCTTTTTTCCTAAAGAAATTAAATAAAAATTGCATTTTGTAAGAGATAGTTTTTGTCAAAAGTATTTTTAAGGAATTTTTCCTACAAAATAATCGTCTAATGCGATGTAATTGTGTGCATATCTCAATAATTTCTTTTACTCAAGTTACAAAATTATGCAGCAAAAACTTTTGACATTCGCTTCATTAAATAGATATTCTACTGGTTGCTAAAATAGATACTAAATATTTTTTTTTTTTTGTCAAACTTTGCAGTGAGTTCTTTGTCTATTAACAATAAAGGCAGCAAAAAATATAACAAGACAAAATCTTTAACTGATCAAAGCAGTATTGATAAATTTTTTTTTGACAAAAACTTATCTGTTTTCCTACTTTTCATTCATTTGTTTGAATTGTACAGACTGCGAGTTTTATACTTAAATTTTCTTTACCAAGTTTAGCAGAAAGTAATATATTGTCTTTGAAGTGTTTTTCAAGTATTATGCTGGCAGTTAATTGAAAAGAAAATCGTATCGAGTTGAGTGTAATGTAATTCAAATAAGTCGTAACAAAAAATTCTAAACACTGCACAAGTCATATGGTTAGCAGGAGCAAAAAGCGGATTAAAGCCTTTGAAAATTACAATAGGGATTATATTTTAGGCTATTTCTTTCTAGATGAAAAATACGCATTTTGTGAAAGGTAAAAATCAAAATATTAATTAAACATTAAAAGTCCAACAATAATTATTTTCTACTGAGTTACCAAAGATTTGATAGGTCTTTCACACAAGAATTGCACTGCTGGCGATTCCCGCTCCAGTTTTTTTCTAGTCCATTTCTCTTTAATTAGTTCACTTCAAACTTAATCTAGTCTGAGTTGTAATTCAGTTTTTCTTTGTCTATAAAATTATGTGCCTGCGTGTGAGTACAAGATGAAAACTGAATGACAAAGAAAGTAAATAATTTCTTTATTTATGAAAATGTGTGATAATAAATAAATTTAGAAAAAAAAAATTCTTTAAATTTTTTTTCATATGTATGTATATCATGCAAGGAACATGAAACATGTGTTCATCATTGCTAAAGCTTTAAAGGAGGGGAGAAAGGAAAGTAGTAGTAGTTTATTTAGTTCAATTGCTTGTGGCATTCACATGTAACAGCAAGATCTAAAACACGCACACAAACACACACACAAACACACCCATTTACACTTATGCATTCCGACTTATCTAAAGATAGACAGACGCCGCAAATATTACACAGATACTTTAGAATAAGAAATAGTAAAAAGAAATTGAAAAAAGGATGAAGATGCTACAGCAACAAAAGCATTAACAGGCAAAGCAGCAGCAGCAGTTACAGCACAAGAGTACGTGCGTGTTACAAATTCTGTGGTCAACTGTCAATTGAATAAAATTTGTGGCAAAGTTCTTCATTCAAAGCAATTTGCTGTATAAAAAAAATTATAACTCTATGCTTTTTTTTCTTCGTTACTAACTCTTTGCAAAAAAAAAAGTACTACGAGTATATATACTTCTTTCTAACTCTCAAACCCCCACCCTTTAACAGACGCTTTAGAATTATACACAGACATTTTTATTCTATAAAACAAAGGCACTTGAAGGAAGAAAGATGAACTATGACAAACTTCCCCCCCCCCCCGCCCTCCAAAAAAAGGGCAAAGAAATGAATGTAGGAAAAAGGATATGTGTGGACACGCATAACTAATGAGTTTGTTTTATTTCATTTTAGTTGTTTCTTAAATAAAAGGAAAAACTTTTGAAATTCTAACTTCTGTTTCGGCTCTTACAGCAACTTTTGCCACTGCTTATTAGAGCTGTAAAAATAAATCTATTCACACAAAAAGATATGTATACATCTGTAAATTTAAATGAATATTTATATACTGGTTTTACACAACAAATCCCACAGGCAAAACAAAATTTCAATTTCAATTTCAAATTGTATTTTTATAGATAAAAGAATTAGCAATATTTTCCAAATGTTGGGATGATAAAAGAACCCTTACTATTTTGGGGACACCAACACGTATTGAAAATCAAACAAAACCTCTATAAATAAATTTAACAAACAAAGCATAGTTTTTAATGATAACTTTTCAGCAAGATAATTTAATGTGCTGAAACTGATTTCCTTGTGGCAACATATTTACAATACAATCACATATGGATAGCATATAAAATATAAAACGTATGCTTATAATTCTATCTTTAAAATTTTTATGGGTTTTGTATATTAAAATTATTGTAAGTGGCAAGATAATATTTGAAATGCCCCTGGAATTGAAATAAATTAATGTTCTTTTAACAAAACGTAAAAAACTTGTTCAACCACTTCTTTTAAATTACCTTTTACATAGAAAACTTTTAGATGACTCAAATATTTACAGGATTTTGAATATATAACATTTTCAAATGTTTTTTTTTTACATAAAAAGTACTTTCCCCAATATTCTCCTTTAAAAATTATCTGTTCCAAAAAATACTTTTCTTTATATTATTCATTTGCTCCATTCGCCGAAATTCGTTTGGAGGATTATTTGGCCAGTACGATGAACTATTTCGCCATGACCAAAAGAATTTACCTTTTGAAAGATTATATGTATATTAGACTTTACTTTTTAAATTAAGTGCTTCGTCAAATAAGTTGTTTTTCCAAAAAAGTACTTTTTAATGTAAGTACTTTTTGGAAAAAGTACTTCTTCAAATAAGTACTTTTTCCAAAAACTACTTTCTCTAGAAAAGTACTTTTTCTAAAAACTGCTTTCTAAAAAAGTACTTTCTAGAAAAGTAATTTTTCTAAAAAAAATTTTCTACAAAAATATTTTAAAGAAAATTATTTTTTTTTTTAAGAATAGCTCTTCAAAAAAGTAACATTTTAAAAGTGTTTTTTTTTTCAAAATACTACATTTTCAAACTACACATCTTTTTTTTTAAACAGCAACTACAGTTCAAGGGAATATATTCGCAAATAAATGTTCTTATAAAAAATATTATTTTAAAAAAAGAAAATTTTTTAAAAGAAATGTTTCCAACAAGATAATTTTTTCAGATAATTCCTTCCAAAAATAAATTTCCGGTAAAAATTTTTCTTTTACAAAATGTAACTTATTAAAAATATTGATCGCAAAAGTACTTTATTGAATAAGTAACGTTTCCGAAAAGCACATTTTGTCAAAAGTACTGATAAAGGGCAATTATGAATAAAATTCCGAGAGAATTTTTTTCCTTTTCCATTACTTACGGAAGAAGTTTCTCGCGGAACTTTATTCATAATTGTCCGCTATATTAGAGAAGAAAAAATATTTTCGTAAATGGTATTTTCAATAAAGTGCTTTTTTGTAAAAATTATATTTTGAGAAAAGTACAAAGTACACAACAAGTACCTCATCAAAAAGCACTTTTAAGAATAAAATTCTTCTTTTTTCAAAAACCTTCCTTTTTTACTTTCTAAAAGAGAAGCACTTGAAAAAAGTAAATCTTCATAAAAACAATCTTTAAGAAAAAGTATTTTAAAAAATACTATTTAAAAGGAGACCTCAGAAAAATACATTTTTTAAAAACTACCCTTAGGAAAAAATACTTTCTCAAAAAAGTACATTTTGTAATAAGTAGCTTTTTGAAAAAATTATTTTAAAAATTACCTTTTTCAAAATTACTATTAACAATTAAAAAAGTACTTTTGGAAAAACTGCCTTAAGAAAAAAGCACCTTACAAAAAAGAAATTGTTAAAAAATTATATTTTAAAAAAGTATTTTTTAAAAAGGTACGTTTGCAAAAAAGTACTTTGTTAAAAATACTTTACGGGGAGAAAATCAGAAAAAAATTCATGTGTTTAAAAAGTACCTTTTTTAAAAAGTACTTTTTCAAAATGGTACAAAAATAATATTAAAATCCTCAAAAAACTGCTTTTTTATAATCAGGTTAATCATGAATAAAATTCCGCGTGAAATTTTTACCTTTTAGAATTATATTTTTTTTGTTTTTCTATTAGTTGGAATTGTTCCCCGTAAAAAAATTCACGCGGAATTTTATTCATGATTGCCCTGAATGCTTTTTTCTATATATTAAAAGTATACAAAAGCATATTTGATTTAAATTGTGACATTTTGAAACAGAAGTACATCATTATTTATTTATATATATGTATGTATGTAGGTATGTATATATTCACCCTTTTATCGGGAACAAAAGTTCACGTGAAAAGAGTTCTCTAAAATTAAAAAAAAAGTTGTTGTGTCAGCATATTATTTTCTAATTTTTTCACCATTTTTTTGTGTTCACGGGAAATATTTCAAGTGTATAAAATGTTCACCTTTTGTTCCCGATAAGGGTGATTGTTACTTTAATATACATAGAAAAGACCTAACTCAGTATTATTTTCAATTCGAAATTTTAGATGATCTTCAATCGAAATGTACTCAATAAAAGTAATCAGTTAGGGACTTTTCATATTAAGGTATCGATATGTAAATAATACCTTAACCTCAAACTCCTAAACGCTATTTTATCATTAAGCAAAGTAGATATTTTGCACATTTTTAGTACAAGAAAATAAAATTATTTTTTTTTTCTACAAAAGTACCTTTGTAAACAAATGCTTTAGATAACTATACTAAACAAATAATATCATATACAAATATAATTACTACATTTAAAACAGTTTATTTACTAATGACGCAAAACCCAAAGGGAAAAGCTTTTCGTATTCATTAAAAAAAAGCCTTTGGCTCCTTAAGGGAAAGCTGTAAAAAAGGTACCAAAAATAAATTTAAAAAAAAACTTGAAATAATTACTTACATTCTGTTACATTTATTGCATTATTTGCAACAAAACTAGCAATTTAACAACAAATTATTCTAGCATTTTCTAAAGTGTGACCTCTTTTTAAAACAAATTAAGAAAAAAAAAACAAATGAAAAACAAAAACTAAACCTTAATAACGATACTGATGCTTTAGTTTAGTAGCCCCTCTGCAATTTATTTAAGTAGAAAAAAAAATATTTACATATTCCAGAATATTTTCATACCAAAATCAGTGCCCCTGACAAACATTGCATTATTTAGAACGCACAAACACACAATAATAGTTCCCAGTAAAATCTTCCTCACACACTCAAATACACACACAGATATATGTATATATATATATATATATATATATATATATATATATATATACTATATATTAGTGATGCACGAATATTCGTATTCGTATTCGAATTGCCGAATATTCGGCCATTTTTAATGCGAATACGAAGCATTCGTATTCGTCAAATTCAGACGAATACGAATTAGAGACCTGCGTAAACAGTCTTTAAATGTAAATACGTCATGAGTTTTAAATGTATTCACGTCGCATGTATTATACTAAACCAATAATAAATGCTGTCGTACTATAAGCGAAGCACGATGGATGTATTGGTGTACGTGTATATCAGTGTTAACAAGCGATGTCGCCAAGACAGTTTGTTTGTAACAAACAATGAAAAGAAGTACTATTGATTAGTGTATGTTTGTATTTTTCATATTGTATGTTTGAGTGTATGTGTAATATGTAGATGGTAAGCTTTTATGTGATTAACCGTATACAACTAATGTTAATGCATGTGTGTGCCTTTGCATGTGCGCAGAAAAATAAAAGATCATACACACATACATGCATGACGTTTGCACACGCGCTAATGCGTAGAAAGAAGCAAGTATCACAAATTCTTCCGTCACGAAGTGTTTTCTTCTTTACTCTTATACCTACAATACTCAAAAAAATTTCTTGCAAACAGTGTTGTTAACGTTTGATTTATAAGATTTCGCTGTAGTAAAGCAATTGACAAATCCCTCATGTCTTGAAAGTTCTTATAAGATGTCTTGTACGGGACACTAATACGAATACGAAAATTTTTCAAAAAAAAAATAAAAAATTAAATAAAAAAAGGCATATATCCTAAACTAAATTTAAATAAATGGATAAAAATATTAGTTTGTACGAATCCATTAAATTTTTTATAGAAATTTCAGCTTTGTATCATTTTCAAATATTATTTACTGACGAACATTAAAATTTTGTTTAATTTTTATTAACTGTAAAGTACGCCAACAGGAGTATGAAGTTCTTTTTCATAACAATCTTTTAATATAGATATAGAGAATAATAAACAGAGCCCTAATTTAATGTCTATAAAATTCACATGAAATACTCGTATTCGTATTCGCGAATATCGTTTCAAATATTCGTATTCGCATTCGTATTCGCGAATATCAAAAATTGACATTCGTTACATCACTACTATATATGTTATTTATGTATAACAAATATGTATATTAAATGGGTTTATTTTTTTCTATTTATTATTTTTTCTATTAAAATTTGCATACACTTATTATCATTGTTTGTTTTTTACACAAAAAATAAAAACAGACTTTATTATTGTTGGCATCTACAAAATTACTCATACGTACATACATACATACGGCTAACTGCATTTTCATTTAAAACTGGCCAACACATCCTTTCGTACATACATACATATTATGTTCATTCAGTATTTTAAAATGTTGTAAAAATTTTATTACCAAAATGAATATTCATTTTGGTACCAAAACGTTTATATGTAAACAACAAGGGGACGGTAAAGTATGACCGAAACCAAAATTATATTTACAGTAAGGCCACAACAAAAAGACCTTTATTCGAAATGTGTTTTCTTTCAATCTTATTTTCAAAAGTAACTTTATTCAGAAGCAACTTATTTTTTTTTTTAAATATGGTTTAAAAAAAATATTTCTATCAAATGCATTGTTTCGAAAGGCACTTTTTTAGTAGGCGCTTTTTCGGAAAGTACGAGAATTGCTTTATTTAAAGCAAATTTTTTAAAACGTACTTTATTCAAAAAGAAATTTAACACATCGCATTTATTTCAAAATGAAGTTTTTTCAAAGCATACTTTTATGAAATTGTCAGCCAAACCCACGATATCGAACGTTGTCGTTCGCAATCATTTTTAACGACAAACAGCTGATTTGGGACCCACTAAACTTGTTCAGCACGACAAGTCGATCGACAATGCATGCGAACGATGACGTAACCATTTCCATACAAATTTAGTACCCATTATGAAAATTCAAAAGACAACAAATGTCAAAATCAGTCACTTGGTTTGTGCTTGTCGACAAAACAAAAAAGTACACATAAATACCAAATTTTTAAACAAAATTTACATTTATGAAAATCAAAAATAAAAATCTTAATTTTTTTGCGTTTATTTTATTTATTTAACTCACAAACATGCATTTTTGTCACATAATTCTTTTTGAATTACATACATACATACATATATATTTATGTATGAATGTGTATACTTGCAATTTATCTAACCAATTCTAAACACTCAATTAGGCAAATTAATCTTTCTACTTCAATAGATTGCTTGTCCCATTGGTGCTACTCCCCTCCATTCTTCATTACAATCCGCTTGCATTATTTTAGGAGTATCTACATATTTCAACTGATATATTTATTTATATTTCACACACAAAATTTTGAAAATAACTTTTTAATTTTTTTTTGTATTGTCTTATGTTTTTTTATATGTTATTTTTATTATTTATTTGTAGAAACTTTAAGTAGCATAGAGTTGCATTTTTTATGGAATACTTTTCACATTTCAGCGCTTTTTATTTGTAAAGTAGCGTTTTATTTGTGAAATTTTTGATGCTAATTTGACAATGAGTAAATGCATTACGTTAACAACGTAAAGCCCGACGACCGACAAATCGATAGTTAGTGGGTCGCTCAAACGAACTATAATGAGTGACTTGTCGTCAGTCGATCGAGTTGTCGATCGACATCGTGGGTTAGGCTGTGTATTTTCTTTTTTTTTAAAGTACTTTTCTAAAGTACTTTTTCAGGTTTTTTTTCTAAAGGTTGTTTTTTTCAAAATGTACTTTTTCAAAAGGTACTTTTATGAAAAACTGCTTTTTTAAAAAGCTCTCTTTCAAATGTTTTTTTATTCAAAAAGTACTTTGTCTTAAGGGAACTTTTTAATTGTACTTTTTCCAAAAGTTTAATTTTAAAAAGTATTATTTCAAAAGGTCTTTGTTTAAAAGTTACTTTTTTAAGGAATTAATTTTTTTTTATAAAACTTCATTTAAAAATTTTTTTTGAAAAGTGAAGAGTTAATTTTTTTAAAAGGTTCCTTTTTAACAAGATAAATTTTGTAATAGTTACTTTCTTTAAAGGTATTTTTTAAGGTATTTTTTTAAAAAAAAAGTACATACTTACTTTTAAAGATAATTTTTAAAATGTGCTCATTTTATTTTACAAGGTGGATTTTTTAAAAGAAACATTTTTCAAAAGATACTTTTTCAGAGGAAACTTTTTTAAGCGGTAATTTTAACAAGAAACTTTTTATAATAAAAGTACTTTAAAATAATACTTTATTTAATATTCACTTTTCTCAAAAAGGTACTCGTTTGAAAGTTAATTTTTTTTCACACATAATTCTTAAAAGTTGATCTTTTTAAGAGGGACTTTTTATTAGGAACTTTTTAAAGGCATTATTTAAAAGTACTTTTTTTTTGAATATACTTTTTAAAAGGCATTACTTTAAAGAGTACTCTTTTAAGAAATTACTTTTTAAAAGTTATTTTTTAGAAGGTATTTTATAAAAGGTACTTTTTAAGGCACCTTTTTTAGAAGGTACATTTTTAGAAGTTACTTTTTTAAAGGAACTTTTTTTACGGTACTTTTTTTATAGGAACTCTTTTTTAAAAAGGTACTATTTTTTAAAAGGCACTTTTCTTTAAGGCACTCTTTTTGAAGATACTTGCTAAAAGGTATTTCTGAAAAGGTACTTTGTTATTGAAGGTATTTTTTAAAGAACTTTTTTAAAAAGAAATTTGCTTAAAATGTACTTTTTTAAAGCTACCCTTTTTAAAAAGATGATTGTTTTAACAGGATCTTATCTGAAAAAGTACTTTTTTAACTTCCTTTTTTGAAAGGTACTTATTTTAAAAAGTACCTTTTTTATAAGGGTCTTTTTTAAGAAAGTCAATTTTTAAAGGTACTTTTTTAAAAGTACTTTTTTTAATAAATTTTTTTTAAGGGTACTTTCTTTTAAAGCTACTTTTTTAAAATGTATTTCCTTAAAAGTTACTTTTTCAAAAGGTACTTTTTTTAAATGTACTTTTTTAATAAGTACTTTTTTTTAAATGTACTTTTTGTGTGTACATTTTTATGGTACTCTTTCAAAACGTACTTTTTAAAGATACTTTTCTTAAAGGGAAATTTTTAAAATTGAATTCTTTTAAAAGGAAAAATTTTCAAAGGTAAATTTTTTTAGAAATAATTTTTTAAGATGGCCTTTTTAAGTTTTTTAAGGTCCTTTTTCCAAAAGATGTTTTGTAAGGTTTTAAAAAAAAACCCTTCTTAATGCTTCTTTTATAAAGTATGTTTTTCAAAACGTCATATTGTTTAAAGTTACTTTTTGCAATACGATTGTAATTTATTTAAATAAAATTTTTCAAGACACACTTTTTAGGAAAATAAATTTTAAACGAAAATTGTTAAGTTTATTCTCACTGCAGGTAGTTCCCAAAACCTAATATTACTTTTAACTTATAAACTTTTATCAATATAAACAAATTTCAATTGAATAAAAAAATTAGAAATTGTAAAAACCCCCAAACATATCTAGAAAAGATGCGATATATTCTAAAGGTCTGGGCCGATTTTCTTCAAACATAACTAAGAACCATCTCGATCAAGTCCTCCTTCAAACAGAAAAAACTAAATCGAAATCGGTCCAGCCGTTTGGTCTCTACATGGACACGGACAGACACACAGATACACAGATAGACAGACATATACTACAAACTTATAACACCCCTTTTTTGGTCAGGGGTTAAAAATATTATTTCTGCTTAATTCTACATTTTCCAGGTTTCATTTAAACATCTCTCGAAGATTATGGATTGCGACATTTTAGCCATTTTATTTTGTAAATTGCTATAACCCTTCTGAAACATCTTTTAAAAAAATCTCTATTAATATTTGTAAAGCAGTCCCAGCAAGAAATTTGTAGTTTCATTTAAACCATTTGTTTAATAATTTTCTTAAGTCTTTTATTTTAAACGAGAGAAAACAAGTTCTTCGTGTGAGAAAAAGATCAATTTATTTAGGCGCTAAAACAAGACCAAAAATACACTAAGAATCAAACCAATTAAAGAAACTAAGACGGGTTCAAGCAGAAATTTAGTTTTTTTTTTCATATTATTTAAGTGTTTTAGATGGAATATTAGCATGCAAATTCTTGCTTACATATAACATAAATTTTATGCTGGGAGTATTAATTAAGCTTATGTACGAGTATGTTAAATGTTTACATTTAGATAATGTTGTACGTATGACGAGCGAGCTAAAATGCACTTTGCTAAAATGTTGTTAAATGATGCGTGATTTTATTTTAGTTTTTATACAAACTCATACAATATCCAAATAGAAAGAAGCACACATTAGTAAATGCTCAAAAATATAGCAATTTATATTAAAAAAAAAGAATGAACCAAAAAAATTAGAACTATGAAAGCAAGTAGAGAAAAAGAAAACAAAGTTGACATTCCCCAAATTTGTTTGTTCAGTGTGCAAGCGATTCTGTTACACACTGTATTGCCATAATGTGTGTAAATTTATTTTTCTTTTTCCAGAAAATGTTCATGACTTTATTTATTATGTATAAAGTCAGGACACATACACATCAAGTGTAAAATAAATTTTTAATGAGACTAGAAAAAGAAGATCTAAGCTGTCAACATCTGTGCGTGTGCGTGTGTGTGTATGTGTGTGTGTGTGTGTGTGTGTGTAGTGCAGCTGATAGTTGCAGTAATAAAAATAAAAAATGTTTTTATTTGCCATTTTGCGTAATGAGCGTTAAAAGCAACAATAACAACAATAGCAACTATATACTACTACGGCAACATCATTTTGAACAACAATTGATAACATTTAAAAGTTGCTTAGCTGCTGTTGTGACGATTTCCCATGCATTTTCCTAACAATAGCATCGACTCCATGGAGCTCTGATTTATTCCGCAGCCAAATATTTGTGCACTCTCATGTTTTTTTTTTTAATATACTCAACTATTTCTAGTAATATTTTATCTTTAGCTAAATTATTTCGAAAGTACGGGACTGCTGCAATGAAAATTATTGCACCAGCTCTGAAGCATTCCAAAACTAATAGAAACAATTTTTGTGTTGGCTGTGTATGTAAGTGAAGTAGTATGTGTATGTGTGAGAAAGAGTAAATGGATTCATTATATTTTTGTTGTAATTACTTTGCTGTTTATAACTAAATGCAAATTACTTTCATTGCGAAAACAAAAATGTTATACTAAGTTAAACAAAACATAGATATTTTAAAATAAACAAACAAATAAAAAAATTGCAGAATCGTTCATTATTTTGTGGCAGAATGAAATCAGAGACTTTCTTTCACGAGGTTTAGAGACCTCAGCTGGGGGTCGAAAACGTTTGGAATCTTTAAACCACTGTTTACCGCGGGGCTCTGTTATTGGCCCCTTACTATTTATGATATATATGAATGATTTCTTTGCTTTACTTGACGGCTTCGTATGTGAAGCCTTCGTTTTTGCCGATGATATACAACTATTATTTAAGGGTCATACGCAGCTTATAGATGTTTTCGAATATGATATTAACACTTTAATGTCCAATGTTTCACACTGGATGAGTAACAGCAAACTTAGTATTATTAATTCTTCTAAGACCAAAGAGATGATTTTTAAAACATCTACTGCTACGATTAACCTGTCTATCATGATCAATGGCCAACCCATTGATTTTGTCGATCGTATGAAATGTCTTGGTGTTTTACTAGACAACACTCTTAGTTTCGGACACCATATTAATGGACTATTTTCTAAAATAAACTTCACCTTAAGAAGACTTTATGCAATGAATTTATACCTGCCCTTACATATTAGAAGGAGCATAGCTCACTCTTTATTGATGTCTAATTTATTATATTGTATTGAGGTATACTCTGGCTGTAGCGCTGAAAATTTAAATAGGTGTGCTTTACTCTTTAATAGAATAATACGATTTATATACCAACTACGAATTAACGATCATTTTTCTATGCATGTTAATGATTTTTTGGGCTGTAGTTTTAAAAATTTCATACAGATTAGATCACTAATTTTCTTTTATAATGTCATGCTCACAGACTGTCCAGAATATCTCTGTAGACATTTTACGTTTTTGCAAAGTGATAGAAACCCACAGCTTTCTATTCCCCATTCGAAATCGTCTTATTTTTGAAAGATCATTTAGTGTACTAGTCGCCAAATGTTGGAATTCACTGCCACGATCCTTAAGAGCATTCCATCTTACGCGTAATTCATTCAAAGGTAAGCTTGTTGAACATTTCTCACAATTGAACTGATCTAGATTCTGAATACATATAGTTAACTTCATGCCCAATATATCTTCCAATTTATAAGTAACATTCTCATCTAATAATTTTATAACTACATTTTATTTTTTTTTCATGAATTTTGTGTCTAGTTTATTTGTTGCCTACATGTTTAATTATTATGCTATGCTTGTAGTCCACCAACTATATATGGCCCTATGGGCTGGGTTGGTTATTGTTATAAATAAATAAATAAATAAATCAATGTAGAAGAGTACTCAGCTTTCCCGTAACAATTTAGATTTATTTAGTCTACTCATTTATTCAGCTTCCATTTAGTGAAGAAAAGTTAGGGGTTAAGAATTTTCGACAAAAATTTTATTCATCAGAAAATATAAAAAAAAATTAACAGTTCTTTAACCTAAAATACCAGGAAGAAATTTCAAGTTTCCTGTTGAAATCACATGTCGTTTGGTGTTCACAAGAAAAAATTCTTATCACATGTCGCTTGGTGTTTACATGAAGCTATTTTTCAAAAGAAGTTGGTAATGCTAGCGACATTAAAATGGGAGCGAAGAGCACGGAGCATTGCCCGAATACAATGCCCATTTTCATAAAGCAATTTTGTTATTTGCAATTAGAACAGAACAAATAGAACAGAATAGAACAAAACAGGCAGAATAAATGGCAGTTGATAGTTTTCACATCAAGTTTCCGCCATCAACAATCAAAGTTCGGAAGTCCCTATTGGAACACCCTTTATTTTAGTGCTCCAAAATCTCTTTTGCATCTCTTTTTTTTTAATTCACTTTAGATGCAAGACAACTGCTTATACATTTGGTATATGCATGTATTTTAAACAACAAATTCATCCTGATTTTACATGTGATTGGTTTAAATCTATTAAATTTATTTTACTTGTGCCTTTTCGACATTTATTTATATTGTTGAACAAAATTTATTGCCATAGCATGCCCCACTTAACACATGTAAAAGTAAGTTAGTATCAAAAATTTGGAAAAATTTATGACTTTATGGAAACAAAATGGAAAATTCTTTAAATTTAAAAACTAAACAAAAGATCGTTTAAAAAACTGTGGAGCTGAAATGAGAAAAAAGAAGCATTTATTTATAAGATAAAAAAAGGCTTTTGAAACCATTAAGAAAAATAAAAGAGGAAATGTAATTTTGCAAGCTGTCTATATATATATTATTTCCATAGGGATGTCAACTTTTTGTCGCGTGCAACCACCAATCAAATATGCTTGTTTTTTTTTCTAGGAAAACGATAGTGTTTTTTCATTTTTTTATATATTTTTATAGGCCAACAGCAGCTGTACATCAGGTAAAATGTTAGGAAAAATCCACATAAATTGTTCTGATATACAAGCTCAACTGCTAACTGTCGCTCGTGACCAAAAAAATGGAGTTTCTCTTGGAAATGCACATATAGTATTAAAGTTTCCAAAGAACGCATTTGTTCTAGTTAATGGGGATTTTTTTTCCATTAAAATCTATAACTCTGTGGCAATAAGGAAAAAGTTCTTGAGTCCTATTTTACTGTTTTTTAAGAGAGCACCTTTGATCTTTGAAGTCTATTTTCAGAAATTAATTTCATTTAGAGTTCAATTAAGAACGTAGTTGCTCAATTTAATTTCTTTAGGAAAAACTAGTTCTAAACATTATAAGTAATAGATTAAATTTTAAATATACCAAAGTACAAGCATGAGTCATTAACTGTGTGTCTTTTTAAATTTCCCGCCTCTTAATTGAAATGGCAACACAGCTTTTGTAAACAGGCAACTAACTTTCAGTTGAATCCTGTCTAAATTTGAACAAGCTACGTCATTTAGTTTATAATTGGCAGTTGTTGATAGCAGACTGCCACGCATTTTGGTGAAGAAAATGGAAAAAACTCAATTCCATGTGCTCATTAAGCATTATTTTTGCGTAAAAAAACTCTTACTCAACCCATAAATACTATAAGGACTCTTCACCATCAATTTCAATGATAAAAAAGTGGTTTACTGAATTTCGTTGTGGCCGTACAAGCCGAACGTTCTGGACACCCAGTTGAGGTCTCTACATCCGAAACAATGGAAAAAATTTACGATGCGGTTTTGAATAATCAATTGGGTATGAGAAAGCTTTCGCGCAAGATGAGTGCCGCGTTTGCTCTCAATCAACCACAAACGCATGTGCAGTTTCCATAAAAAAAAATTCATGAATTGGGCTACAAACTGCTCCCTCTGCCAACATATTCTCCAGATTTAGCCCCGAGTGACTATTTCTTGTTCCCAAACTTGAAGAGTTGGATCGGGAGAAAGAGATTTTACTTTAACGACGAATCATCTCAAACAAATGCCTATTTTGATGACCTCGACAAATCATATTTTTCGGAAGCGATAAAAAGATGGCACTTAGTGTATAGAACTCAAAGGAGACTATGTTGAAAAATAAAAATAAAAAATCTTTTTTATATAAAAACTTGTTTCTTCAAAAAAAAAAAAAAAAATAAAAAACACTGAGTTAATGACCCACCCTCGTATAAGCTAAATTAAACCATTATTCCATATTAGATTATTAGTTGAAAACGATAAGGTGCAATTTATTATTGCATATTTATTATTTCCCGAAAAATCGCATAAAAGAATTGAGATTTTGTCTTGAATATGAAGTTCACAGCTATTAACTCAAGATCAGCTTATATCGCTTCAAGCACCTTTTCGTTTTTCCCACAGAATTATTTCTTTACGAGTCCACATCACTCATTTTGAGTCGCAGAATCTTCAGTTGAAACGACTGTCATAAGAAGCATCTTTTTTTTAAATTTATTTTTCTAGCATCATAATTCTAGAGATTTTTTAAAAGTTACTAAGTCACTATTGAAGTCACTATTTTATTTGCAGCTGGAAGGAAAATGTTTTCAAATTGCAATGCTAATAACATAAAAATTCGAAAGCATTTTCTGTCATTTTGAAATACAGAGTAGACACCCTACGTTCATCTTTCGTAATCCAAATTTATTTATCAGGTCTTATACAAGTTTCAAAAAACTTATTTACTTTTACATTTCTTTAAAAAACTTTTTTTATCCGTTAATTGTTAATTTGGAGACCAAAGGACATAAATAAACAAGTTTCTTAAAATAACATTTACAAACAAAATACATAAAACGAAAACAAATCCTAATACAAGAAATTAATGACAAAACCAACAAATCATATAAATACAACTGCAAGTTCATATAAAAAACAGGTTATCGCATTAAGAACTACATAATTTTAAATAAAAAAAAAGTTTGTATAAGAAATCATCGAAATTTTTAGTTCTTTCGAAAGACTACCCGATGCCATGTAGATAATATAACAACGTGAAAATGTTTACCGCTAGTGAAATTTTGGTATCAAACCCCCATTTTTCTACTACTCAATTTATAAATTGTAATGATGCGGTTTTATAGAGAATTTCCATATCGTTCAAGTCTGATAAAAAGTTGATAGTTATAGACGAAGCGCGCAACGTTGCCCAAAAATAACACCCACTTTAATAAAAACTAAAACAACATTTTATCATTACAATGATAAAATTCATTGGCAAGTGTTTTGTCCATGATTATTTGGCAAAACAGACTGAATAGATAACAGCCAATTCAATAGATGGAGCATCAAGAATATCAACGCTATTAACTGGCAAAGTTTTAAAGACCCTATTGAGCACACAAAGATACATGCACATATTTTATATATAATTATATGCATGCAATAAATGTATTCACATAAAGAAAGAAAAACACAAGATTTTAATATTAAAGAAAATTAAAACAACATGTTGTGTTTGCTTTATGAAAAGCACCTGTTCTGTATGCTACATATAATAAAAAAAATATACAATAATTCTCGTATAAACAGACAAACAAACACACTCGAAGGAACGAACATAAATGGGAAAACGTTTAGATAAACTGCCATAAATAACCAAATACATACATGTGCTTGTTTATTATGCACAAAAATATATGTGTGTGTGTGTGTTCTATCTAAATAAAATTTCTTAAGTGTCTGTGTGTGTAAGTTCGTGAGCAAATTTATAGATGTACGTACGTACTTCTCTACATGCCAGAATAATGTTAATTTCTTTTATTAAAAAAATACCAAAAGTTTTTCTCCTGCCACAAAGTTGCTATTAAATATTTTAAGTATTAACTTAACAGCAACAACGAAAAGTATCTAAATCAAAATAGACACACAAATTTGTTTATGGCCTACTACGTGGCAGCATTTTACATAAAATCCTTTCTATAACGATTTGTATGCATGCATATAAATATAAGTATTATATGCAAAACATTTGGTCTTTAGTTCAGTGTAGAAAGATTAAAATTTTTCTCAATGCTGCCACAAAAAAAAAAAATAGCTGAATATTCTAAAGAAAAATAAATGGACAAATATATTTTACATTGGGAAATGAATACAATATATTCATAAAAAATTGCCAACAAGTATGCACATTAATGATTACTCAAAGTAAACGAAAAATAAATATTTGAAAAATAAATAAATTCAGTAAAGTGCGACTCTGACTCGAGCACGAAGGGTTCCGTACGAACACTAGATATGTAATTTAATACAAACTTCATCCAATAAAATATATAGTTTTGGCATTTTTTTTCGCTTTTGGGGTCTTTTCGGTTTTTTTGCTTTGGCGTTTTTTGCGTTTTTTCGGTTTTGGCGATTTTTTTAAGTTTTGGCTCTTTTTTAGGGTTCCGTACACCAAAGGTGAAAAGGAATTAAAAATTAAAGGGTGTTCCAAAACAAGCAACGAAAAATGTTAAAATCCCATGTAGTATACATACAATTGTATATTGAAACTTGAAATTTGTAAAATTAGTGTATTTTTATACAGACTAAACCAAACCAAAAAAAAATCGCCAAAAATTAAAAAAAATCGCCAAAACGAAAAAAATCGCCAAAATTAAAAAAAAATTATAACACTAAAATAAATCGCCAAATTCGAAAAAATCGCCAAAATGAAAAAAAACGCCAAAAATCGAAAAAATCGCCAAAACGCGAATGTGTCG
Source organism: Tachina grossa (assembly GCA_949987645.1). Taxonomy (NCBI): domain Eukaryota; kingdom Metazoa; phylum Arthropoda; class Insecta; order Diptera; family Tachinidae; genus Tachina; species Tachina grossa. The sequence goes on from OX465275.1 coordinate 171,079,480, forward strand.
CCAAACTAAAAAAAAAAACAAATTAAGTAAAAGAAAATCCCAAAATGAAAAAAATCGCCAAAAATAAAAAAATCGCCAAAATGAAAAAACGCCAAAACCCGAAAAAAATCGCCAAAACTAGAAAATAAAGTGTCAAAACTAAAAAAGGGGCCAAAACTTTAAAAAATCGTCAAAAACTTCAAATTTTCAAAAACGGTAAAACTAAAAAAACCGAAAATTATATAATCGCCAAACCAAAAAAAAAAATCGCCAAAATTAAAAAAAAAATTCTAACACTAAAATAAATCGCCAAATTCGAAAAAATCGCCAAAATGAAAAAAAACGCCAAAAATCGAAAAAAATCGCCAAAATCCGAAAATGTCGCCAAAACTAAAAAAAAAAAATATATATAATAAAAAATCGCAAAAATGAAAAAAATCGCCAAAAATAAAAAAAAATCGCCAAAATGAGAAAACGCCAAAAACCGAATAAAATCGCTAAAACAAGAAAATAAAGAGTTAAAAGTAAAAAAAGAGCCAAAACTTAAAAAAATCGTCAAAACTGAAAAAACGCAGAAAACCGCCAAAACAAAAAAACCGAAAAGATCACAAAAACGAAAAAAATGCCAAAACTCTATATTACATAGGATGAAGTTTGTATTAAATTACATATCTAGTGTTCGTACGGAACCCTTCGTGCGCGAGTGAGAGTCGCACTTTACTGAGTTTATTTAGTTTTGATACTTTATTTTCTTGTTTTGGCGATTTATTTCTGTGTTTGGCGTTTTTTCATTTTGGCGATTTTTTTATTTTTGGCGATTTTTTTCATTTTTGCGATTTTTTTTTATTTAAAATTTTTTTTTTTAGTTTTGGCGACATTTTCGCGTTTTGGCGACTTTTTTGCGATCTTTGGCGTTTTTTCATTTTGGCATTTTTTTTCATTTTGGCGATTTTTCGAATTCGGCGATTTATTTTAGTGTTAGAAATTTTTTTTAATTTTGGCGATTTTTTTCGTTTTGGCGATTTTTTTTTTTGATTTTTGGCGATTTTTTTTTTTTTTTTTGGTTTGGCGAAATTATAAATTTCGGTTTTTTTAGGTTTACCGTTTTTGAAAATTTCAAGTGTTTGCCTCGGTACGGTTTCCAAGATATTGCAAGTTGTCAAAATTACATAGTCAAAATTGCATTAACTGATGGACCACCCTTTAATTAAAATTTTTTTAAATTTTAGTGTTACTTGTTGTAGTCTGTATAAAAATACACTAATTTTACAAATTTCAAGTTTCAATATACATATGTATGTTCATACAATTGGATGTATATTACATGGGATTTTAACATTTTTCGTTGCTCGTTTTAAAACACCCTTTAATTTTTAATTCTCATGTACTTGTTGTTGTAGCGGCCAAGGTTCTATATACTCTGTCAGGTCCGTAGCTCTTACGGTTCCTGAGAAAATACCGTGTGACGGACAGACGGACAGCGTAGCGAAAACAATAGGGTTCTTTTTCACCTTTGGTGTACTGAACCCTAAAAATTAAATAATTAACGAATGTAGTTTTTTTAATACAAATGCTTACAAGACTTAGCAAAACAGCTTAAGAGACCCATTCTAGAGAATTAAAATATATTAAATGAAATATTAATACATTATGAATATTAAGAATGACACCAGTCACGTCGACAGTTCAATATCGACAGTTCAATATCGACATTATCGTAGTCACCACTGGCATACTACTGTCGGCCAGGCACACTACTGTCGGTTCAGAATCAATTTTCATTGGCCAAAACATATATTTTTTCTAATAATATAATTTCTTAAAATTTTTACGCCATCAGAAAGGAAATACTTTTTTTCCAAATCGGAAGGGGAAATTCGCTCATCATTTGTGAATGGATTTTCAAAAATTATTTTCTTATTTGAAAGGGATTGCCTATAGTTTGGACCCTTAATTTTTTTCGAAAGTCTGAGGGGGAAATTTTTTCCCCTCATGCATAACTCAGGCATTTGTGAAACGATTTTCCAAGTTATTTCTTTGCCTGAAAGTGGTTTGCCTGCAGTTTCGCCACTTAATTTTTTTTTCCAAAAATCGGAGGAGAAAATCGGCTCCCCATGTATAAATCTGTCATCTGGAAAGCAACTTGCAAAATTATTTTTTGATTGTCAAGCAGTTTGGTCCCAAAATTTTTTTTTTGTCAAAGTCGAAGAGGTAAAATTTTCTCCTCCCTATCATAACTCTGTCATTTGTCAACCAATGTTCAAAAATCTTTTTTTTTTTTTTTTTTTTTTTTTTGAAAGAATTTGTTTGCAATTTGATACATTAATTATTTTTTTTCGAAAATCGATGGGAAAATTTTCACTTCCACCGCCCCTCCCCCCCACCCCCACCTTTTTAACTGTAATTGCTTGCAGCTTTGTAGCATATTTTTTTTTTAGAAAATAGGAGATGAAATGGGATTAAAATTTGTCAAATAGCATGCAAAATATTCAAAAAAGAATCATCAGTACTTTGTATGGGTTTAATGGGCCTTGGGCGTGGCAGATTCCAATGAAACTCGGCAGGCGTTATTCTACTTTATATACCGAATTTGAAGACTTGCGGTTGGATAGAAAAAAATCTATTAGGACTGCATCGGCGTTGGGTGGTGGGTGAGGGTCGATTTTGACCAAATATTATTTTTTCTTAATTAAGTCAACACAATGATCGGTGCCAACTAGGGTGATCGACTCGGTTTTTCAACCGGTTCTAAAACCCGGTTTTTTTCACAATACGGTTGTCGGTTTTTTCAAAATGTTAATTTTTGAATGTCGAATAGTCCGAGTTCTTTTACAATTTAAAAACCGGTTGAGTCGAATACTTTTCAATTTCTACATTTTGCAATAAAATTAGGTTTTACTATGTTAAAACTTAGACCAACGTGTTCTGTTGATTTTCCTAAGTATTTTTTTTTTTTTCAGTGTAAAAGCTCTAAGCGTTTTTTGAGCATGGTAAAATTTACTGAAACATTAAATGTAAGCGAACTTATTTTATGAGGTGATAGCAGAGGCGAATTAAATTGGCGTTATGGTGTGCAATGGATGTCAATCCAGTTGCCAAACGTGTTTTTTAGTTTTGTTGACATTTTGCTTCATATTTTATATAGATGTAGATATCCACATTGTCCTTACATTCATATGTATGTATATACTATTAAGGAATAAACTCTACATACACCCATCATTTTTGGGGTTTGAGGAAACATGGGAAGAAATTTAAAAAATTAATTATGCCAATATTTGAGGTTCTAATAAATATGTTTATACAAAAAAATAATTATAATAACAACTATAATGGGAAAAATATTCAAAATACATCGGAAAAAAGTCCACATACAGGCATAAAATGCATGAAAAAATACGTACAAAATTTTTGAGGTCGTCAACTTGTTTGAAAATTCGGTTTTTCCTGATTTGTAAAAACCGAAACCGGATTTTTCATAATTTCAAATATTCGAACTATTCGAAAACCGGTTTCTGGAAAAAGTCGAATAATCGATCACCCTAGTGCCAACCTACATTGATCTAGTATCCTCCTTATGGTTTTTGGGAATAAAATCTATGGAACCATACCACTATGCAGTTGTACGCAGCTGTTTTCCGCTGTTAAAAGATTACTTAGAAACATAGTAATTAAAAAAAGTTTGTGCCAATCCTATTTTTCTGCTGAGAAGCTTTCTCTCCCTCTCTGTCTGTCTGTGCCTCTCTCTCTCTCTCTCTCTCTCTCTCTCTCTCTCTCTATCTATCTTTCTCTCTATCTCTCACTACGCAAAGCTCAAAACTATGTTCTTTCACGTATCGTAAATCAGAGTGGCGATAGTTACCATAAATATTAAAATGTAGCCCTACTCCTGACTACGTGCAAAAATGTGTATATGGGCATTTACATAGAAAATTTCACTATTTGTCACATTACGTTCCTTAGTAGCGAAACTTGTAATAATTTTTTCCACCCATCTGCACTACGTAGAGCGATACACTTGGTAAAAAAAAAACTGCAAGTATCTCAGATACAACCTTAATTCCTTGACAAAAGATGAATTTTTCTATGGAAAAGCTTATATCCAAACATGACTCAATAAGTCCATACATTGTTACTCATCACTATGACAGCACAATCTATGAAATCTATGTTATGAAACAAAACTAATTAGATTATTTCTAATACCAATAGAAATGATCAATCCAATCAATTGACTTGTTATCATTGTCAACATTTTAACTTTAGTTTGTTAAAAAAATATCTATGAAAATGTTTATATACTTAGTTGCTGACAAGCTTGTATTTTTATTTCATATTGTATTCTATTTTCATTTCTTTCACCTGCATTATTTCGTTATTGTTTTAAGTTGAAAGGTAAAAACTGTTGTATGCAATATACTTAATTAATAAAGTTTTATGTGATTTTTTTTTTTTTTTTTTTTTTTTGTTATATTTTTTTAGAAGAGAGCATGAAGCAACTAGATTTGATTGCTGCAGCAATAGAAGTAATATATGCATATAAAAATATAAAAAATTGCTAAAAGTTTTATATATTGTAGAAGTAACAAAAGTAGAAATAAATATAAAACAAAAATTCTATGTTAAACTCCCACTCGTGCTGCCAGAAGAGCGAAGAGTACTACATCTATTAAAATACGATAACGGAAACTAAAAGTAGAGAGCTGGAAAACAAATGTGGCTTCCAAATGAAAGTTAAATGGGCAAGAAAGTTTTTATATGTTTTCACGAAAAATTAAAGAAACCAAACAAAACAAAAAAAAAATATTTTAGAAAATCAAATCAACTTTTATTATTTGAAACGAGATAGAGTAAAATTATTTTGTAGAAAGTTTCAGACAATATGTAGATATTAAGGTAGGAGGACCGTATACGCCGAGGGGTTGTTAACGAAGCCGCATAAGGTTTAGACATTATTTTTTTAAATATTCAATGGCGCTTGATTTTCACTTCGTTGAAATTCATTTTCATTTTTAAGAGTCTGAACAAACACAATGTAACGAGAATCCATTGCGGTGCGGTTTTTCATACGATTTTGAAGTAAAATCCCGCAGTGCGGAACGGCATAAATTTAAAATCTATTTTATTTTCATTGCGGACTTTCTTATTCTCTCTTTCTCTTTCTGATGTTGCCATAGTTTTTGAATAATTGGCGGTGTTCACAAAAAAAAACATGATTTTCAAGTTCAAAAATGTTTGTCATAAAATATAAAAGCTTAAAAAATTTATCAAATATATCTGCGAATGTATAAAATTTTAATCATTTTTTGTTTTGAGTTACTGCCATTTCAAAATATTTAACAGAAAGAGTAAATTTTTTATAAAAATGTATGCACAAAAAAATTGATAACAATTTAAACAAACAATGGCAAGTATTGCCGTCGCCGTCTTCCATTGTATTATGTTTATTTTTCTCTCCCGCAACGAGAAATCGCACCGCACCGCAAACATTGTGTTTAGACTCTAAGGCTCCTACAATAATCATATGACGGTTAAAACTTAAAGGGCGTTCCAAAACGAGCAACGAAAAATGTTAAATTCCTAATGTCATATACAATTAAAAATTAGTTTATTTTTATGCAGACTACACCAATTTACACTGAAATTTAAGAAATCAAAACTAAAGGGTATTCTATTAGTTAATTTTGAAATTTTAAAAACTTGCTGCATCTTGTAAATCGCAAGAGGTAAACTCTTGACATTTTCAAAAACACTAAAACTAAAAAATCCCAAAATTAAAAAATGCCGAAAATGAAACAAGCGCATCAATGAAAACTATCACCAAATATAAAAAAAATCGCTACAATGCGAAAAAAATTACCAAGAGTAAAATGGTCGCAAAAAAATTAGGAAATCTCAAAAAACCCGAAAAAATCGCAAAAACGAAAAAAATTGCGTAAATAAAAATGCAACTGAAAAAAATCACTGAATACCGAAAAATAAACGCCAAAACGAAAACAGCACCAAAATTAAAAAAATCACTGAAAACCGGAAAGAGCAGCAAAACTAATAAAAATATGTCGCAACTTAACATTCGCTGAAACTAAACCTAAAAAATCGGCAAACATAAAAAATCACCAAAGCGAAAAAAACCATATAACTAAAAAATCGCCAAAAACCAAAAAAAAGGACCAAAACTAATAAAATAAGCAATAACTTAACATTCGCTGAAACCTAACCTAAAAAATCGGCAAAAAACGGGAAAAGAAACTCCAAAACGAAAAAAGCGCCATAACCAAAAAAAAAATCGTCAAAAGATGAAAAAAGCGTTACAACTAATAAAATATGCTAAAATTTTTAGCATTCGCTGAAACTAAAAATCAATTGAAAAAATCGTCCAAAACCGAAAAAATCGCCAAAACGAAAAAAAATCGCCAAAATGAAAAATAAAACGCAACAAAACTAAAAACAAATTGCCAAAACCGAAAAAAGCGTCAAAACTAATAAAAAAAAAGCCAAAACTTAACATTCGCTGAAACATTCGACAAAAATCGAAAAAAAAATTTGCCAAAACGAAAAATATATTATAAAAAATTAAAAAAATCGGCAAAAAAAATGGGCGAAACGAAAAAGCACTAAAACTCAAAAATATTCAATTAACAGAAAAAAAAATTGCCATAAAGAAACAAACGTGAAATCCTTCATGTTCAAGTCAAAATCGCACTTTAATGAATTTCCCAGTAAAAAAGACACTACAAAGAAGTCATGAAAATGTAGAGTTTGCAGTCTGGAAATAGTTCAAATTTCGATCCGATCTAATGATTTTTACATAGGGTTGTCATTGCAAAAAGTTCTCTTTTTCGATGCCTAGTCACCGAATTAGAAGCGATTTTAAGAAAAATTTCCTTTTTTGTGTTCTATGGTAATATTTTCATCTAAGAAAAACTTTAAAAAGTTACATATTTTAACAATTCGTTTATTTTTATACGAATTTAAACGCGAAACAGTGTTTTCATGTAAATTTAAGTAAATAACTTCTAAAATTTTAGGCCAAAATTAGTTCATAAATTTCTTTCAAAAAATTGATTTCTTGAACATTTTGGTGAGTATTTACTAAAACTATGGAAAAACTACAAGGTTTTGTGTGATTAAAATAAACTTTTACTTGGTTTTCTGCTAACTATCGGCAAATTAAAAATATCGATTTTTTGGAAGCAATGAAAATGTGGTTCCTTCAGAATGACTTCCATTTTTTTTACTGGGTTATCTATATTAAATAAAATGTTTGTAAAATCATATAAATAGTAGAATTTCATTTATAGATTGAAAACTACAGTTTATTAAAGCTATTTATTGTGAATCTCATGAATAATCTCATTACTAAAGTTTTAGTAATGCGAGATAGAGAGGTAGAGTTTTACAGAACTATTATTTGTACAAAAAGAAAACTAAAAATACATGGCAATGGCAAGTGCCCGCGCACTTCACTGCATTCTGTCTATTGCTTTTAATTCGCTAAACACAGTCCATAGATCAAATTTCAAGCTAAGTCTTTTTTATGGTCCTTCGACCCAAATAGCTTTAAAAACTCGTATGTGACATAAGAAATTTTATTTTTCACAATTACATCTATTGAATGTGGCAGTCAAGTTAATAAGAAATTAAATAATTATGAAAAAGAAGAATACTGAAGCGATTCCTCTTTCCTAAAACCATATTTAAGATTTATATAATTTTAATTGAAAAACCTTTTAATTTATTTTACATATACATACGTATAAAATGAACTTTATTACAAACAAAAGTTAAAGCAAACACCTGATATTTTTCAATACCTTTTTCTCTTTAATTCACTCTAATGACATTAAAATTATTTCATTTTATTTGCAGGCAAACCCAAGGAGAGATATATATACAAGTAAGCGAATACAAATACTTACGTATTTAATCAGTCAAGTTAACCGCAACTGCAATGAAGAGCCTTGGATTAGACTTATAAGGAATGTTAAGCGGCATCTGCAATAAACAAAATTAAAAAATAAATTATTATTTAAGTTAAAATTTCAAATGGAATATTTTAGAATTTATAATAAATTTATAATTCATATAAAATTTGTATTTCAATTCGATCAGTGGAATGTGTTTGCCCTGAAACTTTCTCACAAAGGATTTTTTTTTGTTTAAAATGAACAGCAGCTGTAAGTTTTTAAGCCATTAAAATGGTGCAGCCATGCCAAACCAATAAATATGCATGTGAAAGTTATATATAAAAGAAATAATATTTCAGTATTAAAATATTTTTTTTATATTAAAATGTAAATCCACTTTTTGTTTATCAGATGATTTTCTCACAAGCATGATTTAAAGGAGTACGCTACAGCAAACTTTATTGAATAAATGATATAATTTAAATTAGCTTTTGTTTTAAGGAACGTTAAATAGTCAAAGTAACATGAAAAAATAAAAGATTTTGCAATTCCGTAAATTTTGAATCCACTGAGGGTCGTTCATTAAAGGTTCCCTATCTTTAGATTTAAATAAAAAAGTGTATGTGCATGATATCCTCGAAATTTCCAGTTCACATTATATATCTCAGTCTAATCAGTGCTTCCATCCCAAACTCTATTAAGTATCGTATGATCATAATGGTTAACTTACCACATTGCATATTCCTGGAGGAGAATAAAATAAAGAACTCTTTTGTAAGGTACTCGTTTGTCTCTTTCAACATTTTCTTCTTTCAAGATTTACATTTAACTTATTCTTATATTTTTCCGTTAATAACGCCATTAAAGGCATTTGCATTTAAGTCCAGCTGCCTTGATTAAAGTTGATTTATATGATGCATAAAAAATCCATATACGAGGGTTACTCGTGAACATTGTGAATGTTTGAAATAAAATAAAAAATCTGCACCAACAACATGCAGATGGACCCCTGTTTTACTCGCAATCAATTATATTTTATAAATATAATAAACAAAAAGTTAGGTTCCTAAACCAAAATACTTTGTAAGAACGATCAAAATGCTTAGAGCAGTACTCAGGGGTACACAGTTTATCTCTTCAGTTTTACTATTATTCGCCTACACCATAGGTGAAAAGTAACCCTATTGTTTTCGCTACGATGTCCGTCTGTGTGTCTCATAGGCTGTTTTCTCGGGAACTGACTGCTACAGCAACAACTATATGGCCGTTAAGAATTAAAGAGTGCTCTAAAGCGAGCAACGAAACATATTTAAATCCTATTCTATAAACAATTATATATAGAGGTACTTGAAATTTTCAAAATTAGTGTACATTTTTATGCAGACTACACCAATTAACATTGAAATTTAAAAAACAAAAATTAGAGGGTATTCTATTAGTTTATGTAACTCATATTATTTACATATCTTTGATAGCTTGCTGTATCTTGGAAACCGTAAGAGATAAACTTTTGAAATTGTGAAAAACGCTATAACTAAAAAATCGCATAATTAAAAAACTTCCGAAACAAAAAAAAGGCAAAATTAAAAAAGCGCCCAAACTAAAAATATTACCATAATAAAATTAAAGGAATCGCATTGCCAAAACCAAAAAAAAAGTCGCCGAAAAGAAACAAATCACCAAAACTAAAAAAAATACCCATTAACCAAAATTAAAAACCACTGACAAAAATCGCAAAAACCCAAAAGAATCGTTTGAGTGAAAAAAGCGCTAAAACTAAAAAAGGACCCAAAAATAAAAAATCTCTAAAAACCGAAAAAAGTTAAAGTTAAAGTAAAGTTTATCTGTTTTTTTTTTTTTTTTTTTTTTTTTTGTTAAATGTATAAATCAGGTAAGATATCAGATTATATAGGGTAACGTTCAAAACGTTAACAGGTCGCCAAAAATTTAAAAAATTTGACAAAAGCGAAAAAAATTCGCCAAAACGAAAAAAAGCGCATAACTAAACAAATCGCTAAAAATTAAAAAAACTGTCGAAGAAAATCCACAAAACGTTAAAAAAAGTCAACAAAACGAAAAGAAACCCCTAAAACTAAAAAAAAATCTCTTAAACTCAAAAAATTGTCTAACGAAAAAAGCTCTAAAACTAAAAATTAAAAAAATGCCTCTATATTTATGATTTGATTGGGCTAAAGTTCGTATCGCTTCGTAAGCCAAATTGATAATTAGATGTGTCAGAAGCTAAACGGCCTAACTCCACAAAATAAAAAGTTGAGTAAATTAGTAATGTTTGGCAATATTTTTGAGAATAATAAAAGGTACAAAATATTTTTAAGACGTTTAACAGAAAAAATGAAATGAAAAGGGGTTCCCGCCTAACAGATACATTGGCTAGTCTTATAAAATTTCATAAAACATGGAAATTTCGCTTGATTAAACCAATGCGTTTAATTAAAGCAGAGTTAATTGGAGTAGCTTTTGAAAAAAAAAACTAAAATAAGATTCAAAGCCGATTTTTCTTGTTTTTAATGGAAAATATCTAAACAATAGAAGAACAAAATAATTTCCAGAGTTCACAACTAATTAGATAGTAAGGTAACAAAATTGAAAAATTTTCGAAATGTGGAAACGTCTAACACATCCAATTATTAATGAACAACTAACACCAAAGTTACGAGTATTTTTAAATATTCTGAAATAAACAATAGCCCAAAAAAGGGGTTAAGTAAAATTTTTTACCATAATAAGTCGATAAAACGCGAAAAAACCACCAAAATTGATAAAGAAACATTAAAACAAAACAAAAAAATCGCCAAAAATAAAAAAATAATTAAAAACGGAAAAAATCTTTAATACGAAATTAAAGCATGAACGAAAAATCGTTAAAACTAAAAAACCCAGACAAAAACCGTGGAGAACCGAAAAAGTTGCTTAAATGAAAAGAAACACCCAAGATAAAAAAGCGCCAAAAAAATCGCTAAAAACCGAAAAAAGTTTTCCGAGTATTTAAATTTTTTTTAAGATGTCAACATTAGACGTGATATTTAGTTAAATAGGCTAACGTTCGTAAAGCTAAAAGGTCGAACAAAAACTAAAAAAAATTTATAAGACCAGAAAAAAAAACATCAAAACGAGCAAAAGCCAGAACAAAAATAAACGCCAAAACTAAACATATCGCTAAAATTTAAAAAATATTGAAGAAAATCATCAAAAACCGACAAAAAAAGTTGCCAAATGAAAAATCGCAAAAAAAACTAAAATAAATCGCTAAAATAACAGCACCAAAACTATACAAGTCTCTTATACTAAAAACGAACACACAAAAATAGCGAAAAAAAACCAGAAAAAATCGCCTAAGCAAAAAAGGACCAAAACTAAAAAATCGTTATAAAAATTACCGGTTACTTAATTTTTTTAATGTCTACGTCAGGTAAGATATTCGATTAGAGTTAGTATAGTCCCTGGAGAAAATTTGGTGACAATTGATCCAGACGTACTCGTCCTATGACTTGAGAAAATGCGAGTGTTATCAAAAGTACGGAGAAATGTATGGTGAAAAAAGACATATCGTGTAAACGGTTACATACCGCCCAATCATGAATATTCCCTCGGAATTTATTGCTCATGGAAAATAATTTTCTCGAGAAAAAATTCCTCCAATCATAAATTCCTTGGAAATAAAAGGAGTCATACGTGGCATCACCGCAGTACGAAGCTCGTTGTTTTGATTGTTTGTTGACATCTTGTTTCTCCCTTTTTTTTGTGAGACAGTAAACAAAATTATTAGCATTCAAAATTATTTATTCCCGTATTTGGTAAACAAAGGGAAAAAACAAATTCATAATAGGAGAAAAGGGAAAAGTGAAAAAACTCGTGCAGAATTTTTGTTAATGATTGGGCTGATATTCACCATTTTCGTGATGTTTCGTCTTGATCTTGAGCCAATTTAATTTGGACTCGGTGCAATATTGTAGTAAACGGCACTGAACATGTTCGATGTGGTTGAATACATGGACCTGTCAAATAATGTAAATATAATGTTAATTGCTGCCTTCAATGTGATTTTGGAACCAGTCCAGTAACTATACTGAGATATTAACCTAAGCTTAACTGATATTTATACTATTGAAACACATGAGTGGCCCTGTGGTTGAGTGGGTAGTGTACTAGCCTGTCATGCCTGAGGTTGTCGGTTCGAATCTCAAAAACTTTTCTTCTTAAAAATAAATTATAATTTCATTTGTAACAATAAAAAAAATTATAAGTTTTCCTTGTTACAGTTAAATGTCGGAATTAAATTTTTAAATAATTTACATTATTCTACACCGAATAGGTCCCTATGGGATAGTTCAGTAATAAGTCACAAGGTGCATAAAAAGTATCAATTAATCCCATCCTAGGCCATTCCCATGTAAAAGTGACTGGTCCGCTTCATAGGAAGTGTTAGAACTCGGACTAGTCCTTAACACTTGGGGGGACCGGTCACGTGACTAGTATTGTGTCAGTTCAAGGGGTATTACATATGTAGTGTCCATACGGAACCATTCGCGTGCGAGTTAAAGTTGCACTTTACTGAATTTATTTATATATTTTACTTCACAAGATAACGCAAGCAATATAACTGCTGTAGGAAAGTTGACTTTTTTAACTAGCGCAGAAGTTTCTTTTTTTTTTTTTTTTTTGTAGTACAACGTACTATGCTGAGTGCTTATACTGAGTACACATTATGGCATTTTGTAGCATCGCTATATTGTGTACTAATGCCATATTTTTCGTTGTGTGGCATTGCCACATTATTATTGATATTAAAAACACATAATATCAACAGCATGGCACACATTTTCAAAATTACAACACAAGAAATGTCAGATGTGTGCTCAGGCATTAGAAATTCTAAGTAACAGTGAACATTAATATTTTTAAGCTTTTGTGCATCTCTCTACTTTCTTCTCTTCTTCAGTTTATATAAATTATTTTTATTTGGTAATTTAAATAGCAACCCTCGTAGTTACCTATAAAAATATGTATATTAAAAAATAAATACGAAAACGACTGACTATCTTTTGTTGACCTTATTTATAATACTTTTATATGTTTTTTGTCCGTTTTTTTTAAGACAAAAAATACCATAATTTTAACATACAACTGCGTATTATAGGCCTATTATTTTTTATAACTATGAACTGACACTGTCATATTGTTTACTAAAGAGTGTGTGTTGGCTGATTAAAATAAATATAAAAATTGGAAATATTATGAGTAAAGTTTATACACATAAATGCAACGTGTATATATCAATAAGCTATGGGATGGATAGTGGTATTGAAGTAAAATAATATAAAAGGAAGATTTTATGATCATTTACATATGAGTACCATAACTTTATTATTAATACGTTTAAATGAAATATATATACACGCGGAGAGAATGAATGCATTCATTTCAAATAGTTGAAGAGAAAAGTTATACTAAACTACATAAATAGTCGTACAAAAGGTCGACTGCAAGTCACACGAAAAAAAAATTTTTTAATGTGAATTCTTATTCGAAACAAAAGCATATATTTTAGAATTTTTATATTAATAACATTTAGTTTCGAAAGTATTTCCTTTCGCTTCAAATTACAGAGTAGAACTTTTGATTCCTTTACTTGGAAAAAAATTGTTGTTTGTCATTGAAAAATTTCTTAAATCTTTTGTTATTACTTTTACAATTTAAAGCTTTATTGATCTTAAAAAAACATACTATAGTAAATTATGGATTTAATCCGCCACTCTTGTTAGAGCGAAAAAATTCAGCAAAATTACTTAACGTAAATTTTAAATTCAGTATTTTATAGGAGAGTTTATTCGAGATTTGAAAGGAATAATATACAAAATTTTCTTGAATAAAAAGTTCCCTACAAGAACAATTATGGTCATTTGGTGCATCATCTGATGGTAATTTTTGATGGGTATATACATCAGAAGTTTTTATCATTTTGTTAAGGGCAATATGAAAAAACTGATGTAAACATTCGTGTACGTGTGATATTGTTTCTCTCTCATACTTGTGAACTACATGAACTAGTTAAACATATATCTGAACTGCTCCCTTCACTGTATTTTACTAATCAGTACTGATGTAAGAATCGTCAGAGCTGACTAGTCAGTACTGATGTAAAATTCGTCAGATCTGAAGAAACGAATACATACATATGTATGCATAATTTAAATTAAACTTTATAATTTTTCTTTTGTAAATTATTGTTTTTATCTTACTTTTTAACAAACATCATAATAATTCTCTTATCAGTTTTATACATTTTAATTTTACAAACCGAGTGAACTATAAATTATTTTCAGTAAAATTTAATATTTTAGAATTTTTGACATATGTATGTACATTAGATGTTCCACTCTAGCATATATGTTAGAGTAGAGCAACTATAATCGCTGTTGAATTGTTGCAAATGTGTTAGTAAAAAAATGTTGTTTGTGTTAATTTCAGTCATTCATTTCTTGTAGGGTAGTGTTTCAAAAATATTTTGACAACAAAAATTTTATGTTTCAATATGAATTCAGTAGCTGATTCGAGTATTAATTTTTCAAAGACGACTGGGTATTTTTTGAAAAAATTTCGCTAAAACTGTCCGAGTTTAGTCATCGAGTCTAGAATGTAGGCTAAAAGGCAATGTAAAACTTTAATGGACATTTTTTTTCTGTTAAAGCCGTTTCAGACTATAATACAAGTATTAATATTTTTGTGGAAAATGCAACTCTGACATGTTGAGTTGTTATTGTTTTTTGAAATTTTTTAAACAGAAATTAGATCAGGGAAACATTTTCGTCAAAAGTATTAATACTTGTATTATAGTCTGAAACCGCCTTTAGTAATTTTCAACATTTATGCTTTACTGTATGCGAAGAGTGACAAACCAGAGTAAAATATTTCCATATTTATTTTAATATATACAATTTATTTGCCTTGCTCCTAGATGAAATATAAAATTTTTATTTACATTTTTTTGAATTTTTTTTTTTTTTGAGGAAATTGCATGAGCAAGAAAACAAAAGCAGGATATGTTGCACATCTTTCATTGTTTGGGTCCATAAAAATTAAGAGTATTTAATGTATTTTAAGACTTAAACACATATTTTACTCTACTTTTTCTTTGTTACAAAATGCTTTTGGCCAATACAAGACTTAAAGGACAATGATAACAAACAGAAAAAAAGATTGAATATTTAAACAGCAGCTTTTAATTACATACGCTGCTAGATAATTAAAAAAACGGAAGTTAAGTAGCAGGAATACTGTGACATATTGGCATCTTTAATTAAAAGCTTTTTGTGGTAAATCAAAAATAACCAAAGTTGGCTTATATAGAGCAGAAGATTTTTATCAATGTCAGATTTGATTAGAAATTCAACAGACATTATAAAAAATTCCATGAAACTTTTAGCTTAGAGATTTTTCTATTAACTTAGAACAAAGCAAGAGAAGTAAAGAATTTAAAACAATAAATAAATTTCTAAATCTCTCTATTTGATTTGATTACCCACATCTTCTTTAGGCAAATAAAATAACTTTTATGAAACCTATTTGTGACAGCGCATAGAGAAAGGGACCTAAGGGTAAAAAAATCAATTCTCGCTTTATTTTTGATGTGGACAAGATCTGAGCATCGAATGAGACAGATCCCATGCCCCAAAAGTGTTCCCTCCCAGAGATATGCGCGTTTTATTCAGTGATAGTACACCAAAGATACACGTATTTAAATCTTTAAAATGGCTCTCCTGAACAAAACAAGTTTTTACCCTTAGGTCCCTATCTATTTTGCGCGTCACATTTGGAGAAAAATTTACTAATGGAAATTCATTATTAATAATTCTGTGGCTGAAGTCGTTAGCACGTTGACTACAACACCGAAGGCACTGGGTTCAATGCCTGTATTCAACAGTCATTAGATAGCAACACTACGCATTTTTCTGGTGTGCATTAGTGTCCTTTTGTGCCAGTTCAAGTGATGAAGGCATAGTCACTGGTCACTAAACTATACCGACGTCAACAAATACTTATCCTAGTGTAATATTAGAGCGCCATCCTTCGTTGTGTAGCAGAAACATCGGCGAATTAAATATTTTAAATTTAAAAAAATTTAATACGCCTCATTTAACACCAGAGGCGCTGCAACACTGCATCATTCAAAAAAAACGTGCAAAGAGCGGAGTTGTAAAACAATGAAGATTTCCTCTCTCTCCTTCTTCACCGCCTGTCTTCTCTGTCGCTATCCCTTTCCTAAAGAAGGTAACACCTAGTAATAGTAGTAGTAGTAGACATTCATTGCGTGAGTGTTACTTCTCTTTAAAAAAAAAAAGGAAAAAGCGCTCATGTTATCTTTGACTTTTTTTCAGGAGAGCACTTTTAAGTGTTCAAGTCAATTTTCAGAAGTTTATTTTTCTTACAATTATCTTGGGAAATTCTGTGTTAACTTTTATTTTTTTTAACCAACATCGTTCTACACACTCTTAGTAATACATTTAAGCTGAAATATATCAAAGTATAACCTAAAGTAAACTATTATTCCAAATCATATTGGAAGTCTAAAAAACATAGGCTGCAAGTAATTTTGCTATAACTTCTTCAAAAATCACACAAATTACTTGAGATTTTGCCCGGGGGTTACTTTCAACTGTATTTTATTTTACTCAACTAAAAATGCTAAATAATATTTCAACAAAAAAAAAAAAAAAACATTAATTCAAAAAAATTTAAATCTTGACAGCAAGTCATGCATGATTTAGTATTTATTTTCGCATTAAATCTAGTCAAAGTAATACCTGCAAATTTTTTCACACAAGACTTTTTAAAAACATCTCTAGCTAAAAATTTTTGGTATATCAACTCTTATTTAAATAAACAAAACATGTTACTTGTTTCTCATTATGAGTTTCAAAGTACATCAAAACTCATATCCCACGCCAGTTAGAGCAGCAGCAAAAAAAAAATATATTAAATCCTGATAATTTTCTTACGCTGTAACACTAAACCAACAAAACCTTAGAAAGATGTTCTGAGCTTGGAAAAATAAAATAAAAATAACAAACTCGATGATGGCACAGGAAACTGAAGTTACAAAAGAAACAAATTTAACGGGAACGTTAACAGCCAGAAACAAAAAAATATAAAATTTCTAAATATAACAGAACTACGTGCAGCAATGATAACAACACGTGACACTATAAACACACTATTTCAAGTATACTACCTCAAAGGCCCTTCGTCCCTTCCAACCAAGCAAAACACGCAATACATTTCATGCTGAACACCACGTTAAGAAAAAAATATCTCAACAAAAAAACTTCACAAGAAATTGTTGGGGAAAAAAATGATAAATTCAACCGCGTAAATACACTTTAACGAAACAGGCTTTACAAAAAACCTTGATTTTACTTTTTTCCCCAAACCTAGAAAAAATAAACAAAAGCCCCCAAAATCCCAACAATCATAACCATGTTAACGCCAATCCCTCCTCCTCCTCCTCCTCCTCCTGCTACAGCACACAACAGCAAACCCCCCACCAGCTACTGCTCTAAACTTAAAACGTCATGGTGAAACAGAAAAAATAAAATATTTGAAACAAATTTAAAAAGCCATACGAAACCACGTCTTCTTACTGGATTTTGACAAAAGTCTTCAAAGTAAAAAAAAAATACACGTGTGTCACTACAAAGTATCATGCAAGCAGCATGAAAACAAAAACATTTAACAGAAACAATATCAGCATACAGTAAAATAGAGGGAGATCCAAATACAACGTGTTATTAAAAATTAAACAGAATATACATTAACAAATAAGTGATGGAAGCGTGACTAAATTTTTATTCATGATCATACACGCTTTGTGTTGAACTTTCTTTAAACCACGGAACTGAAGAAAATTTTACCATACATCTTCTAACATAATGTGTGAGCTTTTACTTCAAAGAGTCTGTATAAGAGTTGAATGTCCAGACTCGGCCCATCTGCTCGCCAGCTCTTAATGGTCACCTGCAACTTTTCTATATTTGTTAATTAATATATTCTATTAAAAATTTAATTGATTAATTTTAACATTAAATGGTTTCAATTAATTTAAAAATTTAATTGATACACTACTTTTGTGTGCGGTTGCAAATTCAATCAAGTTCCAGTATAAAATTTAAACTTATATTATAAAAAATGTAATAAAAATTTAATTATATATTTGTCTAGCTGTTACGAAACACGCGAAATATTAAGATTATTCAGAGATTTTGGCAGCTCCAAATCCAAATATTTTTCAGTCATCTTCGACAGCTGAATGATTTCTTTTTTTTTATTTTTTTTAAATCTCTATTCAAATGTAATTTGCCTTCACATTATAAAATTTTGCTTGGGTGGTTTTTTGCAACTTTCGTTTCTTTTTCTTCTAATTCTTCTTTTTCATGTCTTTTTTCTTCTTATTCGTCTTCTTTTTCTACTTCTTATTTTTCTTCTTGTTCTTCTTCTTTATCTTCTCCTTTTTCTTTTTTTTTTTTATTATTATATCATCTGCTTCGTTTTTACCTCTTTTCTTCTTCTTCTGATTTAATTTTTTGCTTTTCCTTTAATCTTTTTATCGCGTTTTCTTATTTTTAATGTCCTCTTCTTAATTATCTTCATACTGGTCTTCTTCATCTTCTTTTTTTTCTGTTTTGTTATTTTTTTCTTCTTACTTTTACTGCTATACCCATTCTTCACATTTACTTTTGATTCTTCTTCTTTTTAATTTATTGTTATATTTTTTATTTTTTTTTTTATTTTTATTTCTCGAACATTGTTACCTTTTTCTTAATTTTTTAATTTTGTCTTGTTCGTCCCTATTTAATTCTTCTATTTTTTCTGACCTCCTGCAGTCTTATTTCTTTATTTGTTTCTTTTTGCAGTTCTTATTCTTCAAATATTTTTTTCTTTCTCTTCTTTTTTTAAATCTTTTTTGATCATCTCTTTTACACTTTTTTTTTCTTCTTTCTTATTTATAATAATTTTTCTTCTTTTTTCTTGTGTTTTTTGTGCTTTTCTTCTTCTTCGATTCCATCTTTTTTTCGTCTTCGTTTTTTCATATTTTTCTTCTTTTTCACTTCTTTCTTCAATTCCTATTTCTTCTTGTTTTTTCTTCTGCTTGTTCTTCTTCTTTTTACTTTCTCTTTTTTCTTCTTGTTTTACTCACTCATTTCTCTTCTGCATTTTTCATCTATTTTCTTCTTATTATTTATTTCTTTTCATTCCATGTCTCCTTCCGATTCCTATTCCTATAGCTCTTCTTTCTGTCATTGTTGTTTCTTCTTTTCGTGTTTTCGTGTTATTTTTTATTTTTTTCTTTGTTGTTTTGATTTCTTTGTAATCTGCTTTCTAGCTTTAATTTTTTTATTTTTCTCGCTCTTATTTTTGCACTGCCCCTTTCTCTTCGTTTCTTCATTATCATTTTTATATTTTTCTTTTTTTTTTCTTTTTTTATTATTCTTATTTTTATTTTTTTTTTTCTATTTGTTCTTTTTTTTCTCTTCTGATTCTTCCTTTTCGTGGTAGTTTTCTTCCTATTACTTTTCTGTTGCATTTCATTTATTCTTTTCACTTTATGTTTGTTCTTGTTATTCAGTCTATGTCTTCTTTTTTTCTATTTTTATGTCTTTTCGTGAATTTTTATATTTCTTCTTATTATTTTTTCGCCTTCTGCTTCTTGCTTTTCCTGGGGTCAAATCGTCGCTTTTGATAACGAGTTGCTTCGATCACGTTTTTTCGGTTTGAGATTATGGCATTTATTTGAAAGATGTAATAATATGTTTCGATATCGAATGCCATAATCTCAAAGAAAAATATCAGGGGTGTAATCTTTTTCTTCGTCTTTTTGTTCTTTTTACTTTTCCTCTGCCTTTTTATTTCTTTTTTCTTGTGATTCGCTTTCTTTTGTTTCGTCATATGTCCGTTTGTCTCTCCTTTTTCTTATTTTTTATGTAAATTATTTTCTGATATTGATATTTGTGCAACGTCGTCAAGCATAATTTCGACTCAGAATTTCAAATTTATAACAACTTATTTCTTTGTGACATTTTCTTTTACTTATTTTGGTACTTTTTTAAGCTCTTCCTCACTAACTCCCAATAACGTTTTATTAAAAATTGTAACTTCCAATTTTTACCTCTTAATATAGAGCACTTGTTGTTGCTATTGCCTTCCTGATATGCATGTACAGACACACATAAATACGTGATATATTAAATTACACAATAATACCTTAAGCAACATGGCAAAATTAAGCAGCTGAAGTATAGAATGTGAATACAACGTGTCGTGTTATAAAGCGTTTGATACCGTTTGTCATCTCCCGGTTAATGGTGAGGGCTACCATATGCATACACTGGAATATATAAAATGTAAAACAATAATAACAACCATGAACCCAAACAGTTACATAGTGAAACAGTTTCTGACACGACGAATATGCATGATCCAAATTGGCGCTAGCAAATAAATAAAAAAAAACAAGTGTGTACATGATTTTTGACACCTTTTGTCAAGGAAAATGGGGAAAAACAGTGAAGCTGTAACAAACGGGAATATTAAAAAATTAAATTAACTTAAACAAAAAAATAAATAAATAGAACTTATGCTTATGTAGGGAGACTAATGGTAAAGACAATTATATTTGTTAAAAATCACAGTAAAAGAAATTTAAGTCATTTTTAAGGAACAACATTTTCATTGCTTCCAAAGAATCTATGTGTAAAAATATGCAGATAAAAATGGTTGAGAGTATATATAGGTTTGTCATTTCGTTTGCAATTTCCACAATATTCAAGCGATGTCTTCTGTCCTTCTGTCCGTGTGTGAAATCGAGTTTGCGGAAAGCTAGAGACTTTGGTGTTGGACTGATGCGCTAGAATTTGTCTTAAATCGATTGGTATTGAAAAATCAGTCATATAAAAAGACGGTTACCGAAATTTTCATTTTTTTTTTTATAAACCAGGGCTGGAAATGGGAAATTTTCGTTGATGTATAAAACATGATAGCTAAAGTTAATTTTTTCTTCTTTATTAATTAAATATATTTTTTCTTTTTTTTTAAGATCTTTTACATTAATTTATTATAAAGCAGGGCTGGAAAATTGATTTTTTAATATATAAAAGAAACACAAAAAATGTAAAACTAGTTTTTTCTCTTTATTAATTAAACACATCTTTGTTTTCGAAAGATCGTTTACATTATTTTATTATAAATCAGGGCTGGACAAGTTTAATTTTTTTTTATATAAAACAAAATAACTAAAACTAATTATTTTTTCTTTATTAATTAAACATATTTTTTTTAGAAAAATCTTTGTTTAAGAGTTTTGTTTTATATTCAGCTAATTTTAGTTTAAAGACGCCCAGCAAAAAAGTTTGCCTACTAGAATGCAAAAAAGTGTATGTACTCTCCAGTCGTGAGTACTTACAATTTGACGGAATAAGCCATTATTTTTGTATGAGAAGTTCAAAAAGTATGCGGTACCTACAATTATCCAAAAGTTAATAGATTACTGACTGCCTAAAAGTATTCAAAATATAATGGGTTATTTTATGCTAACAAAAATGCAAAATTTAATAAAATAGCCAAAATTATAAACAAATAGAATTTTGTAACATAATTATTAAATTTGAACCTTTTTTGGGATTGTTAAAAATCATAATTTTACAATATTGAAGAATATGCGAAAATACTTAGATTTTGTAATAAATATTGTAGTAAACCAAAGTTATTTTATTGTTTTCGAAGCTCACTTTCACGATCAATAAATATTTTTTAGATAGATTTCAGGATTAACTAGGAAGTACTACAATAATTACCTTCATGTAATGATATAAATAAATTGTTATTTTATTCATTATAAGACAGTCATTATTATACACATAAAATAATTAAATAAATAAGTACCACTCATTACTTTGTAAGCCATTAAAAGAGTACTACCCATTACAAAATCTTAACATTTTTTTGCTGGGCGTTGTCTCTATATTTGTGATTTAATTACACAGAAAAAAAAAAGAATTGTAAATACAACTAATTTATTTGTGAATACAAATAAAATATTATTTAAAAAGGCGACTACAACAATTTTTGTAAATACAAACACACATTTGTAACATAAGCAAATAAAATCAACTCAATTATTTCCAATTAAAATTATTGTGTTATTCACAATTGAGTTGTTAACAGAAAACAAAAATTTTTAATGAATTTGTTTTTCAAATTCTAATGCGTTTTTTCGTTGTTTGTTTAATTTTTTTTTTTTTAGAACTTGGATTTTTATTAAATTTTAATTTAAAGATGTTTGGGATGAATCGACAACCGGCAACCTCTTGACTTATAGCAAATCGTTATTGGGTACGCAAATAATGAATAGACGCAAAACATGATTTCTTATGTTTCTTCTGCATGGCGCATTTCGTTGATACAATCTAAAAATAACTTTGTTGATTAACAAAAACAAGCCACGACGTTTTTCGGCTTCTTGTCGTAATTTACACGTATACAACACCAACAATCAAAATAGACAACAACATCAGCACATGACCACGTTCAGTCAATCAACAAGCAAGATAAAAACAAACACAAACAAAGTAATTTAAATGATATTTTAAAATACGCGGTATTGATAAATACAATATTTAAGTTAATGAAAAATATTGTTGAAATTAAAAATTTTATTCAACAACATGGTTTTGTTGAACATAAATCTTGTATATTTTTTTCTGTGTAGGCTATAGCTCCTATCGCTCTGTGAGTAAAATTACAAAAGTTTTTATTGCTTCTATGTAAAACATGGACACTCCCCAGCAAAAATTACTAATTCGCCGTAAACAGGTTTGTAATTGAATGTCAAGCTGCTATTGACTTACAAACTCGCCTACGTATGGCATGGCATTTGTTCACAATGCCCCACATTGGAGCATTTCATTTAAGAACTTATTTCAGTGCAATTAGTATTTAATGAATTCAATGAATATTGAAGATTCCATATACACCTTACACACACTCAAACGCATAATATGAACAATAACAAGCATACATGCAACAACACTACTTCTTTTGAGTGTTTGTTACGAACAAGAAGTTTTCGCCACATCGCTTACAAACACTCATATACACATACATCAATACATCCAGAGTGCTTCGCTTATTAAACGACATCACTTATTATTTGTTTCATATAATATATGCTACGACAATACATTTAAAAACAAGATGTATATACATTTCAAGACTGTTTACGCAGCCTTCTATTAGACACGAACACAACCCACAGAAACACATATTTATTTTCATACACTATTCAATTACACAGAAAAAATTATTTGTAAATACAATTACGGCCTGGCCCACGATGTCGACAAGAAATTATCTGTAATTAATTGATTTTGAACCTACAACGATTTTTGTAAATACAATTAACGAAATTGTAAGTTAAAGGAAAATCTGAAAAATATCTTCAATTAAGTATATCAACAAATAGTTTGTTGAGATTTATTTAGCTTTTCAGCATTTATTTTTGTTACTTCAATTAAAGTTGTGATTGTATTAACAATGCGAATTGTTGAATTTCCGTACAAACTTTACTATCATATCATATCATATTATATCAACAATGTTTTTTATACACAATCACAATCCTCGAAACGATTTATTTCTTGTCTGCAAAAAAATACTAAATGTCTTTGAACGGAGTTGAACCGGCAAACTTAGGACTAATAAACTAACTCACTTACCTCTCAGCTAAAGAGCAACACTTTATTGAATACGCAAATGATGAATACACACAAAATAAGAGTTATAGTATAATTTAACAAATAATTTTGTTGCGTAATTGAATTGACTACAAAACTTTAAATTTATTATATCAACAACGATGGTTGTTAATTTTTGAATTAAATATTAACAATTTGTTTTGTTGGTTGCATTTCGATGATATTTTTTTCTGTATAAGCGGGAGAGGATGCACTATAACAACATATAAGTATTTGTTTATAAACAGCCGACCAACTACGTAGTGTTCGTGTAAAATTTCGTCATTCGGTTACGTTAATGCATCCTCGTAAGGCAGAGTGGACGCACTCTGATGATTTTCTGCATCTCCGAAGCTCTCATTCTTGTATTGGTGCTTACTTGTATCAAAATTATTTTTGCTGGGATGTTGCTTATTATGTTTTTATCACAATTAAACAATTATTTTCTGTAAAAAGAAACAATATCATACATATGTATATATCGCAAACGAACATTCATAAAAAAAATATTAACGGACATGTTTCAATTTATTTCCCTGAAACTGTTGCTTTCTGCTGAACAAAACCAAAATTCTGTTGGAATAAATTATTTACCTAGTATTGCATTATAAGCGAACGTGAGATGTTTTGGAAAATGGAAGATTGTAATGATACACTAAAAAGTTTTGCTTTATAAAATATTATTAAATACCGGAAAATATGTATTAAGTTAGATTATTTACAACAATACTAAAATTATTTTAAAGTAACACAATTTTTTAACATCATATGTTATCAAAAAAATTAAGTTGTATCAACTTTTCCATCCCTGATATAGCTTATGATGTTATTAGCAAAATTACGATAATATCAAATTTTCCATCCCTGACAAAGTTTATGGCAAAAACCATAGTTTAATTTAGTGAGAATTCACATGCACAAGTATTTGTTGCTCAAACTTTGCTTTTATACTGAGAAAGAAAAAGATACAAATATAAACGGTAGATACTAATCTGACATCTTTCTCAGACAATATCAAAGCTATGGCGCACTATGAGACGTTTTGGTAAATTGCGCAGCGAAAATACGCAGAGCGAGTTTTAAGCACGTGGCACACTTATGCATGTAATTAATTATAATTAAATAATTATTTAAGGTTGTTGGTAGATGTTTTAAAATTATGGATACTTGTTTCATTCAGTTTTTGGTGTCGTATTGATATGGTAAAGGTTATCTGTTTTATTTACAAAAAATATTAATAAGAAAAATTTTGTATGGAAATCGGTTTTATAAATCCTTTATGAAGCCTTCATACTTTTATAAATTAGGCCTTAAATATATATATATATATATATATATATATATTACAAGTGCGCCTTCTTTTAAATTTTCCTCTGGATTTTGCCATTTTACACGTTTATGAAGTTCCTTCAAGTGTTCAGTTTTCCATCGCTGACAAAAGTTTTGATGAATAAGCTTTAATCTTTGCCACCGATTCGATATAGATACGGATTCTGTTACTTGTGGATCTAAAATCGGTGAACCAATGAGAAAATGGCCCGGAGTTAGGGCAGAAAGATCAGTAGGATCCGCAGACATAGGAGAAATAGGTCTGGAGTTTAGACATGCTTCAATTTTGGTCAAGAACGTTGACAACTCTTCAAAAGTATATTTATAACAACCTGTTGTTTTGCGAAAGTGAGCCTTGAAGCTTTTTACTCCAGCCTCCCACAATCCGCCCATATGTGGAGCACCTGCCGGAATTAAATGCCAAGTTATATTCTGATGCGCATAATTGGCTACAAGACGTTGGTGTGTGGTTCGAAGGACCAAATGTTTCTTTGAAGAATGGGATGACGGAATCGCTGATGGGAAAGATGGAACTATCAATATCGTTGATTGAGCCAAAGGGAATAATCTTAATATGGTTTATTATTCGCTCAGAAATTTGCAATTAACCCAGTAGGAAAATTACCATGAAATAAAACAAAATATGTTAGGTTTT
Organism: Tachina grossa; assembly: GCA_949987645.1. Lineage (NCBI taxonomy): Eukaryota > Metazoa > Arthropoda > Insecta > Diptera > Tachinidae > Tachina > Tachina grossa. Next base: position 171,105,153 of record OX465275.1, read on the forward strand.
GTATGGACACAATATAATTTATTTCATGTAATGGACAATTACCTCTTCGTTTATTGGCGGATTAAACAGAAGTGAACAAAATTCAGTATAACAAAAAAAGGGAAGTAGTATTTAGCATCGTTTCTTTTAGTTTGACGTATAGATTTAGGCATTATTAAGAAATTAGATAGATAGTTATGCAAATAACTACATAACTATCGCATCAATTTTATAACAATTTATATATATATATATAGATGTATATATATATATATATATATATATATATATATATATATATATATATATATATATATATATATATATATATATATATATATATATATTTCTTTTTTCTCCGAACATACAACACAGTGCATGTTTCGGGTAATAATTAGTAGTGTTACGCGTGTGTGTAAAATTATGCACCCAAAAAACCAAAAGTCTTAATTACAAAAAATATGCATATATAAGATTCTGCACAACCGAATATAACACTCTTAAAGTTTATAACTACTAAGATGTTTTATATTTGTATTACACACTTATTCTTATATTTAAATAATATGAATTTAAGTTTTTTTTATTTGCTTCCCTTCATTTTACTACAGCATTATTTCCTTAAATTTATATAACAAAATATTATTTTATGACAAGTATATTATTTCTGATCAAATTATTGAGATAACCGTCAATCTAATACCTACTTATTGATGCTTGCAAAAAAAAAATATATAAAATAATAATAACACTCTATATCCAATAATTTCCTCTGCCATTCACATCGTATGAAAGCCCATAACAATCATCATCATCATCAGCATCATCAGCATCATCATCGTTACGCTCATAAAATTAGCCTGACAATTACCAAACACTAATACCAGGTGTATTAAATGTTAAACAAAATAGACACCCATACACAATAATACAACAAATTTACACACAATTTTTTTTTATTATTATTTTTTTATATATTTTGTTTTTTTCTTTAAGTAAATTACTCTTAAGCCCAGGACACAAATTGGTTTTACGAGTACAAGCGAAACCTCTAAAAATAACTACTTGCTGCACTCTACTATTGCTAAAGCGAAATTATCTTTTACTTTCTTTTTTACGGTTCATCGCATTAAGGGACAAGGATGGACGACAGGCTTTTCTCTTTGGGGAAAAATAATGATAAGATTTCTATAAAAAGCCAACGTAAAAAGACAAGCAAAGAGAAGAGAGAAAAAACTACTAAAAAAACACGAGCAAAAATAAAAGATGGAAACGGAAACACATCAATTGAGTTTTGCCATTAAAGCGTGAAATAAAATTAAGATCATATAACTGAAAAACAATAACAGGCAAAATTGCATACAGTGGGACGAGAGGCAGAACAATTAAATGCTAAAAATTTTTTTTAAGTTGAACCTAGATTGCAAGGTAAATTGCACAATTTAGAATTTCCATTGACTTTTACTATTTGCTGAAATTATACTCAAAGCCGCTAGTTTAGATATTCCGCCACGAGTGCTTTTGCAGAGTTTACAGCGTTTCTATAAGACGTCTAATAACCCGAAATTTTAGCAGTTGTCATAACTCAACAAATAGTTAAAACTGAAAGAATTCTGCGCTATGCAGAATTGAATTTTAAAATATCAAAATTAAAGGGTAAACTGGGGTATTTTGGAAACCGTAAGAGGCGACATCTTGAAATTTTCAAAAACGCTAAAATTAAAAATAAAAAAATGCCGAAACGAAAAATCGCCAAAATCAGCAACATCTCCAAAAATTAAATAAATCCGCCAAATGTCGAAAAATATCGCCAAAACGAAGAAAAATTGTCAAAACGAAAAAAAGCGCTCAAACTAAAAGAAAACACTGAAACTAAAAAACAGCCGAGAAAACAAGCAAAAAACCAAAAAAAAAAAAATTACCAAAACGAAAAAAGTGCCATAGCTGAAAAAAAAATCGCCAAAAACCAATCTAAAAAAGCGCCACGACTAAAATATTCGATTATATAGGCTTATATAGGCTTCATACAGGATTTAATATTTAGTGTCCGAACGGAAGGAACACTTCGTATGCGAGTCAAGATCCCATTTTACTGGATTTATAAAAGAGTGACCGTGATCACAGTGTAACAGGTTTGAGCACTTCTGGTTCAAAACTATTTTATTTGTAGCAAATAATAATATAAAAAAAGTAGTAACAATGAGTGTGAACAATGACTGCCATCTAAACCATGCAACGCAGACAATCAAATAAGTTTATCAATCACATAGTTGTGTGCGTGCAGTTGTGTTTATTTTTTCTTTTGTCGGCATAGACTGAAGAAACACAAACCTTTTGGTTTATTTAACGGTTGATAAATTGATTGGTTCCAACTCAGATTGACGAATAAAATTTGTTGACTTTGTGACGTAATGGAGAAGTGTGCAGACGAAAACAAAAAAATTATTTTGCATTTTATTGAAAATAACCGTGCTTTCCAGTCCATTTTTTATTTTTCCGCCTAATTGTGATGTTTTCTGAAGCAATTAATGTGGATTTTTGCTGTAAAAATTTTAATTACATTTTTTCACATGCATTTGTCGCTAACAATAAGTAGTCATCATCCTACGAAGAGATACTTGCAACCGCACACAACGGACTCAAAATTAATGTGCTATTTGACGCTTTTATTTGTACGTTTGCGGAAAAACGTCTATCACGACTAGTGTTGTCATTCGAACAACTTTTTATCATATTTGTTCGAACAAACAAAAATTTTCAATTTAGAATAAAAAATTATTCGAATCATTTTTTTTGAATATTCGAATATTCTAACAATTTCCTTAACTACTTTTATAAAAAGATTTTTTGGGTTTTCTGCGGTTTTTAAATGATTTTTTCGAAAAAATTAATAACATATTAAAAATGTTTGTAAATGTGTATAAATACCTATACTTTTTAACTAATTTCGTTTCAGTTTTTAACTTCTGACAAAAAAGGGGTGTTATAAGCTTATATGTAGTTTGTGTCTGTGTATCTATTTGTATATACGAGTCGACGTAGAGATCAAACAGTTGGACCGATTTTGATTTTCCTGTTTGAGGGTGGCATTGGCTGAAGAAGTTAGCACGTTGACTACAAAAAAGAAGGTTTTAGGATCGAGCCCGCTATGTGACAGTCATTAAATAACAACACCACGCATTTTTCTGATGTGTATTACTGTCCCTTTCTATCAGTTATTGTAGAAAAGTTCAAGTGATGAAGGCATAGTCACTGGTCACTGAAATATACCGACTTCAAGAGATACTAATCCTAATGTAACACCAGAGCACCCTCCTCATCGGCGAAGTAAATTAACTACTAAACTACTACTAAACACAGCTTCAAAAATAAAAATAAAATTAATACGACTCACTTAACGCCAGAGGCGCTGCAACACTACACTATTAAAAAAACGTGCAAAAGCAGAGCTGTCTATCTATTCCTTCACCTTCGTTTCTGTTACTATCCCTTTCCTTATAATAGTAGTGGACATTCATTGCCTGATTGTTACTTCTCTTTAAAAATAAAATAAAAAATGACTTGTTCGAGAGTGTTCTTAGCTATGTTTAAAGAAAATATGTCCAGCCGTTTAGAATATATCACATTTTTTAGATATATACTGTTGATCTGCGTGTCTTTGACGCCGTAGCTCCCCAACGTCTTGACCGATTTTAATTTTGCTTTATTTTCGTTTGAATGGTGATATGATCGTATATCTTCTAATTTATACTTGAAGAAAATCGGTCTAGTCGATTGGAAGTTGTCATAATTTTTTTATTTAATCTTTTATTTTTTGCGATTCTGTTACTTCAATAGTATAAGTGGAACATAGAGTTATTATCTATGCCACGGCGTCAACTGCGGCAAAGGAACTTAAAACTTATAAATATTACTAAATTTTTTATTGAAATTACATATTTGTTTTTCTTGTGTAATGAAATATTTTTCGTTTGTTAATAAAAAAAATTAATCTAATACATATACGTGTCGTTTTTTGCAAACTTTTTTAAGATTATTCGAATATAGTTTTTTATTCTTTGTTCGTTCGAATATTCGAACAAAAGTTCAAAATTATTCGTCAGTTCGAACAAGAAAAAAATTATGAAATTTCATTCGAGCAAACATAAAACACGAATAATTAACAACACCAATCACGATACTAACACATATACACAGGTTTGATAGTTACGTCAATGTACCCTCTCCAGGGCTTTAAAAGTATATGGTTTGTAGCAGATTTCTATTATTATGAGATATACTAATGAGAAGACTAACAAGAATAAACCATTACCAACCAAATCTTTCGAATTAATAAATATGGACATAAAATAGACAGAGAGACAGAAAAAAATAGCGGAATTCATGGTTGGCCTTGTTGATTTTTTACATATTGTAGCTTTGTTAAATCTGGTTAAATTTAACTCCAAGCAACAACAATTTACCAAATCTACAAGATGCAACAGATCTACAAGGCCAACCGTAAATTCCGCTAATATTGCAAAGACAAAAAATGTTTGGGGTTAAAATTTCCAGAGTTAAAGTTAACATATTATAGTAGCTATTCATTGTATGAAAGAAATATATTTTAAATATCTGTTACTGGATAAATTCAGTCAGACAAGTTATTGTTTCATCATTGTGATTAAGTAACAGGTATGGAAATATCGCTCATCTCTAATGTCAGTGGGCCACAAGCGATCTCAAGATCTCAAATATGGAATTCGTCCGAATTAATGATGAAAAACTGTATAAAAAGATTATGGTTGCATGACCGATTGCTGACATTATTTTCCTTTATTGATTTAAAATCCGGTGATTTCGTTTAAAATTACTCACGGCCATATGTAAAGGGTCCGCCAGATAACTTTTTTTTTTGAAAATGCTATAAAAAAATACTACTGAGGCTTCGGCAGTGTGGCACGTAGCGCCGTCCTGTTGAAACCAAATGTTGCCAATATCCTCCTCTTCAATTTTTGTGAACAAAAAATTCGTTCAACATGGCCCGAAAACGATCGCCATTGACTGTAACCGCTACTCCTTGCTCAATGGCCCAATTATGGCTCTGGACCAAAATCCGCACCAAACAGTGACTCGTTTTGGGTGCGTCGGCTTTTCAATGTATGCGTGCGGGTCTTCTGTGCCCCAAATAAGACAATTTTGCTTGTTTCAAAATGAGCTTTATCTGAAAAGATGATTTTTTTGGCAAAATCGGCATCTTCTGTAAGTCGATCGCAGGCCCACTTAGCGAAGCGAAAACGCATTGGATGGTCAGTTGGCTCGTTCAGCGGAAGGATAAAACTAATTATCTGTCAAATCAGACATGAGCTAAGTGTGACCATTCACGAAATAAGCACTAGTTGAAAAAAAAACGTTAGATGGCGGAACCTTTATAAGCAAAAACTGGCACTAAGTTAACATAAGTGGCAAAATTGAACATGTGACTATTTTGAATGTCAAATTGTATAAAGGAACTCGTTAACACCTAATTCAATTTCGTCACTTATGCTAACTTCATGCCAATTTTTTCTTATACATAAGACTGTCAGTGTTTTACACATCAAAATTAAAACTCTTATGACGACCCTTAATATTAAGGTTTTAATGCAACCTGGTAGAGGTGAAATATCCTCCTTCTTTCAATCCGATGATTTCGCTTTAAAAATACTCGATTTTTTACACATCAAAATTAAAACTCTTATTAGAAGACCCTTAGTATTAAATTTTTTTTTCTGCAACCTGCTCACTTTTGTTTTCCCTAGAGTAATAATATTCATTTGGGCAGCAAACAACAATAAAAGTTTTTCACTAACTCCCTGTCATTGCTGTGTTATTACAGTATTATTTCTTGACTTTTTTTTTGAACAAAATCCAATCAATTTGATAAGGTTTTTTAATTTCAATCCTTGTATATTTGTATATATAAAAATATATAAATATTTTTCTATCATCTTAGTTTGTTGTTCTCGTATGTACTACTGTCTATACTCTTGTATTAGAAGCAAGTGTATTTTAAGGGCGTTAGATAAATAAGCAAGTGGTAACTCGATATTTTTCATCTGAACAATTTCTTTTTAGATTCTTATTGTTATTTATAACTTGCAAGTAGGAAAATAAAGAAAACGAGCAGTGTAAAGTATACATACTTGTTCATATATAAACGTGTTTCATATTTATATTTTGGCATTACATTAAGCTTGAAATTATTTGCACTCTAATATTTATTGGCTTAAAGGTAATACCTGGCATTAAATCAAACTGAAAAAAATAAGAAAATATGTTTAATAGGATTTCTCTCTCTCTCTCTCTCTCTCTCTGCCTCTTTTTAAGAATTCATTAATGTGGTAGAAAGGACATCAAGTGTCGTTTATAATGGAATTTTTTATGGGATAAAATTTTAAGTTAAGTTGTTAGAATACTAAATTTAAGCAGAGATATTTAAAAAATAATAATGAAACACACGCGTTTTAGTAAAAAAAATTAGCAATAAAAAATTATTTAAATATGATCGAAAGTAACTTAACTCCAATTGCGTTGTTAATTGGCAACGCAACAGATATTAAAACTTGTGTTATTTATGGCAACTTTCTACAGTTGGCTTAAAAGTTAATAAAAATACGATTATGACAGTATTGGCAACTGAAAATAATGTAAACAAGCAATATCGTGCCATAACTGCCAAAAAAAGCTTGAGCGACATAATTTTAGAATTAAATTTTTTTTTACCAAAACGTAACGTAAATAATCGATTTTGTCAGTTAAGCTCTGTTGGCGGTTATAGCTCGATATATCGTCAGCTGAAACGCAAAACCACGTAACTACTAAAAATTAAAAAATGTTATTTTAAATTAAATTTCAAATGTAGAGAAAATTCAACGAAGGCAAAACAAAATTTTACGGTTAATAACATCGGCTCCATGGTACATTCTATTATACAAAATTCTATTATACATCGTGATTTAAATATGCCACTAGTGACTGAAGGAATTGCAAAATACGCAGGCAAATATTTAACAAAACTCGAATCACATCCTAATCCGCTTGCTCGTAATATATTGCACTTTACTGGGCACATCCGCTTAAAAAAGAGAGATGCAAGGGCTCTAATAAACAACACTCCAGATGCAGATGCTCAAAAATATTTTTTTTTTGTGCTTATCACTACTTATGATTATTAATAACTATCACTTAGTTTATGTCCGACATTGGTTGGGCCTAATAATTATACTTTAGATTAAAATTTGAATACTTATTGTTAGTTCATAATTGAAGATACAATAAATAAAAAACGTCTTAAAAAAAATTAATTATTGGGTAAATGGAAACACATGTCTCCAGAAATTTTCACACAAAAAAGTAATATGAATGATTTTGTAATATTAATTAAAATATTTGTAATATCAATTAAAAATTTAATTAAATCTTCACCTATAAACAATTTGATAATTAAATTAAGTTTTTCCACTCAAGTTAATTAATACAATTAAAAATTTAATTGAATCAATTAAATTTTTAATTGAAAATATTAATGGGTGAATACTTTTTTCTGTGCTTAAAACCTTTATCATAACAATCAGACGAATTTAAAATTAATATATGGAAAATTTGTTTGAGTCACTTGAATAATTATAGCTTTGCTATTTCTTGCGCTATACAGGAGTTAGGACGTAATTTTCGTAACAAGAATAATCGAAACTATTACAGTTATAAATTTATTTTTGTTTTGATTTCTTTGTACTAAAAAGCAGAAAACGAAAATAAACCAAACAAATTGTTTGATTTTATTTTTTTTTTTCGTTCTTTGAAGTGAGTGAAACAAAAACAATGAGAACCACAGAATATGAATAGAAATTTTTAGTCTATGATGAGAACGATTGCTCAATTTGTTTTTGTTTTGTTTTTGCACATGATAAGCCGGCTAACAGCCGTTACCGGCCAAAAACAATACATTAATTTAATCGCACTCCGCTAGAAAAGAAAATAATGCGAAATGAATTGCAACATTTTGAAATATTTGCAGAGAATTTAACATCATCACATAATATTATTCTGTTGCATTTTTATTGCACACATGAAATTTATTTGATACAGCTAAGCAGCAAAGCTATAACCAGGTGTCCTAAGACACCACCCTTCTTTTTTGTTTAATTTTTTCTCTCTTCAATAAAATTTAACAAGTGTAGTTAGGTGATTATGCATTTCAGCTATTTAAGTGCTAAAAAGCTAATTTTTATATAAATTACTTAACATAATAATGATTACTTTAGAGGAATTATTTTCCAATGAAGAGAAGGAAGTACAAAAAGAGACAATTATTACAAGCCACTTTAGGGAAAATTCAAATCCTTTAGAACTACCGTATGCACTGTGGGAAAACGTGATTGCTTAATGTAATCTATAACTAATAATTGCTTTTATTCAATATTCAAGCATGTCAAAATGTGTACAAATTAAAAAACTCTTTGTTGTTGGTTTATCCCGTTTAGATGCATTTCGTTGCTGGTAATGAAATGCATCTAGAGGTACTAAAAAGTAATTATTTAACAATTTAATTGTTGTTGGTTTGGCAGCTCTAGATGATAAACAACACTTCAGTAGCAGCAACGTAATTTATTTGTTGTTGGCTTAGCATCTCTAGATGCATTTCGTTGCTGCTAATGAAGTGTAGCTTAGCAGCAACAAAATGCATCTAGAGGTGCCAAACAAACAACAATTCAATTTTTAAACGAAAAAAATTTCACAAAGATATATTCCGTTGCTGCTGAGCAACATTTCAATAGTAGCAACGAAATACCACTAGAGGTGCAAGGCCAACATTGGGCAAAGTGAATAAAAAAAAGCATTTGCTTTTTACTTGAAAATTTGTTAAAAAAAAAAAAACAAAAAACACATGAATATTTTAGGTTTTACAACAAATTTGTGAGTCAAAAGAAAAAGCTTTTTATATTCACTTTACCCATTAAGTAAATTTTTAATAATTTCGTTTATGTATCAAGTAAAAATTTGTAGTTCTCTATATTATTGCAATTTGGCAACTGAAAGAAACAGCTGTTTGTTGTCAGCTGCGCAATTGACAACGCAACTATACTTCGGTTGCCAACCATAATTGAGCCACAACTTTGACTGCTTGAATAATTATTTAAGTTTGTTAAAATAAAACACAACGTGGTTTGTTTTCTCAAATTTTACAGCTTGTCTAAGACAGCATAGTGGTTTTAATGGACTTTAATACAGTCTTCCAGAAATTTTATCGGGGTCAAGGGTCCATAGTTTGGCCGTAAAGCAATAAATTTTAGGACAAGATAATTTTCTTTCAAAAAAAAATTGAATGGCTCCACTATTAGATTTCAAAGTGGCAAAACAAATGAGGAAGTCTAAAACTGATTTATAACAAAGGTCGTGAAAGTCTTAGCATTGCGCTCACATATTAACGAAAAAGTCTATTGCAAATTTGATTGCAATCCAAAAAATTCTTCTCCTTCAACAAATTTTCTTTCAATATTATTTTCTCCTCTACCAACTAAAGTTCGCTGGTGTATAATAAAAAGTTTACAGTTATTTTTAAATCAATTTTTTTTTTAATTTATAAAAAACATTTCCTTTTGGTTTATATAAAAAAAAAATAGAAAATATGATTTATATTGTACACACAAGGAGTTGGGCGTTACAACGTAGTTGCTTAATGAAACTTATGGGGGGAGGAGGGAGGGGAAGCAACGATAAATGTCAACTTATTTAACTCTATGATGTCTCTTCATAATATTTACACACAGAAAAAAATAGACAAGAATTATTTTCAATAAAACCATGTTATTGAATAAAATTTTAGTTTCAATAATATTTATCATTAACTTGAATATTGTATTTATCAATTCCGCACATTTTAAAATATCATTTAATGTGATTTATTTGTGTTGCTATTTTCCTTGCTTGTTGATTGACTAAACCTGGTCATGTGCTGATGTTGTTGTTTATTTTGATTGTTGGTGTTGTATACGTGTGCATTCGGACAAGAAGCCGAAAAAATTCGTGGCTTTTTTCTTTGATTCATTAAACGTCTTTATTGACTGAAAAAAAATATATTCAATAAACATGCATACAATTTTATTTATCAATAATGCAAAAATCGTCATCACAGAAAATTCGAAAGATTTTTTTATTGAATCAACGATTTTCGTATTCAAATATCAAAATCATTTTTTTCTGTGCATACTGACGAGCTCATATGTTTGCTGAACACTGCGGGATATAAACATGCAATATAATATTATTTGTTCAACTACATAAAATTCATTTAACCAGCTGAATACTTCATAATATTTATTAACATGTTTAACACTAATTAGCTTAACTTGGGTAAAATGCTACGACAATGAAAAAAAAAAACAGTTCATATTATGCATAAAAATAACAATAGTAATAAAGATAAAGACATGTAAATGAGTTATACAGACGCAAACGAGCACATGCTGGCAGACTTGAACTAAAAGGATTTTAATTTGATATTCAAATCAGTTAATTCCAAGGAATATGCAAGAAACTAAAAACTTTAAAAATTCCGGATGTTTTAAATAATAATATATTTTTCAATGAAATTTGAGGTTTGAACTTAAAACCACTATAAATGTGTTCCACATGATGAAGTTTTTTAAAATTTTCAGTTACCCTACTCTAAAAATCTGTCTCCAACATACTACATATTACAATCTCAACATTGTTGCATAATGGAAACGATTAAACTGTTAATTGTCAAAGAATATACAATTACGTTAAGAAAAAGTCGCACACAAAGCTTCTCAGTTTGCTTGCTAGCAAACCACAAACCAAATCCCTCCATAAACTAAGCAACAGTAATAAATATAGCGACAATGCCTTAAAGTATGCAATAGAAAATTATTCAGCTCTGCTTCACTTTACATAGTGAATACAATTAAATTTAAATTCCGTTTTACAAATACTCATACAACATTTTCCTTTTATTTATTAAACAATTTGCAAATCCGTATTATACAACATGAAAATAAAAACAAGAACTATATTCGTACACTAAAACTAAACTTATTCTCGTATAATAAACTCAGCATTTGCAATAGAGCAAATAGAAAAAAAAATATATTACTTCACTTCAGAAAATTCTTGGCGTGAATTGTAATTAAAATTTCATGTTCTTAAGGAATATCTTTTTACATACATACATATTATAAAATTTTAGCAACACCTCATGCTCTAGCTGCCAAAAGCTCTTTCTTCTTCTGCGCTTTGGCATACACAAAAGGGAAAACCTCCAAATAATTTGCTGTTCAACTGCTAAGAATACAAAAATTTTGCAAAATTGTTTTGCTGAATTAAAATTAACGCTTCTTTTGATAAACAACAACACAGCAACAGCAACAGCAACAAAATGAAATAAATAAATGAATGAAGGCAAGAAATCTTTTGTAAATTTGTGCAAAATGCATTTTACCACCTAAAAGTATGCTAACAAAAAATCACTATAATAAATGCTAAATAATGCAAATTTCTTAAAGGCAAAGCACAAAAGAAATAACCAATTTTTTGTTTAATTTTGTATTGTAATATTGTTCTATTAAATAAAGACCTTCGTTTAAAGGAGTGGTGAGACGATGCCTGGAAAAAATTAGCAAGGGCCGGAAGGTGGACAAAAAAATGTTAAATTATAAAGACTTTGTATGATAGTGTATCACGGCCTTAACAAAGAGAAAGCTTACAAAGTACATAGAGTTACTAGGAATATAAATTATCCTACTATTTACAATCTACATTCCATGATTTTCTTGCTCATTCAGCGATTGGAAAAATATTTATCGGACTAATCTGCGGTTCAAATTTTTGAAGTAATCAATGTTGATTACAACAACGATTCTGTCGTCTGTATGGTATACACTAGTTTTTATTAGTCTACACGGAATAAGTCCCTATAAGATTGATCAGTGATAAGTCACAAGGCACATACAAATTATGAATTAACTCGCATCTTAGGCCATCTTGACTTAAAAGTAAATGGTCTGCTTCATATGAAAGGCTAAAACTCGGACTGGTCCCTATCACTTCCAGACCAACCACGCGGTTCTATTTCCTGCAGGGATGTCACTCATATTAATTCCCATGAAAACCTAAAATATTGAAGATACATTTCATATATTTTTCCCAGGATCAACAGAATATTTTAGTGAAGAATTCTTGCCAATTTTAAACAGAGTGCCAGCCTCAACTGGTAACTGTCTGGGGCAATTTTCTCTTGCCGAGCACTGAAGCAATAAAAGAATGTTTTAGTTCAAAAAATATGTAAACATTCCAGCTCAGCTTACAATTTAAAATTCTAGTAGTGTACATTTAAGGGTTCGAAGGACCATTTCCATTTTTATAACATTCTTTAAAAATTTAGCACAGGATCCCATAATTTTTAATTTTTGTCTTGCTTATTATACACAAAAAGATGCCGGTAAGAGAAATAAGAGCTGATGAGGCAAAAATTGTGGGTTCGAAGGACCAATATTACTTTTAAAAATGCCTTATTTATAAAAAAAAATATGATTGAGTTTTAAAAGATTTATAAATTTCTTTGTAAAGCCCATATAAAACAAAATATTTATTTTTTTAGTTATGAGGCAGTTAATATTTTATTAATTTCGATTTCAATAGCTTTATTACAAATTATAAATGTTTCAGTAAATAAATGAATTAATTTAATGGTAGATACAGGTAGTATTGTTGATATCTTTAGATCTTTGTTATATGAGAACGGACACGAATGTTATATTAAATGAAATTATAGCGTTTTGTTTTTTGTATTTTTCAAAAGTTGTTCATTTTTTCATTTATAGAGCATTTACATTTTCTCGAAATCTAGTACTTACAAGATTTCGATCTAAGTTCAGTTGCTTTCTAGTTAATTCCCCAAACAAAACGAAATTTAATTTGTCAATAGATTTGTGGAAAATCTACGCAAAATCTAATGTTTTTATTTTTTTCACTACCCTAAACAACATATTTATATAAAAATTAAATTTTATCAATATGGGTAAGAAGGTCTAAATTGCTTACAGGGCATTTACAATTGCACAAAAATCTTCTTTAAAATCTGTACCGTCTGCAGCAACTCTTTTGACATTTATTAGGATTTTTTGTCTAAAACAAAACTCATTAACGGAAAAATTTCCAAAACTACAACCAAATAACTGCAATGTAGCCAATTTTCACACTTTTTAACCTGAACGTAGCTAATTCAATAATCTTTTTAATAAATATTTTTATTAGATTTCCTACAAATCTACTGACAAAATAGATTTTGTTTTGTATTGGATATCAAGCCAGATTTGGCTTGAAATCTCGTAAGTACTAGATTGGGAGGCAATATAAATGCCCTATTAGATTATTCAAAAAAATGTTGTTTATGAAATGCAAAATTGATTTGCATAAGCTTATGCTAGTCAAAATTGTTCAGCAAGCTGAATAGATATGTGTAAATAAATGTTTCGGTAAAATGTTTAACAGTATATTGACCAGCGCGGAAAACTCTGCTCTGTGAAGACCCCTTATCTTCTTTTTTTTATGATTAAATACCAAAGCAAAAAACAATTTTCCAATAAAAAAATAAAGGGTAATAGCCTTTGACGGGTTTGAAGGACCATTACTGCGTTTTAAAGTTTCATTAACTAAGCATTTTAAGTGTAAGGGCTCGAAGGACCAATATTACTTCTTACAGTCCAATATTAAAAGCAACGGAAAAATTACTAGCAACAATAAGAGTTTAAACATATCTTTTAAAAATTAAATGCATAACTTAATGGTTCGAAAGACCATTACCACACATTAAGGTTTGCGTTAATAATTTCATATTAAAAATCTTTTTTTTTTTTTATTATTATTAGAAAGTCCAGAGCCAATACATAAAAAGTACTTTAATAATTTTTTTGGAAAAATGTGTTGCATACTTTCTGATATGTTTCCTTTATGTTTAGCCTATTTCCCTTTTATTTCTTCATTTATATCAAATTTTATTGCCAAATTAATATGCAAAATAAATTGAAAGAAGGCATAAGCTATTAATAACATATGCTTTGCTGTTTCGCATTAAAATATTATTTTTCTGTTTTGTATAGCATACATTTAGGTACATAAAGTATATTTTGATATTCTTTGCTGTCTACAAGTAAAAGGGGGAAACATAAACGACACAATCTTATGCACATGTTTTTTTATGTGTCACAATTTTGGCCATCAACATGAGAGTTTATGAACTGGAAGTATTTAGTTAAATATAGTAGGTGATCAAGTATAACACGATAATTGTTATGAGATCTATAAAATAAATTAAAATGAAGATCCTTTACTTTATATTCGAATACTCAACTCAGCAGCGTAAATTGCTTATGTCAGAAAACTATCAACTCATCTGTCGAAGAAAAGCTTAGTAAACATATTTTTGTCCCAGCAAACATACTAAGAAAAAATTGTTTGTAAAATTTTTACTGCTAAGCATATTGACCTACAATTTTCGGGTCTATTCGCTTAAAGCTCGACCGATTTTCAGAATGCAACAACTATTTCTACGCACTCATTTCCATTCGTAATGAAAAACTATAAATTAAATTAAATTTCTGTCAATCAAATACGTTTATTTGAATTATTATTTATGGAATACACATTTCTAGAATGTTTTTCTTTACTTTCATTTTTATAGACTATATTTTTATATTGCTTTGTAATAAATATTAAAAGAAAGTCTATTATGACTTTAACAAAGTCTAGAGAAAAGGCATCGATACACTTCTCTTATTTCACCTGTGATGTAAATAAATAATAAAAATAAATCAATAAATATTAATGCCAAAGTACATAGGAAATTCTATACATTAACAGCTACAAAAAAAAACAAACACCAGCGTAAATAAAAAAAAAAAATAAATAAATAAATCAAAAGAGCTAAGAATACAATAGTTGTAACAAAAATTAAGTCATACATGCATATAACGCAGCATAAATTACTGCTTCACTATAACGTGCCATAACCGCCAAAAAAGCTTAAGCTATATTATTTTCGAATTTAATAATTTTTTTTTTTTTTTTATCAAAATCGATTATTTTCGATGGTAACTAGTCGATTTTCGTTAAAAAAAAACAAAGTCCAAAAAATGTATCGCTTAAGCTATTTTAGCTGTTATGGCTCGATATGCAGAATTGTTGCATGAATTTTGTGCATGTTGCAATGAAAAAAAAAATCGGAATATACCTGGAATTTCTAAAAACTGGCTATTCCATTTAACATAAACAGACATTTTTCTATAAGAAAAGTGTTTCTTGACACCACAGTCGACTTTTCTATAAGAAAATTATGCTGTGATACGACAGCCGACTTATCTTTCAGAAAAGTGTGCTGTGATACCACAGTCGAATTTTCTATAGCAAAATTGTACTCTGATACCATCATAGTTGACTTTACAATAAGGGAAGTATGATATGATACCGATATTGACTTTTTTTATAAGAAAATTGGACTGTGATAGCACATTCTACTTTTTTTTACAAGAAAAGTGTGCTGTGCTACCTCAGTCGATTTTTTAACCGACTTCAAAATAAGGAGGAGCTTATCAATTCATCTATATCTTCTTATTTTTAGACCGTTTGTAAAAATTATTTTTTTGTTTGAGAGGGTATAGCTTCCAATTGATCCCATTGTAAAAGTGGGCGGGGCTGCTCCAGCCAATTTTTTTTATTTGATTTTATGATACTATACTAATTTGATTGCTGGGAAACCTAAAACAAAACTTTGGTTCTTAGAAATTCATAAAATTTATTATTATATTTCACATGTTTCTACTTAATCGATTTTTAAGAAACTTATCACACACCTTGAACTCAAAAAAGGACACAATCTTTAATTTAAAAATATGGGCGTAGTATTCACGCCCATTATAATTTAATATTTTGTTTTACGTAGTTCTACTTTACCGATTTTTACAAAACTTAACACAAACTCAGAGCTCTGAAGTAACAAACAATCTTGCACTTCAAAAATGGACGGAGGCACGCTCATTAAAATTTAATTTTGTATTTCAGGAAATTCTTCTCAACCAACAGATTTTAAAAACAAAAATTTTTTTGAAGACTTTAATTCCAGTTCTGTACCATGCAATTTTATCGAAAATATTAAAACATTTTTTATCAGATCTTTGCATTAAAGTCGGTTTATTGTGGCGGGATTATTTATAATAAAATTTATTTACTATCAGCCTTATTTATAAAATGTAAAAAGTCTTCATAAAGATTTTGTAAAACAAATTTTCATACAAAATTTTTCTTAAAAAGCCCTTATAAAGCCTTTTTATGTTTTATAAATAAGGCTGAATATTTTTTTTTAATTTTTGCTATTTATAAAGCAAAGATTCGTTAAACTAATTTTGTTCAACATTTTCTATTTTTATAATAATTTTGTTTACATAATTTTTTGTCACACTGTCATTAGCTCAAAACACTCTCTCATATACACTTTTCATTTATGTTTCAGCAAAAAAAAAAAAATATATGACAAATATTGCAAATAAATATCAAATAAAAATTTAATTTATTTTTGATTTATTTTTATTTTTTTCTTTTATTTTATTATTGTATTAAAGTAACAAATAATATTAGGGTTTATTTGCTTCTAATTCAAATAGAAAACGAGAAACTTTAATATGTGATGAAATATTAGAAAAGTAAAAAGCAGCAGAAACAAATATTTTAAAAAAAAATAGAACAAGATTCAATTTCAAACCCAAACCCAATTATAAAATGAATGAACAAATAAATAAGTTATTTTATACATGATGACATTTCAAAGTAAGTAGGATAAAATTTGAAAAAAAAATAGGATAAAGGTTACGGCACCGTATGTGCTTTTTTTATTAAAGTACCATTGAAACTTTTTTTTAACAAATTATGACACTTTTATTTTCTTTGTTAAACAAGACAAATTATTCCTAGAAATTGTTATGTATTATTATTTCCTTTCTAAAATTTTGTTTCTTAACATACAATTTAATATAAACTGCTGAACTCTAGTCAGGTATGAGTATAATTCATATTTGTTTGCAATAGAATTTATATTATTTTCAATAACATGTTCAACCTTTTTAATATATTTAACGTTTAATTTATTTATTTTCCTTTTTTTCTGTTTTGTGCAGAAATATTTTTGTAATACAAATTTATATGAATGAGTCACGTTTTTGTAAAATTTTTTTTGTTGAATTTTATTTTATTTATATTTAACTTTTTGTTATAAATCTAATCTTAATATTAAGAACCAAATATTTACACCTTGTTTTTTTGTTCTTTTTTTGTAATATTTTTTTATATGCCACTTTTAATACCATTTAGTTTATTTGCTGGAATAACCAATTTAGTTTGCTTTTGTACTTTTGAAGGGGGAAAAACTTTTCCAACTGGGGTAAAAGAATATTGAAAAAATATATACTCAGGTTTTTGCCAACATCCTCAATCATAATACACTTGTGGCAATAAGATGAGGAGGGAAGGTAAGCGGCTGAAAAGTCAAGGAAATAATTAAAATATTATTACTATTTTTTAGCCGTTCGTTTGAGTATATAAAAAATCACTGGTTAATCCAGATGAGAATGCATTTTAGCTAGTCCCAATTTAGACGATAAAAAAATTTTCTTGCAGCAAATTTTTATTTTATACTTTAAAATATACTTTTATACTTTTGTGTTTAAAATGATTATTTTTTTGTTGTTTTTTTTTTTTTTTTTTTTTGTTGAGGTAACAACTTTATAGGTCTTACAATAAGAGTTTTGCGGATTCATTTATATATTGAAATTTTCGGTCACACCCGTCACACTAAAAACTTAAATAACTTTAAACTCTAATTTAATAGTCGAGTTATTGGTTCTAGAATATATTTGGTAACACCCGTCACAAAAACGCTTAAGTGAAATTTTTTTATTGAATACATAGAAAATAATAAAAAAGAAGGAAGCAAAAATTAAAAAATAGAGAAATATATGAACTGTATCTGGCATCTGAGATAGAAGAAAATTAAGGGCCTACTTTTTTAAAACGCAACGCCAAGCGTTAACAAATTTTATATGGAAAAAATTTAAATTACTAAAACAAAATACATACAAAATTTGTCAGCGCTAAGCATTGCGCTTTACGAAATTAGGCCCTTAATTATGATAGATTAAAAAAAAACATTAAAAGAAAAAAGAAAAAAACTATGAAAAAAGAAAACGACAGAGCTGACAGTGAAAACAGGAAGAAACTCAAATTGCAAACGTTTTCAATATATTTAAAATTGCTTGTTTGAAGTCACAGCATTAAATAAAAAAAGGCAGTCTCTAAAGTTAAACGTAACCTTCCTTGCAGTCCTCCAAAAGCAACTCATCAAAGAGGTTCCTTCAAAATCTCTTGAGCCTTCATCAGGCAGAAGAATCAAAATGCTGGCTCGTGACATGAAACTTTTCTTTTAGTTTTCATAATACTTCATTCGTCGCATAAAGATATCGCTTCAGTCACTTAAAGAGGTCTCATTCGTCACATAAAGAGGTCACACCCGTCACATAGAGGAAGTTTTTTTCTGAGTTTTCGTACTAGTTCCCCTTGTTACATAAAAAAGTCGCGCCGGTTACTTAAAGTAGTCACCCCCGTTACATAAAAAACCTTTTCTTTAAGTTTTCTTGCAAGTCCACCCGTCACATAAAGAGGTCACGTCAGTCACTTAACGAGTTCACACCCGTTACACTATAAAAAAGTCACACACGTCACATTTACAAAAAAAATAACATAAATAATTTTATTTTCCAGGCAGTAAGTATTTAATACAATCAAAAGGACTGACCAAAAGACTACACCAAAAATGTTTGAGTGAGTTCTACGGAAAATTTTACAAAATTCAAAGTGGGGCAAAAGTAATCACCTTGTTAGAAATTGCTGCTTTAACTTTTGCAAATGGTGCCAAATGTCAGCTCGGTTTTGACATTCGTTAAGTAAAAAAAAAACGCATAAGATAAATTGACAAGCCATAATAATTGTTTCCATGTTTGAATTTCGTTGCAGACTTTCTGGCTGTCCGTCACCAACTGGACAAACATTGCAGCAAGATGAGATGTTTCCAAGGCTGGCGGGCCCCAGCAGCCTTTTGCTGCTGCTGAATATGAGCCTGGAACATCAATCAGACGACGTGCCACACAATGGGGCATTAGCCGGCGGTCTCTACGCAGAATTTTAAGCAAAGATTTGGGGATGTTCCCCTAAAAAGTGCAAAAATAATTGCAGCAAAAGAGCATCGGGTAATTACTTTTATTCCTTGTATATTCTAAAAGTAGTAATTCTGTAAAAACTGAGAATTGTAAGGTCACACCCGTCATATTTTTTTGATGGCCTTTTGGACTAGGAATGATGTTGTTTCAGTGTCCATTTTTTATTAAATGTTTTTAAGATTAACAAGATGTTAGGAAGAGCACCCTTTTTTTAAATTACAAATTTTATACTTTTGAATTGTAACAAAAAAATGTGAATGTTACCCGTCACAATATATTTATACTATTGTTTTATCTATTAATTTAAAATATTAACCCCCTTATGCAAAAAAAATAAAGTGTGCTTCAAGTGTACGTTAGAACCGGTTTTTGTATGAAAATTTTATTTTAACATATACTTTATTTAATTTGATTTTTCTTTAATAAATTTTAAAGAATCTAATAGGGTATTTACATTGCCTCAAAATCTAGTATTTACGAGATTTCGAGCTAAATCTAATAATGCTTTTACATTATCTCGAAATCTAGTACTCACGAGATTTCGAGCTAAATCTAACTGCTTTTTATTTGATTTCCCATAAAAAACAAAATCCTGTTTGTGAGTAAATTTGTAGACAACCTACTCAAAATCTAATATTTTTATTTTATTTTTACTACCCTGCTTAAAAAGGTGTGTGAATTGGCTAAATTGCCGTTGTTTGGTTGTAGTTTTGGAAATTTTTCTCTTAAAATCTTGCTAAATGTCAAAAAAAACATGATGTAAGCTCTATACATTTTCATAAAGATTCTAATTAAAATCTGATAGATCTTGTGGAGGTGTAAATGCCCTATAACTGCTTTTTACTAGATTTGCCACACAAAACGAAATCTAATTTGTCAGTAGATTTGTAAGAAATCTACTCAAAACTCAATAGTTTTATTTAATTTATACTACCGTGTACAACATATTTATATAAAAGATGATTGAACTAACAACGGCCTGCTAAAAAGGTGTATGAATAGGCTGCATTGCAGTTTTTTGGTTGTAGTTTAGGGAAATTCTCAGTTAATGGGATTTGTTTTAGATAAAAAATCTTGATAAATTAAAAAAAAAACTGGGTGTAAGAAAGATCTTGAGGAAAATTTGCTAGATTTGTAAATTAGTGTTGTAAAAGTATTGAGTATTTGAGTACTGAGTACTCAATACCGGAAGTTTTTCCCTGTACTCAATACACAAAAGTAACTACTCAATACTTTCAGGGTTGCATTTTGTAGTATTCAAGCGAAAGTCTTCCTTTAAATTAAATCAGAATTAAACAACTCTGTGAGTTTGATACAAACAAGTATGACTCTGAACCTCATGGAGTTAGTGTAACAAATACCAATTCTGTTAGGAATTATTTTGATACGAAAACAGCCACTAAAAAAGTACTACAAAATGCATTATTGAACTACTACAGTCATTTCTTGGACAGAAAAAGTGACCCTTCAGAACAGTGGAAGCAAGGCACGTGATACAATATAAACCAGCAAGTCAGGTCTTCACAAACATGAAAAATATTTTATATTCTTTCAATGTCGGTAAAATTTTATTTCTACATTTCAACAATGACTAAGTAATAACATCAATTGTGAGAAAAAATGTTAATTAAAAAATATTTATAAGATAATTTAAGAGATTAATGCGCTAGAAGTGTTAAGAGTACGTTAAAAAAATTTTATGTACAAAAATTAATCTTCAAACTCATTTATTTTCATTTGTTATACACTAATTTAAATATACTTGTATTTAATCTTTGTTTTTCCATATTCCATCATTAAAATAATATAAATAATAATTTTTTACTTCCCATATACATACATATATAAAGTATTGAGTAGTATCGAGTACCCAATTGAAAAAGTATCAAGTAGTACTGAGTATTCAAAAGTAGCCGCTTTTTACAACACTAGTGTAAATGCCCTATAAGCCAAAAAAAAATCCTTTAAATAATTGTGTATTAAATAATTCGCTTACCTTCCCCCTTATTGTTTATAAATTTCTTTCATATTTTATTTAAAAACACATATTGTCACGAAATATATTTTATTCTTTATACTCTCGTATGCATATGTTAAAGAAAAAATTAAGGATATTCGCTTTCTAAAATATAGGGTGTTTTTTTAAGGGGTATAGAACTTCGAATTGAAATAAAACACAAGAAAATCGTTTTAATGTCCATCAATTTGGCTTTATTGGAAGGATAATTTTATGCCATTAATGTTTAAATATGATTTCGGGCATGTGGCCGCCGCGGCTGGCTCGAATAAAGCCAATTCTACAGGTCCAATTTTCAACCACTTTTTCGAGCATATGGGGCCGTATGTTGGCAATAACGCCACGAATGTTGGCTTCCAAGTCCCCTAACGTTTCTGGTTTGTTGGCGTAGACGAGCGACTTCACATATCCCCAAAGAAAATAATCCAATGGTGTCAAATCACACGATCTTGGTGGCCAATTGACAGGTCCATTACGCGAAATTATGCGCTCATCGAATGTTTCCTTCAATAAATCGATTGTGACGTGCGCTGTGTGGCATGTAGCGCCGTCTTGTTGGAACCACAACTCATCCACATTCATGCCATCCAATTCGGGAACAAAATAGTCGGTTAGTCGGCTCCAATTGCTGTGCACGGTGGCGAATCGATTCATTCGGGTCCTCTTCAACACTTTGCTCTACAGCGGCAATTGTTTCTTCGGTGCGCACTGTTCGACGTCTCTTCGGATGCGTATTATCACATAGAGTAAACGTAGTGCGAAAACGATCCATGGTTAACCGAATTAATTGCTCTGATGGACAATTATGTCGACCATAAAATGGACGGAGCTTGCGGTAAACTTCGCGAACTAAACCATTATTTTCGAAATAAATTTGCACGATTTGCAAGCGTTGTTCTTTTGTCAACCTGTTCATGGTGAAATGGCAAACCAAACTAAATATTAATCACTTGACAGCTGACGAAATGGCCGCCAGTTAAAAAAGTGATGCCAACTTAAAGTTCTATACCTCAATAAAAAACACCCTTTATGAATGCATGGATTTTAGACGACAAATACGTCCGCCTTAAGTTATTTTCTTTTGTGATTTTTACTCACAAATGGCATGCAAAAGAAGCCAGCAAGCAAGCAAACAAACAGACATAACAAAAAAGACAGTAAAACGAACGTATGTATGCTCGCATGTAACTGGCAAAACCAACAAAACAAACACACATCTTTTACTTTTGTGAGCAATAAGTAACATTGTAGAACACTGTAGCGCCTAAAAGCATACAACAACAACAAGCAAAACAAAGATTGAACCAATCGGAGCAATAAGAGTTTATTGTAAAGCAATCTAACGCATGTTTGCATATAAATTATTACATTTGCCAAGTTTTCTCTACATAAAATTCTACTATATATTCAAAAGGCTCATCCGTTTATTTTTTTCTTTTTTGTTAGTTGAGTATAAAGTACTCTGGCAAAACATTTGCACACATGCCTTGTTATTGGATGTCACAACAAAAAAAGAAATTGCTTTCCTAAAAATAAAGCCAAAGTAAAGTATTTGGCAGGGAGTTTGTGTGAGCTGCAAGCAAATTTTGCTTAAGGTAAACATATGCTTGAGACATAGAATATATTATTGAATTTTAAGTTTGATTTAACACCAACACACGCACTCACATATATACATACAAATATACATATTGTATCATTATTAAGCTAAAGAATGAGTGCTAAATTGCTTTCACTATACATAATACAAAAATTATGTACTTATATTATAAATAAAATATTTACACCAGAAATTATGTGAATGCTAAACTAGTTTTCGTTAAGGTTTGCTGGAGGATGCAACTATTTGTCAATTCTAAGCAGGTGTTTTAGAAGAAAAATATGCCTAATAATAATACTTTAGTTGCCAAGAGGGAATATGTAGTTGCCAAAAGAGTTGGTATACAGCAACAGTTATAAGTGTTAATTTATTGACGCAAGAACTTTCATTTGGTAATGAGGTTATGAATGTCTTAACAAACTACCTTAAGATAAATAATTCGTCGGCATACCCAACCTGGCTAATTTATATAATTGTATATGATGGTTAAGATCATTCAAAAAAATTATCATAAGTAATTGGCGAGAGAGAAAGAGTCTCATTTGGATGCTGTTTGTTGTTTACATTTACATATTTAAAACATTTGCTTAAGAATTATATCTGACTTAAATGTTACATTTAGATTAATTGACTTAGTTTTATACAACCTTTAGTGGATTCGGAAGGTGACAAAAAAAAGTTACTATAGAATTTTACCTAGAGTCTTTGCGGCTCGAAATTCAACTCAAACACCAAGGAGCAAACGTTAAGCGAAATTTTAAAATATTTCAATAGAGCTTCAATAAGTTTGTTTCGTGTTAGTGAAACACATCAAAATGTATTTCGTTGCTGAGTTACTGAAATTCATTAGTAGAATTCAACTGCAATTCGTAGACATACTCCCACTAAATGATTGAGAATTACAAAACTACAACCATAATGGCTGCAAGCCATTAAAAAAAAGGAAACAGTACATGTGCTGCCTATTTTGCTTTTTAAATTATGGTTGATGTCTACTGATGAGTTGCTTAAAGGCCGTGATACACTATCATACAAAGTCGTGCGATCTACGAAAATATACAACCCTGTTGTGATGAATTGTTATTGTCTTTTGAAAATTTTCATAAACTCCATCATACCAGCGTTGTACTTTTTCATAGATCGCACGACTTTGTATGATAGTGTATCACGGCCTTAAGCAGCAACGAAACGTATCTAAACGTACTTAACCAACAACATAGAAACTTTTTTAAATTCGCATTCAGTTTTATAGGCGTTATATAAAAAAATAAAAATATGCGTTAAGTATTTCAATACAGTTTAAATGGAAATATATTACCCTCCCCCATGAAAAGGTACCAATTTTTTTCTGAGGCCAAAATTAAGATTTTATGCTTTCTGCAACGAAGGCTTCCTTAGAAATTTAGTTTTCGGTTAGAAGTTATGAATTTTTAAGGTGAAGATTTAGTACCTTTACATGTAAACAGACCTTTGTCTTGTTTTTTAAATGTTTCGGTATAAAATATATCGATTCTAATATATCGACTATTCCACCTAGACAGAGAGAGAATCGGAGAATCGGAATTAATAAAAACAAATAAAAAAACGATTTCTGGACATTTTTAGTAAATCGGCCAAGTGGAGATTTAGTACCTTTTCATGTGGACAGAGATGAATTTTTTATTTTTTTAGAATTGGGCTAAAAAGTCCCAAGAATCCGGATTTGATTGGTTTGAGCAAAAATTCAAGCTCGAAAGTATTCACAGGCTTATTGCACAATCCAAATATGTTTCTGTAAGCAACAAGTAGGAAATGAAAATGCAAACAAAATTGCTAGAATGGGGCTAGTGGATTGAACAAAATCCGAGAAGATGTATCGACGGAGATCAAGAGTAATAGGCATGCTGAGCTAATGATTGGAAAGTATGTATAACAAAAACCGTTTCATAGCTCTCATATCCCTGAGTAAATGGAATCTAAGAATGCTCACAGGCTTCCTTACAGGCCATTGCAGATTTAGAAAACACCTCAACAGACTTGGCATTGAGAGTAACAGACTTGGAAGATTCTACGATTACTATGACGAAACTCCAGAGCATATTCTGAAGGACTGCTCTAGGACCTGGGAATGAATAGACCTATCTCGGTCGCTGTGGCATGTGTTTCCCGTTTAACTTAATTCATTCATTCATTCAAGCAACACGTTCAATTGAAAAAGAAAAGCAGATATCAATTGAAAATTTAAATTCACCAATAAACGCCTTTAATTGGGAAAAATGCAAAGTACCAATTACAAATTTATTTGAGTTAATTAAACTTTTGTTTAGAAAGTTTATTATAATTAAAATTTATTCAATTAAATCTTTATTTAAAAAA
Organism: Tachina grossa; assembly: GCA_949987645.1. Classification (NCBI taxonomy): domain Eukaryota; kingdom Metazoa; phylum Arthropoda; class Insecta; order Diptera; family Tachinidae; genus Tachina; species Tachina grossa. The sequence goes on from OX465275.1 coordinate 171,130,405, forward strand.
TTAATTGATTAAAAGTTTAACTATTAATTAAACATTTATTGTTTAATTAATTAATTTTTTTTTAATTTGAAATTAATCATTTAACTTTTTAATTAAACTTTTAATCAATTAAATTTTTAAACAAAAGTTTAATTCACTCAATTGAAATTTTAGCTGGTTATATGTATTTTTTTTTTATTTATTTAAAGGTTTTAATTGGAGAAAAAAAATTTCTATGTACAATTTCATAACTGAACATTTTTGTAGGACATTTCAAGCCCTTAACCCTTTATGGCGCTATGTTGCAGATATTCAACAAAATATTTAAGCCTAATAAAAATCATTAAGTACAGTTAATTATTAATTTTATTTTAATACAACAACTTTGGCTCCATATCTAATTTTAAACTGTAAAATTCGATCTTTTAATAAAAAATTGCATCTGTTGCATCACAACAGATTACAAGTAGCCATACTTATTTTACCAGCATTTAAATTCAATAAATTTTGGGAATCTTTAAGTCATTTATTGATTTTGTTGTTAAAATATTATCAGTAATATTATTTCTTAGTTGATATCTGACCTTCTTGCCTCTTAATTCTTTACACCTTTTTCACTCCAATCAATAACATTAAAAAAAAAATCCTAGAACAAAAGTTTCTACTTGTGCTCCTATAATCTGTGGAAAAAAATATTTTCTCAATGTTGCGCCGTAAAGGGTTAAGAATGTTTTTAAGCAGGGGGATGAAAAAAACTTACAGATATAGAAAAGTTAGAGTGTTAAAATATGTTACAAAAATTATGGTCATGTGATATTTTATAACACTTCTGAACGCGTCCCATATCTAAAAGAGAATCATGGTAAAGTACGTAACTAACCCTTAAACGCATAATTTTAAACTTTAATTTTCAGGGTATAATAAAATTCTATGACAATTATTTTTGTAGAACATTTTAAACCGTGGTACTTTTTCGCCAGTATTTTTATTTTTTTTTTTTTGAAAGGCACAAAAATGTCCTTTAAAGGAAGTGTTCTAGCAGGATTTTGTATAAAACTGATTAATATATTGTATTTATAAATAAAAAAGTTTCATGGTTTCCTATAGCGACTATGCGTGATATATTGCAAGAGTAGGGGAACTTAAAACCCATTTTAAATAAAGTACAAATCTAAACTTTTAAAACGCCAATTAATATATAAATTATTTTTTTTGGTATCTGTTCAGACAAAAGCAATCATTAGAAACTTGTCTTATGAATAATAATAATACTAAAGTGTCATATAAGCCTTCAACAAAACTACTATTCCCATACTCCAAGCATCCAATTAATTAGGAAAAACGAATTGTCACAACTGTTTAATTATCTTAAATATTTAGTCATGTCTCAACAATCAGCCATGCGAGAATCCTTAATATATGCATGATTTAAATGTTTACGAACAGCCCAAGTCACATCCCACACACAGAGACACAGAAACACACACCTACACACACACTTACATTAACGCACATTTTCCACACACTTAATACTTTTATAAAGAAAATTGTTCGCAGTGCGTATTTCTATAATTAATATGGCCTGATACAATATTCTTTCATCAACAAATGCATGCACACATACACATTTATACATACTCATGTGTATGTATTTAAATATGTTTTTTTGTGCGTATGTGTGGGAGTTGTTTTAAGGATAAATGTCTCTAAAAGGTTCTTTAATACAAGTCAAACATGTGGATTAACAAATAACTTTAAGCTTTGTGTATGTTTGTTCATTGTCTTAATTATGATAACATAATCATTTGTAATGTAAGCTAATTAAATGCTCATATTTGAAACGTTTATATGTATGAGTGAGTATAACGTAAAAACAAACAGACTACTACTACTCATGGTATAATGTTATACTAAGTCACTTGGCAAAAAGCATACACAAACGGAATTGTCAAACAAATGTTTGTAGACGAGGGAAAAATTAAAAGATTTTTTTTTTAAGGAAAGCATTTTGTAATAACTTGTTTAAAGGTTCTCAGAATTTATGAATCTTAACGAAATTCAATGCTTTATATTTATGGTGAGATAAGCGTTTATATGTACGCTTGGTTAAAATCATTCACACACTGTCAGTGCAATTAACAGGCTGCTGATATTTGCTCTCCATGAATGCTGATACTTCTTCCAACTTGATTCGAATAAGAGAGTAACCATTCAGAATTCATTACACAAGTGATTCTCATTTATTTCCAAACTTTTTTTAACAGTTTCTCAGGGAGTAAAGTTTATGCTATTATATCTCACTCAATCAACTTAAAGACTTTTAGGTTTGCCTTAATATTTTTTTTAAAGGTTGTATAAATTTCTATGCATGTGTAAGTCCTTTTTTTTGCTTTTTTAGATTTAACTATGACAATCGCATCATCAGATGATTATGTGGGCGGCTTCAAACTGTGCTTGTTTTTAGCAAGATGGTAAAACATATCCTCTCCTCAAAAATTATAACAAAATCAGTTCTAACTGTAATACCTGATTTACTTTAAGCATTTTTTTCATGAAATTAGTTGCATGAAAATTTTTTATTTGCCAATAGGAGGCCTGGAGGAGCAACTTATATCAAAAAGGTTGTCAAAAATACATCAGAGATTCATTCTACGCTATTTTTTATATAACATTCTCTTTTATAGCGCTGCAATAAGCAAATAGAAACAGCTGCGTGCAACAAAATTCATGAAATTTCATGAAAAAATGCTTAATGTAAATCAGGTAAAACTGTAAAAATTGCTAAGGGGGAAGGGCAATTAAGGCATGTATTTAACAAAAATTAAGGGACTGATTTTGTAAAACGCAAGCCTAGCGTTGACAAACTTTATACAAACAAAAAAAAATATATATATAAATAAAATACAAAAACAAAACACATACATAATGAACGCAAAGCGTTGCGTTTTACAAAATAAGGCCCTAAATAAACATTAATAAAAAATAAATAAAAATAATAGTGCGTTTACATTTGAGCGGAATCTAGTTCAATGTAAAATCACCATGTAAAATGTTTGATTCAAATTCATTCAAATCACATTTAATTTACAAGAAATAATATGTTGTTTAAGTGTGTTTGTACTATTGTTGTTTTTTTGTTGACGTTTGTAAACAGCCGACAAACTGCTGCTGGCAGGTTTGAATACTGGAGTCAAGTCAAAGTATTTTTGTTTTTGTTTTATTTTTTAACTAAAACTTTTCAAGTCAAAGTATTTTTTTATTTTTTTAAACTCAAACTTTTTTAATAAATTGTAAGTTAAATGATCAACGAAATAATTTTGAATTTAAATTTTGTTCACGATGGTAGTGTGTATCTAAAGAATATATAGGGTGTTTTTTTAGGGGTATAGAACTTCGAATTGAAATAAAACACAAGAAAATCGTTTTAATGTCCATCAATTTGGCTTTATTGGAAGGATAATTTTATGCCATTAATGTTTAAATATGATTTAGGGCATGTGGCCGCCGCGGCTGGCTCGAATAAAGCCAATTCTACAGGTCCAATTTTCAACCACTTTTTCGAGCATATGGGGCCGTATGTTGGCAATAACGCCACGAATGTTGGCTTCCAAGTCCCCTAACGTTTCTGGTTTGTTGGCGTAGACGAGCGACTTCACATATCCCCAAAGAAAATAATCCAATGGTGTCAAATCACACGATCTTGGTGGCCAATTGACAGGTCCATTCCGCGAAATTATGCGCTCATCGAATGCTTCCTTCAATAAATCGATTGTGACGTGCGCTGTGTGGCATGTAGCGCCGTCTTGTTGGAACCACAACTCATCCACATTCATGCCATCCAATTCGGGAACAAAATAGTCGGTTAGTCGGCTCCAATTGCTGTGCACGGTGGCGAATCGATTCATTCGGTTCCTCTTCAACACTTTGCTCTACAGCGGCAATTGTTTCTTCGGTGCGCACTGTTCGACGTCTCTGCGGATGCGTATTATTACATAGAGTAAACGTAGTGCGAAAACGATCCATGGTTAACCGAATTAATTGCTCTGATGGACGATTATGTCGACCATAAAATGGACGGAGCTTGCGGTAAACTTCGCGAACTGAACCATTATTTTCGAAATAAATTTGAACGATTTGCAAGCGTTGTTCTTTTGTCAACCTGTTCATGATGAAATGGCAAACCAAACTAAATATTAATCACTTGACAGCTGACAAAATGGCCGCCAGTTAAAAAAGTGATGCCAACTTAAAGTTCTATACCTCAATAAAAAACACCCTTTATAATATTTTAAGCACCTTGACTACCAGGCGATGAGTTCCGAATTCAAATTTTGGCCGGAGAAGCCAATTTATATACAAACAAACATTTTTCTGATGTCTATGTCAAGCACACGTAAGTTAAATAATTAATGAAATACAATTACTACATTAAATTAAATTCATCTTGTTCCAACTTGAAATAACTTTGATTCAACATAAATCTTTATTTTGATTTTAAAAGTACGTAAATGTTAAATCAATATGAAATAAAATTATCTCAAAGGAATTTTTTTTTTTTAATTATTATAAATCATTTTACCTTAACATGAAACACATATCTATAAGCGAAATCGTTGCCGAAAAAATTAGATTTTGTCAAAATCGACTTCAAATCTAATTGAACTTAGAGATACAACTATGGTTTTTCTTCAAGTTTGTAATAAAAAAGCAGGCTTTGTTCTTAAAAAGGTATATGAATTTGCTAGATTGCAGTTAGTTGGTTGTAGTTTTGGGAAATTTTCTGTTAATGGGTTTTGTTTTGGATAAAATAATGATAAATGTAAAAAAAGAACTTTGTTTAAAAGGTATAGATTGTCATAAAGATTTTTTATTGAAATCTGCTAGATTTTGTGCAAGTTTAAATGCTACAATTAAAGTAATAATAATTGTTAATTACACTGTGATAGTTTTTGACCCGAAAAAAAATTAACTTCGATGAATCCTTTTCCAACTATTAGGGGAGAGTCCCCTGAGTGCGACAGTACATTTGGAAGTGTCAGATTGGCGCCAGTTTTTGAGAAATCGGTATATATCCATTTTTCATTGATATAGGTAAGTCTGCGCTATTTAAAAAAAAATTTATTCGACTGTATTAGTTTTTTTTTGCTTCTTAACTTTCTTTTACGGAATGTTTTGACTTTTTTTTTAAATTTCACGTAATTTAAACCATTACTGTCATTCAAAAGTAACGATTTTTGACCATTTTTTCAGGTTTTTTAGCCATCTTATAAAGATTTTCCTAGCATAGGCCTCAAGTTAAGCTTCAAAATCAAAATATTGGACTTTTATTTATTTTTTTCTTTTTTTTTTTCTTGGATGATAAAAATTAGCAAGATATGTAACGGTCATTATTAAATTTTTATTATTATTATTATTATTTTTTATCTTTTCTTATTTATATTAAACGGATGTTGTTTGGAAATTTTTAAATTATATTTGAATTTTTTTTAGTGCTGACGTAATGGGTTTTTTTATTGAGGTATAGAACTTTAAGTTGGCATCACTTTTTTAACTGGCGGCCATTTTGTCAGTTGTCAAGTGATTAATATTTAGTTTGGTTTGCCATTTCATCATGAACAGGTTGACAAAAGAACAACGCTTGCAAATCGTGCAAATTTATTTCGAAAATAATGGTTCAGTTCGCGAAGTTTACCGCAAGCTCCGTCCATTTTATGGTCGACATAATCGTCCATCAGAGCAATTAATTCGGTTAACCATGGATCGTTTTCGCACTACGTTTACTCTATGTGATAATACGCATTCGCAGAGACGTCGAACAGTGCGCACCGAAGAAACAATTGCCGCTGTAGAGCAAAGTGTTGAAGAGGACCCGAATGAATCGATTCGACACCGTGCACAGCAATTGGAGCTTTGTCCATCAACTTTATGGAAGATTTTGCGCAAAGATCTTGGCTTGCGACCTTACAAGATCCAGCTTGTGCAAGAATTAAAGCCGCGAGACCATGCAATGCGTCGTGATTTTGGTGTATGGGCCGAAAATGAGATTGATCTCGATGCTGATTTTCATCGCAAAATTTTGTTCAGTGATGAGGCTCATTTTTGGTTGAATGGCTACGTCAACAAGCAAAATTGCCGCATTTTGAGTGAAGAGAATCCACATGAGACCCTTGAGTTGCCATTAGATCCACAAAAACTGACTGTTTGGTGTGCTCTATGGGCTGGTGGAGTCGTTGGGCCATACTTCTTCCGAAATAATGCTGGAGAGTCAGTTACCGTTAATGGAGACCGGTATAGAGCCATGATAACCGACTATTTTGTTCCCGAATGGGATGGCATGAATGTGGATGAGTTGTGGTTCCAACAAGACGGCGCTACATGCCACACAGCGCACGTCACAATCGATTTATTGAAGGAAACATTCGATGAGCGCATAATTTCGCGGAATGGACCTGTCAATTGGCCACAAAGATCGTGTGATTTGACACCATTGGATTATTTTCTTTGGGGATATGTGAAGTCGCTCGTCTACGCCAACAAACTAGAAACGTTAGGGGACTTGGAAGCCAACATTCGTGGCGTTATTGCCAACATACGGCCCCATATGCTCGAAAAAGTGGTTGAAAATTGGACCTGTAGAATTGGCTTTATTCGAGCCAGCCGCGGCGGCCACGTGCCCGAAATCATATTTAAACATTAATGGCATAAAATTATCCTTCCAATAAAGCCAAATTGATGGACATTAAAACGATTTTCTTGTGTTTTATTTCAATTCGAAGTTCTATACCTCTAAAAAACACCCTTTACTTCCAATGTAAATTAATAGGAACTTTAATTAACCACTGAAAGAAGTAAACTACATTTAAGTGCAACTTAAACTTAAGTGGCAATTAGCTAAGTGACATTTAATTGAAAAGTCAATTGTTGGACGTAAATAAAGGCTCAGTTAGCCGACTGTAATGTATTGTAACTGTAACGTAGAAAACAGCTGATCGATATTTTTATATGTAAAGTAGGTTACGTTGCATTACATCTCTATAACCATTTTCATTACTTTTCACATAACAATATCGATCAGCTGCTTCCTACTGTTGCAGTTACATTACATTACAGTCGGCTAACTGAGCCTTAAGCCACGTTCAAGCCATATACACAATGTGCGAGCTTTTAACAACGAGTTTTGTGCTTTTACACAGACGAGAGCACAACAGCCAACCAGATGTCGGCGAAAAAAAGTTTGCTGCTTACTTTGCAAAGAAACAAGAACAAATTTTAAGAGCTTTCAAAGCTATATATCCCAAATGAAAATGTCAGTGTTTGTGTGTTTGGACGTAGCTGGTATACATTACCATATTATAATACATTTGCACTAAAAAATGTGTACATATATAAATCTGAAATTGGCATCAACTAACACTACAGTAGCACAAACACAAGAACGTGGACAGTGATGGTGTGTCGGACTTTGTTGTTTTTGGAAAAATATTGTTGGCCTATTGTTATTATAGATTTAGAATTCTCAACAATTTTATGAAAGTTTTTCTATAACCATTGAGCTTTTGTAAGTTTTTTGTACATATTGTGGTTGAACTCTACTGATGAATCGCTTAAGCAGCAATGAAATGCATGTAGAAGTGCTGAAGCAACAATAAAACAATATTTATTTTGTAAATTGTATACACAAACATAAACATCGTTGACTTTATATAGAAAGGCCCCCTAACTCATAACTTTTTTTTTTTTGAAATCGTGTTTTTTATATTTCGATAGAAATGAGAAATTCCTATTTAAATAAAAAATAATGAGTTGAGGCCTTTCTATATTAAGGTAACGATATAATATTATTCGCTAAGTAAATAAGCAGATATAATTAAAAACAAAAGATGCACAGTTGCACTGAAACTCTATTTTAAACTTTTAATTTTTATGAGAAATTTTTCTTACCAAAAGGATTATGTGTATACCAAAACATTTCAACTAATTAAAGTTACGTTTGTCATAAAACAGCCACAGCAGTCTCTTCAACTAAGTGATATTATGACTAGAAATAATTATACGACTTGTATTTTTTTTTTTTTTGTCTTCTTCTGTGCATTTGCCTATTACAGGTATGTCTGCAAATGCTTTCCCCTTTTTTATGAGAGGGAAATACACAAGTACCAAAAATAAAAAGTTGTGCTAAATCACATAATTGACATTATTCTAGTAATTGTATGATAATTTAGTTTCTGTGTTTCGCTGTAAGTTTTAATGCACGCTCAACAAAAAAAAAAATAAAAAATAAACACACATACACATGCATAGGCAAGCACACGCATGCACTCACTATCTACTGTGCAGAGTGGAGATTGTTGGGGAGTAAAAACAAATTTTCTAGTTGCTTCTGGCAGATGAATTTAAGTATGGCAAATAAAGTTAGTTTCTAGGTACGATTGTTTGAGGATGTAATAGAGTATATATGTTATAATTTGCTAAACTAAATTAGGTTGATATAAGAAAAGTTTCATGTATGATGAAGGATTTTTTTTTTTTTTTATTTACAAAGGAGACAGAAAGGAGAACTTTTAAGTCGTTTCAATTTATTTAGATTTTGAGTTTCACTGTTGAGATTAAATTTTATATTTAAAACTAGTAGAAACTAGAGTTTGCTTTAAGGGCATATTTTAAGTAAATTAATCAAATTAGCGAAAATTTTTGAGATCGCCCCTAAAAGCAGGCTATACTTTTCACACAAGTTTATATTCATATATTATCAGAATGCACTTATTGGTTTATTTTATTATTTTTTTTATTGACAAAAGGGGGGTCTAACCTTCGCTTTCGATAGCCAGCTTATTCGATCACTGATTTTAGTTTGATATTATGGCATTCGATATCGAACCATATTATTGCATTGTTCGATAGCGAATGCCTTAATCGCAAACTGAAAAAACAACGATTAGACACCAGTAGTGCGATTCAGTAACTTTTAACGATCCGACAATTGTAACTTTTGTCTATACATTTTGTCGCTTGCAATAAGGATTGTGTGATTCCGTAACTTCTTTTTAACGATAGTAGGCAGCTGATATCTTCTGTTGATTTTTGACAATAAAATTAACAGCACATAAATTATTGTCGCTTAAATAACGACACAATTGACATTAACCTACAGCGAATATCGTTAAAAGTGTTACAGAATAGCAAATTCGATAAATTTTCGTTATAATTATTTTAACAATGCGATTATCGTTAAAAAAAAACTTAGTGAATCGCTCTACGTAACTCTACTAATACTCAGTCTTTTCCAAATACACAAAAGTGACAAGTGAATTGTATAAAATTATAATTTAAAATCGTTAGAGCGAAATAATAATTCATCAAAATCTATTAAAAAAAAGAAATTCCATTTTAATGTAAATATTACCTAAACTCTTCGAACACAAAAAGGGGGGAAAACAAGCACTTTATAAAACAAAATATTAGAGTAACATAAATAAATTTAAAAAAAATGTCATATGTTGAAAACCAAACGGAAAAGGGAGAAAAATGCCTATCAATAAACATGTCTACACATAAGAAAACTTTTGTATTTAAATCCACAGGGAAAGGAAAAAAGAGTTCTTAAACAAAAGGCGTGAAAAGGTGTGATTAGATATTTGAATCAAGGCACATATAAAAGACTGTGTCTACAGGAATGTAGCATAATGTGAAACAATTTACTCATGCATATTTTTCACTGTATGAAAATGGTAAATGTAATTGCTTATAACGTATGCAAACCACAATATCAAGCTATTATCAAATACATTTGAATAATCACATAAGTAAAAAAAACAGCTTATGCCAATAGAACAAGCTTATTTATGCACATACACACGTATTTGCATGAAAATGACATAAACAACATATTTTATACATACATTTATTATACATATTTTATATTAACTGTCAGTTGATGACTGGCTTCCAAACAGCTTGCCATCTTTAACCACAACCCCAGGCATAACTTCATCCCTTGCACACATTGTGTAGGCCTAATCTTAAGAAAGTAATCACTCAAAACTCAAACAACAATCATTCAACATCTTCCTCATACACGCTTACACACGCACACTGAAACTTAAGTATTACTTTCCGCTATTATTTTATAAACGTCACACCACCAGCCTCCACTACGAGTGCACACAACCAACAATCAAATCAGCCAGCCATAAAGGCAGCATCCTGCCACACACAGACACACACCCACACGCTCTCAAGTACATAAAACCAACATCTTTGCCATGCCTCGTCTGGCAGGCGGCTTATATGACTTATTGGCATTTAAATGTTACGAATAAAGAAGGTAAATTTTTGTAATGAGGATTTTTTTTTCTTTTTGTTGATAGACAGAATTGCTGTTTTTGTAACAAATACCTTTTCACTTTCATTTTAGAGAATTAAGCAAATTTTTAAAGGTTTTCTTTTCTACCCACCTTCGCCCACATCTCACACCTTCATAGACAAGCTTTCCTTTACATTATTTTAAAATTGATAGACATTGATGGAATTGCTTCATAGAAAAGCAGATTTTTTTTCGTATGCAAAATATATTTTATTAACAAAAGAATGTGTTATTTTTTAGGGTGAGGGCAAACGATATTAACTTGTTTTGGTATGCTGGGTGGATAATTGTATCCGTTTCCTTTTGTTGGGCATGAAATAAATTCTTATGTCATTTGCCAGCACATAAAATGTTCGGCACTGTGCTAGAAGGGAGAGACGTTCTGTTTGTTTAAGGCTAGAATTCACCGCACAATAGTGCGATTTTTTATAAAATACAACTCTGGTATGATGGACAAAGATCAGTATTGTATTTTTTCGTAATTCGCAAAATTGTGCACGATACTGAGTCATGGCCTTTAAGCAGACCAATATATATTTTTTTTATTACTCCAGAGGCCAAACCACTCCGTCTTATAAGGAGAATCAGAAAGAAATGGATAGAAGAAAACTATATGATCTTGTCCGAAAAATTTAAATCTTTATTAATAGAAATCAAATGGTGTCCGTTGGTAATCACATCACTTAAGAGCGGCTGCACCGGTTTCTCTCATTTTTGTCACAAGCCAATTTAAGTTTTAACGGAAAGAAAAATTTAACACGCCTACTATTACGCCCACATTATTTAATTTATTTCAAATAGGAGAACAACTGGACCGATTTGTGTTATTTTTGTTTAATATGCGTACGAATATAAAGAAAGAGTTGTCAGGAGTGAACAAATGGGCGTGACTACTCCCATACATAGCAAATATTTATTTTAAAATATCTTGGGAACTAGTACGGAGAAACACCAGAGATTTTGTAGAAGTTACTGCCTTAACATTATAACTTGTTAAAAAAGAAAAAGTCACAATAAAATAAGTGGGCGTGGCTGCACCCATCTAAACATTTTGTGTTTTGAAATATCTTTGCAGCTAATGCAGCAAGAATTTTAAAATTTTGTGCAAGTAACTATTTTGAAAATGTGCGCTATCTTACAAAAAAAAAAGTTGCAATTGGGCATAAGGGTGTGGCACTTCCCATATAGATAAAATATTTGCTTTGCTATATCTGGTAAAATAATATATGGTGAACATTAAATTTTTTAGAGATAAATTTGTTGATATTGCGCATTTCATGTGGAAACACTATCAGAATTGCAAAAGTAGGCGTGATAACTCTCATATAGTGCACAATTTTTGTTTGTCTTCAAAAATAATACCAGATGCTGATATGCATACAGCGTATTACAAATGGTCTAGAAGGAACATTCTTATACTACTCTTTTTAATGCCCAAAGTTGGCGTGGCAGTTAGCATATAGAAGCAACCTTTACTTCAAGGTATCTTGAAAGCCAAAACACTCAAAATTTTACAAATTGTTTGTATGCAGTAAGGCCAATCACTAGAATTTTATGATAATAAAACCAAAAGAGAGTACTAAAAAGTTTAAAATAATTAAGATTCAGTTACATAAAACAGTTTTATATGTGTTACATATAATGCTTAATTCTAAAGCCAGTTTAATTTTTTATTTTTTTTTTATTTTTTATATGTTTGTGCTGAATATTCGAGCTTGAGGTCACTTTTTGAATAAATATTAATTAATATTTTATTTTTTCAATATTTCGTCACTCCGTCGTATGTCTTTTTCAGGGATTGTTTAAGTTTTATTTTAAAAACGTTAAACAATTTTAAATTTTTTGCATTTACCATTGTTTAATGTTTGAAAAAATAAAATAAAAAATTAATATTTATTCAAAAAGTGACCGCAAGCTCGAATATTCATCACAAACATATTAATATCAAATAAGGTCGAAAGAAGATAGATATATATAAAAATTTTTAATTTTTTATTATTTTTTTATATTTTTACGGGTATGGTGAGGCCCAATTCGGCACGTATTAGTGTCCGCCCCTTCACTAAGTTCAACATTGCGTCGCTTCCAGATCGCCAGATGTGAGGCATGTTTAGTAAAAATCGGTCGGGTATAAGCTGGTGAAATATAATATTAATCTTCAATGGGCATGGCCCGCCCACTTTGTTAAGCACAAAATTAAAGCATTCTAAGGGGCGAAACTCTTTGCCAAGTTTCGTGGGAATCGGATAAGTAAAATTGCATATGTGTAATTTAATACCAACCCATTATGGGCACATCCCCGCCCACTTTTTTGAACACAAGATAAAGTATTTTTTAGAGTTCAAGGTGTGTGACACAATTCGTAAAAAAAACTATCAAGTATAATCACGTGATATCTAAATTTTAAAGGGTGTGGCTCTGCCCACTTTTTTAATGCAGGATTGAGTATTTTTCAGAGCCCAATGTGTGTGCCAACTTTCGAAGAAATTACTTAAGTACAAGCGCATGAAATATTATAGTAAAATTTAATGGGCGTGACATCGCCCACTTTTTTTGAATGCAAGATTTTTTCTTTTTTTAGCTCAGGGTATGTGCGAAGTTTCGTAAAAATTGGTTAAATAGAATCGCGCGAAATATAATATTAAGTTTTAATAGGCGTTACGCCGCCCATTTTTCCAACTTCGTGTTATAACGAGAGCCCAATGTTTTGGGTAAGTTTCGAAGCAATCGTGAAAGACAACATAAAATATAAAATAAAAAATTAGCGGGCGTGTTCCCTCCCAATTTTTTTTACAATGGGACAAAATGGAAGCTAGACCCTCTCAGACTAAAAATTAATTTTTAAATATTCTAAAACGTACCGAGTTATTAAGTAACAATGTCAAAAAGTAAAGACTAACTGATAACCTCCTAATTTTTTTTTTTTTTTTTTTTTTTTTAATCGATTAAAACTAGTCATTGACATTAAAAAAAATTTCCATTAAATAATCGGAAATTAGAATGTACGGGGAGGGGAATTGCCATAGAATTGTTGCTGGAAATATGTATTTATAACAACAATATTATGGTTGAACGATGAACGATTTAATTTCACGTAGGATACAGAAAATACCCGAACAGCTCCAAAGATAACTCGTATTTATTTAACACTTTTGTAAAAATGCAAACACTGCAACATTACTTGCGAAAATTTTATGTTTATGGCAGTATAAGAAGATATTTCTATCGTCTTCTTTTCTCTTGCTTATTAATTTAAAAAATATAAGCCTTGTTTAAAGCTGGGCTCTGGTGCCTGCAAAGATTTGATTTTTTTCAAGCTCAATTATGTTTTAGCTGCACTTTAAATCGTTTTCTAATTCTATAAAAAACTAACGAAAGTGTTTAATGTCCTTTAAAATCCTTTTAACAAATACGTACAAACATCATGTTTGCTTAAATGACATTTTAGTATTTTTCCATAAAACCTTTTAAATATTTGATGAAGTCATGTTTATAAATATGCTGAAGACATTTTAACATTTTTAATTTAATTTTTTTTTTAATTCTTGGCATAAATAAATTTGTAAGTACTAACTAAATGTATTCCAACTAATTTTCATTTAATGTTAAATGCAAAAAACTGACAGATATTAAAAGAAAATCTTTTGTAGCTTAACATTATTTAAACAAATTAATGATGAAAAAACTTACAGTGTGTGTATATTTTTGGTTGCTTGTTTATTTTGATTTAAGAGTTGTAAATTTTGATTTTTTGTTTTTGTTCCCAGGAAATTTCAGATTCAAATATGACAGCTACTGCTACACTTATTTGTATTAGCTGAAAAGAGAGAAATAGATTGAAGTGATTAATAAACCGGTTACAATAATTCTATTGAAATTAAATAAAATTTTTAGCTGAGATAACTTAAGCGTCAGTCACAAATATTTTCAATAAAGCGAATTTGTTTTACATCCCTTTAAATCTATACCCCCTTATGCAAAAAAATATTTTACTTTAGCTTTAAAGTTCATAGTAGTTGATAAGCACTTTAAGGCTAACATAGCTTTATTAAAAAATCATATGCAAAAGACAACTTTAAATATTTTGTGATTTAATAATAAATACTGGTAACACCACCGTGTTCAACAACCACTTCACAGCTTATGATGTACAAAATTGAATACAATTTCATTCGGGTATTCAAATATTTTTTTTATTTTATTAAATAAATTTTTATTATCTTGAATTAAAGCAACCTAATTTAAAAATATGAGCTTCTGACTTAATAGGAAAACAGTTAAATACAACCATGAAGTAAAAGTAAAAAAATGTGAAAAATTATCACAATTTGTTTTATTCGAATGAAACGAGTATTTGAATATCCAGCTTTTTTCGATTTGTTTTGATTGTATGTACATCACTAAAACATTTTTGTATAATTGTATTTATTTTAATATTTTTTTATGGATTTTGCTATGTATTTCGAAGCAGTCGGATAATTTGGTGATGTTTCCCATTACATGACAGAAATAATAAATTTAAGATAAGAGCAGGCACTTCTAGCTTCATTTTCAGATGTAACATGAATCAGTATGTGCTATATTAGTAAAAATATTTGAGGTACAAAATACACATTTTGGAAATATCAACTTAAAGTAGCCTTAACAAACGTGGGTGCCTACTTTAGAATTTTTATACAATAATTTTTTTAGAATACAACTTTACTTAACATTGCTTGGCAAAGCTTTATTAAGTTTTTTTGCATAAGACCCATAATCTTTAAAATTTTACGCTTACAGTGTCTTAACTTTTCATGAAAAGTAAATTTAATTTAATTTTAATTTAGTTTATTACTAAGCAAAAACCTTAAGCCTTAAATTAACTATTAAATGGCAAAAATATAAGAAACCAGCAACAGCAATAAATAAATTAAATTAATATTTTAACTAGACAAACAATAGATATTTAAATGAAAACTTATGACAAAATAATTATGGTTTCACAATGAAAACACAAGACAAATACAGCCGCAATTATTACAATTATGAATTGCGAAGGGAGGTCTATTTGAGTGTGTGTCTGAGGTTCTAACAAAACAAAAGATATCGATGAGCAATATATCAATAAAATAAACAATACATTGAAATGAACCACCGACAGACTAACAGACAAACGTACACATGTACATACCAGTACATACATATCTATGAAATATGTACAAACTCAACAGGAAAGTATAAAGAGAAAAATAAATAAATTTCAAGCATGATTTATGACTGACAAGTATTATTATAAATTTATGACCAATACGAAAAATACAAAGAAATTTCAATTGAAGAAAATACACGAGCCGATCGAAAGTTGTGCAGGATGTTCCTATAAGACGACTCATGGTAGAATTAGTTCATTCGTTCGTGTTAGTTTTGAAGTTGTCGTATCGTTTAAGTCTGGATGTCAGTTAATAAAAACGTGAAACTGCCAGCGAAAGTGTCAGCTGTTACTGTATTTCTTCTTGTTTTATACGTGTGTGTGAGAGAGCAGTTGACGTTTGCCACGTAAAAATCTATTTTCTGTAAATTTCTACCTCACATACATTACGATAAATATTAACTGCCTTATTCATAAAAAATATTTCCGGTTTATTAAGCGCTTATTTGACACATTTGAGCTGTTAGGACAAGTGAGTGATGTGAAGAATATAATTCGTGCAAGTTGCTCAACAACAACTTATTCTGATTGCTGTTATAGCCCATAGTTTTGGGGAAAACACAGTTTGTCAATTTCTCATCGATCTTTGCAAAACTATTTTTAATGATCGGAATTGGAAGATATTGATGTGGACAACGTTTGTTTTCCACAAAACAGCACACAGTTGGAGCTTTTAGCAAAAATGGAAATAATTCTGCAGTTACTGAACGGGTGGTTGTTATAAAATACTACACAGAATTGAAGGACATTCTACAGACTTAAAGTTTTTAATTTCAACAAGACTCCAAGGTTGCCCACCTTTAGTTAATGATGTTTATGGTCTCATGAAAAAGATTTTTTTCAAGTAGATTTTTCTATAAAAGAGTAAAATATTTATGGATTTCCACTAAAAAAGATTAGTAATTTGAGGAAAAAAATTTTTACCAACTTTGGAGCCACCGTTTTCACTGAGAAGTCAAATCGTATTCGATTTGCAAAACGAAACTTTTCTTGCATCAAAAACATATATTGTTTAAATTTCAAAAATAATATTTGCTGTAAAAATCTCGATTTAGTTAGTAATATTTTAAAAAAAGTAGATTTTTCGTTTTTTTTTTTTTTTTTTTTTTTTTGGAGAAAAATTTGTGTTATGTCAAACTCTATGTTTAAATTTATTTAAAAGATAATAGTGTAAGAAATATTACATAGAAATTTTTTGTTTAAAGTTTTCGTTATTAAATGAACCATATCGTTTTGAAATAGACATATTGTTGATATAAATATAAATATGAAATTTTGAGGCCTGTTTTCTCAAATTCCGAAGCTGCAACAAAAAAATGTATTATACCACCTTAAGACGTGATATGTTTTTAAATATTCCCAAAAATATTATATGCGCCCGGCGAAAAATAAGAAAAATACTCAAACAAAAAATTAAAATCCCATTTTTGAGATTTCTCAAAACTTCTCTGGGAATTGCCGCGAGCTCAGAATAAAATCTGAAGAAAAGTAAGACAAATACACATAAAAACTTAAAAAACTTAAAAATCCCATTTTTAGGATTTCGCAAAATTTCTTTGGAAATTGCCAGGAATTCAGAAAAACATATTAAAAATATATTAAAATAAAAATAAGCTCAAAAAACTAAAAAAAAACCCATTTTTAGGATTTCACAAAATTTTTTTGAGAACTCAGAAAAAAATCTAATTTGTTTTTATTTTATTTGCATTAACTATATAAGTTTACATGTGAGAATTTTGAGCCGAAAATATTGTTGTGTTCGATTTGTGCAATTAATTTTTAATGACAAAAAAAATTATATTTATTCAATAAACATTCCTTTTGGTGTACTTGAAGCGAACTGCATGTGCTGATATAAGGGTACACAGGTTTTAAGTGTCCTGGAGGTCTACTGTGTAATTCGAAACTGAAGAAGATGATTTCGAATTTGTATGCTCATAACATGTTAATTCGAAAGCAATTTCTTTCGTTTCGAATTACAGAATAGAAGATCCCATGGAAATTGCAAATAAGCTCGTCTATCACTATTTATGTGTGAGTTTCCTATGATTGTTGCTTAAAAGTAAACGTACAAATAAACATATCAATCCTGAATTTTATTCTGACCTCGTGGCATATTCATTACGAATCATATCATGATAGCATATTCGATAACACGCCATACATATAAAAATTTATTCGACGGCACACTTCTCCCTCATTAATACGAATTCCAAAGAAACTGATATGTTTGGTCATCCAGATTTGGAGTCGACTAAATCAAAAAAAAATTTATAATAATAATAAATTAAAAGAAATATTATTAAATTTTAGAAATTAAACATTAATTTTTAAGCTATTGCATAGCTTTTATCGCAGGCTTTGAGGGTGTCGACCGAATCAAGAAATTTCGTAAAGAAAATTGAAACCTAACCCCCTGTTTGTGTAAAACGTTTGAGTTAAAAATCTTGGTGTTTTCGTAATAGACTAAAGGAAACTTGTACAACTTTTCTTTAATCTATTACAGAAACGCCAAGATTTTTAACTCAAACGTCTTACACAAATAGGGGGTAAGACTATTTTTATTGGAATCGCCCAGCGTATGTTAACCCCTAAAGTATGCTATTGATTTCATTAACATACAGTATTGCTAGAACAGATTTTTACATGTAGGAAAACACAATGTGGCGTACTTAAGAGCAATCGTGGTTGACAAAAAATGATAAACACAAACAAACAGACAATTCGTAGGTTTTTTATTTTAAAAAATAAATTTGCATAAGTCGATCAAAAAAATGCTAAGCAATAAATAGCCTTACCGCGTCAGCCCTCGAGTGCCACATGTATTTTTTTTTATTTTTTTTTATAAAACGTTGCCGACAACACGTGCGTGTAGCCGAAAAACACGACTGCGTGTACACAACTATGCATGTGATTGATGAGTTTATTTGATGGTCTCCAGGGCACTTTAATGAATTTGAGAGAGCACACGTGCAGGTGAGAAAGTAAATGGCAAATATTAGCAGTATCTTAGTTTTCCTAAAGGCTGATTTTAAATCATTTTCAATCTTTTAATATACATATGTGTTCAAAAATAATTAAGCATTTTCTATTGGGCCTTTAAATTATTCACCAGGACCATTTGCCTAAGTATGCTATCAATTACTAAGAATTGAGTTGAATACATGCACATGAGGTCATACGCAGTAACTCATCCGTTTCCCTATAACTAAAACTCTCAAGGACATACATACATACGAGTATATGTCATTAAGCACACACGTGCAAACACACACTTACTTAGGAAAATACATATTAATTCAATTGAACATTACACTTACACTCACATTATATTATATTTAATTATTGTAAAAAGGACATGACAAGACATGTGATTTTTTGTTATTGAACTGAATTTAAGCATTTAGTCAAAAAAAAATTAAAAAAATATGAATTAAATAAATTATAACAAAATATTGCATTTATTTAAAAGAGTTGTAACAGAGCAATTTCTTAAAACATACTGCAGGTGTAGAAAATCCTTAAAACATTTGAGAACTGTGCATATATGTAAATGCAAATGTCCCTCGTTGGGTTGTGCGACAAAGCAACAAGCCATGAAAGGAAGAAACTGAAAACGTATCAAAAGTAGAAGTAGTTGTAGCAAAAGCACGAGGAAAATGTTATTAATTATAAATTGAATATATGAATATAAATGTATACTTGTCGTCTATTTGAGCGTATGTGTGCGTATTCGTGTGTATGTATTTGTGCGTGTTAGTGCAAGTAGTTTCCGCACACATTTACACCGTTTTATAATAATATTCCACCGCACGCTTTAATTCATTATGTGTGCGGTATGTGATACGAGGGTTACTACCCAGCAGAAGGAGAACTTTCAAAGAATACTTGTACGGCGGCAGTTTTATTATTTTGTCTTAGAATACCTGCTACATAACGGGTGTGTTTTTTAGAGGTATAGAACTTCGAATTGAAATAAAACCCAAGAAAATCGTTTTAATGTCCATCAATTTGGCTTTATTGGAAGGATAATTTTATGCCATTAATGTTTAAATATGATTTCGGGCATGTGGCCACCGCGGCTGGCTCGAATAAAGCCAATTCTACAGGTCCAATTTTCAACCACTTTTTCGAGCATATGGGGCCGTATGTTGGCAATAACGCCACGAATGTTGGCTTCCAAGTCCCCTAACGTTTCTGGTTTGTTGGCGTAGACGAGCGACTTCACATATCCCCAAAGAAAATAATCCAATGGTGTCAAATCACACAATCTTGGTGGCCAATTGACAGGTCCATTCCGCGAAATTATGCGCTCATCGAATGTTTCCTTCAATAAATCGATTGTGACGTGCGCTGTGTGGCATGTAGCGCCGTCTTGTTGGAACCACAACTCATCCACATTCATGCCATCCAATTCGGGAACAAAATAGTCGGTTATCATGGCTCTATACCGGTCTCCATTAACGGTAACTGACTCTCCAGCATTATTTCGGAAGAAGTATGGCCCAATGACTCCACCAGCCCATAGAGCACACCAAACAGTCAGTTTTTGTGGATGTAATGGCGTCTCAAGGGTCTCATGTGGATTCTCTTCACTCCAAATGCGGCAATTTTGCTTGTTGACGTAGCCATTCAACAAAAAATGAGCCTCATCACTGAACAAAATTTTGCGATGAAAATCAGCATCGAGATCAATCTCATTTTCGGCCCATACACCAAAATCACGACGCGGCTTTAATTCTTGCACAAGCTGGATCTTGTAAGGTCGCAAGCCAAGATCTTTGCGCAAAATCTTCCATAAAGTTGATGGACAAAGCTCCAATTGCTGTGCACGGTGGCGAATCGATTCATTCGGGTCCTCTTCAACACTTTGCTCTACAGCGGCAATTGTTTCTTCGGTGCGCACTGTTCGACGTCTCTGCGGATGCGTATTATCACATAGAGTAAACATAGTGCGGAAACGATCCATGGTTAACCGAATTAATTGCTCTGATGGACGATTATGTCGACCATAAAATGGACGGAGCTTGCGGTAAACTTCGCGAACTGAACCATTATTTTCGAAATAAATTTGCACGATTTGCAAGCGTTGTTCTTTTGTCAACCTATTCATGATGAAATGGCAAACCAAACTAAATATTAATCACTTGACAGCTGACAAAATGGCCGCCAGTTAAAAAAAATGATGCCAACTTAAAGTTCTATACCTCAATAAAAAACACCCATTACATCAAGTCTTCTTGCTCCAGTTTTGATTTTATACTGAGAGAGAGAGAGAGAGAGATATATATATGTATATACAAACCAGCGTTAGCATATGTGAAGTTTTATCTTATTTTTGAAGTTTTTCGGGATGTAATACGACTAAAAGATTTCTTTGTTGAAAATAAGATTTTTGAGACTTTTAGTATATTATTTAAGGTCTTCTTGACTAAAGTACTGACATGTTTTCTTCTCTTCTTCATCAAAAGTATGAATTATATGCGTACATATATTTATCTTGTGCATGTTCTACTCAGTAAATATTTTTTGTTATTTATCATTACGTTTCTTAGTTCATTTGAAACAAAATAAATTTTTCCTGAATTTGAATTAGGTAAAACAAATGCAATAAACTTTGAGTAAAATAACTAAAAAAAAAAAAAGATTTTTAATGAGAAAAAAGATTTTTTTTTTGTTTTTGAGAAAATAAATATGGCAACGCTGATACAAAGGGAATTTATTACTGTCCCATCTCTCCCATACAAAATAAAAACCAGGGGTCGAATCGTTACATTCGTGAACGTATAACTCGTCACGTAAAAACACAATTTTTGGATTATGACATACGTGAAGGTATTGAAATTCCATTCAGTTTATACGATTGACGTATCATTTAATTTGTTTTCGTACGATTGCCGATACGATCACGTATGTAACGATTTGAAGCCAGATCTTACAGTCACTAAATCTACTCTTTCAATCACATTAATATCTAATAATTCCTTTACCTTTATAATCGCTAAGATTGTGACAAGTGCTACATATTAGATCCTTCGCTGAAGACTTCAAAACTCTTGAAAATACTATACGCTTGAAACTGAAAGTCATTTTCAGGTGTTATTAATAAAAAAATGTCCGGTAAAAGTCTATCTCAGCATGAACAAAATAGATTAAGGCTCTTGCTTCGAGACCAAATTGCTTTAAAATTCTTGTTTTGCAAGTTTACCTTGACATCAGTGAGACTGACTGAAATGACCCTGAATCGAGCTGCCATCCTCCATCCAAGGCCGCCTGTAATGTCAATTTTAACAGAAGTATTGTACAATACTTACGAACAACATTTTTTTAATTCGTGAAGCGTAACGGAAATAAAAAAGAAGAGATGTTTCTAAGGACGCCCTGTTAGAGCTATATAAAACACAAACTTATAAAAGTTTCAATTTAATTCCCATTTTTCCTCCATATGATTAATGTATTGTTTGTGGCCGGCGGGGACTGTTAGCCTATCGGCTTCGTTCTCTGGTCTGCGCTCTTGTGCAAAAACAATACAAAAACAAATTGAGCAATCGTTCTGATTGTTTTTGTTTTGTTTTTATTTCACTCACTTCAAAGAACGAAATAAAACAAAATCAAACACTTTTTTTCATTTATTTTGGTACTCTTTTTTTAAGTACAAAGAAATCAAAACAAAAATAAATATATAACTATAATAGTGTCGATTGTTTTTGTTACGAAAATCACGTGTCAGCGCCATAAAGAGCATAGCTTTAAAAAATCTTATAAGACGTGAATTTTATATTATTGCTTACAAATAATATTTTCAATATTGTGATTTTATTCTCCATAAAGGTGACTCACTGTGCAATAAATGGTGATCCTCGTATAAAGAAATAAATACAAACATACACTTATCTACATTTAGACATATGTACATACATACAAAGCAGTGTTACCATATGTGAAGATTTATCTTATTTTTGAAGTTTTTAGACATGTTAAAACGACAAAAAAGATTTTTTATCTTAAAATAAGATTTTTAAAAATTTTACTTTTGTTACTTTTAATATATATTGAGGGATTTTTTGACCAAACTACTTACAAATTTTCTGATTTGCTTCATAATGATCTTACACATATTCTTTCTATATATTAAATATTTTGTGTTATTTGGCTTTATTTTTAATAGTTCACAGGAAACAAAATAAATTTTAACTCATTTCCATTCGATAAAATAACAAGAAAGATTTTTGGTCACAAAAAAAGTTTTTTTATGCTAGACTTGAAGATTTTTGAACAAATAAATATGGCAACACTGATACAAAGTGAAGTAATGAATCAATGAAATGTGGCAATTAACAAGGTTACGTTTATCTGTATGTTCATAACAACTCCAACATGACGATGAACTTACATATAAATATTTAATATGTGAGAATATTTATTGTATGTCACGCTTGCATGAAATGACATTTAACAAAATAAACAACAACAATTGCTGCTGCAAATAGCCTTGAAGTTGTTGCGTAAAGGTACGGTCACACTTGGCAAATATTTGCTCAAAAAAGCGTAACCACTCAATGTTTGTGAAAAACCATTTGATTCACACAAGTGTTTCTTAAGTTAAACAGTTTCATAAACAACTAATAGACAACGTCATTGATTGCAACATTATTGGAAACTATTTAACTTAACAAACACGTATCTGAATTGAAAGCTTTTTCATTAATATTTTGTGGTCACGTTTTTTGAGCAAATATTTGCCCAAGTGTGACCATCCCCTAAGAAAGAACAACAACCCACAATGTTAAGCAGAGGAACACCATTTACAACAGAAACTTTAAATGTCTGTTAAAGTAAAAAGTTGTATTTTTTTTAGTTTTTTTAAGAGATGGACAGCACGTACTTAAACATAAAATCAATTTCAAAAGCCCGTAGAAAATTATAAAAAAAATTAAACTTAATAAGAAACACTATTTAAAAAAAAATTAATTAAAAAAATAACATTTAGTAAAGACAGCGAAATCAATTATTAAAGCCAATTGATTTATAATAATACGAGTATACAAAACCAGCACGTGCTTAAAAAAAATATCTATTGAAACATCACAACAAGAAAAAACCCAATCCAAAAAAAATAAACTTAATGCTACCCCACCTTAGGACTAAAATAAATAAATTATTACGCTTTTCCACATGTCCACAAACAAAATTGTAGTTCTTTTCTTCAATTAAAATATCCTAAGGGACTCTCGTTTTATCAAAGCTTAAATCAATATACATATGTATGTACATGTTGTGTTCAATTCAAATTATGTTAATTGATTTCCACAAGGAGGTTAAATAGTAGACAAAAAATTATGTCATCAATTGTCATATATTTGAGGGCGATGGAGTGTGTCAATTTATTTACATAAAAATTGTAACAAGATTTTGATCATGCATATAAGAGAAATTATTGAAATTAATAAAAAGCATTTATAGATAGATTTATGTTTACGTAAAAATATTTAACTAAAAACTATTGATAAAATATTTTGCAATAGAAAAAATATTATAGTTTTCCGTGGACAAAAAAAAAATGTTCCGGGTTTTATATTAAAAAGTTATTTATTTCATTTAAAAAATTTTCTGAAAAAAAAACGCTAAGAATTTTTTTCTCCTAAAAATATTATGGAATTAAATTTTTTCATAAAAAAATTAAAGATAAAAAAATTTTTTATAAAAAAAATAATAAATTTTCTACACATATTTCAAATAAAAATATCTTGATTAAAATTTTTCTACAAAAATTATACCTCTAAAAAAAATTTTATTGGAAAAAGTCTGGCAAAAAGAAAACGATTTTACAAAAAAAAATTGTTGATTAAAACATTTTTGTTTAAAGATTCTGTGTTATCTTAAGAAAAATTAGAGATATTTATATATATACATATAAAAAGGTTATTAACTTAAATTTATTCTATAAAAACACTATCGTTTATAACTTTTTTGGATAAATACATTTTCTATATTTCAAAATAAACTAATTTAAACTTATTTGTATTGAAAAATTGTCGGATACAAAAAGTATCGATAGAAATTTTCCAATCGAAAAATTATGAAAAAAAAGTAATCAGGAGTAAAATTTGTAATAAAAAAAATAGTTAATAAAAAAATTTTAAACAAAGCGTTTTTATAAAAAATCATCGATTTAAACATTTCTCGATAAAAATTTTCTATCGATGAACATCAGTAAAATATTTTTCAATGGAAAAATTGTTCATATATTCAGCTTTTCCTATAGAAAGATTACAGCATATGATATCGAGCCTTATTTTCGATTTTATTGTAAGCGATATGTTATCGAAAATCGTGATTTTTATTGAAATTAAAATTTTATGGGACTACCCACAGTTAAGAATTATCAAAAAGCCAACATTTTTGAAAACATAAAAACATATTTGGATATTTAAAAAAAAACCTTCTCCTGAAAAATTTAATTTTTGTCGTTTACGATTAAATCGAAAATAAGGCTAGATATTTTTCTACCGAAAGCATATGGATAGAAATAAATTTCTCTAAAAAAGTTTACGATAAAAAAGTTATGGACAAAAAAATTTCAATATAAATATTTTTCTTACAAAAAGTTATAATCAAAAATTTTTTCTTTAGAATATCTATCAATAAAAAAAAATTTCTGCAAGAAAACTATTCATATCCATACCTATAAAAAATTATGGATTGAAAATTTCGATAAAAATATTTCTCTTTTAAAAACTTATAATAAAATATATTTCTAAAAAAATCGATATAAACATTTTTCTTTCAAAAGCTTAAAATCAAAAATATTTTCTTTAGGATATCTATCGAGAAAATATTTTCCTGTAGAGCAATATATGATAACAAAAAATATTCCTATCCAATAAAAAATTTCGATAAAAATATTTTCTGTTCAAAAACTTATAATGAAAAATCTTTTCTTTAGTATATCGAGCCTTATTTTCAATTTAATCGTAAGCGACAAAAATTAAATTTTTTAGGAGAAGGTTTTTCTTAAATATTCAAATATTTTTTTGTGCTTACGACAAAATTTTTCAGCCCGTATCTTAAAAGTTAGCAAAAATTTTGGCATTTTGATAGTTTTAAACTATGGGTAGGTAGGCCCATTAAATTATAACTTCAATAAAAAAGTTAATTTTCGAAAACATGTCGCTTACGATAAAATCGAAAATAAGGCTCGATATGTATTTATCGATAAACGTTTTTTTTATGTAGAGCAATCTACAATAAAAAAATATTTTTATCCATATCTATAAAAAATTTCAGAAAATATTTATTTTTCAAAATATTATAATAAAAATTTGCCTATACTAAAGATTTCGGTATAAATTTATTTTTTTTTTAGAATGTCTATATTATTAAAAAAATGTTTCTGTAGAGCAATCTACGATACACAACTTTTCCCATAAAAAACTTTTTATATAGGGTGTTTTTTTCAGGGGTATAGAACTTCGAATTGAAATAAAACACAAGAAAATCGTTTTAATGTCCATCAATTTGGCTTTATTGGAAGGATAATCTTATGCCATTAATGTTTAAATATGATTTCGGGCATGTGGCCGCCGCGGCTGGCTCGAATAAAGCCAATTCTACAGGTCCAATTTTCAACCACTTTTTCGAGCATATGGGGCCGTATGTTGGCAATAACGCCACGAATGTTGGCTTCCAAGTCCCCTAACGTTTCTGGTTTGTTGGCGTAGACGAGCGACTTCACATATCCCCAAAGAAAATAATCCAATGGTGTCAAATCATACGATCTTGGTGGCCAATTGACAGGTCCATTCCGCGAAATTATGCGCTCATCGAATGTTTCCTTCAATAAATCGATTGTGACGTGCGCTGTGTGGCATGTAGCGCCGTCTTGCTGGAACCACAACTCATCCACATTCATGCCATCCAATTCGGGAACAAAATAGTCGGTTAGTCGGCTCCAATTGCTGTGCACGGTGGCGAATCGATTCATTCGGGTCCTCTTCAACACTTTGCTCTACAGCGGCAATTGTTTCTTCGGTGCGCACTGTTCGACGTCTCTGCGGATGCGTATTATCACATAGAGTAAACGTAGTGCGAAAATGATCCATGGTTAACCGAATTAATTGCTCTGATAGACGATTATGTCGACCATAAAATGGACGGAGCTTGCGGTAAACTTCGCGAACTGAACCATTATTTTCGAAATAAATTTGCACGATTTGCAAGCGTTGTTCTTTTGTCAACCTGTTTATGATGAAATGGCAAACGAAACTAAATATTAATCACTTGACAGCTGACAAAATGGCCGCCAGTTAAAAAAGTGATGCGAACTTAAAGTTCTATACCTCAATAAAAAACACCCTTTACAACAACCATGATTAAAAAAAAAAAATTGTAAACAGCAGGAGAAACAAAAAAAAAACTAAAAATAAATAAACAGATTCATAGTAAAGTCCCCTTGTTTTTTTTTTTTTTTTGGTAATAAAAGCGTCACTTAAGATCGCAAAAGTGGAAAATTTTGTCAAGGCATGTACATAGTTTAATAGCATTCATAATAATCAATCAAAAACTCGATTTTGAATTTTTTGATAGTTACGCCTTTTTGACATGATGATTTCTCTTTGTAAAAATATACATATAGAATCAGTTAATAAAACAAATTAAAACTGAAAATATTATACCCCAAAATTTTCACTTCAGCGCTAAAGTCAGACAATTTTAAAGTATTTGCTGGCTTGGTGTAAGTGTGAAAGTTTGTTAGCTTGTGGGTGAGAGTGAGTAAAAATAAAATTTGTGGTTGAGTAAATGAGGTCAATTAAAAACTTATTAAATGCATAAGTTCATTTTAACAACAATAATGTTTACACTCAAACCACAAAAATAATATTTAATATGGAATTGAATTGGATTGAATTGAAATGATTCAAATTCGAGTTGGGACTTGTTTTTCTTTTTTTAAGAAGTGAAGTACTTTTTGTGTACACACAAGAAACTTGTGGATATAGAAATTACTTGGTAATTGTTTGTGGAAACACAAAAAAAATGTGTAGAGTAAGAAAATTAATAAATGATTGTGGTTGAAAATAATGATGGTAAATGTTGGTTTCTTATATCTATATGTAAAGGGTGTTTTTTTAGAGGTATAGAACTTCGAATTGAAATAAAACACAGGAAAATCGTCTTAATGTCCATGAATTTGGCTTTATTGGAAGGATAATTTTATGCCATTAATGCTTAAATACGATTTCGGGCATGTGGCCGCCGCGGCTGGCTCGAATAAAGCCAATTCTACAGGTCCAATTTTCAACCACTTTTTCGAGCATATGGGGCCGTATGTTGGCAATAACGCCACGAATGTTGGCTTCCAAGTCCCCTAACGTTTCTGGTTTGTTGGCGTAGACGAGCGACTTCACATATCCCCAAAGAAAATAATCCAATGGTGTCAAATCACACGATCTTGGTGGCCAATTGACAGGTCCATTCCGCGAAATTATGCGCTCATCGAATGTTTCCTTCAATAAATCGATTGTGACGTGCGCTGTGTGGCATGTAGCGCCGTCTTGTTGGAACCACAACTCATCCACATTCATGCCATCCAATTCGGGAACAAAATAGTCGGTTATCATGGCTCTATACCGGTCTCCATTAACGGTAACTGACTCTCCAGCATTATTTCGGAAGAAGTATGGCCCAATGACTCCACCAGCCCATAGAGCACACCAAACAGTCAGTTTTTGTGGATGTAATGGCGTCTCAAGGGTCTCATGTGGATTCTCTTCATTCCAAATGCGGCAATTTTGCTTGTTGACGTAGCCATTCAACCAAAAATGAGCCTCATCACTGAACAAAATTTTGCGATGAAAATCAGCATCGAGATCAATCTCATTTTCGGCCCATACACCAAAATCACGACGCATTGCATGGTCTCGCGGCTTTAATTCTTGCACAAGCTGGATCTTGTAAGGTCGCAAGCCAAGATCTTTGCGAAAAATCTTCCATAAAGTTGATGGACAAAGCTCCAATTGCTGTGCACGGTGGCGAATCGATTCATTCGGGTCCTCTTCAACACTTTGCTCTACAGCGGCAATTGTTTCTTCGGTGCGCACTGTTCGACGTCTCTGCGGATGCGTATTATCACATAGAGTAAACGTAGTGCGAAAACGATCCATGGTTAACCGAATTAATTGCTCTGATGGACGATTATGTCGACCATAAAATGGACGGAGCTTGCGGTAAACTTCGCGAACTGAACCATTATTTTCGAAATAAATTTGCACGATTTGCAAGCGTTGTTCTTTTGTCAACCTGTTCATGATGAAATGGCAAACCAAACTAAATATTAATCACTTGACAGCTGACAAAATGGCCGCCAGTTAAAAAAGTGATGCCAACTTAAAGTTCTATACCTCAATAAAAAACACCCATTATATGTATTTATGTACATATGGATATGAACTTATAAAAGTAACATTATAGTGTTTACAGTGGACATCCAATAGTACGTAATTTCGTTTCCACGAATTTCCAATAGTACGAATGTTAAATTTTTTGCATTGGCAGTTCTGTAGTACGAATATAATAAATGTTTGGTATTCGATAATACGAATAACTGTATTTTTTGTAAGAAAAAAGTTTTATTTTGAAGTTTTTTACTTGTTTTTTTCTGCTGTTAACTGCGAAATATTCAGTTGGTACCAAACAAGGCCTATTTATTAGGTCTATGCAACTCTACAAAAACACAGCAACACAAAAAACAACTTTATGTTTCAGTTGTCAGAAACACACACAAACATGAACTTAATTCTATGGTGCAAACAAGCTTTTGAGAGTTAAAACACGAAAACACAGAATATCATCAGGACGATTGCGTTGACCTGATAAATACTCTTTGGTACCAAATTTTATAGTGATAACAAGTGCCTTGTGTCATGTGTTCTATACATATTTGATACATACGAAATGTTTAAAGCAAAGGAAGTCAAAAATGCAAATTTCTTTAGAAATTATAGAAGACAGTGAGAGTGGAAAATCTCTTTATGAAATTTGTAGCAAGTATGGATTATCCAAATCAACCATTTGCACTATAAGAAAGCAGAAGGAGCAACTTTTAGCTGCAAACTAATTTAAATTAAAAAAACTAATTTAAATTAAACGATCTGCATGTGTTTTATTTAAATAAAAGGAGGAAAAAACTGTCGTCCAATAATACGAATTTTCCAACATTACGAAAAGGCCCGACATCATGTAATTCGTACTATTGGACGTCCACTGTATTATTAAAACAACACTCCCAAGATTTACCGGTACACAAATACACAATAATAAAATAATAATTTATTAAATGGTTGTAATTATTCCCTGGTATGAATGTTGTCTACATGAATGATATTCAGGTATTTATTTATTGGAGATTGTATGTGTTTATTGGGATGTGTGTGCGTATGTGTGTGTGTGTGTCATTATGAGTGTTTGTCCGGGATGATAAAGTTGGTACAATTGTACTTTTTTTGGTACAATGCAAACCCTAAAAGTACGTTGGTACCCCCGTGACTCATTTGGTACTATTTGAACAATTTGCGAGAGACTATTCCTTTTTTTTACACAAAAAATAAATCGCGATGACTTAAAGTTTGCTATATTAATATCATATCAATCGTTTAAATGATGAAATTAAATGAAGCTAGTTATGCTACATACATATATAAACGATTAAAATTTGCTATGAAATGAAAAACTTTATATATCTAGAAATAAAATTAAAAGTTGTATAGTTACGGATTTTAAAATAAATGTTAAACAGTTCTATATGACCTTTTGCAAAAATAAATAAAGTTAGTTTTCATGACGAAATTTTAACCTGGCTAACAAAATTCACTCCCAAAAATGTTACAAGTATCGTAGCTTTCTTATAAAAAAATATTCCCAAAAGTAAATGGAAATTATGATAGTATAAATAACGAGTTTCGAATTTTGAAAAGTTAATTGAGTGAGCTTATGTTTCCGTAGCTTTCAAAAGTTATCAGGAGAATATGGTCAATTCCACACTCATCAGCGAATGTGAAAAGAGTATTTTCATAATTTAAACGAAGACTCGAAAGTCTAATGAAAACAAAACACTTATTGAAAGGCCCAAACTCGTATTATTTACGAAATTGAGTTTTTCAGTGATTCCAATACATTTCACAGAAATACACCTCGCCACAAAAATTTATTGCAATAGTTTAAAAAAATCACGCTTTTACAATTAGTTGTACACAAATATTACAAAAAGAATATTACAGTTTATATTGTGTTTTTACATTCCCATTTCAACTTGCGACCAACGATATGTATTTACTGCCTCTTCCACTAAAAAGAAGAAAGAAGACTAGTATCCGAATTCTAATAAATTTTCACTTTTGAGTTAATGATGCATATTAATCTGCATTATTACGATATGATTCTTTTTTTAAAACAAACACAAAATTTTCATTTTTTATTAAGTCGTATGTAAATTTGTGTTTTGGCAAACTAGTTTCTTTTTTAAGTTATGACGTTATTTGAGTAAATGAGTGACGTGCTAAAAATACAATAAAAAAAAGTTAAAACAAAAAATAAATGAGTTTAGTACTATTGGGGTCGAAAAAGTACAATTTTAATAGCTAATTGATACGAAATTGGTTTTCTCATTTATCATGCCTGGTGTTTGTACTGTAGATAGAGAGAGCGAGAGATGATTTATGAGAAAACCAATTTCGTACCAATTAGCTTTTAAAAATGTGCTTTTTCGAACACAATAGTACTAAAATCGGTATTTTGGTATTTTTAACTTTTTTTATTATATTTTTGGAACATGTCGCTCATTTACTCAAGTAACGTCATAACTCATGACACAAATTTCAAGTTTTCAATTTACACACGTCTTTATCATTAACTGAAATTTTATTAAAATTAACGAATGAAACAGGCAGTAAATACATATCGTTGGTCTCAAGGAAAAAGGCCCTAACTCAAATAATTGGTATTTTACAGGAGAAGGTAAAAACACAATAGGAACTGTAATATTCTTTCTGTAATATTTTTGTACAACTGATTGTAAAAGCGTTACTTTTCAAACTATTTTAAATATATTGGAATCACTGAAAAACTGAATTTCGTAAAAAAAACATGAGTTACAGCCTTCCAATAAGTCCTTTGTTTGTATTAGACTTTCAAGTCTTGGTTTTGATTATGAAAATTCTCTTTCCACATTCGCTGATGAGTGAAGAATTGACAATATTCTCCTGATATCTTTTGAAAGCTCATTAGCTCATCCAATTAATTTTTTAAAGCTCGAAACTCGTTATTTATTGTAATTTGAAATTTATTTGCTGGTGGTTCAGCGTTGTCTGCTGTTGACAAATAAATTTCAAATTAAAATAAACTTCTGACAATATGTCGAATAATAAATTTCTTAAATGTTATTTATTGTATTATAATTTCCATTTTCTTTTAGGAATATTTTTTAAAAAGAGAGATACTATACTAATAACATATTCGGGAGTGAATTTTGTTAGCCATGTTAAAATTTCGTTATAAAAAGTAACCTTATTTAGTTTCGCAAAAGTTTCTATAACATTTCTTTTAAAATAAGGTTGTTTAACATTTATTTTAAGACCCAACCCAAAAACAACTTTTAATTTTATTTCTAGATATACAAAGTTTTTAATTTCAAAGTAAACTTTAATCGTTTACATATGTATGTAGCATACCTAGCTTCATTTAATTTCATCACTTAAACGATTGATGTGATAATAATATATCAAGTTTTTTATTTCTTACTAGTTTTATATTAACACAATAGATAAAATAAATGAAGACGGCGCTATCATATTGAAAACGAAACACCGGTGAAGTTAGATGTAGTTCTCTATAATAAACCAATCAAGTGTAATGCACATCTAACAAGGTATTCGCTCTCAACAACAAAACAAATTCGCCACTTTTCTCTCAAATTGATTATACTTTAAATGATCGCGATTAATTATTTTTGTGAAAATAAAACAAGGGATAGTCTCTCGCAAATTTTTCAAATAGTACCAACTGAGTCACGGGGGTACCAACGTACATTTAGGGTTTGAATAGTACCAAAAAAAGTACAATTGTACCAACTTTATCATCCCTGATAAATTGTTATGGATGTATATATTATTTTCTTATTGTTGGAAATTGAATAATTAGAAATGATTTATGATTTAATAATTATAATTGATTTCTTATTGGCCCCGTTTGTCTTTTAATGAAACGTTATTTTGAGCACTCACTTTTTGCACTAAAAAAATTGAGTTAAGTTAAAAAATTATATTTTTTTTATTGGTATATATAATATTTTCATTTTTATTGTATATAATTTTATAGTTTACTTAAAGTGAAGCAGAAGTACAGTTTTAAGTTTTATGGATTTAACTAAGTTTGTTTAAAATATTGACTTAAAACATTTTAGGAAAATATGAGCACTCACTTTATGGAGTGACTGTATAAATTTAGAATTACAGTGCCTTGAAAAGTTAAAAATATTTTTTTACGAAAATTAGGGGAATAGATCAAATACAAATTGTTTACATAAAAAATATATTTCAACAATAAGAATGCTCCAGATATTAGTTAATTACTTAATTAGCAAAATAACATAATAGAAATACACACCAACATACAAGACTATGTTCAAAGCATAACAACAACTACAGCGATGCAGACGCCATAAACAAGTAACACCACTGATGTTCTATTGTCAACGTTGATATATGAACCAGAGAACTGTATAAGTTGATTCACTTTCGATGTCCACTCACTTTTACAATGTTTTTGTATTTGTAAATGGTATTTTCTTTGCAGAGTTACCTGTTTAACAACTGACTGTCATTAACTAACTCTCTTTTGTTTGGTGCTGTTATTAAAAATCAATTAAAATTCTTATTGTTGTTTGATTGTTTTGTGTAGCAATCAAATAACTCACAAAAGCATGTTGACTAGACGAAGTCTTAAGTTAATAAAACATGGCGTATTAATTAATAGTTTTTTTTCGTATTAAAACAATTTATAAAATAAAATGGGGCTAGCTATTTTATTTTACAATATTACATAAAACTATATTTGTCAGAAGGGATTTTAAGAAGTATTCAAAACAATCGTATACTGATTCATTGCTTTAGTGAATCATATGACTGAATAGAGATTGCAAGCAGTGGCACGCATTTATTAAGCACAGTTTCATTGATATGCATCATGCACTAGCATCATTCATTATTTTAATGTTAAGGGCAAGCTCAATATTCATTCGTAATTATGCAGATCACTGATATGAAGATTAAGAGCTTTTATACATGTAATGTTAAATAATTCGCTGGTGGAAAACCACGATCTTAACTTTATACAAAACTGTCTGCATAAAGAAAATAAACTCGCAGCACATTCAGTGGTCTCTTATCTTTCGATAGCTATAAAATTTGCTCTGTGTTCAATGTTCATTATGCATACAGTTTTATATAAAAAACAGTGAAGTTAACATCCTGGTATTCTAACAGTATGTGAATAAAACGTCTTAACATGTCTTTAGTATATAAAGTGTTTTGATTAGAAAAAAATTGTATACTGGAAACTTTTTATTTAACTGCAAATATTCGAACCTACTAAGATAATGTTTTATGCAACAGAGCCCTGCATAAGACCATTTAAAAGAACTTTCAAGACATGAGGTACTTTTCAAATGCTCTACTGTAGCGAAGAATTTAAAAACAAACGCTGTTTACAAGACATTTGCTTCAGTTATTGTAGGCATAGAAGTAAAGAAGCAAATACTTCGTGATGAAAGATTTTGTGATGTTGTTTTCGCACATAAGTTGCTCTTTTATTTTAGCAAAGACACCTTCAGCTATCACTGCTACGAACCACTTACACAAGTCACATCTATTTTAGCAAAGACACAAACTATATTGTAGATTCCTTAAAACTAAGCTCCCAGAAGTTTCCCGGCACTTCCCCGGAAAATTAAGACAACACTGAAAATCTAAAAAATCCGCAGTGGCAGCAATATGATGTTATGTAGCTGCTACCAGTATTTGTAACCAGATGAAGACACTACTTCTTTTTTTTTGTGCTATTTGGAGTATTTAGATATTGTTGGTTTAATATAATACATTTAAAAAGCAAAACATATTTATATCTCAAGAATGTTTACGCAGGACTCTATTATACAAGTATAAAAATGGGCTATCTAGAATTCAGACATAGTTCAGTTTATTTAAAAAAGTTTTATAAGCCTTAAACGTGCAGTTTTTAATTAATTCTGCTATACAGATTAAATTTTAGTATGTAAATGTCTCGCCTGTGCTAAACAGGATGAAATCACATAATCTGAGTATTCAATTAATTATAATTGCCTGTTTCATAATCACGAAACGAATCTTTCGACTCACAATTTATATTGAAAACAAAAAGAAATTTTCATATTTTATTGTTGTTTTCAATATAAATTTTCAGTCGAAAGTTTCGTTTCAGTTTTCTTTCGTTATTGTGAAACAGGCCATAAGTGTGCAAGAGATAGCAATATACAAAAATTCCGGCTTTGCCAAATTTTAGCAATAAGAATAAGGTTCGAAGGACCATACATACATAAATTGTAACGTCAACATACGAGTATAAAATTGCATTGTCTGATCGTAATCAAGGTTTGTGGTCTATTATTTTATAACTCGCTTCATAATTCCCAATATACTTAATTAATGATATATTAATCTGAAACCTTTAAAAGCAATTATTAATCAAAATTATATTGCAATATTTAAACTATATTATTGCTAGAGCTACAACATCTTTGCATAATTTTCTATTTTAAATTTACTACGCATAACAAGCATATTAATTTTATATGCATGTACGTACGTTAATGTTTATTTTGAAAAGAAAACATAAAATTTATTCATAATCTTTACTCAATATGTTTTAAGATAACAACATACATATATATACATAAATATATATATATATATATATATATATATATATATATATATATATATATATGCATAAAAGTTGCTATGTATCTTTAGCTCTCGATGAACTTAACAATAATTACAAGATTTTCCTTAACAAGTAGTTTATGTAAAATCAACAGCAACAACTCCTAGAAACAACATGAAAATCCTTAAACAACATCAATAAGTAAAGGACCAAAATAACAGGCAGACATCATATATGAAGAAAATATTATTGTTGAAAATAATGATGAGGATGATTATTATGTTGCTGGCTGGCTGGCTGGCATGAACAGTAGCAAAAATTTGTGTGCAACTAAAAGAGTTGTCGATTAAACAATATTTACAAGGCACCATCACCAGTAGCAGCAACAACGACAACAACAAAAGTCAACAACATGATTTAACATTAAGACTAAAATAAACATTGAACAAAGATACTAGAAGTAACAGCAAGGAAGTCAGTTGTAAAAAGATGTTCCTGTGATACAAGGAAAATGCATAAACTACTGTAAGAAGGTAAGGAGTACTAGCAGTGCTAGCATAAGCATGTTTATGCATGTTCGTGCAGGCTTTAGTATGTACTTATTGGTTTTTAAGTACATGAGAGTAAATATTTTTTGGGGTACTATTGCTTACTATTTATGTGCATACATACGTATGTATATATGTATGTAATGTTTTATTTTCCTTTTTTGCTTACTTGCAGGTTGGTCAACCAACATTTGTTTAAGTAGCAGGAATATTTTTTGTAATAAACTGATAAAATAAATTGCAACACACATAAATAAGTAATATGAGACAGTGGATTTTAAAAGTGTTCGGCATAAATGTATTTCACCGATGCCATTATAGCAGAAATATGGTCCTTCGAACAAGGTTTTAGTACAGGAAATACAAGAAAATTTTTACGTTTTGAATGGTTTATTATTGTAATTCTATTGGACTGGTTCGAAGGACCACATTATAAACCACTAATTACGATAAAAATATTGCAACAAATAATTCAATTTTATCACAAATGCTATTATAATAGAAGTATGGTCCTTCCTACCTGATTGTAGTGCAAGGAAATATGTAGCAGCAAGTTTTTTATATTCTAACAGCCTTATTTATAAAACTTTTTTTATATGAAAATTTGTTTTAAAAACCTTTTATAAAGCCTGAATAAGTCTTATAAATAAAGCTGTAAATTTTTAGTTATGAGACAAAAATTAAGTAAAATGTTATATTGGGTAGTATGAATAAAAAAAAAGTATCTGCTTTTTACTTAAAAATTTGTTTAAAAAAACAAAAAACACATACAAATTTGGGATTTTAAAACAAATTTTTAAGTAAAAAGCAAATACTTTTTTTACTTGGGGGCCACACGATCAATTTTTGACTTCAATTCCATTCAATTTGCAATATACTCACACTTTTTCACTAACGCAATCAAACTTTTTAAATTTAAAACTACATTGATTTCAAATTCACCTATCCATTTAAATGGCAATTTAGTTTTCAATTTGAACGGCTGGTCACAGCACACATTTTGAAGCTACAAATTTGAATTGTTTCTTCGTCGGTGGCATTTAAAAAATGAAATTGATTATCAATTTGTGTCACAGCTATCAATTTCAAGCAATTTTGACACAAAATATGTGTAATGAAATTGAAAGCCATTTATTGAACGTGTGGCTGCAGAGTTATTCATACTAGCCAATGGCTTTTAAAAGTTTAGGATATATTTCAATTTTATCATCAATGGCACATTATATTACAACCTGGTGCGAAGGACTATATTCTTAACTACTAATTATGGTCAGAAATTTCCAATACATAATTCCATTTAATCACCAATAGCATTATTATAGATATATGGTCCTTAGAACCTTATGTGTTGCCCAAATTTATATATTCTGAATTGTTAGTTATGAGAAAAAAATTTAACATATGAATTAAGTTAAATGCGACATTGGTTAGTACGAATAAAAAAAGTACTACTTAAAATGTTGTTTTAAACCTCCAAATATGCATGTGATTTTTTTTTATTTAAAAAAATTTTTACGTAAAAAGCAAATATTTTTTTTATTTATACTACCCATTAGCTTTAAAAAGTTTAGGATATAATTCAGTTATAATATCACCAATGCCTGATTGTATTGCAATCTGGTTCGAAGGACTGCTAAATATGCTTAAAAAAAATTCCAACACCTATTTGAATTTTATCACCAGTGACATTATAATAGAAATATGGTCCTTCGAATTTG
This sequence comes from Tachina grossa, assembly GCA_949987645.1. Classification (NCBI taxonomy): domain Eukaryota; kingdom Metazoa; phylum Arthropoda; class Insecta; order Diptera; family Tachinidae; genus Tachina; species Tachina grossa. Next base: position 171,168,172 of record OX465275.1, read on the forward strand.
ACTGTAGTAAAAAATAGCAAAAAATTGCAACACATATAAAATAGTTAACTGAGACGTTGGCTTTTAAAAGTTTAGGATATATTAAAATTTTATAATTAATGACATTTTAATACAAATATGGTCCTTCAAACCAGATTGTAATATAAAAACTACTATGATGTGAGCAAATTATTTAGAAGAGGACTTAAATTATGTGAAAAAAATACTCCTGTGCAATATGTAACACTGCGTTGCTGTTTAAGTTGATCGCATCCTGTAGAGAGCTTGGAACTTTTTTTACAGCCCGAGATGCTCCCCTTTAACAGCCGCCAGATCAGCTAGCATTGCTGGAGGCTTACGTCCTATGATTTTTTCCAGTCGGATCATTAGTTCAGTTGATACTGCGTTATTATCATTATTTTTGTTTTAGAAGTCTCTAAGTGAAACTTCACTCATGATTGTACTTGAAAACAACTATTTCTTACTATTTTCGTAGTATTTTTCTGGTGGGAAACTTATGCTAAACACTGTACAAATGTATCTCTTGCAGAATATTTAATAACTTCATATATGAGTTATTGTACATAAATGTAAAGCTGACAAAGACTTATATGAAATAGTAGCTATGCTCTACAGTAAAAACGTAAATATAAACAACACATGTACATACAAACTACTCTAACATTTAAATTCAATATTTTCATTTATTTATTGATTTTCTTTCTTCCCTTAGTACCCCTAAGCCAAACAAGGCATTGCATTGGACTGGAGTAACTTCGTTAGCTGATGCAAAAAGTCCACATTCAAAGCGTTTCTCGGCAAATAATAAAATATGTCTGAAATTCTTAAGCCATCCGAATAATAAAGGCGTAGGAATTTCCATAACAAAATATCATACCCTACCCAAGAAAAATACATACAGTGCCGGTAAAAATAATAGCACCGTTACAGTTCAAATATTTATTTTTCATATTAAATTTTTAATATCCAATCCTTTTTATATTTGATTGCACTGTACTGTAATGTAATCAGTATGCTCTCTGAGAATACTGTTTTGGTTCTCATATTGTATATGATTCTCTTTATATGAAATAATTTTTGAAGAAAAGTAAAAAATTAACGGTAAAAAAATAGCACCAAGCATTGTTTTTTGCATAATTTGTTTAGTTTGTCGCGAAATCTATAGAAGATAGTGTTTCTTAAAATAGACAAAAAATTTATGTACCAATTGTTTTTGAAATCTTCAGTTATGGGACGTGGAAAACATTGCACAGAGGAAAAGAGAGATATTATTAAAAAAAATGATTTCGGAAGGCAAAACGTATTGTGAAATAGGACAATTACTTAATTGCTCCAATAAAATGATACGCAATGCAATTACTTATGCAAAAAAAAATTGAAAGACGTGGTAGAAAGCCAGCAATGTCCAATTTGTTGGTTAAGCGATTGATTCGCCAAAGTAAAAAAGACCCTTTTAAGCCTGCTACCGAACTCAAAAAGGAGCTCCAGATAGAGGCATGCGTGGAAACAGTTCGTAATCGATTGCGGGAACATAATTTAAAAGCCCGTAGCCCAAGAAAAGTTCCGTTGTTTACTGCGAAGCATGTGAATAAACGAATTAAGTTTGCACAAGAGCACCTGAACTGGCCAGCTAGTAAATGGAGAAACATTTTGTGGACGGACGAGAGCAAAGTCGTAATGTATGGTGGGAAAGGCTCTCGCTCGTAAGACGTCCTCCAAATGCAGAATATAATCCATTTACATGCAAGACTGTTAAACATGGAGGTTCAAGCATAATGGTGTGGGCATGCTTTTCATATTTCGGTGTGGGACCAATACACTGGATAAAAACTACAATGGACCAACATGTTTATGTTGAAATATTAGAAAATGTAATGCTTCCTTACGCCGAAGAAGAAATGCTATTGTTTTAGGCCTTCCAGCAAGACAACGACCCAAAACATACCAGCAGAAAGGCTCGGCGGTGGTTCATGGACAACAATATTAAAGTCATGGAGTGGCCTGCGCAGTCGCCAGACTTAAACCCAATAGAGAATCTGTGGGCTGATGTCAAAAAAGGGTATGTGAAGCAAAACCTACTAATAACGAGCAACTTTGGGCCGTAGTTAAGGATTCATGGGATGGAATACCCAAAAAAAGGTGTGAAGACTTGGTTGACTCCATGCCGAAACGCTGCGCTGCCGTTATTGCCAACAAAGGTCATGCAACAAAATATTGATGCCTCAACTTCACTTTGTATATAGTTTATTTGAAATATAATTTCGTTTGGTATTACTTTTCATGAATAGTGCTATTTTTTTTACCGTCGAAATTTTTGCCTTTGAATGTAACTTGTAAGTTTTTCTAATAAAAGTCAATGAAATTAATACAAGTATTGTGTATACAGCATAAATACTGATTTTATTCTAATTATGAGCCGCGGGAATAGATCTTGAACTAAATTGAAGAAAAATTTATTCAAATATTCCAAAAAAGAATGTAGTGCTATTATTTTTACCGGCACTGTATGTGCATAGATTAAAAACAAAACTTAACTCATGCTTTTGGATTTTGGAAAAAAAACTAACCCCAAAAATAAATCTAATTCTTTTAGTTACTACTGCCACTTTAGCACTACAAATAACAAACTCACACACACGCTCAGTGAAATTTTTGACATTTTACTTTATTATTTTATGTAAATCTCGATTTGTTAGCAAGAAAATAAGGCAAAAAAAAAAAAAATAATAATAAAGGAAGACAACACAGAATTGTGCAAATTGAAAAATCTTGCTTCATTTCTTTTCAAGTGTTCAATATAAAGCAGAAATACATATTGACAAAGGATAAAATGTGTGGACAGACTGACAGGGATACAGCACTTGCTGTGCTTACTTTAGAAAGTGAATATAAAAAAAGGGATCAAATTTGTTGCATAAATTCTAATGACTTGATAAAGAGTAGCATGATACGATGACCGTATAACGAGTGCGAGCTCTACTTCTTGTTTTTTTGGCTTAAGCAGGAAGTAATAAGAGAATAGAATTGAATAAAAAAATGTAAGTGATTAAATAAATCTGTTGACCTTTACTTAAAGACCATTGTTTTCCTGCCATTTTAAGAAATGAGTAAAGAGGAAGAGGACAATAAATATTCTGAATAAAAAAGGGTAAATTCTATTTTTATATAAAAATTTAAATATATGAGAATTTTAAATAAATGGATTTACGCAAATATATTTTAATATAAAGGCAAGAAAAGAATTTATGGCTACTTAGCACCTGAGAGCAAGGAAAACTCATAAAAGTATTGTATTTTCCTTGCGATGGGGTTTAAATTGAATTTAGGAGAATTTTTCTTTTATCCCACATTTAATTTGGATGATAATCTGACCACATATTGGTAGGAATTCCGATTTTCATACACATATCGTCATGTGAGAGAACTTAACTGTCCAATATCCAAAAGTTTATAGTGGCGTATTGGCCACTTAAGTTCTCACATGACGATATGTTAAATATGCCATAACTTTACTCGATCATAACAATTTAAATTAAGGCTTAATAAGTTTGTTACAATACGAATTAAAAATAACTTAAGATTTTTTTTTTTTGCTCAAGGGCGTAATATATGCCCTAATTCAGTAAGAAGATTTAGGACGTTTTTGTTTGAAAATACTTTTGAGTTCTTGTGTTTGAATTCTCTAAATTATTTTCTTCAAAAAAAAACAATGTTTTCTGTAATAATGAAAAACAAAAATATTATTGCCATATTTTTAAAACATAAAAAATTAATTAAAGTATTATAAAATACTTTGAAAAATATATGAAAAATTACGTGTTGGATATAATGTTTAGAACAAAATCATAAAGCCAATACACGAACCTTCTAGCATAGACAATAACTAATAATTGTTTTAAAGAATCACAAATGCGGCTTTTTTTCGTCCATGGAGAAGACGATACAATCGTCGAACAGAATTAGGGCATTAATATAGTGAATTTAACAAAAAACTAAAAGCCTAAAATTTTTCAAATTTGAAGGGCCGTAAGGCAGTGAATTTTTGTTCGATTAACACACTATGGGCTTATAAAAGAAAAACATATCGTTTCTACGGTGTCAAATCTGCTTAATTTAATTTAACAGTTCTCAAGATTTTTGGAAATATCTGCAAAAATAAAACACATTTTTGCGAATATCTCAACGACACTAAATTAGCTAAGAAAACATCTTATTCTTGAAGTTTAGGAAAATATTATAAAAATATAAAATATAAAATTATAATATAAAAATTAACAATTAAATTTCGAATATAAAGTAGTTTTTTAAATGATATAGAAAATTTTAAATAATATTATAGATTCAAAAAAAAAAACTTAAACATTAAAAGGGTGGCTTTGGCTGAAATAGTTAGCACGTTGACTACAAACCCGAAGGCAATGGGTTCAATCCCTGTATCCAACAGTAATTAAATAACACCACCACGTATTTTTCTGATGTGCATTATTATACCTTTCTATCATTTGTTGTAGGAAAGTTCAAGTGATAAAGGCATAGTTACTGTTCAATGAACTATACCGACTTCAACGGGTGCTAATACTCATATACCATCAGAGCGACCTCCTTCGTTGGTTTGTGTAGCAGAATCATCGGCTAAATAAAATAACTAATAAACTGATTAATAAACACAGCTTAGAAAATTTAAACTACCACTCATTAACACCAGAGGCGCTGCAACATTACATTATTTAAAAAGCTAATGTAAATTTTTAAATATTTTATGAAAAATTAATACTACCGAACTTTACAATACTCGCAAAACTCTATCGTATTTCTTTAAAAAATTGTGCTAGAATTTTTAAACTATTTTTTTTTAAATTCAGCAGAACGAAAACCATGTGGATTAAACATCAAATAATTTTGTTCCGCTGGATTCGGGATTCGCCCCACTGTGCACCGGTGGTGTAGTTTGATTTGAAACAAGTTTGATTATCATTCAAATTATTGTTGCTAATGGGTCAGAAAAGATCCATAATGAGAGAAGTTAGAAGGTTAAAATGTCCTACAAAAATATTCCTCGTAAAATAATACACAAAAATGCTATACATAAAATGCAAGGATTTCAAGGTTTTCTATATCAATTCATAATGCATAAGAGAAGGAGTTGCAAACCCCTTTAAGTAGCACCCAGACAAGGACATAAAATTCCGAAACAACAACAACACTGCTCCTGTCAACAGGCAACTGTCAGTTGATTCTTGTCTAAATTTAAACAAGCTGTGTCATTTAGTTTGTGTTTGGCAGCCGTTGATAACAGACTACCTCGCCTTTTGAGAAGATAATGGAAAAAAGCAAATTTCGGGTGCTCATTAAACATTATGTTTTGCGAAAAAAACCGTCACTAAAAGCAAGGAAAAGCTCGATAAATACTATGGGGACTCTGCACAATCGATTTTAATGGTAAAAACGTGTTTTATTGAATTTCGTTGTGGTCACTTGTGCGACAAATGACGCTGAACGTTCTGGACGGCCAATTGAGGTCAGTACACCCGAAAATGTGGAAAAAATCCACGATATGGTGTTGCCCGATCTAAGAGTAAAAGTGCGTGAGATTGTTGATGCCATAGGCATTTTAAATGATCAGCTGGGTTTAAGAGAGTTGTCTGCAAGATGGATGCCGCGTTTGCTCTCAATTGGCCAAAGACGTAAACGTGTGACAACTTCAAAGGATTGTTTGGAGTTGTTTAACCGCAATCCGCGTTTTGTAACTGTGGATGAAACATGCATCCATTACATGCATCCAAGCAGCAGTCTAAACAGTGGGTTTCTCCGGGTGAACCTGCTCCGAAGAAGGCCAAGGTGATGGTAACAATTTTTTGGTATGCACGCGGGATAATCCACATCGATTGCCTTCAAAAGGGAAAAACAATAAACGGCGTATATTACGCCAACATATTACACCGATTCAATGAGGATTTAAAAAGAAAGCGGCCCCATATGGCCATATTTAATTTGTTTTCATCAAGATAATGCACTGGTGCACACGTGTGCAGTCTCAATGGTAAAACTCTGTGAATTGGACTACGAATTGGTACCCCATCCGCCATATTCTCTGGATTTAGACCTTAGTGACTACTTCCTACTTCCAAACTTAAGAAATGGCTCGTTGGAAAGAGGTTTAGCTCCAACGACCAAACAAATGCCTATTTTAAGGATCTGGAAAATCCTATTTTTTGGAAAGAATATAAAAACTGTAGAAACGTTTGACTAAGTGTATTGAGTTAAAAGGAGATTATGTTGGAAAATAAATTTTTGTTTTGCACAAAAAAAAAATCTGTGTTTCATTCAAAAAGTCACGGACTTATTAATCCGCTTTCGTACACATATATGTATATATTTTTAATTTTCCTTTGCCAGTATCATTCATTAGAAATTTTTCGCTGTTATAATGATTTTTTTAATTTTCCGAAACCAAATTATTTCTAAATTTTTAAGTTGATTAAAATTTTTATTATTTGAATTTTTGTTTTTAATAAGTGGAAAGTTTATTCAAAAGTCTATAGTTCCTTCAGGGCACTCCATCCACCCTATTAAAGAAAAAGGTTTACAGTGGCAACTAAAACCGCGTGTTTGAGTTCTTGAATATTGTTGTTAGAACTTCATTAATTTCCAAGAGAACCATTTTTCAAGATTAAAAAACAATTTTTTTTTTCTTTTAAGTGTGATATTTTGCTGGAAAAAGATTTAATTGAAAAAGGTAAGAAAAATCGAGGGGTTTTTTTAAGCAGCTTATAAAATTTTGAAAAGTACTCGTACTTCATTAAAAAAAAAGTTGGAAATTTAATCTAACCCCCACCATAAATTTTTGCTGACTTAATGATAAATATACTCTGGGACACAGAAAAAGTCAACAATTAAATGACAAGCAAACAAACATCAACAACATAGACCAACCCTTTTTATTCTATTATATTCTATTTATTTTTTTTTATTTTTTTTTGTCAAAAACTTGCCATTTATTTGTGCATGTTCAACATCATTAGCACATCAACAGCTGGAGTATTTTTATTTATTTTTTTTCTATTTTCAAGGGAATATTTATGAAAGAAATATTCAACCGATGCGCGCCACCCTTAATTTTTGTGGCAAATATTGCTGTTGGAAATAAAGTTACATTTAATGATATTATCATTATATTAAAATTGTATAGATAAATGAAAAATGCTGGCCAAGAAAAAAGAAAAAGGACAATAGTAGCAAGCATAACTTCTTGAAGAAGAATTAGAAAAAAGGATGAAATTAAGCAACTTGATTTTTACACTCATTTAAACAGCATTTTTCTTAAGCTTTTGCTTTTTTTCTTTCTTTTTGCTGCTGCTAAATCGTTTCTTATTATTATATAAAAGAAAACAAATTTATTTTCAAGTATTTCTTTTTTTCCAACAGGATACTGCTGATGTCCTTTATTTCTCCTTATATTGTTATCATAACGCTAAGAGCTGAGAAAAAATACCCTTTATAATAAATAATTTCTGTTCTATTTTTTTTCTAAAATTACAAAAAAAAAACGCTTTGAAAAATAATTTCAAAAAAAAAAGTATCTAGCGAGCGTAAGTACTTAAGTTGTTATTATTAAAAGCTTAAGTGGCGAATCAAGTTAATTGAATTTATTTTTGCACCCTTTTAACGTTTCACGCTAATGTTATTTGTTGTTTGTTGCTGTTGCTTTTTCCTGTTCTAAGTTGCTTTTGGAGCTGGTTGGTTGTTGGTTGCTACGTTGTTTACTTTTTGCTACGTAAATTGTTGTTTAGTTTCATTTTTTCGTAGCGCTATGTATATTATACACTTCTTAAAGTTTTATGCTTTTCCCAGGCAAAAAGCGTTTACAGTTTGAGTTCTAGTTCTCGTTGCTTTCAGTTTCAACCGCTGCATTTGAAAAGCTGCTGCGTATTTGTTGTGGTACTGGCTCATATTGCGTTGCATTTTATCTTTTATTAATGCGCTACTTAATCAAAGTGGCATTATGAGTTAATTTTTTATTCGTAAAGGATTTTTAACTATAAAAAATATTTCTCATTACATTTTTCATTTAGAAGATTTTAGTACAAAATTTAATATTTTATTCTGGCATTTAAAAAAGAAAGTAATGGGAGCAAAGTTTAGTTGTTTTGAGGGAAAATGTTTTGCAAACATTTACTAACTGATTTTCTCGATATAACAGAGATTATCTAAGAGATTGTGCGCAAATTTAGTTTTATTACGAAATATATTAAAATTTGTGTCTGGCTCTTTTAGGACTCACAATAATATGCTTCCTATTATGATTACAAAGCGTTCTTTTGTCTATTTTAAGCGCTGCACTAAGGCGTTTCTACCGAAATAGTCACCACCACAGCTATTAGGCAGCACCAATAAAGGCTCTCACTAACTCTGGATCACAGTAACAAAAAATTATTTTTAATTTGGGGCGCTGAATTCAAATATGCAGTCCGTTTCATACACCAAAGGTGCTTTCGCTACGATGTGTCAGCCCGTCCGACCGTCCGTCCGTCCGTCCGTCCGTCTGTCTGTCTGTTACAGTCTGTTTTCTTGAGAACCTTGAGAGCAACGGAACTTAAATTTTCACACAATATGTAAAACTGTGGACGCTACAACAACTTTATTTGAAAATAAAACCAAAAATCAACTTAAAATGTATTTAAGTCAATTAAACTTTTGTCTAAAAATAAAATATTCTTTCAATAAACAACTTTAATTGAAAGTAAAATCAAAAATAAAAAATCTATTAAATATGTTATTGAGTGAATTAAATTTTGCAACTAATTAATTTTTTAAATAAAAGTTTAATTGACTTAAAAATATTTTTAATTGATTTTTGGTTTTTTTTTTTTAACTAAAGTTGTTTATTGTTTATATATTATTTTTAAACAAAAGTTTAATTGACTCAAATACATGTTTAATTGATTTTTGGTTCATTTTCTAATAAAGTTGTTTATTGCAGGAATATTTTTTTCTGTGATGACAGTTAAAAATTAAAGGGTGTTCTAAAGTGAGCAACGAAACATGTTAAAATCCTAATATAGTACACAGACAATGCTATATAGTTACTTCAAATTTTCAAAGTAAGTGCATTTTTATGCAGACTACTCGGATTAACAATGAAATTTTAGAAAATCAAATTAAAAAATATTCTATCAATGGATGTAATTTTGACAACTTGCTGTTTCTGAAAAAACGTAAGAGACAAACTATTGAAAACTAAAAAATTCCAATATTAAAAACAAAATACCAAAATGAAAAAACGCCAAAATGAAAAAAGCTTCTAAATGAAAAATATCACCACAAATAAAATATACCGTTAAAATGCAAAGAATCAAGAATCAAGAGATCACAAAAGAAAACTAAAAAAAACGCCAAAAACCTACAATATTGCCAAAACGAAAAAAATCGCTAAAACTTAAAAACAACCGACGAAAATCACCAAACATCAAAGAAACGGCAAAACGAAAAAAAATGGAAAAAAGTCCCAAAAATTAAAAAATTGCGAAAAAAAATCGCCAAAAATCTAATGAACCGCCAACACGAAAAAAAAACGAAAAGAACTTCTAAAAATTAAAGTTAAAATTAAGAATCAAGCGCCCAAACTCGAAATATACGCGAAATTAAAAATAAACGTCAAACTAAAATAAAAATCGCTCAAACTAAAATAAATCGTAAAAATACCGAAAAACTCGCCACAACAAAAAAACCCAAAAAGGAAAGATATGTATTGTAAAAAACAAAACAAAAATAAATAACAAAAAGAAAACATTGCCAAAACAAAAAAAAAACATATTGATTTTTGTTTAATATATATTGATTTTTTTTTTAAGAAAACACAAACACAATTCGCAAAGCGATTAGCTGTCTGCGAAAAACACCCAGGGTCTATGGTGGGAATCGAACCCACGACCTCCGGACTGAGAGGCTAGCATCGCTACAACTCAGCTGAGTACCAAAAAATCGCCAGCACGAAAAACAGCGAAAAATTCCCCAAAATTAAAAAAAAAATCGCAAGAAATCGAATAAGTTGCTAAAACGAAAAAAGCGAAAAAATATCTCAAAAATTAAAAAGTTAAAAAATTCGCCAAAAACCGAAAAGAATCGCAAAATTAAAAGGCGCCAAAACTAAAGAAATCGCTAAAACTGAAATAAATCGTCAAATAAACTAAAAAAAAAACCAAAAAATAAAAATTTTTATTGTAAAACAACGAGAAAAACTAAAAAAATTGCCAAAACTAATAAAAATTGCCAGAATGAAAGAGAAGAAGAAACTCAAAAGAATTGCTTAAACTTAAAAACAATCGACAAAAATTCCCAAAAAACGAAAAAATCGCCAACACAAACAAAAATCCTGAAAATGAAAAAAATTGCCAAAGATCTAATAAATCACCAATACAAAAAAGCGAATAAAATATTTCAAATATCAAAAATAAATCGCTAAAAACCGAAAAATTAGCCAAAAACCCAAAAAAATGGCAGTTCTCGATTTTGCCATTCACCAAAAACCGAAAAAATCGCTAAAACTGAAATAAATCATTAAGTAATGTAAAAATCGCTATAACAAAAAAAACCCCCAAAAACTTAAAATATGTATTTATTATAAAAAAACAAACAAAAAAAAATCCCAAAAAAAAATCACCAAAAAAAAGAAATAACGCCAAAACCAAAAAGTGTCAATACTAAAACAAATCGCCAAAAACCGAAAAAATCGCCAAAAAGAAACAAGCACCGTACGGAACCCTTCCTTCACAAGTCAAGGGCATACTTTACTGAATTTATTTTAGTTTGAAACTAGTTTTGAAAGTATAGTATTAAATAAAATAAATTGCTTTTTAATTATTATGGGCAACTAATATGCATTTTCTTCAATAAAAAGTGGAAATATAGGAATGAAGAGCAGTTTAATTAAGTGAGCTGTTGGAATTTTTTGGGATCTGTTAGGCTCCAAAAATCCTTGATAACGTCTTTCGATTAACGCCAAATTTTGGTGTAGTCGTTCTCATCGCTAGTGTAACCTAAGTTTTTAGGACAAAAATCACGATGAGATTGAAGAAAATTTATTTCAAGAGAAATTCGAGATCCTGTCTTGCGATAAGTTTTCAAGAAACCGGGGATTTGCGGTACCGAGAATATTTTTTTTTTCAAATACTCTCATCTTCTGATATTTTTACAATAAATCCTCGATCATTTGTTGAAATCCTTGGATTTGTATTTATTCAGAAAGTTGTCAACATTATTTTAAGACGATACCTATTATGCTGCTTCTTCATTGAGAGTTAAAGATTTTGTAAAATTTCCGTCGGCCATTAATTAAAAAAAAAAAAATTGGTATGATTTTTCCAGCGATGCCAACAGCTGATTGTTGTTATGACAGTGCAGTGCTGCCAACATGCGAAAACTAGCAGAAAGTTAGAAACAATCATGAAAAACGAAACCTCAATTCGAATTTAGAGCCTGAAATAACGATAATATTTTTTCTCAGCAACCTAGATGCAAAAGTAGACCGGAATTTGTAAATTTGTGTCATTTGCTAAATTTCATTTTATATTTTCATATTTTATTAATTTAACTGTTATATATTTATTCTCACGTACAACGCCTTCAAGTTGTTTTGGCAGTAAAGGAGCAAAGGAATTTATTTATTATGAATCTGGCTTTAGCTTAATGATTTCACGTAAGAATAATAATTTTATCATTTATTTAATTTCTTGAAATAAATATATATAAATACAAAAACCAAGACTTTTAATAAAAACATTGTACTTTACTTTAATTTTTTGGGATAATGTAGAGAACTTGCAGTACTATTATGCCTGTCGTTGATTTGATTTCATATTCTTAGTTTTATCCCTTTGAACCATAAAGAAAAGTTAATCAAAGCGCTTTTAGCTAAATGTTAAGCGCGCACAAGATGTTAAAAGTTAAAGTTCTTGCTACTTTAAGTTCAAATATGGTCAAGTAATTAAAAATTATAGAAACAATTTTTATTAATAGTAAAAGGCAAGGAAACAAAATCAAAAACCTAAAGTAACTAAATAAGATAATAAAAAATGTATTTAATATTTTATTGGTTTTTCTAATAAAAAAATAATTTAATTTAAAAGTGGCAGCAGTAGTTAAAATGTAATTTATAAAATATAATTAATTTCAGGAGTTTCACAAAAATTTGGCGAGTTTTACTATTACAAATTTAAGGTAAACTTTGCGTGTGGAAGAGGGGTGATACGCTGGTGTATGGTGATGGTGAAAGTACAGCCTTGGCAAATAACATTTTGTTTTATTTTTTAGTCTTTCTTACCTTGCTGCTACACGTTCAATAAATTGCTTTAAATTTTTTCAAACGTATGATTTGTCAAAATTTGCTAAAATTGAAGTTGTGACGTAGCCTGCAAGCAATTTCATTACCAATTTTATGTTCAAAATGCCGTCGTCGAGGAAACAATTAAAAATTTTCGCCTACATATTTTATTTCAGCAAAGAAAATTAATTTTTTACTTAATTAAATTTTGTACAAACACAAAAATTATTTTAAAACAGTTGTTAAACTGAAAGAAAAATTTAATGAAACGTTGGAAGAAAAATTGAAGTCCATCTGGTATTCAATTCCCAAATGTATGAAATTGAGGGAAAAATTGATCGTATAGCCTCCAAGTTAGGGTAATTACAATTGCCTTTTTTGCTGTAAATTGTTCCCAGAAAATTATCACATGGAATTTGGCTTCCCCAGATAAATGACATAAGTTTCACAAAATTTTAAAAACTGAAAATTCAGATTTAAAATTGATATATGTGACTTTCTCCGAGAAAAGGGACCTAAGTTTTGAGAAAAACGCATTTAAAGTTTCATAACGCATTACCACTTTAAACACACTTTCATTTGGAAGATGCGATTTGGTATGGTTAGTTATGATTGTGTGCCGACTTTAATGACAGCATGCCCATGAGGTGACGTATTTTTTTTTCGCTTTTAGTGTGACAATACCTTTGCTATTGTTGCTGCTCTGTACACATTGTAAAAATAACTATAAGAAGGGAAAAGAATAAAGTGACGTTTCAGTCTTGTGCCAACCGTATAACGAGTGTTATCAATAGTAGTTTCGCAATTTTAGTTCTTTTGTAATTTTGTTACTAAGCTGATGTTAATTTGAAGTAATTTTTATAAAAATTGATATTTCTGACATTTTTGATGATGATTTAAAAAGACTGGACTCGGTTTATGGCGATGATGAGATCGATATAACGTTATGTGAAAGCATCGGTGCTAATACTTCGGGACTAACTGAAAATCAAAGTTTTTTGCATGATGTTTCCGAATCCAATAATATATCCGAATCGGAGGAATCCGTTGAAGATATACAACAGTCGATGAACATCAATTTGATGTACTTATGTACAGATTCACAGAAACGGGATTTTGAAGCTCCTAATCCGAGTCAACCCAAAGCGAAAATAAAATCGAAAAATAAATCTGAACCTGCCATCAAGAAAAAAAAATCGAAGCACCGGATCACGAGAAAAAGAAGGCTGAAGTCAAGGCGCCGAAAAAAGAAAAAAACTGAAATTGTCAAACTAAAGAAAATCGAAGTACCAGATCACGAAACACCAAAAAAATTCGAAGACTGACGAAAAAAAACAATTTAAAACCAAAAAAAAAAAAAAAATTAAAAAATTAAATTAAAAAAAATTTAATTTTAATATTTTTCACATTTTTATCGATTTTCCCAAGTTCGTTTTCTGCCATTTTATTTTGTTAAAAGTTTTTTATCAGAAATCTTACTCATTTCATCTTATTATACACCATTTTAGGTATCAGAATCCACTCTTAAGTCCAAACCCGTTTTTTACACAGTAGGTCCCTTTGCTCGGAGAAGGTCACATATACTAATTTCTAAAATAAATTTAATTTAATTAAAAAGCTTAATCGACATAAAGCCGAAGTTTAACATAAATGAAAATGAAATATTTTATGAAACCTAAAGTTGAACCTTTATAAAATTTCACTGAAAGAGTGAACGAGAATCACAAGATAACATACACACAAGAGTATGTACCTTTTGGCAAAGGTATAGGTAAGTTAATTCAATAAATTTTATATATTATTTATTTATATATTACTTATATTGTTAAATAAAATCTTATTTTATTAATGTTTTCTACAAAAGAAGACGAACGAACGTTTTCGGTTGAGATAGCAGGACAGGCCGTAAATCGTTACGTGATAATGTGACAAAATAATGTTGAAGGTGCGGTTTTTACTACCACTACTGGCATTTCTAATTTCCAGGTTTTTTACATTAATACAATAAAGAAGGTAGGACAGCATTGATGAGAGTATTAGTCATCTCCAGAGCTCGCAATAATTGGTCTCTCACGTGCTTGTTGTCAGAAAAAAAAATTAATTCAGTAAAGTGCGACTCTGATATGTAATTTAATACAAACTTCATCCTATATAATATATTTTGGCAATTTTTTTTCGTTTTTGGGGTTTTTTCGGTTTTTTTTTTGTTTTGACGTTTTTTCGGTTTTGGCGATTTTTTTAAGTTTTGGCTCTTTTTTTAGTTTTGACACTTTATTTTCTCGTTTTGGCGATTTTTTTCGGGTTTTGGCATTTTTCATTTTGGCGATTTTTTTTATTTTTTGCGATTTTTTTTATATAATTTTTTTTTTAGTTTTGGCGACATTTTCGCGTTTTGGCGATTCTTTTCAATTTTTGGCGTTTTTTTCATGTTGGCGATTTTTTTCAATTTGGCGATTTTTTCGAATTTGGCGATTTATTTTAGTTTTAAATTTTTTTTAATTTTGGCGATTTTTTTCGTTTTGGCGATTTTTTTTTTTTAATTTTTGGCGATTTTTTTTTTTTTTGGTTTGGCAATTTTATAATTTTCGGTTTTTTTCGTTTTACCGTTTTTGAAAATTTCAAGTGTTTGCCTCTTACGGTTTCCAAGATATAGCAAATTGTCAAGATTACATAGTCAAAATTGCATTAACTGATGGACCACCCTTTAATTTTAATTTTTTTTTAATTTTAGTGTTAATTGTTGTAGTCTGTATAAAAATACACTAATTTTACAAATTTCAAGTTTCAATATACATATGTATGTTCATACAATTGGATGTATATTACATGGGATTTTAACATTTTTCGTTGCTCGTTTTAGAACACCCTTTAATTTTTATTTCTCATGTATTTTTTTTTTGTTTTTTGTAGCGGCCAAGGTTCTACGTACTCTGTCCAAATTTCAGGTCCGTAACTCTTACGGTTCCTGAGAAAATACCGTGTGATGGACAGACGGACAGACGGACAGCGTAGCGAAAACTATAGGGTTCCTTTACACCTTTGGTGTACGGAACCCTAAAAACACTCGTCTACTGACACGATGCGACACTGTCGCTAAAAAAAAACCCCCAAAATTGGTTCTTCTTTGGCTTGCTCTTCGCTCAACCAACGACCGTTTTTGTTATTTATTATTATCTTCTCCCTTCCTCTTTAATGCTTTGCCTGTGACGAAATATCTAAGGCAACAACATAAAGCAAACGCAACAACAAAAATAAAGACCTTTTTTGCGAACACTTTGCTTGTTTTGCTCACTTACTGACCCTCAGTAGCTGAACAACGAACGATTCTGTTCGTATCATGCGGTCAGTAAAAGACCGAATCGTGTGTTACGCTCAACCCATAACCCGGGAGCGAGAACACGATTGAAACCAAAAAGAGGGTTGCTGTTCAGACACTAAAGGCCGGGGCACAATGAATCCGTCATACGTTAAACTTCGCCTTTTTCAACTGACATTAACGCAACGACGGAGAAGGTTGGCACATGGAGTACTTTATTGACGAAAGCATTTGAACGGCTTAATAGGTCGATTCTCCATTTTATTTATTAAGTTCAACTTTTTGTGTCCATTTCGTTTATTTCTTTTGCTTAATTTTATTTTTGCTGCCACAAAACACAAAAAACTAAATCAGAAAATACCAAAAAAAAATCAATCAATATCTGTCAAACTACTCAACGTACACAAAAAGTTAAAAGTTGACCAAATTTTGTATTTTGCGTTGACGGACACGTACTGAATGTAACAGCCCTCATAAGAAACCATGTATTTCAACTTAGCTGTCAGTTGAAAAAGGCGAAGTTTAACGCATGACGGATTCATTGTGCCCCGGCCTTAATTGATTCCGTCTCATTTGTTTAGGTCTTTTGAGTGAGAAGACCTCACAGAGAAATTTGGTTGAGCATATTTTGCGAGCTCTGGTCATCTCCAAAATACAGTTTTTTTTAAGAAATATTTTAAAATGGTCCTTAATTTTTGTAGCTTGTAAGCTGATATGTACGTATGTATGTATGTAATTTGTGTATCTCTTACTTTTTTCTCTCCTCGTTAAGTAAATCTTTACAAGTACATAAGCAAGCATTTTCCTCTACCTGAGTATTACTGCCTTGTTACGTCAACAAACTTGTTGTATGCATTAAGTAAGTAGTTGTATACTACATATCAATCACAAAAACTAACAAATTTACAACAAAATATCTGGAGCTAACAACAAAAATTTTCAAACAGAAGCAAGACAGGACAATGGAAATTTTGCTGATAGTAAGGACCACTAAGGCCAAAATAATTTGAAAGATTTTTTTATGTTTTGGGGCAAAATAAATCTAAGCATCTACACATGTTTAAAATGAAAATTTAAAAATTAACAATGTATGTATATATGTGTGTAGTTAAAAAAAAAATATTTACCAGATAATGAATTACAATTGTTGAGAATTATTGCATCGGGCTTTTTGTTTGAAAAATAGAACAGTTGTTAATCAATTAGGGGAACAAAGAATGTTCTAAAATGGTAAAATTTTGCAAATTGAAACAATATACAAACAATGTACATATGATTGCATATTAGCAATTTAATTTGAAAGCTTAAATTTCAATCAATGCTTATTAAGCTTATGGCTTTTTTAGGCTCATGGTCCTTCGAGCCATACAATATCATCCAAAGCTTAATGGCCTGTCCCACGATGTCAACAGAAATCGTTCGGTATTGAAAACAGCAAAAAAATTTTTAATGTTATTGTTATTTGCAATACAAGTTGTCGCTCGAATGATTTCTGATGATATAGTGGGACAGGCCATAAGATGCTGCTAAACTGTCGGCAAATGCTCGGGAACTGCACATTCAACATAGTTGGTTTACGTGGCTGCCTTCTTCACGCAGGCATTCAAGTAGAATCTAGATGATCCCTTTTTGGAACCACTACCCTCGTCTGTGTCAACCTTTATGGAACCGTATCTAAGTATTCGGATACAGTGATTGGCACTTTCTACATAAAAATCCTTTATATTTATTTAAAGCGCCACAAAAACAAAATATTTTTCCCATATACACGACAGAAAAAAAACGCATTCAAACAAAACTGTATAGTTTTAATAACTTTCATTCAAGTCTTCAAAAAAAAAATCATCTCCAAAATACCATCAATCCTCTACACAACCTTTAAGCCGAAATTTGTGCACTCTTTTTTGGGGAGTTTGTTTTACCTAGCAAACTAAATAAAATAAACCTTAAGCTAAAATAACTCACGTTTGTTGGTTTTGTTTCCAAAAATTTTATTTCTATATATATTATTTGTTGCGGTGTTCACGAAAAGTTTTAGTGCCTGCAAAAATAAGGGAAAGCGAAAAATAAAACGTAAATATTATTAAAAACATGGCTTAAAAAATAAAGTTATTAAAACCTATGGAAAGTGGAATAATAAAAATGTGTATTTTAATTAAAATTAATACTTTTGTAAAAACAGAAAGCTCATTTTATTTTGCAGATATTTCTCGGCATTTTTTTTTTTTTTTTTTTTTGTTTTTGTGTCATTTAAAATAATAATGGCACAAAGGGTTTTTGGCCACATAAAACACTAGCAATAAAAATATCACAAACGCGTGTTTGGGTCTTCAAAAAAAAAAAAGAAAAATTATGCAGAGCTTTAATACTTACCTGGAAGGCTATTAAAGTGTAAGGAAAAGTTCAAAGGACTTATTAAACATAAACTATTTTATTAGGTTATAACTTTGATTTGGTATTTCATTATGAATAGCAGGAATATCTAAAAATATGAATTTATGTCAGGATAAACGTTTAGGACTCCAAGTTTAAACACTACAGTAAGTGGCGAATAAATTTAATTTTAAGCCAAACTATTGAAGAGTAGATCAAGTGCCAAATAAAAGACAAAACTACTTACATAATGCCTTATACCTTTGTTAAAAATAATAAGTTATGAGGAAAGAGAAAGAGACTAACAGCAGTGTTTTAGTTGTAAACGATATGCTATACGGGCAATATACTTCTTACTTTTCATGTGATCAATCCAGATATGAAAGAATGAGAGGAAATTAAAAAGTGTGCTATGAAATAATTTCTAGCACTAATTAGCATTAATTAGCATAAACCTTAATAGTTGTAGCATTAATTAACATTAAATTTAATAGTTGCAGCATTAATTAGCATTAACCTTAATAGTTGTAGCATTACTGTAGCATGGGCTATTACAGCATTACATGAAGTTTTTTTTAACGAAATGCTAATCAACATGAAACACAGAAACAAGAAGTAGCAATATATGCTGTTCTTAGAACTGAAGTCAGCGCAAAGACTTCAAGAACATTAATTTTATGATATGATCACTTAGCGCCAAAGAGCAGCTATAATAAACAATGGCTAAAATGGGTCATAGCATTAATTAGCATTAACCTCAATAGTAGTAGCATTAATTAGCATTAACATTAGTAGGTGTAGCATTACTTTAGCATGGGCTATTAAAGCATTAACATGCAGTTTTTTATGGAAATTCTAATTAACATAAAATGCAGAAATAAGAAGTAGAGATATATACTGCTCTTAGACTTGAAGTCAGCGCAAAGACTTCAAGCACATGTATTTTATGATATGATCACAAGAGCAGCTGTAATAAACAATGTGTAAAATGAGTCATAGCATTAACTGTCATTAGCCTTAATAGTTGTAGCATTAAGTAGAATTTACCTGAATGGTAGTAGCATTAATTAGCATTAGCATTAATAGTTGTAGCATTACTATACCATGGGATATCAAAACATTATATGCAGTATTTTATGGAAATAGAGCTGAAGTCAGCTTATAAACTCCAGGCACATGTTTTTTATGATATGAGATAGAGGTGAAGAGCAGCTATAATAAACAATGAGTAAAATGGGTTATAGCATTAATTAGCATTAACTTTAATAGTTGTAGCATTAATTATAATTTATTTTAATAGTTGTAGAAATAATTAGCATTTGATTTAATAGTTGTAGCACTAGTATAGCATGGTCTATGGGCATTATAAGCAGTTATTTGTGGAAATGCTAATCAACATGAAATGCAGAAACAAGAAGCAGACATATATTTAACTGCTCTAGATCTGCTTTAAAAAGCAATGAGATCCGTATGTAACACCCAAAGAGCTACAAATCATTTACTTGACATCCTGTGATATCTTTAAGTAATTTATAAAGGGGAAAAAGCATAAATTATGTTGAAAAATGCGTTCTAGCATTTATTAACAAGCACCATAGCCTTATTGCAGCCTTTTACAGTAGGTTGACACGTTTCAATGATACTAAGCCACTTATTATAGCAATAACTAGTACTGGTTCCATTACTATAGTAAAAACAACTTTGTATATATATTCTTAGAATGGTGTTGCATATCAGTTAAGTGCTTTGGATCTGCCAAATATGCCGCAAATGTTTTGCATTACACTTTGCGATAATTTAAAATGTATCTGTAAGAAGAATTTGATTCTAAAATAGGCTCTAGCATATATTAGCATTATGTTAGCAGTTTTAGCAATACCATAGCACGAGCATTTATACCCTTATGGCAACCGCTTACAGTTGTCTTATGAAAAGTACTTAATACTTCATACTCTAAGCGACATTCTAAAGCTAAAAAATTAATATTCAAAGAGATGTCCATGTCCATTTATTATTAAATACCATTCATATTTCTTTATAAAAAAAAAACTCAAGAAAAATTTAATAAATTATTTGCTTTCAAAATCAAAATCAACAAAAAAATTTCAGTAACTGAAACGTGTCAAAGGATTCTTAAGCAAAAATCCTGTTATTTATTTGATTTGCTGCTAAAAGCAAAAGAAAAAAAATTAAAAGAATTTGTTTAATAAATAAACCCTTTTTTTTGTTACATTTTATAAGATAACTTGATTATGAAAAATTTTGGCTTAAAATAAATATAAAACAATATTTCTTATTTTGAAGTGTTTTTGCTGTGCAAAAGAGAGAGAGAGAGAGAGAGATAGAAGTTCATCTTTTAAAATTCATTGTAAAACGCTGACGAAGCGTAATTGCATTTTGGGACAAAAGAGTTTAAATAAATAAAAACAAATTTCATTTTTCAAAGGACAGTTTTGATATCATATTTTTTTATGGGGACACTGCCAGTTATCAGTTGCTAATTAGCAAGAAAGATGATTGGAGACTAAATTTTATTATAATGAAATTTAATGTAAGGAGTCTATTTAAAACTTTTGAGAAAATGTTTTGCATTTATTTTGATAATTTTCAAATAAATTCAATTAAACAGCAGCTAGAGAAATTCCCTATTTTTTTTATTAAGTTGCCTGAGCCACCCTTTCACTTTTTGAGATTTTCTTTTAATAATTTTATATGTTTATTGCCACAGCATTTGTTGTTATATTAATGTTATGTAGCTTTTTTTTACAATAACTTTTCTAATAACATATAATCAATAAGAAAAATGTTATTGGGAGTATGTTGTTGTTTGCAAGAAAATTTGTTTTAGGAATTATTTATGATTAAACTCTTTGCTTTGCTTAGAGTCCTTTTAAACAAAAATAAAAAAACATGAATATGATTTTATCTTTAGCAAAAATATCATTCTTAAATAGAAAGAAAAATCACTGGGGCCCCTTAAAAAACGCACACACATGAACAGACACACACATACACACTTATTCATGCAATTTATGTACCACATGTAGCAACAACATGTAAAAATTGTTGGGAGGGAAAAAAGGATATGCAAAGGTTCGGCTCCCTTTAGCAATATGAACGTTGTAAGAGTTAAATTCTTTATTAAACTGTAATATTTAAAATCTGTGCATATGAGTATTTGTATATGTGTAAGTGTGTGAGTGTGTATGCGTGTGTGTGTGTGAAAGATAGAGAGCACACGAAGAGAGTATTATAAATTATTTTGTAGTAAATACTCAACATATTTTGCCATAAGCAACAGCTGTGACCAACAAATTTGTGACTATGCTAAATTTTATCGTTTCATTTAAACAAAAAAAAAAAAAAAAAAAAAACAGAGAAAAAGAAATCTTATTTGTAACAAAGATATAAACAAATTGAAGGAAAATTAAAAGAATAAAAAGGAGTGATATTTCTTTTTACTAATTTTCTGAAATATGACTTTGAAATATGAACAAAGAAAATTGCCAGGGAGCGACGAGTTATTTAGCAAATTCATTTAGCTGCCAATGGAAATGATTTGAATATTTTTAAGAAGCTAAGAAATGTATTTACTGGCGGGTTGAAGGGGTTTTTAAACAAAATTGAATCTGTTTGCCAAGAGGAA
This sequence comes from Tachina grossa, assembly GCA_949987645.1. Lineage (NCBI taxonomy): Eukaryota > Metazoa > Arthropoda > Insecta > Diptera > Tachinidae > Tachina > Tachina grossa. The sequence goes on from OX465275.1 coordinate 171,189,826, forward strand.
AAATTGTTATTTAATCCGTGAAATAGGGGGGGGGGGGTAAATAAAAGCAAATCTTTTAAAGTTTGAAAAATTTAGCAAGCTGCAATTTAAAACCCTGTGTATAGGGCGTTAAGGATATAAGGAAAGCATAGAAAGTGGAATATATCGCTCAGTTACTTGAAAAATGTCCATTGGCGGAGCTAAAAAAATTTTCAGTTGACTGTATTGAGTAATATTAAAATAGCTAATAACAGGCAATTTTTAATAATTGCCGTGGGGGGGAGGGAGGCAAAAGCAATTCTTAGAGGGTTTTTCTACGCCTATGGCAACATCATAGCTTAAAAAAACTGGTTTGTTAGCAAACGTGTTTAAAGTTTTAAATTTAAATGTAAGAAATAAAAATTAAAAAAATCAATAGACTCGACTGCGACCAACATTAAACCGTTAAGGATCGTAAATGGTCATTCGAAATGAAAAATCATAAGAGAAACCTAAAGATGATTTTCAAATACCTGCCGAATGATACCCATTTTGATAGAGTTTTCCGACTTTTTATTTTGATTTTTTTTTCGTATTCACAAAATGGCGCCATATTAAATTTTTATTACAAACATATTTTTAGTGGCGCTCCCGAAATTAATATTACAAATGGATTGACGTACGAATTATCATAATCGGTCTACGATACATACATACACGCATACATATACACACACAAACATATCGTTACGTTAATATAGAAAGGCCCTAAATCATTATATTTTTAAAATCACGATTTTTATCTTTTTCGATACATTAGATGTTCTTCTATCGAAATGTGCAAAAATAATATTAATTTAAAAAAAAATAATGAGTTAGGGCCTTTATTTAATGAGGTAACGATATGTATGTATGTATATAACTGCCAAAAAAAACTTAAGCAACATAATTCTCAAACATAATTTTTTCACACAAACTGGACTATTTGATAAATAATCGATTTTCGTAAAAAAAGCGAGGTCCAAACAATGTGTCGGTTAAGCCTTTTTGGCGGTAATGGCTCGATGCATATAGTGATAATCACAATACATTTCTATGCGTCGCGCAGTCGCGTAAAAAGAAAATTTAAGTTTTCTTTTAAGAGTTGCACAATAGGAATAGCAAAAAGAGTATTAAAACTGCATTATTAAAACAAAAACAATATTTTTGGAGTTATGGCATTGTTAAAATAAATGAGCATATTATGTAAGCAGCATTAAAATATCTATATATGCCCTAATGAAGATTTTGATTCTTTGTAGTTATCAAAATAAACTTTGGAAAGAGCAATCTAGTGGACCCTCCATTAAAAGACCATAGAAGACAGCAATGTTCCTTTCCCACTTTTATTATTTAGTATCACAAATTCCAAGAGATCAAATTTGAAATTTATTGAACCTCTGGTATATTAAAAAAAACAGATTGGCGATCCCTGCGCTAATGGCACAAGTCAATCATAAGCAAATCTCATGATTTTTTATTAACTCATATCAGCTAATCTTTTGATTTACTCGCCATACGTGTAACATACTTACACAGCATGCCTCCCTCATGCATTATAGCATAAAAGCAATATTACAAAAAAAAAAGGGAAGAGTAAAAGCACAACAACAGCTTCTGGCTCCTACACACATTAATGCTTGCTTTCCTTTTTTAAATCATCGCATTCATCATTTTGAAAGACACTTTGGTGAGAGTTTAAAAGGAGCACAAATATTTATATACCATAATATTTTTTATATGACTTTATTAACGTACGAGTCATAATAATCATAAAATTATTTGAAGAACAACAGGCTACAAAAAAGGAACAAGAAAAAGGATACAAATATGCCATATCATCGGGCAGACAATAAACAAAATAATCCAAACGGGAATATTGGTTAAAAACAAATGGTGGTCTCTCCCACACACACACACACACACACACACACACACACATACACAAACACTATCTCTCTCACTCTCCCATATACACGCATGCAAAACATTAAGACAAATCTTTATGATCCTTTTTGTTTCTGCTAATAATATTCGCTGCAGAAGGTTTACTTGTACTCAAACTCTGATAAACCATAAAAATTTTATATAAAAAAATATAATAAATAAATGTATAAATAAAATGGTTAAATGCATTTCGCTTATTCATTTTACGCCATTGTACACATATGTCAAATTGTTTTAAGGAAAGCAAACAAAATCAAACAAACAAAAAAGAAGATGTCATACATAAAAATGTGTGCATGTGCACCTGTACACTGGAACATGAAGACATAATGACAGGCAACAAGGCAGGATTATTTCTTTTACTTTTGCTTTAAAAGTTTCCCTCTACACTGCAGCAATGTGGGCAAGTTAAGAAATCGGATTTAGTAATATAAATCAGTTATTAAAAACTTCTCATTTTTGTAATTTCTTATGCTTCTGCTTTTGAAAATGCAAACAGTTGGAGTCTAAGTTAACGCAATAAACGAACACACACAAAGAACAACTTCAGCAGTCGATGTGTTCGAACAATTTTCGGTTATACTGACTTTGCACCAAATTCAAACGTTGGGATTTTGTTTTTTAACATGGTTATATATCGAATATATGTATGTTAGGAGCTTAAGCTTTTGCTCTAATAGCACCAATGTTTATCAGTTTCCTAAGCTAACTTCCTTTGTTCTAGCGATATATTCACGATAACCCAGGGATCCTAGATAGTTTTTCTTTTGTCTTTCAGACACAGACATACTAGTATAATAAGTCTTTGCAGGCACGACCAAAAAATGTTTACTCATGTTTTAGACTCGGCAGTTTTTTTTAAGCAAGTCTGAGTTTATGGGAGAGAGAGGAAAGAAGAAAGAAGAGGGGTACTGACTTGCTTGTACAGAAAAGTTACTTCAATTCTCTTTTGTTATTTCATTCCCAGCATTAAAACAAGAGGAAAATTGAACAATAAACCGTCTGAGTGTAAACAAACGAGCAGTTTCGATTGGCTTACACATTTTTGTTTATAGTCCTTCGAACTTGCAAACATAGTCACAAGTGAAGTGAGCTTATGTTAGTTTCTGTAAAGCACATCTTTCTTCGACAGCCTTGGAATGTAGTAGTTAGCATGTTGGCTACAAAGCCGAAGGTCCTGGGTTCGAGCCTGATTCTGGCAGACATTAAATAACAACGACTTGCATTTTTCTGATCTACCTTAGTGACCTTTTGTATCAATTGTTGTAGGAAAGTGCAAGTAATGAAGGCATAGAAACTGGTCACTGAACTTCTGCTGCTTCAGCGGAAGGCGCCTTCCTTCGTCGGTATTGTGTAGCACACTCATTGGCGAACAATAAAATTGCAACTCAGAACAGCTTTGAAAATTTAATACGCCTCATTGGCACCAGAGGCGCTGCAACACTGCATTATTAAAAACAAACGTGCGAAAAGCAGACTTGTACAAAAATCAAGCTTTCCTCTATATCTTCCTTCACCACCTATCTTCTCTAGCTCTATTCCTTTCCTAAAAGAAGGCAGCACCTAGTAATAGTAGCAGCAAATAGTAGGCATTCATTGCCTGAGTTTTACTTCCCTTTTTTTTTAAATATTATTTTATCTAAATGTGTTAAAATTCATTTAATACTTTATAGTTTTTTTCAGGATGCCGAATGAATGCAGTGTTTTCCAGGCTGAGATCTTGGCGATCCTTAGAGCACGAAACTGGTGGCCAGGAAGGTGACAACGTAACCTTCTACGTCGACAGCCAGGCAGCGCTAAAAGTTTTGAAGGGACACAATATCAAATCGAAACTTGTTAGTGACAGATGTGTGATTGCTTTATGTGAGTACCTGCCATTACGGCCTAATCTCACGTGTGCCAAAGCACTGGGTGTGGGTTAGACGCCAGACCAACGCCCCCATGCACCCTATTAGAATGAACCTATGGCCCGCTCCATAAGGCACATAGGTTGCAATCTTTGAATATAGTTATCCCTGTTCTATATTCAAGTACCTTGCTGAGGTACTCTGAGCTATCTAAACTCTGCTGCTATGTCCGTGCCCATAGCAGCTCTGTTAAATGGCAACAGCACCTAGAATAGTGTCTGGCTGACCGCGTCAGACCAACCACTAGCATTGATTTAACACTGGGAAGCCAAGACTATTCTCCCAGCGATTTTGGTAGCAACCACAACCACCACAATAATTCTCCGGCTTTCACGCTTAGGTGTTGTGTATACACCTAAGCGAGGTCCCCAAGAAAATTCCTCAACCATTGCCGGCACAGCTAACCACTCATCCATAAAGAACGCATGCCTGTGTCGCCAAATAACCAGTGCCTACTCCACACCTACCAAAATCATCCCTTTAACCCCTTAGGGGTATACCCCATTGGGGTAGGACGAATTCGGCATTTTAGCAAAGGAAACTGACGACCGCTACATGCACTCAGAACTTCAGAGCAGCGAGGACCACTTACGCGAGAAGAATGCAAGCACGCCACCTAAGTTTCTGTGCCTACTACGGCAAGACACTAAAGAGTGAAAGAGTCCTGGGGTCGTATCCAGGACGAAAGCCATTTTGGACCAGAAATTTCCGGCAACCGCAATGCTTTTATCTCTAAGCAGCCCAGCTGTCGGGCAACCGGCACCCGTGGTACCAGAAGTAGCCTCTGGTTAGACCTCGAAGTTCCACCACAAGGGCTTCACCTCTATCGTCTTTTGAACTCAGGGGCAGTTCTAGGTGACGCTGCACCAGCTGACAACAACGGGCGTACAATATTTGTTTTCCTTTTATAAATATGTGCACATCCGTTACTCTGTTTATGTTCAGAGATTGGGTAGTAACACATAAGTTTTACGGGTAATGAGCCAAAGGTCCGTCAGCAGAAAAAGCTACATTACCCTAGCTGGGGCCCCGGGATTGCCACACCCGTAGTCAAAAATAGACTCCCCTGGGGGTACTTGTTAGTGACTGTAGGAAAGCCCTCAACTTATGGATAAATATAGTGTCAGATTATGTTGGGTTCCTGGCCACAGCAGTGTTAAGGAAAATGAAATTGCCGATGAGCTGGCATGAACAGGGTCGGCATTAGATGAGTTAATGTCAGACAGATCGGTGAAACTGCCGATAGGTCATTACTATAGGGAACTCAGTAATTGGGTAGAAAGCAGAACCAACAGTTCATGGCGAAGTAGGGAGGATTGTAGAGTCTCGAGGGGGTTTTGGCCAAAACTTGACTCGGGAAGATCCAAACTGCTACTGGAGATGAATATAAAGGCGATGCGAATCATGATAGGTGCGTTGACAGGTCACTGCTCGGTCAAAGCAAGAACCAGTATTTGGGAAACTGGTACTCCAGATTTTTGTAGGATGTGCGGGGATGAAGAGGAACTAGAAACCATTGAACATATTATCTGTCACTGCACGAAGCTGCAACGTCAAAGGCTTAAATGGCTGAGCAGACGTTTCCATGAAAGAATTACTGATATCGGGAAGTGTAAACTAGAGGACATCAGGGGTTCCATCATAGGAATTCGGTGGGTTAAAGGGCCACTTCTGGCTACAAATGGGATGATAAATATTACCTTCTTTGGGCAACAGAAGGGAATCACAATGGACCTAATTGGGTCTCCGAGTGGAGATGCGGTATAGCACCACCCTTCCTAACCTTACCTAACCTAATAGTTTTTTAAAGCAATTGTAGTGATTTTATCAAACGGCTTACACTTATAACTTATAACTTACTCACAATTGATAGATACATATATGTGTATGCATGCAAAATACGTTTAAAATACCTCAAAGGAACGGGCAATAGCAATATGTTCCTTTTTGGTTTCATCCGTGTGTATGTTTAAAAAAAACATCATAGAATGATTTAAAGGACCAATAAAATAAACACAGCCGTATATCTCTCAGTTACATGCAAACATATACAAACATATAACACACATAAATTGTTTGCGGTATTAAAACGTAAAGGATTATATTAAATATATTACCAAAACATACATAACCAAACCGAATCAAACCAATACTGAAACGAACCAAAGCCAAGCGAATAACCGAAATAACCGACACAGCCAACTACAATATGTTGTGATGTGATATCAAGATATCTATCATGTGATGTTAAACCAGAAAACGAAATGTACCACAGCACTTATACGTACATATTCATGTATGTATATATACACGTATGTATGTTTATGCTACGAATGTATGTGAAAAATAAAAATAATTTATTTGCCATGTTTGAGATGATTTTCTTTTTACATAAAAATACACACATAAATAAACTTCATTTTTCAAATACCGAATCGGGCTTTACATAAACAAATTATATTTTGCGTTTTAACATAAATTATCGCAAACCACAATCTTAGGGACAGAGGAAACAATTTCATAGACTACAAATTTCTTTTCTTTTTTTTCAAGGAAAGGATATGACATCCCTTTTTAACTGTTGCTAATACTTTGCATGTTTAACAGTTCAACATATTACTATATCAATTCAAATATAAATATATACTTATGCATACATAAGCATTTAAAGAAATGTATTTATATGTACAAGTGTATAACAGGGTTGGAAATGTAGTTATTTACAAGACCTTTGAATGCCAGCTAAGCATGTACGAAACAACAAAGTTTATTGATGTAAGCATGTGTCTTTTTAGTCTAGTAAGCAGCTGTAAGCGCATTTTTATATTAAAATAGATATGTTTGATTCGTTTTTAATCTGCCGGTTTTCCATCTCTGTGCTCAGTATATTCATTAATGTTTAAATCATCCTACTTCTAAGAAACATTATAACAATTTGTAAATTAATTTCTCTTTCTAAGTTATGTTAGAATTTAAGTGATGTTCGCCAATTTTCTTGTAGCACATTTATTATTTTACGTCTTACATAATTTTAATTTTATTTATTACTCAAACAAGACAAAACATACAAATAAATATTAATTTATATGGCAGTAGTCTCTCGTTGAAAAAACTATAGACCGTGTATAAAGATTTTATTAAATTATCATTTTAATACACACTAGATTAAAGAAACTTAAATTAATAAAGATGGTCCTTCGAACCATAAAGAAATTTCACATGTGCTCATGTATGTATATACATGTATTATAAAAGTTTTGTATAAATGGTCCTCCGAACCATGATGATACATGTTCTCATGTATTTATATGTATTATAAAACTCGTTTGTAGATGGTCTTTCGAACCATGAAGAAATTTCGCATTTACTCGTATATGTTTTAACACTAAACAAAAACATGTGAGGGAATTCGTATTAGGAAAAGCGGGTTTCCAGAGCATGGAAAACATGCCACCTTAATAGGTCATATTTATAAACGAGCTTTCTCAACATCACATCTCGATAAGCTCTGGAGCAGACATGAAAATGTTTAAAGATTTTTTTTGTTCCGGATTGGTATCATAACGAAACAATACATTGCTGCGAGTCCTAAAGGGAATATGAGCTTTTCATCGAACTGAATTGTTCTTCAGAGTGTCAGTTTGAGTATAATATTCGCCGTTATTCGAGTTGTCAACATCGACGTCCCGTTAATAGAACACCAAAGTATTGGGGCTTGTCTACTCGCTCTCGAGAACAATTTTATGCTATTGACTGTCTATTTCTGTTCCACAAGGTCTAGAAAATAGCATGAGCTTGTCAATAGCAGTCAGTTGTTTCCGGCAACTGACAGACAAGGCCCAATTTTTTGGTATTGTTACCTGATGTTGACAACTGGAATAAGACTGATTAACTTCGGCTAGGAAAGTATTTAAAAAAAGCACAATAAAACTTAACAGCAATAACATTTGCTAAATCATACGAATTACTAATAAATGTAAGATTATTTCTTTAATCCAAGATTTTTCTCCGTCATCCACAAACATATAAAAAAATAATAAAACCCGGTCGCGGTCTCTCATTCGCAAGACAATCATCAATTCTAGCTTTATTCTGGCATCAAAATAAGTCATGAAAACAATTTTAAGTAGTTTAAATTTTTGACATCATCTATATTTTATGCATAATAATCTTCCAGTTTCTTAAAGACTTTAGTCAAGCATAAAAGATATATATAAATGTATATCTGCTAATTTTCACAAATCTGGCATATAGAAATCAACAAAAGTGTTTCGGGATGAAAGAGAATTTTCAATAAATTTTTAGCATTTGTTATAGCATTATTAGTATTTTCTTTAATATTTGTAATAGTAGTAATACTATGCTAATAGAAGCAACATAAGGCAAGATGTCAAATCAGTTATTATGATTTAAATCACTACGCAAAATATAAAGAGACAAAAAGAAGCTTGTAGTAGACAGTTAAGTGTACTGTAGCATAGATTAGCAAGCACATTAATAGTTTTAGCTATACTATAACATAAAGAATAAAAATATGGCGAGACAAAAAGAAGCTTCAGTAAAATGTACTGTAGCATGGATTAGCAATATTATAGCATGAACCATCAAAATATGGCTGGACAAAAAAAAGGTATTTGTAGACAGTTAAATATATTGTAGCAAAGATTAGCATTAACAATTAGTATTATTAGCAATACTATAGCATGAAAAATTGAAGCTATTAAAATATTATTAAACACAATTGTTGTGTAAAAATTCTTATTAGTTCCAGATACTGAAATTAATTGTACTAATGAAATACACTTTTCTTATGTAGTAGCTTGAAGTTTATAAATATTGAAGATAAGCTGGATATACTTTGTAAAATTTGTTGTAGCATTAGTTAGCATTCACTCTAATATATGTAGCATTACTATAGCAATAAGTATTATAACGCCAATATACATAGTTATGCATTTTAGATTTCACATATAAAGGAAGTATAAGAATTGAGCAGCGTTAGAAAGCAAGTCACTTATTTTATATTATGTCATTGCTCAAAGTGTGTTGTCATGGGAAAGAAGAAGCAATTATTATTGTAGCATTAATTAGCATGAACTTTAACATTTTAAGCTGAACTATAGCACAAGCTGTTATAGCATTTAGCATCCAATTTCTAAATAATTTCGATTTTGTTGAACGAATTATTCGTCTATCTAGCAAACTCGCTTAATTATGTTATTTGATCGCTCAACCTGTGCTAGAATGGGAAATAATCATCAAATACATGTTTTGGCATTAATTAGCATTAACTTCTACAATTTTAGCATTGCTATAGCATAAGCTATTATAGCATTTAGCATCCAATTCCTAAACAATTTCCATTCTGTTCAAAAAAATCATCTATCTAGCAAAAGTCTCTTAAATATATATTATGTGATCGCTCATTTAGCATTCATTTGCTAAGAAATTTACATTTTGTTCAAAAAACAAATCTTCTATCTACTAAAAGTCACTTAATTATATTATGTGATCGCTCAAAGTGTGTTGGCATTATAAAGAAGCATTAGTTATATGTTCTAGCATTGATTAGCACGAACTATAACAATTTTAGCAATACTATAGCATAAGCTGTTAAAGTATTTAGCATTTAATTGCTTAACAATTTCCATTCTGTTTAAAAAACATAACTTCTATCTAGCAAAAGTCATTCAATTATATTATGTGATCGCTCAAGGTGTGTTGGTATGGGAAAGAAGCATCAATTACATGCTCTAGCATTAATTAGCATGAACTCTAACAGTTTTAGCATTACAACAGCACAAACTCCTATAGTATTTAGTATTCAATTGCTCAGCATTTTTTATTCTGTGCAATAAATTAATCCCCTTTCCAGCAATTTAATCGTCTAAATTATCTTATTAATTTAATTTTTCGCTTTTAAAACTTTTAAAACACTACTCACATCAAACACAGCCTAAACAAATAAATGCGTTGTATTATGGCTAGCATTATTTTACTTCGTCATAAGCTGGCTTGCGAAGCAGCGTAATGAAAAAATATCATGATCTGAGGTAAGATCAAATCCACCCACCAGATAAGAATATTTTCCCAACAAATTTTTAGACAGCTTATGATAGATCGATTTGGCAAGACCGTGGGTAGAAAATTATGAGACACACTTGTAAAATAAACTAAAATGAAAAAGAAAAATGAGAATCTCTGCAGATCGAAGTGTGATTAAAACTATGTAATTTATAATAAAATATTTTTAACTACTTTAAATAAATTAAATGATATCTTAGATGTCATTATGGTAAGGTCTTTTTAAAATACATATGTCTCAGCGGAGCTTCCAAAGCCTCGCGAATCAAAACGAATAAGATTCTGTTTGCGAGACCACAACTTCAGATAATGTGGTAAGAAAATAAACTATGATTCGGAATGATAGTTAGAATCTTTATGAAGCTATCAGCGAAGAAGTGGTGTAACCCACAACTATTTAATTAAACAATTGCTCTTTTAATTTTTTCATTTGCTTTATGCTTTGCTATATTATGATCTGAGCAAGAACGCTTTTGCAGCTCCAATTGCTTTATAACACTAAAAGGTGGCTCTACTTTGATAGTTGGTAATGTAAAGAATGTATTTATCAGCAGAACAGCAATGAAAAACATATGTGGGTTACACCACTGCTGCGCTGAAATCCTCACATATTATGTCCTTCCCTTTCAATCCTTTTTCTGCCCATAGGTTAGTCATGTTCATTACAGTTTTATAAGCGTTATAACACCTAATTCACACGAAGACTTTTATGAAGTCTATTTTTCGACGTCACTTTTTGTTTGTTAGCGAACGGTGTAGAGAAGAAAGAGGGGTAGAAAAAATGACTCGATTTCTGTTTTCCATGGTTTTTTTCATATTTCTCATTACATTGCTCTTGCTGCTATTGTTGTTACGTTTTAATGTTACTCTTCTATCTTATTGTATTTTTTTATTCTTAATCTTCTAACGTATTGGCTATATGGGTGAAGAGAAGTAAAATTAGACGTCCAAAAAAAAACATCGTATGAATGCAAGGAATTTTTGGTAGCAACTTCAAAAGAGAATTAAGAAAAATAGACGTCCTAAATTTCACCGTGTGAATTAGCACTAAGATTTCGTGTGTATTTAAAAAAAAATTCTGTTGTTTCTGTAATTTAGCAAAAGATGCAATACATACGAGCTTATTTATTTATTTGAACCAACCACTACCCTGGGCTTTCAGTTTATTTTCTGAACTTATGCTTCCCTTAGAGTGCCTCTATCTTTCAAGCTAAGTATATGTATACATACAACTCTTTTAATTTGCATTAGCATAAATCTTGTTGCATAAAAAATATGCATAAAAAAACTATCTTTGGAAGCAGTGATGTAAAAAAATTAGTTACAATCTGGGGAATTAAAATGGCATCACACACTTGAATATAACACGCTCCTAGTATGAACTTTTTTTTTTTTGTTGCAGCTGTTGCCTTCTATCTCAGCCGCACAACATACAGTGTAAAATTTGTATTTGAATGTACAGCCCCCCAGATAGCAAATATACTAACTCACGACTCAGGTGGCAAATGAACAGAAACAGAAACTGCAGCAGGTGAAAAATTTTATTTAATTTCTCTTCCTCTATCCACCCAAAAAGGCGAACAATACATGCAAGTGCAACAAGACAACACCACTACTCAATGAATATCCTTTGAGACACGCCTGACAGCCAAACATACTCGTGCGAACTATGAACCGAAAAAAAACGAGCTAAAGAAAAGTAGCAAATGGATTCATGCATGTGAAATAAACAACAAATTACAAATGTAGATTCTTTAAATGAAACATTGAGTAATTATTTTATTTCGTATAAGAAAAATCTTTGAATAAATTATTTTTGCGTGTGGTACAATGTTAAAACTATATGTAACCGTAATTTATTTGTTCTTGGAGAAGATTTGAAGTAATATCAAACACAATTTTTTTATATGCCTAAAACGTTTAGCGTTAAAGCCTGGAGTATATTTGTTAAATGTATAAATTAAAAATATCTAATTTGTTGCAGCAGCTGGTGATGCTCATTCAAATGTGAAATTATATGTGGAACATAAAAGACTTTCAAAATTAAATTATGTAAGAGGAACGGGTAGACAGGCATAGCGATTTTAGGGATTAAAGAGATTTTTTCTTGCAACCTTAAGAAATAAAATCATATGTAAACAAACAAGCAAAACTTGTGGCCAGCATTTTTTGGGCATGTTATTAATATTTTGCTTTACGGAAAATTCTATTTTTTTTAAATTCAAAATCAAGCGTTTTAATTGATTTAAATTCCTTCAAAATTTTTACATATAAGTATATAAAATTAAAAAAAGATTATATACACATGAATGTTGTGATTTCCATAAAGACGAAGCAGAAGCCAATATTCAGTAGATATGTAACTTGCGAAGTAAAGTAAAGTTTAAAGCGAAAATGTTCTATATTCTAAAAAGAGACAGTTGGGATGTTTACATTTTACATATGACATTCAAACACTCAATGGGAAAAATAAACAATTGTATTTTAAATTATAGCCAATAAAAATACGTTTTACTCAAAAATAATGTCGATATTTGTTAGTAAATTAAAATCCTTCTTATAGTTTTTCATATTTAAATATTTTTTTAATGAAATCATAAAATTTTTAATCAGAAATAATTTTTAGTCAGGCTTAAGTTCATTAATTTCAATTCTTTTATTGAACGAAATATTTTATTAATTAATGTGAGTTTCTAAAGAAAGTTTTTTAATTTTTTCATGACCCAATTGAAATAAAATTCTTCTTGTAAATTTTTTTAATATCTTCTTAGTGAAAAAAAAGAAAGTGGAAAGAAAACTTTCGACTGAAATTTATATTGAAAACAGCAATAAAATAGGAAAATTTTGTTTTTGTTTTCAACATAAATTTTCAGTCGAAAGTTTTCTTTCGATATCGTGAAAAAGTAAATTAGTATTTTTTCCTGCAAGTCACTAACATTTTCTTATAATACTGGTATGTATGTAAATCAGCTGAATACTTTTTCCCCTTAAATAACAGTATATTTTTACTGTTACTTGAAACACGCATAAAATGCTGCAACTTTTTTAATAAGGACACCATCCCCAAAAGTATACTTTGTAAAAAAATTTAGAAGGAAAATTTCTCCTTTACTTAACAGCGCTATGCTGCAATGGAGCTTTATTTAATCGTTAACATTGCTGTAAAATATTTGAAGGCTACTCCTACAAAAGTTGTTGTAAAATAGGATATATAGTACATTAGCATAACTTTATATAACGCTGCTCAATATGAAAGCAAAATAATAAAATTAATATAACAAAAATTTTTACAGAATGCAAAAGCTTTAAGCTGTTTCTTCTTTTTATCCAGCAGTAACATAAAACACTATGGTTGTGTTTTATGTTATTAACTTAACCATTTTATAGCAGACTCTTTAACGGATTGGTGTTATTGTGCATGCTATAAAAATACTATATTATGGGAACTTTAAATTAATTTTAGATAATATGTAGTATCTAGCAAAAACATACAAAAAGCTTCTGGGGCAAAGCCTACAGAATGATTAAAAAATTTAGCAGCTTATAGTAAAGGCTACTCCCCATAACGCCAGTATATTTTAAGACAAAATGTAAAAATTATGCAAAAGCTTTAAGCTGTTTTCTAATTATCCAGCAGTAGCATAATATCGACATAAGACACTACATTTAAGAAATTCACTATTCGACATATTGTCAGAAGTTTATTTTAATTTGAAATTTATTTGCTGGTGGTTCAGCGATGTCTATATATTTCATTGTTGCTGTAACAAATCATCAGTAGACTTCAACCACACACTTCAACCCGAATAGTCACAAACCTCTTATCTTATGCACAGACTTTCAAGAACTATTTGAGAATTCACAAATAATAATATTTTTGAAAATCACATAAGAAAAATAAGCGTAGTAGGCTTTGAAACTAATACAAAAAACCCAGCAAATAATTTATATTCGATTTGAATCTATTTTATTTTTCTACACCTTTATACAATTAGAAATCCATTGGATAACAATAAAAGTAATTATAAGGCAAAATGAAAAATAAAATCTTAAATGTTAAATTTAGACAACGCTGAACCACCAGCAAATAAATTTCAAATTAACATAACATGACAGTACGCACATTTTGTGCTACATACATATTAATGTCTAATTTGCATTGAAAATTTTTTCATTAAATTTCATGAATTTTGTTGCACGAAACCTTTTCTATTTGCTAATTGCAGCGCTATAAATAGGAATGTTATATGAAAAAGTATGTAGAATGAATCTCTGACTTTAGCGACTTTTTTTTAATATAAGCTGCTCCTTCCGGCATCCTATTGACAAATAAAAAATTCCCATGCAACTAATTTCATGAAAAAAATGCTTAATGCTTATCCATTTATTTTTATTTACGTTATAAAAACACGAGATTATGTGAGCTATAAATTAACCTTAGATAATAATAAAATCCACAAACATAGAAAAGCTTTTGGGGCGAAGATTACAGAATAGTTTAAAAATTTGTAGCAGCTTATATAACAAATGTTCTATTTATTCAGCAATAACATAATAACGGCACATAACACTCTGAACGTTTTATATTATTAATTTTTATAGCAAAGACTTTCACGTTTTATTATTTTACATGCTATAACAACAGCATATTATGGGAACTTTAAATTAACCTTTTAGATAATAATATCCACCCAAAACATGGAAAAGGATTTACGGAAAAAGCTTTTGGGGCGAATATTGAATAAAAGTTTAAAACATCCAACAGTTTCCTAAAAAAGTGCTAAAACTTTTGAGATACTCGTACTATGGAGCGTATAAGAATAAAACTGTATAGCTTTACCGTGATTTTAACACAGTATAACAGTTAGTATAGATTTTATAGCACAAGTAATTTTTATGTAGATTATATGCTATAAAGTACATATTTAGAAAATAAAACTATTTACATACACATACAATTATAACTGAGATGGGAATATTTTAGTACTTTAGGTGGGTTTTTTGAAGTTTTATAACAGTTGATAATTTTTGTGCATTAACAAGCTTTCCGAAGATGTAAATTATTAGTTATGTGATGTTTTGTTAGATATGGCGGGACATGTATTTGCCACACAAGCAAAGTATTGACTTTTTTTAACACTTACTGCCGTATTCATACAACGAACAGGGCACAGGTAGTGAAGAAAATATCAAATTATTTAACTTAACTCGCTTTGCAACTCTGCTATAAGTTCACTGTGTTATTGTTTATAGCAACGTTGCAGCGCCTCTGGTGTTAAGTAGGTGCATTACTTTTAATTTTGTAGCGATATTATTAATTTTTTTACTTTACCCAAAATTTATTGCTACATTGACGGAAGAAGCGAGCTGTGAAACGCAATAGCATAGAAAAAATACATATATTTTTATGATTTTAATGATGTTTGTATAACTCGGATGGAACTCGGGATCTAAAGTTCCCCTCATTTTCGATATAGTCAACGCAGTTACAAGTTAAACAAGCACCAGTGCAAACAAAATTCTTCGAATCCATCTAATTTCAGAGGAACGGGAAGCAATTCCAGGAATTTTGAGCTCATTACAGTTTAAGGTGTTGCAACACCTCCCTACTACAGAAGCTAGTAGTAGTGAAATTTTTACATCATCAGGAAATAAAAGAACATTGCACTAATTTGCTGCACTTGAAAGATTTAATAGTAGCTTAAGAAACTAATGAAATTGTACACAGTGAAAAAAATTACACTTAATAAAATTCCAAGAGAATACATATTTTAAAATAAGGCACCATGTACGTATTTATACTAAAGGGTAGATTTTGTATATACACAGAAAAGGTTTTTTTTGTTTTGAAATTTTCATGGAAAAAATATTTTTTGAAACGAAATCTTTTACAAAATCTGCCTATAAGTTAAGCTCATTTTCGTTTTTATTTTCATCATAAAGTTTCAACGTTTTGGCACTTGTGTTTTACAATTTGAAATCCATATATAAATTGTGCGGTTGTTTTCTCAAAGTGTAAAACATTCCTGTACAAATAAAATCACTTGTGAAAAATATTCATATTGGTAAGATTATTTCTTAAAAAACTGCAGAGCAATTTAACACTTCAACTGCAATTCTTATTATTTTAATACTTTTGAAATAAATACTTTTATTTGATATTATATTTTTTATTTTTTCCTTTTTTTCATTAAGGAATTTTAACCTTTATCTTTTGAGATTAAAAAACTAAAGCTGCATATCATTTGCAAATGAAAATGTACATACATATGGAATATTTACTGGATAAATATTGTAAATTACTTATAATTTTAATTGTTTGATTTTTAGTGCAGAAGTTTTCTTTAATTAAATTATGTACTGTTTTTTTTTTCTTTTTCCAATTGGCTAAAAGTGCAGCATGTTAAATAAATATTTAGAAAATTAGTTTTATCTACTAAAGGGAATTAAATACTTTAAATGTTTGCAATTTATAAATTGGATATTTTTAAGCAAAATATTTTTAATAAATACGAGTTACACTCGACTATAATTACTAAACTAGAACTCAGGTAGAACTTAGATACAAAGCAACTAGACTAAGGTCCAAATTCACAGTATATAGTTAACTAATGCCCGCGGCTTAACTACCGATTTCCATTAACAATATCATTGGTTAAACCTCCTCCATTAGTTAACTAAGAATTGAATTTAGATTGCAGAAATCAATATATAATAATATTTCAATTTTGAATTTCGCCAGTTAGATGGAGGTTCTCAAATTTAAGCATAAATTCCTAATTTATATACATAATTAATTCTTCAAATCAAGAACGTGATCTTAATTTTAAGATAATCTTAATTTTAACACGTTTTTTTCCCTTAGTTTAGAACTGAACCGGAAGTGAAATAGAAATGAACTAGAACTAAGCTAGAACTGGACTCAAACTGAATTAAACTAAGCTGGAACTACACTGCTAACGTACCACCATTGTAGCAGCATTTGCAACATTATATAGAAGGCAGGTAAATTTGTCTATTTCATAATGACATTTTTGAGTAAACTCTGCTTTAAATTCTTGCTGGTTCTTACATGATAATTTGAAGTTAATGCAATATATTTTGCTAGACAAGGTTATTGCTATAACTATTTTAAGCATTCTTAACTCACAAAACATTTAAGGGAATTAATATTTCCTTTCATGTATTAATGTTATTTTCTTATCAATCACAAAACTTCTGTTCTGATTGCTAAACACAAGTCTCAATGTCTAAATAATGTGCATCGTTTCCTTTTTACAAATGAAGCATCTCTAGGAAAGTATTGTAACAGGAAATATTTATGCTATTTACAAAAACAGATTAACAAAAGATATTTTCAAGGAATAGATACAGTCTTGTTTACAACCAATAATCATATTCATTAAATATTCATGCGGGCAGTGTATTTGTTATTTAGAAAGGAAATAATGGCAACTAAATAAGGGGTCTGCCAATAGAAACTTACAAACTTTGATAGCGGTCATATTACTCGTAATAAAACTACATCTTTAGTTCGATTTAGCGATAGTCGTATCGTTTAGAAACAATACCATCTAAATTACCGACTTTTCTATGCAGTAACACTTTTAAACCACATGTGCTGTTGTTAGCTAAACGACGATAATTTTTGTGGTGTTATTGAATCGACAACAGTCAGCTGTTCAGTTAAAGTATATGCTCTTTTAGCAGAACTCAAGTAATAATCATTTTACAGCATTATACACACATGTAAAAACTTTCAGCTATAAATAACAATATTGCTATTATTTAAATATTCAATTTAAGCTTTATTTCTCAAAATTAAAGAAATTGATGAAAATATGTTTGTGTACAAGTACAAATTTATTTATTTATTTTCTATTCCTCTTTGTGCTTTTCGTTAGTTTTAACAGAGCTGCCACATGATATCAAATTTTAACGAAGTTGTTAACAAGAAGTTAGTAAATAACATAATCGTTAATGCAAACAATAATAAGTGTAGAGAAAAATAACATTTGTCTATTCGTTAAAAGTTAGTGAATTTCTCTACTGTTTAAGTTTCCGTCATTTATTTTATTTCTTCTAGCAACTTATCATCCACGTTTAGTGTACGATTTATTGCTACTACTTCTAAGTGGCTCATCGCGAACAAAAAATAAGCATTATAAAAGTGCAATTGCAAGTGATTCCGTTTCCTTGTCTCCCTTACAAAATTACTAAGCATTATTTTTGACGTGTGTGAAGATAAATTTCGAAATTTAAACCCAAGACACAAACCAATTGCATTAACAGAGCTATGTTAACCTGATAACAGAGCCCTGTTAGACATGAAAATTTTGGAAGTACATACTCAAAATGGAATCCTGGCCATATTTTTCAACAAAATGAGCTAAAAAAAATCGAAACATGCAGACCATTATATTTTTCTATATTAAAACAAAAAAAAGTAATAAAAAAACTAAAAGAAACTATAAATTTTTAACTATCAAATAAATTAATTTTTTTTATGGAAATTTTTGAATTCCTAGAGAACGAACATACCTGGGCGGCTAAATTTTTTTGGAATTTATGTCTTTTGTGCCCTTTTATAATATCCAGATTTCAAAACCTTTAACATTTGCGTTTTTCATAAAAAAAATTTGATTTTTCTAAAAATTTAGCCGCCCAGGTATGTTCGTTCTCCTGAAATTCGTCCTTTAGTGAAAATCGAAATTTGAAAATTTAGAAAAATCAAATTTTTTTTATGAAAAACGCAAATGTTAAAGGGTTTGAAATCTGGATATTATAAAAGGGGACAAAAGACATGAATTCCAAAAAAATTTTGCCGCCCAGGTATGTTCGTTCTCCTGAAATTCGTCCTTTAGTGAAAATCGAAATTTGAAAATTTAGAAAAATCAATTTTTTTTATGAAAAACGCAAATGTTAAAGGTTTTGAAATCTGGATATTATAAAAGGGCACAAAAGACATAAATTCCAAAAAAATTTAGCCGCCCAGGTATGTTCGTTCTCCTGAAATTCGTCCTTTAGTGAAAATCGAAATTTGAAAATTTAGAAAAATCAAATTTTTTTTATGAAAAACGCAAATGTCAAAGGTTTTGAAATCTGGATATTATAAAAGGGCACAAAAGACATAAATTCCAAAAAAATTTAGCCGCCCAGGTATGTTCGTTCTCCTGAAATTCGTCCTTTAGTGAAAATCGAAATTTGAAAATTTAGAAAAATCAAATTTTTTTTATGAAACACGCAAATGTTAAAGGTTTTGAAATCTGGATATTATAAAAGGGCACAAAAGACATAAATTCCAAAAAAATTTAGCCGCCCAGGTATGTTCGTTCTCCTGAAATTCGTCCTTTAGTGAAAATCGAAATTTGAAAATTTAGAAAAATCAATTTTTTTTTATGAAAAACGCAAATGTTAAAGGTTTTGAAATCTGGATATTATAAAAGGGCACAAAAGACATAAATTCCAAAAAAATTTAGCCGCCCAGGTATGTTCGTTCTCCTGAAATTCGTCCTTTAGTGAAAATCGAAATTTGAAAATTTAGAAAAATCAAATTTTTTTATGGAAAACGCAAATGTTAAAGGTTTTGAAATCTGGATATTATAAAAGGGCACAAAAGACATAAATTCCAAAAAAATTTAGCCGCCCAGGTATGTTCGTTCTCCTGAAATTCGTCCTTTAGTGAAAATCGAAATTTGAAAATTTAGAAAAATCTAATTTTTTTATGAAAAACGCAAATGTTAAAGGTTTTGAAATCTGGATATTATAAAAGGGCACAAAAGACATAAATTCCAAAAAAATTTAGCCGCCCAGGTATGTTCGTTCTCCTGAAATTCGTCCTTTAGTGAAAATCGAAATTTGAAAATTTAGAAAAATCAAATTTTTTTTATGAAAAACGCAAATGTTAAAGGTTTTGAAATCTGGATATTATAAAAGGGCACAAAAGACATAAATTCCAAAAAAATTTAGCCGCCCAGGTATGTTCGTTCTCCTGAAATTCGTCCTTTAGTGAAAATCGAAATTTGAAAATTTAGAAAAATCAAATTTTTTTTATGAAAAACGCAAATGTCAAAGGTTTTGAAATCTGGATATTATAAAAGGGCACAAAAGACATAAATTCCAAAAAAATTTAGCCGCCCAGGTATGTTCGTTCTCCTGAAATTCGTCCTTTAGTGAAAATCGAAATTTGAAAATTTAGAAAAATCAAATTTTTTTTATGAAAAACGCAAATGTTAAAGGTTTTGAAATCTGGATATTATAAAAGGGCACAAAAGACATAAATTCCAAAAAAAATTTAGCCGCCCAGGTATGTTCGTTCTCCTGAAATTCGTCCTTTAGTGAAAATCGAAATTTGAAAATTTAGAAAAATCAAATTTTTTTTATGAAAAACGCAAATGTTAAAGGGTTTGAAATCTGGATATTATAAAAGGGGACAAAAGACATGAATTCCAAAAAAATTTTGCCGCCCAGGTATGTTCGTTCTCCTGAAATTCGTCCTTTAGTGAAAATCGAAATTTGAAAATTTAGAAAAATCAAATTTTTTTTATGAAAAACGCAAATGTTAAAGGTTTTGAAATCTGGATATTATAAAAGGGCACAAAAGACATAAATTCCAAAAAAATTTAGCCGCCCAGGTATGTTCGTTCTCCTGAAATTCGTCCTTTAGTGAAAATCGAAATTTGAAAATTTAGAAAAATCAAATTTTTTTTATGAAAAACGCAAATGTCAAAGGTTTTGAAATCTGGATATTATAAAAGGGCACAAAAGACATAAATTCCAAAAAAATTTAGCCGCCCAGGTATGTTCGTTCTCCTGAAATTCGTCCTTTAGTGAAAATCGAAATTTGAAAATTTAGAAAAATCAAATTTTTTTTATGAAACACGCAAATGTTAAAGGTTTTGAAATCTGGATATTATAAAAGGGCACAAAAGACATAAATTCCAAAAAAATTTAGCCGCCCAGGTATGTTCGTTCTCCTGAAATTCGTCCTTTAGTGAAAATCGAAATTTGAAAATTTAGAAAAATCAATTTTTTTTTATGAAAAACGCAAATGTTAAAGGTTTTGAAATCTGGATATTATAAAAGGGCACAAAAGACATAAATTCCAAAAAAATTTAGCCGCCCAGGTATGTTCGTTCTCCTGAAATTCGTCCTTTAGTGAAAATCGAAATTTGAAAATTTAGAAAAATCAAATTTTTTTATGGAAAACGCAAATGTTAAAGGTTTTGAAATCTGGATATTATAAAAGGGCACAAAAGACATAAATTCCAAAAAAATTTAGCCGCCCAGGTATGTTCGTTCTCCTGAAATTCGTCCTTTAGTGAAAATCGAAATTTGAAAATTTAGAAAAATCTAATTTTTTTATGAAAAACGCAAATGTTAAAGGTTTTGAAATCTGGATATTATAAAAGGGCACAAAAGACATAAATTCCAAAAAAATTTAGCCGCCCAGGTATGTTCGTTCTCCTGAAATTCGTCCTTTAGTGAAAATCGAAATTTGAAAATTTAGAAAAATCAAATTTTTTTTATGAAAAACGCAAATGTTAAAGGTTTTGAAATCTGGATATTATAAAAGGGCACAAAAGACATAAATTCCAAAAAAATTTAGCCGCCCAGGTATGTTCGTTCTCTAGGAATTCAAAAATTTCCATAAAAAAAGTTAATTTATTTGATAGTTAAAAATTTATAGTTTCTTTTAGTTTTTTTATTACTTTTTTTTGTTTTAATATAGAAAAATATAATGGTCTGCATGTTTCGATTTTTTTTAGCTCATTTTGTTGAAAAATATGGCCAGGATTCCATTTTGAGTATGTACTTCCAAAATTTTCATGTCTAACAGGGCTCTGTTATCAGGTTAACATAGCTCTGTTAATGCAATTGGTTTGTGTCTTGGGTTTAAATTTCGAAATTTATCTTCACACACGTTTATTTTTGTCACCGACTTTGAATAGCAGCATAGGTAACGCATTTAAAAATTTTATATTTAACCGAATCTAAAGAGTTCAATTTAGTTCTAATTTTTTAAGAATAAAAGAAAAATCATTTAAGCTTTATTTTTAACTTTTTCGTGTCACGCTTACTTTTGCAACAACAAGCGATCCCACCCACTTTATTAAATGCAATAAATCACTTCATTCAGAGTAAAAGTTGTGTGTGTGAAGTTACATAAGAATCGGTCAGGTAGAACACGGATGTAATATAATATTTAGTTTTAATGTTCATAGCCCCACCCAATTTTTTAAGCGCAAGATTATGCGATTCCAGGAGCCCGAACAATTTGCCAAGTTTCGTGAAGATATACTAACTAGAAGTTCGCATAATTTAATACTAAACGTAAATGAACGTGTCCACGCCCACATTTTGAAATGCAAAGTCTAGATATGTAATTTAATATAAACTTCATCCTATAGAATATATAGTTTTGGCATTTTTTTTCGTTTTTGGGGTCTTTTCGGTTTTGGCGATTTTTTTAAGTTTTGGCTCTTTTTTTAGTTGTTTTGACACTTTATTTTCTTGTTTTGGCGATTTTTTTTGGTTTTTGGCGTTTTTTCATTTTGGAGATTATGTTTTTTTTTGCGATTTTTTTTAATTTTTGCGATTTTTTTTATATAAAAAAAATTTTTTAGTTTTGGTGACATTTTCGCGTTTTGGCGATTTTTTTCGATTTTTGGCGTTTTTTTTTCATTTTGGCGATTTTTTCGAATTTGGCGATTTATTTTAGTGTTAGAATATTTTTTTTTAGTTTTGGCGATTTTTTTCGTTTTGGCGATTTTTTTATATTTGGCAATTTTTTTTTATTTGGTTTGGCGATTTTATAATTTTCGTTTTTTTAGTTTTACCGTTTTTGAAAATTTCAAGTGTTTGCCTATTACGGTTTCCAAGATACAGCAAATTGTCAAAATTACATAGTCAAAATGGCATTAACTGATGGACCACGCTTTAATTCAATTTCTTTTTTTTAATTTTAGTGTTAATTGTTGTAGTCTGTATAAAAATACACTTATTTTACAAATTTCAAGTTTCAATCTACATATGTTCATACAATTGTATGAACATGGAATTTTAACATTTTTCATTGCTCGTTTTGGAACACCCTTTACTTTTTAATTCTCATGTATTTTTTTTGTAGCGGCCAAGGTTCTACATACTCTGTCCAAATTTCAGGTCCGTAGCTCTTACGGTTCCTGAGAAAATACCGTGTGACAGACAGACGGACAGACCGACAGCGTAGCGAAAACAATAGGGTTCCTTTTCACTTTTGGTGTACGGAACCCTAAAAAATAACTTCAGGAAACTTCAAATAAATCTGCATATAAAAAAATATTAAGCTCTTTCAAAAACACAAACTTCTTAAGCATTTAAAACTTCCCAGCGGTAAAACTCAGAAGACTTTCTTGGTGCAGGCCTTATTAAAGGACTCTTTCGCATAAAATATACGATACACATTCCACACTCGCTTCTTTGAGAAGGGAGAAGAGAAGGAGTAACATGTTTTGTTTTGTTTTTTACCAAAACAAAAACAAAATCTATCAGTTTGAAGGCCTTCCAGAATCTCTGGTGAAGGAAGCAAGAACAGATGGCCTGCTCCGCAATGACAATGCGTGTAAAAAAGACATGAGTATGGAATGGAGCGAGCAGGCCTTCTACATCCAAAAGAAGGCATACAGAGGCCTTCTAGAAGGCATCCCTACTCCTTCTAGTTCCCGCTGGGTTTGTTCGCAAGTGACGATATTAGACACGAGTGTATGTGTGTGTGTGTGTGTGTGTGTGTGTGTGTGTGTGTGTGTGTGTGTGTGTGTGTGTGTGTGTGTGTGTGTGTGTGTGTGTGTGTGTGTGTGTGTGTGTGTGTGTGTGTGTGTGTGTGTGTGTGTGTGTGTGTGTGTGTGTGTGTGTGTGTGTGTGTGTGTGTGTGTGTCTGTATTTGTAAGTGCACACATTTAAACATTATTTAATTCATAACTACAACTAACTTTGTAAATAAGTCTATGCAAATTCACATGAGTAGGCTTTTTGTTCTTTTGTAGAAGTATTTTGGTATTCATTAGAAAGAAGTACTCGTATGATGTGTTGACAGACATGAAATGAATCCGAATAAGTACTTATCTATTCTCTGTTTATATTCAATTCAAACACATGTGTGCGTTTGCTGTTCCCAGGAATTAATTAATTTTAACATGAAATTATCTGTGTTGTTTTGGCTATAGGCCGGAAAGGAAAATTCTTTATAGATATGAAACTCAAAGGTATTTATTTATTTATGTAGGTCTAAAGAACAAAAAAAAAATATAAGCACGATTATTTGCAGGTGTAAGTTTGTACGATTCTGGCTTAGTTTACGAGTATATTTTATTTATACACGTACGTATGTATGTATGTTTGTTTGGTTCAATTATTGTTTATATTTGCGTGTAAGTTTCTATGTTTGTGTTATTGTGTTTAGATTTTAGATTTTTGTTTGCACAATTGTTTTTCGAAATTATGAATGCGTTATCAATTGTTTGCCTTAATCTATGAGTAGTAAGTGGATGCTGCAGACAAACGTTGAGCGAATCATTGCTTTCATAATTGCCTGTGCAGTGCAGTCAAGCATAAATTTATGATTAGGGATGGAAAATTTTACAAGTAATTAAACCGAAGGAAATAATTTAGGCAAATATTTGAGGAAATGTGAATACCATGAATTTATTATGCAGGGTAGCTTAAAAGCAACTTGATACTTGTTTAGTTTACTGCGTGAACGCAACGAATCTCAAAATAGTAGGAAGTAGATCAATCGGTAGAATAATTCTGGTGAATTTAGTAGCTATGGAGTTTTTCTCGGGGCCGCATGCACATTATACGTGTAAGTAGCTCACCAAAATGTTAGTTCAGCGCCTGTAGCGCGGAGAATATTATGGGTTCTTAAAGGTTTTCATCACTTAAATAACTCTCCAAGCATATCTTTAATTAAAAAATGCATCAAAAAGTTTGAGCAGAACGCCACAGTATTCGAAAATCCAAAATCGGGGCAACCAAGATTATCAAGAACACTGAAGAAGACATTAGTCTATTTGTGCCGAAACTAACTTTTCAATTAGCAAGCCTAGAAGTATGTGACTGAAAAGTGCAGAGATCATTAAACTGTATTAATAGTATATTTATTACACAAACACCTAAAGCTGGGATCACACGATTGGCACAATGTACCAAATTTCGTCGGCTCACTGAAATCAATTCAAAAGTAACCAGGCAAATTTGCATTATTTCTCAACTAATTGAAATATAATTACATAACTGCACAACACTGCATTGGTAATAAAGCCATATAGACTTATTCAAGAATTAATTAAGTCATAATGTCATTTTGGATATTACTTATGACTTTATTGCGGTGAGCCGGCGAAAATCGGTACATTGAGCCAATCGTGTGATCCCAGCTTAAGACTCTACTCCTACAAAATTCAATTGGTGCCAAAATTCGCGTCACCATGATATCAGAGGCATGACAACCCGCGAAATTTGACTTGCAGAAGTAAAGACAAAAATAAATAATAAACGCAATCCTAATTTAAGCCAAAAAAAAACCTATATATCTATTATGAAATGGTAGCTCCTACGGAGTACACTTGACGCAATAAAAAATTTTATTAATCGATTATTTGAGTACCATCAACTCACTGGTTTACGATGATGTTCTATCCAACGTCGTTTTCAAAGATATATGAGCCGATGATGACACCAGTCCAAAATCCACATCAAACAGTAATTTTTTTTTGGGATGAATTGGACTACCAGGGTGCCCCGCCCCTGTGGCTGAGTGGCAGCGATACTAGCCTCTCAGTCCGGAGGTCGTGGGTTCGATTCCCGCCATTCACCCTGGGTGTTTTCTGTAGACAAGCTAATCGCTTCGCTGGTTGCGTTTGTTTATAAAAAAGATAAAAAATAAATTTAAAAAAATATGTATTGGCAACGATCCTAATTAGATAATTTTGTTTATTGACGTACTATTTTATCTAGAAATGGGCCTCATAGTTTAAAATGATTTTTCGATGAAAATGACGGTCTGTTTCCAACTGTTCCAGTACGAATTCGGCGGGAATACGACTTGATATTGTTACGGAAATGACTGTCTACCTGTTTAATACAGCTTTACACAAAAATATTCCAACAGGTTACGCGAAAATATTCCTACAGGGTCAATGCAAAGAACTATCTAGAAGTATTTAACTAAAGAACTAAACGTACACACATATTCACGTGCAAGCACTATAGCAACAACAATAATTGTATACATAGCTACAGACGTACATACATACACATAAAAGTGCAAGCACTTATGGCAAAGACTATAAATATATAAAGATGTTCCACGTAGAACATTAAATGAAAACTAAAATTGTTTGCGTTTATAGATGCTGTGGGGGAAGTAACAAGGGAAAAATATATTGTTTGTTATTTGATCGAAACCAAAAAGAGAGCACAAAATTTTTGAGCATGCACACTTATATAAATATGTATGTAGTAATGTTGTATGGCATCCCTGCAGAAAGTGCGAATAGTGAAATTGTGGTGATTTACTAGTGACGTTGTCAGTAGCACTAGTGACCAAGTGTTCCCAGCCAATGGTATCATCTATTGACATTTAACATTAGCTTGTCATTGAAAATCCACCACTAGACTATATCACTACTAACTTAGTAGTTCTTTCGGGACCACATGGAGACATTGGCACCAAAGATTCACTAGTAAATTATAGGGGATTTAGTCTACAATATCGATATATCCAATCTCGTTGTCAATAGTAAACTTATAGTGATTTTCTAGTGACATTATCAATAGTGCTACTGACTAGGTGTACCCCAGCCAATGCAAATGCCTATTGACAAATAACATAGGGTTGTTATTGAAAATCTATCAGTAGACTTTAGCACTGTTGAGAAGGTAGTTCTTTTACGACCATATGGAGATATTTGAACCGAAGATTCACTCGCAAATTTTAGTGACCCTCGTCTACATATGTGACAGCGCATAGAGAAAGGGACCTAAGGGTAAAAAAAGCAATTTTCACTTTTTTTTTTTTTTGATGTGGACAACATCTGAGCATCGAATGAGACCGATCCCATGCCACAAAAGTGTTCCCTCGCAGAGATATGCGCGTTTTATGGTGTGATGGTACATCAAAGATACACGTATTTAAATCTTTAAAATGGCTCTCCTGAACAAAACCGGTTTTACCCTATTTTGAGCGTCACATATATTTATTTAATATTATTGCACAACATAATAAAAAAGAAAAACAAACTATTGACGCGTTCATTGACAATATCACCAGAAATACACTAGAACTGTCGTCTCTAACGTATCTCTACTTGTTGTATCTCTAAGTTGTCGACATTTTAACTAGTGCAATTGTAGCTGGAGAAAGAGTATTGACATAGAGACATATGGTTCTAGGTTGACTACAGGGATACAATGTATGCACACACATAATTGAAGCTTATAGAGAAATTTAGTTGTGTGTGTGTTATATTTCTTGTTTAAAGTGCAGTCAAGTAGGAGCAAAAATATGAAATAACTAAAAGAAGTTTCTTGTTTTGATATATTCATGTGCAAATAAATCACGAAAATCAAATGCGACCGATTGTGTTATTGTAGGGTAAAAATACGTGTTTTATTGTTGTAAAATTAAAAATAAGTTGATTCGCCTACTACGCTTATTTTTCTTGTGATTTTCAAAAATATTATTTATGAATTCTCAAATAGTTCGTGAAAGTCTGTGCATAAGATAAGAGGTTTGTGACTACTCAAAATGTGTGGTTGAAGTCTACTGATGATTTGTTACAGCAACAGTGAAATGCATATAGACAACGCTGAACCACCAGCAAATAAATTTCAAATTAAAATAAACTTCTGACAATATGTCGAATAATAAATTTCTTAAATTTTTAATTTTTGTTATAACTAATAATAATAATTAATAAAGCAAGTGCATTAGACACCAAATTTGACATCTTCAAATCTATACTATTTCCTACTTTTCATGTAAAGGGTGTTTTTTATTGAGGTATAGAACTTTAAGTTGGCATCACTTTTTTAACTGGCGGCCATTTTGTCAGCTGTCAAGTGATTAATATTTAGTTTAGTTTGCCATTTCATCATGAACAGGTTGACAAAAGAACAACTCTTGCAAATCGTGCAAATTTATTTCGAAAATAATGGTTCAGTTCGCGAAGTTTACCGCAAGCTCCGTCCATTTTATGGTCGACATAATCGTCCATCAGAGCTATTAATTCGGTTAACCATGGATCGTTTTCGCACTACGTTTACTCTATGTGATAATACGCATCCGCAGAGATGTCGAACAGTGCGCACCGAAGAAACAATTGCCGCTGTAGAGCAAAGTGTTGAAGAGAACCCGAATGAATCGATTCTCCACCGTGCACAGCAATTGGAGCCGACTAACCGACTATTTTGTTCCCGAATTGGATGGCATGAATGTGGATGAGTTGTGGTTCCAACAAGACGGCGCTACATGCCACACAGCGCACGTCACAATCGATTTATTGAAGGAAACATTCGATGAGCGCATAATTTCGCGGAATGGACCTGTCAATTGGCCACCAAGATCGTGTGATTTGACACCATTGGATTATTTTCTTTGGGGATATGTGAAGTCGCTCGTCTACGCCAACAAACCAGAAACGTTAGGGGACTTGGAAGCCAACATTCGTGGCGTTATTGCCAACATACGGCCCCATATGCTCGAAAAAGTGGTTGAAAATTGGACCTGTAGAATTGGCTTTATTCGAGCCAGCCGCGGCGGTCACATGCCCGAAATCATATTTAAACATTAATGGCATAAAATTATCCTTCCAATAAAGCCAAATTGATGGACATTAAAACGAGTTTCTTGTGTTTTATTTCAATTCGGAGTTCTATACCTCTTAAAAAAACACCCTATATATATATATATAACTCCAGCGTTTGGAATTTAAGTAACCTTTCTGAATCTTACAAAAAATGTTCAGTATTGAGTTGTGAATTTTTTACGGATTGTGATTCAAAATTTTAAAAAATTCATAAATTAATGTTAGCGAAGAATTACACGCACAGAAAGAGTTCTAACGTATATTATAAAGTATAGCAGATTCTGTTGATTCAGTAGAAAATACGATCTTAATTTTAACATTTTGAATAAGTTTCTTCTGAAGAAACTGAAAATATGGACGTGTAATTAAAAACTAGAACTCCTTTTATGTTGAATTATTTTTTTCTTTAATTCACATAAAGGGGAAAAAAGATAAATCAATAATTGTGTATACAATTAATCATTTGCCAAATTCCATTTCATTGAAAATTCACGTTAAATAACTGATGTTAATAAAAAGCTCTGCCCAGTAGATAGACATGGGTGCTGACGAAGTGCCGTGGCTGCACAAAAAAATTCGCATTTCCCTCAGCTTAAAAAGTCTAGCTTAATTTTTGTTCTCTTCTTTTTTGTTCGAACATTTATTAATAAAAATATTTTATACATGAAATACTGAAGTATATTTATTTGACATAATATCTGTATTTAATTTCAAAAATTGGCTTCTTTTTATGGTTAAGCAATTGTCTATATGCATTTCGTTTCCGTTTGTGGAACTCGTCAGTAGACTTAATTCACAAGCGGGAACGAAATGCATATAGACAATTGCTTAACCATAAAAACGAGCCAATATTTTTAAAAATATTTTATTTAATAAGAATTGAAAATACTAAACTTAAAAAAAAACCTTAAAATCTCAAGATAAATATTTGCAAAACTAAAAAGATTTTCTCTATTTATTTAATAAAAAAAAAGTTATTGCAATTCATTTGTTAATTTAATATCAGTTGTTCAGAATGTTTGTAGGTGTGTACAACTTGGGAAGTTTTGAAGTTTTCTTTTTATTCTCTTCCCATATCCCATATATACATACATAATAATCGGCTTAATTTACTGTCTACTACTACTACAACAACAATATTATCCTTTTTTATGTATTTTGCACAATAAAGAAAATAATAGTGCACAGAAAGAAAAAAGCCGTACTAAATTTAAGTTTTTTCTACTTACTTTTAGTACGAATCATACTTAAAAATTTAAGTACGAATAGCACTAACATTTACTTAAAACAAACCGAAAACAGGATTACTTTAGAAAACCAATCCTGGAGTTTCTTAAATTGAGTATGAAGAGCTTAAATTATGTAAAAAAAAATTTAAACCAAGTACAAAGTTCTTAAATTGAGTAAAAAACTTATTTAAAGTACAATTTAAGTTTAAAATTTTTATACGCACTAATAATCACAAATTAATATTTTACTTATTAAGTAAAATATTTTTTTTTTATTAAAAATACGTTGAAATTGATTATTGAGGGGTTTAGCTGGATCCTATGCGCATTTCACTGTTGCTAATGCAGATCATCAGGGAACCTTTACCCAAAGCTTCTTAGAACAACTAGAGTTATTATATTATAAACTTTCATTTAAACAAATGAGAAGCTCAATAACAAATAACAAAGTTGAAACAAGAACTCAATAATCAACATGTTTTTTATTTTCTTACTTTTAAAGTACAATTTTGTGTACTTACTTTATACACATATGAAAAGAAGAATAAAAAACCTTTTAACCAAAAAATTTCAAGTTCGTTAGTGTGCTTGTGATTGAAATTCAATAAAATGAAAAAATTAATATATTGAAATAAAAATAATAATTGTACTTTTTAACGGAAAATGTTTTATTTAAAAGTAACTAGTCGCGGTTGATTTTTCTCGTATGCAAAAGTGTTTTTAATAATATAAAAGTGAACAAAATAAAACTGTAATATCAATATTAAAATGTAAATTAATAAATAAATAAATAAGACAAAAAGTGAAAAAGGACGACTCCAAACTGATAAATCTTCTGAGGGACTTAGATTGCGAAGCTGTTTCTGTTTAAAGAGTAAGTAAAAATATGACTTTTTGTTATTGATTGTGCGTACTGTTTTTAACAAGTCCCGTTTCAAACACGGCAATTTTAGTTGAGCAACTTTTTAGTTCATAAGCGGGAGAGAAAAATATGAAAGATCCCATTTTGATTATCTTCTCCTTCATCTTTAATAAAATCAAAAGTTGCTCAACAGAAATTGTAGTCTGTGAACCCAGTATAATAATTGCTTCTGCTCACTTCTTTGCAAATAAAAAAAAAACCAAAATACTATATAAATATACATACATATCTACATAATATGTAATATTATTACGTAAAAAATAGTAATAGGTACGAAAACTTTCTGCAACGCATGCCTCATAAGTTCACATTGATAATTATTTTATTTTGCTCAACTCGCTGTAAGACCGGACTCAGAAATATGTTATCGCTCTAGGTGAACCCCTAGCTTCTTAATGACATAGTTTCGATTAGAGCACTGATTGGGTTGCACTTTTGGAGCGATGACGATTATAAATCTAATCAGCTTAGAAACGTGGGCTAAAGTTGAGAGCAAAACAGATAATTTATTCATTGATGATAAAGAGATAGTATTGTGCAGGCCAAGTACCTATTATTATTTAGTAAAAAAGCATTCAACAAATAATGATATATAAATTTAAAATCTAGTATTTTTTCTTCCATAGAACAGACATCTTGGACTCACTTAGCATTCTTCCATCATAATTTTTCGGTAACACTGTTAGCGATACATGTAACAGAGCGATGTAAAGGAAACAATACCCGCTTTTGGTCTTTTGCATTAAATTTAATTGTTATTATCATAGAAATTCAATAAAAAGCTAATTAAAAATTATATTAAATCTTTTTATTCAAAAAATCAAGTTAGCATTTCTTAAAACAGGCGCATTTTGAGATTAATTCAATCTTATTGTTTCTTAAATGAATCTCGTTTTAGGATTATTTCAAGTACGGATTCGGGATTAAATCAACACCATTTTTAGATTAATTCAATTTCAGATTTTTTTAAATCAATCTCGTTTTGGGAGTATTTCAAGTACGGATTCGCATTAAATCAACTAAGAAATTCTTGAATCAAACGTATGTCTAAATTAATTCTATCTCAGGTTTTCTGAAACCAATCTGTTTTTGGATTTATTTCAAGTCCCGAATCGGGATTATATATGCATAAAGTATTTAGCTCTTGAATATTCCGTACTTGAATTAAGTCTTTTGTACTTGATTTGAGTAAATCCGTACTTACGGTACTTATGACACCGCTTTTGATTTATTTAAGTACGGATGGATTGGTTTTTATTTTGAGTGTAGAAGTACAAAAAACATTTTTCCCAGAAAACTTTAGCAGAGTTTTGCAAAAGTGTGTGTCATATCAGTTCATATAATATCCTTAACCCCTTTAAGGTATGTATATTCCTACATAAATAAATCCTTTAACCACTTAAGATTTTTTTCTACTCATTTCTAAACTTTTGTATGTGTGTGTTCAGATATGTTTTTGCTTTTCTTTCATAATGGTCTTTTTGGATTTGTTGGTATACAAGTGCGTGCTCAGCAGAAGAGTGTGAGTAGTGTAAGTCCTTTGTAAATAACCCCTTAAGAGACATACAAAAAAGGATTAAATTCAATGCTAAGACTTTTTCTTTGCAGTTTGTAGTTGGGTATTTTTAATAAATTAAGTTGTTCCTGCATGTGGCAAAAAGGGTTTTTACGTACTCTTTTTTTTGTAATTTAGAGCAATATTTTTACTTTTGTAGGTGAGTATCTACTCCACAGGGGGAGGGGGAGGGTTGCGGATTAGAGCGGACATATTAAATGTACGAAGGGATAAAAGATACCTTAAAAGTGAGATTTTTAGTGCGCTGTTTAATAAAGCAGCTCGTTTAAAGTGAAAGTTTATTTTATTCCAGCAAATAGAAGTCATTTAAATCAAAGAAAAACACCAGCATAAACTGTTAACGGCCGCCACTGGGCTCCATCGCGATTTGCAATGTCCACAAAGCTATTTTGAAAACATAGAATAAAAAACTGCTTGAAGAAAGGTGTGCTGTGCATAGAAAATCCCCCCAGGAGAGTCTATTTATAGACTATGGGTGTGGCAACTCCGGGGCCCCAGCTGGGGTGATGTGGCTTTTTCCATTGACGTACCTTTGGTACATTACCCATAGAACTTATGTGTTACTACCCGATCTCTGAACACAAACAGAGCAAAGGATGTGCACATATTTATAACAAAAGGAAGACAGGTCCTGTTGATGTCAATTAGGTGCAGCGTCACCTAGAACTGCCCCTGAGTTCAAAAGACGATAGAGGTGAAGCCCTTGTGGTGGAACTTCCAGGTCTAACCAGAGGCTACTTCTGGTGCCACGGGTGCCGGTGGCCCGACAGCCGAGCTGCTTAGAGTTGAGTGCATGTAGCGGTCGTCAGTTTCCTTTGCTAAAATGCCGAGTTCGTCCTACCTCACGGGGATAAAGGGATGATTTTGGTATGTGTGGAGTAGGCACTGGTTATTTGGCGTGGGTTCATCTCGGATGAGTGGTTGAGCTGTGCCGGCAATGGTTGAGGAATTCTCATGGGGACCTCGCTATGGGTGTATACACAACACCTTGGCGTGGAAGCCGGAGAATTATCGTGGCGGCTGTGGTTGCTACCAAAATCGCTGGGAGAATAGTCTTGGCTTCCCAGTGTGAAATCAATACTAGTGGTTGGTCTGACGCGGTCAGCCAGACACTATTCTAGGTGCTGTTGCCATTCAACAGAAGCTTCTATGGGCACGGACATAGCAGCAGAGTTTAGATAGCTCAAATTACCTCAGCAAGATAATTGAATATAGTACAGGGATAACTATATTCAAAGATTGCAACCTATGTGCCTTATGGAGTGGGCCATAGGTTCATTCTAATAGGGTGCATGGGGGCGTTGGTCTGGCGTCTAACCCACATCCGGTGCTTTGGCACCCGTGAGATGAGGCCGTAATGGCAGGTGCTCACGGAAAGCTATCGCACATCTGTGCATAGAAAATGGGGAATTCTCATATACAAAAAAAAAACTTATTTATTGTGAGCAAAATCTAGTACTGACGAAATTTCGAGAAAAATCTGGTAGATTTCCCATAGAAAACAAAATCTACTTCGTCATTACATTTTTTCGATATCTACTTAAACTCTAGTAAAACGTAATGTTGCAACTATGGGTATTTTAAAATTGTACTAAAAAATACATTTTTTGTAATTAAAAAGGTGGGTGAATTAGCTATATTGCAGTTGTTTGGTTGTAGCTTAAGAACAATTTCAGTCAATGGTTTTTGTTTTGAACAGTATTTAAAAAACTGAAATGATTTACATGTCATTTCATTTTGCTTGTGCTTTCGCTTTTTGAAAATACAACAGTTTCAGTCAAAGCAAAATCCTAAAACGATTTTTGACCAATTGCGCAGTACTTTCAGCGGTCGACGATTTGAAAAGTTTAAATTTGATTTGCTTCTGGTAAGCATCGCAAGTAAAAGTATCAGCAGTCTGTGTGCTTTTGCAAGTACCAAACAGTCACACTCGAAGAATCAAAAACTCTTGCTTTTAGCAGTTTAAAGCAATCGCAGTAGTGGTTTTTGTTTTTGCTTCTTGTCTGATGTGCAAAAACAACAGCACAAATATTAAAAAACACCTATTTGGTACTTACAAAATCACATAGACTGCTTATGCTTTTACTTGCGATACTAACCAAAAGCAAATCAAATTTAAACTTTTCAAATCGTCGGCTGTGGAAAGTGCTGCGTAATTGTTCATAATTCGTTTTCTGCTTCGACTGCAACTGTCGGAAATGGCGTTTGAGTTAATGCAAATGTTTTTATAAAGAGAACATTTGGTAAAAAAGAAGAATTCTCCAGCATTGTCGGTCCTGAGGACAAATTACGGCATACGATATCTAACAAAAATTGCATACAATTTTAATTGTATTTATATGGAAATTTTGATCGATATCAAATGCCGCAATTTGACCCCTGATCTATGTGTGATATGATATTTGCGCAAACAAGCGTTGCCAAAAATTATAACATACACCAATTCTATGCTAGTGCCTTTCTCTTTAGGCATTATGTAGTCTCCTCTTTGTATTCGCGTTATGCCTGATTTTTGAGGTCTGCTATCTTTCATTTTTAAATAGAAAAATTTTGTGGAAAAACCATTTCACGTTCAAATTACGAGTATTTGAATTGGTATAAGCATATAATTTGTTGTCTGTTGCTGCATAATTTTGTTATATTTTTTATTTTATGTATTTATTTATTTTATTTTTATTTTTTAGTTTCTATTTTCTTCAAATAAGCCTCTGTTATTGTTTACTTGTAATTTTTCTACCTGTTTATATTGTTAAATGGATATAAATTTATTTTATTAATTGTTATAATACTCGTATTATTTATTCAATTTAATTTGATAATAATTGCAGTATTATTCTTTACTGTTTTTCCACCCAACAACTTTATTTTAATTGTTAACTTAATTTGTCGTTTTATATATAAATGACAACAAGATATAAATTTTATGGTTAATTTATTTTAACAAATTGAAAGTGTGTGTGTAATTGTACGGCAAAGTGTATTTGGATTATTTATTTATTATATTTATTTTAAATTTTTAAATTTGAAGGAAATCATCATAGTCAAATCTTTAAAATGTCAACTACATATGTAGGAGGCCACAAAGAGCTTTGTTGATAAAAATCTATAAGCCCTGTCATGTAAGTTGTACAGATAAATATTTAGCGAACTATTAGATAGTATTAAGCTGGGGTCACACGATTGGCATAATGTACCAATTATCGTCGGCTCACTGCAGTCATAAGTAATAAGCCAAAATGACATTATTACTTAATTGATTCTTGAATAAGTCTATATGGCTTTATTACTAATGCAGTGTGGTGCAGTTATGTAATTAAAGGGTCCGCCATCTAACGTTTTTTTTTCAACTAGTGCTTATTTCGTGAATGGTAACACTTAGCTCATGTCTGATGTGACAGATAATTAGTTTTGTCCTTCCGCTGAACGAATATGGTTGTGTATACGCTTGAACAACGCTGGGAAATATTGCGACATTACTTTGAAAAATCATGGTAATGTTGCAGAATGTGTGCGAAAATTGCGTACAGATTTTGGAAAAAGAGAAGCACCGTCACCTCCGTATGTTCGTTATATCGTGAAAAAAGTGAAAAAACTGGCATCCTCATCGATAAACCAAAGCATGAAAATCCAAAAACAGTGCGTACACCCGAGAATATTGCTGCTGTGGCAGAAAGTGTGCGTAAAGCGCCATCAACATCAATTCACCGTCGTTATCAACAATTGAACATTTCGGAGACATCATTGAGACGAGTTTTGCATAAAGACCTTGGTATGACGCCATACAAAGTCCAATTGATTCAGGAGTTGAAGCCAACTGACCATCCAATGCGTTTTCGCTTCGCTAAATGGGCCTGCTATGGACCTACAGAAGATGCCGATTTTGCCAAAAAAAAAATCATCTTTTCAGATGAAGCTCATTTTGATCATGGCGGGTATGTAAACAAGCAAAATTGTAGCATTTGGGGCACAGAAAACCCGCACGCATACACTGAAAAGCCGACGCACACAAAACGAGTAACTGTTTGGTGCGGATTTTGGTCCAGAGGCATAATTAGGCCATTTTTTTCGAAAATGAGCAAGGAGTGGCCGTTACAGTCAATGGCGATCGTTATCGGGCCATGTTGAAAGAATTTTTGTTCACAAAAATTGAAGAGGAGGATATTGGCAACATTTGGTTTCAACACAAATGGCCACACAGCCGAAGCTACAATCGATGTTTTGCGCCCTGTTTTTAAAGATCGCATTATCGTTTGGCCAGCTCGGAGCTGCGATTTGACACCGTTGGACTATTATATGTGGGGTGCCGTCAAAGATAGGTATTACGCCGACAAGCCAGAGACAATTGACGCTTTAAAGGACAATATTCGTAAAGCCATTGGTTAAATACAGCTGCACACAATCGATAATGTGCTTAAAAATTGGACCGATCGTGTAGGCTACTGCATGGCCAGCCGAGGCAGCCATTTGAATGAAATTATTTTTCATTATTAACCGGAAGGATTGTACTTTCAAATAAAAAAAGAAATTTAAGAAAATATTCAGATTTTTTATAGCATTTTCAAAAAAAAAAAAAGTTATCCGGAGGACCCTTTATATTTCAATTAGTTGAGAAATAAGGCAAATTTACTTTGTTTTTTGTGAATTTATTTCAGTGAGCCGACGAAAATTGGTACATTGTGCCAATATGTCAACGCTAAGCCTTGTGTGTTACAAAATAAACCCTTTGATTTTTTCAAGATTAATTGGAACACAAACTTTTTAAAGCTGAACTGAGAATAAAAAATAAAATAAAAATATATGAGTGGGCAAAAGTGTAACTCAACAAAAACACATATTTACAAAGCAATGTAAAATAGGAAACATACGAAAAAATACCTCTATGAAGATCTATACAATTTTACAATTATTACTGCAATGTGCACACACTCTCACTGTCTACAAAGCATCTTCCCGGACATGCAAAGTATGTTAGGTATTGTAGGTGTGACATACTTTTATCTAGATTATACAGGACTTAATATAAATAGTCTAAGGATATAGAAATACGCACTCTATATTGTCTACATAAGTTTACAGACTCTACATTAAAAACAAGGAGACACATACTATGCAACGAAATACGAGGTTCTTAGCAAAAATTTTAAAAGAAGTGAAATTACTATAAAGAAAGTAAACTAAATTAAATTAAGTTAAATTAAATTAAATTAAACTAAATTAAATTAAATTAAATTAAATTAAATTAAATTAAACTAAATTAAATTAAATTAAATTAAATTAAATTAAATTAAATTAAATTAAATTAAATTAAATTAAATTAAATTAAATTAAATCAAATTAAATTAAATTAAATTAAATTAAATTAAATTAAATTAAATTAAATTAAATTAAATTAAATTAAATTAAATTAAATTAAATTAAATTAAATTAAATTAAATTAGATTAAATTAAATTAAATTAAATTAAATTAAATTAAATTAAATTAAATTAAATTAAATTAAATTAAATTAAATTAAATTAAATTAAATTAAATTAAATTAAATTAAATTAAATTAAATTAAATTAAATTAAATTAAATTAAATTAAATCAAATTAAATTAAATTAAATTAAATTAAATTAAATTAAATTAAATTAAATTAAATTACATTAAATTAAATTAAATTAAATTAAATTAAATTAAATTAAATTAAATTAAATTAAATTAAATTAAATTAAATTAAATTAAATTAAATTTAATTAAATTAAATTAAATTAATATAGTTTTTGCTTTGCCTTATAAAATGACTTTGCACAAAATGGGTAAAAGTTTAGTGAAATGAAATGTAAATTAAACATGTGCCAGAGTATACAATAAAATACTACTGTAGCAGATGTAACTGGGATATATCTAAGAGTTGTACAAATGAGAGAACTGGTATAACAATTATTGTATGCTTTTGTTTTTACACGCACATACTTTTTTGATAAATTTTGTTGAAGTCACAAAATTAATAGTTTCTTGCTGCCAAAATATATGATGTATCAGTTTAATTAAAAAATATTTACAATACAAGAGAGGTTATTTTCTTAATTTTTTCTTTGCACACGCAAGAAATGTTTTTGTTTTTGTTCGCTTTTATAAATATTTTTTGCTTTAAAATGCAACACTGTAAAAAGTATATACCGAATATTTCTAGTCTAAAATTTCCTGCTGTCAAATAATTTGTGGAACTTTTACTTTGGAACTGTGCACGACTTTAGTGCAAAATTAAAAAAAAAATATATAGATGAGAAATAGTCAGTTAAAATTCACTATTTTGTCGAAATAGCTTGTAAAGAACTATATAGACTATAAAATTTAATGGGTGTGGCTCTGACCAATTTCCTAAAAGCCAGATTGTATCGTTACGAAAAACTTAACTGTGTAAGGTAGCAGTAATATCAGCTAGACTATCAGGGGTCTAATCGTCGCTTTCGTTAGGGAGCTGATTCGATCACTTCCTTCACTTTGAGATTATGGCATTCGCTATCGAACAACACTCCTTATCGAAAGCGACGATTAGATCCCAGTTCTGTGCTGCAAATCACATAATTTCAAATCACATGTTATTTTAAAATCATAAATTTGATTTTTGCTGTTTTGCAAATTTTGGTGTGATTTTAACTTTTCGGAGACACAAGGTAACAAATCTCTAAAATTCTAAAATATTTGTGTGAAGAACACATTGTTTGTAATTTCAAATTACTGTGATAAAATGCGAGTTTTTTAAGTGTATACTGAACTAAAAAGGGGCGTGGCCGTGCCCTTTCTTATATATGTAAGATCGTATCGAGTCATAGATTCAAAGTTGTTGGCAAAGATTCGCTAGAGTCGTATAAATAAAAGTACAAAATATGGCATTAAATTTTTTTAGGGACGTGGCCCCTCCCATTTTTTCCAAAACGAAAAAAATAATTTTAATTACCCAAGGCAAATGACAAGTTTTTCAAAAACTGCTATAGTAGAAGTAGTTGTAACTTTTTTTTTGTTTATTTAGAAATTCAATTATATAAATTACAAAAACGTTATTATGCTAGTATTAGGTTATGTTAGGTTAGGTTGAAAGAGGGGCAATATATATTGACCCAATCTGTTTCGGATTACACTTATACTTTTATAGCATGCTGTGCGCTCTTAATAAGAAATATTAAGAGAGATACCTAATAAAGACCATGAAAACCATGATGCTAATGTTATGCTAATATTATGCTTATTTTTTATGCTAATATTATTATGCTGAATTTGAGTGGTTATATCCCCGCCCCCTTTTATAAATGCAGGAATGTATTATTACAAAAGATCAAGGTGCTTGCTAAGTTTCATACAATTCGGTTGAGTAGATCATATATACATAAAATATTATAATAAATTATAAGAGGCGTGTCTCCGCCATAAATTTCAAACCGGAGATAGTTTTATTAAAACATGGCGAGTTATATACGTTTTGTAAGAATAGGTCGAGTGGAACTTCGTTATATAATACACAGAAAAAAAAAGAATTGTAAATACAACTAATTTATTTGTGAATACAAATAAAATATTATTTAAAAAGGCACCTACAACGATTTTTGTAAATACAAACACATATTTGCAACATAACAAAACAAAATCAACTCAATTATTTCCAATTAAAATTATTGTGTTATTCACAATGGAGTTGTTAACAGAAAACAAAAATTTGTAATGAATTTGTTTTCAATCAAATGCTAATGTGTTGTTTTTCGTTGTTTGTTTAATTTTTTTTTACAAATTGGTGTTTTATTAAATTTTAATTTAAAGGTGTTTGGGATGAGTTGAACCGGCAACCTCTTGACTAATAGACTAGAGTACTTACCACTCAGCTAAAGAGCAAATCGTTATTGGGTACACAAATAATAAATACACGCAAAACATGATTTCTTATGTTTCTTCTGCATGGCGCATTTCGTTGATACAATCTAAAAATAACTTTGTTGATTAAAAAAAAGAAGCCACGACGTTTTTCGGCTTCTTGTCGGAATTTACACGTATACAAAACCAACAATCAAAACAAACAACAACATCAGAACATGACCACGTTGAGTCAATCAACAAGCAAGGAAAACACCAACACAAACAAATGAAATTAAATGATATTTTAAAATGCGCGGAATTGATAAATACAATATTCAAGTTAATGACAAATATTATTGAAATTAGAAATTTTATTCAACAACATGGTTTTGTTGAACATAAATCTTGTATATTTTTTTCTGTGTATACTTGGAGCCTACTGCTCCAAATACCAGATTAAGTCATAAAAGCCTGAGGTGTGTGCAAAGTTTTGTAGAAGTACATTGAATATTTATATTCAATTTTAACGCTCATTGAATAAAAATAGAAGTTTTTCCAATCCCCGAACATATAACAAAATTCTGATACATAAAAAAATTTAATTAAAAATACCTATAACACCATATAACCTTATTTACAACAGGTGGGAAAGACGCACTTTTTTTATCACTTCTCTCTTCGTTAAATATGAATACTTCAGAAGAATTCAGAGCCCTTTAAAGCATTTAAGACTTTCCTCGTATATTTACAGTAAAAGTAATTCATAAATAAAATTCACTTCGCTTTTACGTGTTTGAGTTACAAAAAAAAACAACTTTGTCTAATACAATAATAATAATAATAATACGTGTAAATTGTTGAGAGAACCAGCTTAGTGCAGAGTAAGTGTTACACATACATAAATCTGTACATGTGTATGTATATACATGCAAGCAAACATATAAAGGTATGCGCTTACATAATATACATAGATAAACAATGCGAACACAGACATACTTACATACATTGAACTTAACTAGATAAACTTTTAAAGGAGACAGGAAATAATTAAATTTAAAATGGAAATTTAATTGAAAAGGATTAATTTGAGTTCTACTCATTGTAGGGAGTTTGTTATACACATATAATTTTGTATAAATTTCCCTTTTGTTATAATTGAACGCGAACACATGATACAGTGATTCCCAACATTTTTGAAATGAACATGTGGATTAACATATTTTTTTAATGGACTCATTTTCATTTATTTCACATATACATATTTAGTGCAGACATATGTCAGAAGAGTTGTGTTCAACAGATTTTTTGAACTAGTTCGTTCTGTTGGAAATAGACTTTGGTCGAACTAGTTCACTAGTTAATTTTTGCCACAAACCAATGATCAAACCCATTTAACTTACATGGGTTTGACCATTGGTTTGTGGCAAAACTGAACTAGTGAACGAATTCGACCCAAGTCTAGTTGGAAACAAATCCGCTCAAAAAAATCAATGTAAATTAAATGAGTTTGAAGCAACTTTTGATTCAAACAATCTCAAACTACATAGTTCAAAAAGAGATGCTGGACACAACTCTATAAGCCAGCATTGAATACCATGGAACCATTATGTGTGTGAACTCTTTCAGTAGCTCATTTTTGGCACACAAACCCATGATCAAACCCATTTAAATTAAATAGGTTGGATCATTGGGTTTAGTAAAAAAAAAAAACTAGCTAATGAATGAGTTCGATACAAGTCTAGTGTGAAGTAGACTTGGGTGGAACTCGTTCACTAGTTTATTTTTTATACAAACCGATGATTCAACCAATTTAAATTACATGGATTTGATCACTGGTTTGTGTCAAAAATTAACTACTGAATGAGTTCGATACAAGTCTAACATTTATATGTGAAGATAAATTTCGAACTTTATATCCAAAGACGCAAACCAACTATATTAACAAAAGTTTATTAGCATGCTAACTACATACCTCGTTGAACATGCAAATCCTGGAGGAATATATTCCAAGTGAAATTCTGATTACATTCTATAACGAAAGTGGAGCTTGCAGAATACTTCATAATTTTTGTAAGAAGAAAAAAATTGATTTAAAAAAAAACTAAGAGTGTAGTATTCTTTATGCAAAATAAATTTTAAATTTTTTCAAGAACAATTTAAAACTTTAGGAGATAAGAGATGTATGGGTGGCTACAAAATGTTTGAAATTCGTGTTTTTTTTTGTCTTTTATAATATTCAAAACATTTTAGATTTTTTGAGAACTCTCAAATTTGGAATTTCAATGCAAGGTGAATCCCAGGTATTCGGAGGTACATGAACGATTAACATTTCTTGGAATGGGTATATTTGGAGCAATTCGTGCAATTTAATATCGAATTCCCTTAAAATTTGCGGTTGTCAGAACATTTTTAGATTTTTTGTGAATGAACTAATCAAATAAGAATTTAATAAAAAGGCTCATAAAACTCAAAATCCTCAAATTTTTAAGTGCCCATGTATTTCTGGGAGCAAATTACGGCATTCGATATCGATCGAAATTTCAAGAGTTAAACTCGAAATATTTTGAAATTTCGTTCGATATCGTATGCCACTAATTTCCCCATATTTCCCTGGATATTGAAATTCTCCGTAAAAAAGTAAAAAAAAATATTTAAAATATTACATCCTTATTTAATTTCTTAACCAAGTCTTAAGAGAAATTTTTGGACAAACGTCAAGTTTGAGCTGATTCCAACACGTTCAGTCGTTTATTTAAGACACAAACCTATGACCAAACCCATGTAATTTTAACGGGTTTAATCACAGGTTTGTGTCTAAAATGAACGACTGAACGATTTGTAACCAGATTTACTAATTTTTGTATATTGGTTTGTGTCTTGGGTTATAAATTTCGAAATTTATCTTCACTCAAGTAGAAATAAGCATTGTATTTTAGTTGAAAGTAGACTTCCGTAAAATGGTACTAGCGCCATTTTTTGGGGAACTTCTTTTCGAAGTAATGTATTTCACATTTTCTATTATTGTTCTCTAAAACTCATTAAGGAAAAAAGCATTTTACAGTCTGAAGTAATCAAGTTGGATACATAAAGTAAATTATCTAAGGGATTTGCATAAACATCAATTTTCAAACAACAGCAGCCGTTTAGAATCTACGGATTTATTCTTAATATTATTTGTCAATAAGTTAAGTAATACTTAAAATTTCATACCAAATAATAGCCCATATATTTGAAGTCCTATAATGATTCTTCAATCAAAAAGTAAACTGACAGAAAGTCTCCATGGATTTTCCTTACTTACATGATAAACAATTTTTTTTATATTTATTTTTTATCTGTGTTTTATTTAAATTTTTCCTCGCTTTGTATGGTCCAATAATAATGTTTACAAACAGTTTAAATAAAATACATGTCATTTTTGCAAAATGGCTTAAAAAAAGTAGTTTAATATAAAAATTTAATTAATAAAATTTGATTGTGGCTTACGAAAGCCTACATG
Source organism: Tachina grossa (assembly GCA_949987645.1). NCBI lineage: Eukaryota > Metazoa > Arthropoda > Insecta > Diptera > Tachinidae > Tachina > Tachina grossa. The sequence goes on from OX465275.1 coordinate 171,233,664, forward strand.
CATGCATGCAGTGGCTTATGTTGGTAAAAAATTTGTAGTATTTAATTGTATTACATAATAATTATTTAATTAAAAAAAAAATAGTAACCACATGATTGATGTTCACTTTGAATTTATCATTTTTATTTTTGTGGAGTTCAAAATAGAACAATACCCTTAAATTTAATTCAATTTATGGGGGAAAGGCAACTGAGCATAATTGGCAGTGCAAGCTTTATGGAAATGAAAAAAAAAACTCAAACTAGTTACCAAGAGTACATTTTTCGTAGTTATTGATAGAAGAGTTGTAAGAGGTAAAAGGGACGTGAGAAATTATTACTCTTAATAAGCGAATTAACAGGTGTGCGTGACATATAAGGTATTATATTTTTTATATATATTATATATACATATATATATATATATATATATATATATATATATATATATATATATATATATATATATATATATATATATATATATTATATTATATTATATTATATTATATTATATTATATTATATTATATTATATTATATTATATTATATTATATTATATTATATTATATTATATTATATTATATTATATTATATTATATTATATAATATATATATATATATATTATATTTTTTCATTGTCGCCAACAAAAATAGAAATTAGTTTAAGTAGACTACAGCAACAAAATCAGCAAGGACAACAACCTGCCGCCATGTTGCCTTCTTGCTGTCGTCAAAATAGTCATTTTCAGGTATTTCCCCCAGCTAAAAAGTCTAGTTTAATTTGTCTTCTCTTCTTTAGAAACTCACATTAATTAATATAAATATTTCATTCAATAAGAATTGAAATTACTGAACTTAAGCCCGAATAAGAAATTATATCTGATTAATAGTCATTCTCATATAAAAATGTGTATGCTTTTATTGACATAATGAAGTTGATAGCTTGCTATTGTGAATGTGTTTAATGCTTTACTTGAAATTTTCCATTCTAAGTAATAAAAGAAGCCCAAATATTTTTAAAATTGTTTCTAGTTTTTTAACTAACAAAATATGTATTTATTTTCACTTTCGCTAGAACTAGATTTCTATGATACATACACGCCTGCCTATTCATGACAATTTTCACACAATTAAATCTGCTTTTGTTTAATTTAGTCGTTAATAATTTCCAATCGGATTTGTATATTTGTTGTGTAACTGCTAAAAATGAATGCATTTCAACAAAACTTCATTTGTTTAATTAAACCAACAATATTTACATACACAAGAATGAATTTGTCATTATTAATTTACATACAGCATATATCCCAGCAGCATATATTCTATAATAAATATGTACATAAATAAATTTTCTAATACAAATATGTATACATACATGCTGGGCTGAATAAAAGGAAATATTTGAAATTTTTTTATTCCACTGAAAATCATTTTTATATTGTACTAGCCATTAAATGGGCTTGAAACCCCAATTATCAATTACTATAAAAACTAGCAGACAGAGAGAGAGAGAGAGAGAGAGAAAGAGAGAGAGAGAAGGAAATACAATCAACGTTTGCAGCATAATAAATGTGTGACACTAAAAACTACTAAATAGAAAGCCACATTCTTAAAGCAATTTTTCATGAGTCTGTTGTATCTTTTGCTGGGATGCCTTAATATATCATTTTCATTTAATTTTATTATAAATGCGATTAATATCAGATAGACAAAAATACACAAAAACTTATCAGATCAACCAATTGAATTACTTAATAGAATATAAAAAAAAACAGGCAAACATACAATAACGAGGGGCACTTTATATATAGAAATTTTGGCAGTTGCACTATAGTGCTTTTACATCGGAGTAAAATCTAGTAAATTTCTCATACAAAACAAAATCTTCCTCGTCACTAGATTTTGTTGAAACCTACTTAAAATCTAGTACAACTTAGTGATGCAACTATGGGGTTTTTTTCAAAATTGTTCTAAAAAATAAACCGGTGTACTTAAAAAGGTGTGTGAATTAGCTGCACTGCAATTGTTTGGGTGTAGTTGAGTCAATGGTTTTTGTTTAGGATAAGAAATCTAGATATAAGTAAAATAAACTTGTTGTAAACAGCATAGATTTTGATAAAGATTTTTATTGTGTAAATGCCCTATTAGAGAGCTAAAACTAGGGTTTGCAAACAATCGCAAATTTTTATAATCGCGATAACGATTAAAAAATATGCGATTAATTGCGATTATCGGTTAATCGCGATTAGGCAACAAAATATATTATCATATATTTTGTTAAAACAGTTAAAGTTTTGTGTTTCTTATCTTGTTTTTTATTTGATTTCGTATTTTTATCGATTCCATTATATAAATTTTCTTTAAATATTTTCTATAATTTAAATATTCTTATCAATCCTAATGGAGTTTTTGATATAGTACGACCTTGCAGCAAATGAGCGTTATGTACTTATAGGTATCTCAAAGAAAGTTTATAGTATATCAACCCACGTACACTCAAAAAAAAACTAACTAAAACTTTGGAAAATTTTCTAAATTTGAGTAATAAAAAGTTGTCGTATGGCGCCAAAGCTGTTTTTACTTGAAACCAGTAAAATATTTACTAAATTTCTAGTTCATGAATGAACTAGTTTATAGTAATTATATTTTTATATTTGAGTAAAATTTTTTTAAAATTAAGTAAAATTTTCCCATAAAATTCGGAGCTTTGCAAAAAAATTTTTTCATCTTTGATCTCAAATTTAATAAATTTTTCAAAGTTTTTTTATGTCTTTAATTCTGGTACTTTTTTTATTTTTTATTAAATTCTATACCACATGGTATGTTTTTTATTATGTCTTCATATTATATTCTAAATTAATTCACCATGCATACGTATTAATTCCTTGAGAGGAAGTATTGAACCAACAGCCTTCTGACTGATAGGCAAGCACTCTAACCAATTGCCGGACAGGGCAGCCTGAATAAGCATTGAAATTTTTGTGTTTTAAAATTTTATTTTATTTCAAAAAAATATAGTTCAAGTTCAAATATTCCTCGGAAATATGAAACATTTACTTAAATTTTTTGCTTAATGCAAATAAAAAATATATTCTAAAATTTAAAGAAAAAATACTTAAAACTGGTAAATATTTTTATAAAATTTAGAAAACCTTTTTATATCTTTCAAGTTAGTCAAATTTGATGAACTAATCAGGAGTAAGTCATTTCCTAAAATTTATTTTTTGATTTAAGACGATATTGACTAGTTCTTAGGATACATTTTCCCTAAACTTTAAACCGTTTTCTAATATTTGGTACATATTTCCTTTAAGCCAGTAAACTTTTCCTTGAATGTGAGAATTTTTGTGTGTATTTTTATGAACTATTTTTAAGGATATGAACTTTTTATTTTTTACTCATATTAAGTAATTTTTACTAGATTTTTGTAAAAATTTACTTAATCTTAGAAAAAATTACGTAAACTTAGAATTTTTTTTTACTTAAATTCAGAAACTTTTTTTCCTTAATAATAGTACATGTCTTTTTTTTTGAGTGTACATACTTAAAATATGGAAACGCTTTAGAAGTGACAGAAAAAATAGGCAAATCAATCATTGAATATATTTTTTTCTGTTATCAAATCAGTGAAAAGTTTAGAGCAAGTTGGCCACAAAACCTTTAATTAAAGATAGACAGAATCGAATACACTTTCACACAAATATTATTAGTGTTTGTTTGGAAATTTCGACCCCTGAAATGGAATATACGGAAAGACTATGCAAGATTGTTGATAAGACTAAGCAACGTATTAAGAAAAATTGCCGTCATGTGTTCGGCATTTAGTTCATCCTATAACCTTATACGAGAAAAGTTTTCGATATTGCCATCACACTCTAATAGGCTTATGTTGAGTTGGGTCGTCTAATGTAACAGTAGCAGGCGAGTTTTTCATTCTGAGTTTCTGTGTTCAGATGCTATTAGACAGACTTTTCCAATATGTGTGCTGAATTTCCTAAGGAGGGTCATACAGAGCTTCATTTAACTTACATATCTTTGACACAAAAGATCCATTAGGTGTGGCAGCATCGATCTTTGGACCTCTATTCTATTCTATCACATTCATATGTTGAGTCTAAAAAATCCTAATGCTGTCAGCTAAACAGTTATTTACGTGTTAAGAGCCAGCTAGTTATCTAACATGGTGATTAAAAAAGATAATTACACCTTCCAGTAGCATAAGAATTAATAAGCCACATTTCAATTTCAATTACTATGTATTTAATAGTTTTTTTAGTTTCACCTAAAATTTAATTTTTTTCTACGACTTTTTTTCTAACAACCCTCGCCAATCAATAGTCAATATTTGATTTAACAAATGTAAAAAATAATTAAACATGTGTTTCACAATAATAATTAATGCAATAAAATTGGATTTGTCAAGATAAAAAAAAAATATATATATGTACGAGACAGAAAAATAAATATAAAATAAATATAAACATTAATAACAACATTAATTACCGCTAATTACAATAAATTATTATTACATTTTGTGGTCAGAATTCTAAGTATAATGCATTCACTTTAATCACATTTTAATGGTTGGTAGCGTTTTAATTATGTTTTATTTGTTTTCCTGTTTTTCTCTTCTTTTTTTTCAAATAATAAATGATTGTTTTTAAAAAAGTCATAATCAAAAAAAAAAAAAAAAAAAAAATTGAAATCTAATAAATTATTGTACAATTATTGTTAGTACTGTATTTTTTGGTAGACTTTATTTCAATTTCATGTTAAGAAAGAAAAACTGGTCTATTATAAAACTCATATATAGATTGAGTCAAAAGAACTTTATATCTATGCGTGGCGATACCAGTTTCTCGATGTCTTTATCTATATTTCTCTGGCTCTCTCTCTCTTTCGCTCCATATCTATCTCTCTATATATCTTGTTCTGTATCTATCCATCTCTTTCTATAGCTAGTGTTGTCTCTACCTATCTACGTCCATATCCAGTTCTGTCTCTTTGTCTCTCACTATGTATCTCTATATACATATCTTTCTCGCTATATATAGTTCTGTCTCTATCTTTTTCGCTATATACACATGTCTCTCTATGATCTTTGAAACTTTTCTTGTAGCTTTTATTGTTGTTATATTCGTGTCTGTCACGACTTTCGAACGTTTTCAATTAGAATGAAAATTTCCGAATCGCAAAAAAAGATTTGGTGTCTGCATACTTCCGAATATTTTTGCAAAATTGTTTGCTAATGTGGGCATGTTTATCATTTCCTCTTTTCTATGTATTAAAAGCAAATATATGTTGGTTTAAATTTCCGAATTAGGTAGATGAGATGTCAAGCCTAATTTAAAAAAGATTTCGTTTAAATTAAATTAATTTTAATGTGGAAAAAAGGCGATTCTATTTACTTTCACATTGCTTGGTGCAGTCGAAAGTAAAACGAAAAAATTATTCGGAAGTGAATGTCAGGACACCAAAATATGCGGAAAAGATTCACTTTCATACGGATATGAAAGTCATGACAGACACGATTATACATTATTATAATACATGTTATACTATTATATTTTTTTATAAATTTTTGATAAATAAATATTGCTAGTTTTATTTAAATAAATTCAGTAACGTTCTACTCTGACTCGCGCACGAAGGGTTCCGTACGGACACTAGATATGTAATTTAATACAAACTTATATAATATATAGTTTGGATTTTTTTTTCGTTTTTGGGTTTTTCGGTTTTCTAGATTTGGCGTTTTTTGCGTTTTTCCGGTTTTGGTGATTTTTTTAAGTTTTGCCGCTTTTTTTAGTTTTGGCACTTTTTTCTCGTTTTTGCGATTTTTTTCGGTTTTTGGCATTTTTTTATTTTGGCGATTTTTTTAATTTTTGCGATTTTTTTTTCATATAAACAATTTTTTTAGTTATGGCGACATTTTCGCGTTTTGGCGGTCACTATTCATTTTCTGTTTTTCCATTTTTTAATTTTTCTTTATTTATTTTAATATAATTGTGCTATTGTTTTTTCTTTAAACAATTTAAAACATTATGACACTTAAGACTACCGCTTGAATCCCCCAAATGTATTTGGTAACATACTCGTACAATGCCATTTATGTTATCAAAGATTTAAGGCAAAAACGTAATATGTCATTAAAAGACATTATGATGTTTTTTTTCATAGCGATATTCATAATTTTAAAGATAGGGAAAGCGAAAACATTTATTTGGAGAAAATAAAAGAATTGCTACTATCAGTGGACCACACCAAAGTAAAGTTAGAAAAAATTTTTTTGCAATTGACTGTTTACTTAGAAAATGTTTTAGTTTTAATTAATATTTTAACTGCATAACCGTTTGTTTTCAAGGCGCCAAATTAGAAGAAAAATTCTGCATCCACTTATGTTTAAATAGATAAATAATGAGCAGCATTATATTTCAAGCACTTAGCTTTGTGTTTGGTGGATAGTTCGCAACCTCATTTAGTACCTCATTGACAGTACAACAATTCTGATTCTGCGTATTTTGTGAAGCAGAGCTGGAATCTGAAATCAGTTTTTTTCTATTGGCTTTAGTTTTCGAAATATGTTCTTATTATTGGTTCAACACAAAAATGGTTTATTTTATTCTTTTAATTTTAAAATTCAAAAATTGGTAATATACTAACCTTAAAGCTTTTCGAATATATAGTTTAGGATGGAATGGAAAAATATTAATTTTTTTCAAGTATATAAAAATTTGCATACCTTAAAATGTATATTCCAGGCTATATTTATATAATAATTAAATGCACATACCTGCAAAGAAATGAGAAAAAATAATATATTAATTTAAATTAAATCTAGTGACGTTTAAAACAACAATAAAACTATCAGCTTTAGTACCGATGTAGACTTGCAATTTTTGTTGCAGCAATTCTTGAGCATGTAAGAGAGTGTGGAAATAGAAATATACAAATATTTAATTCCACTTCCCTTTTTCTTACTAAAAACAAAACAAAAAAATTGCTTTAACAAAAATTGTAAGTCTGAAACGGGACTTTTTTATTCCCGGTGTTTTCCGCTACTCATGGTACCCCTATGTCAAAAAATAGCTGACTTCGAACATTTTAAATTCTTTGTCACTCGTTAGTTCTCTCGCCATCTGTTTAGAAAAGGATTTTATTCTGGGAAAAAATTTGTTTTCTGGGAATCATTTCCCGGGAAAAATTTAGAATTAAGCTGTGTAAAAACAATTAAAAAATATTTTGTAAATAAAATGTCAAAAAATTTATATTTTCAAGACAATATTTAAAAAAAAATAACTCTAATTTTTTCACAATTCAGAATTCGGTTCGGATTTCCATAAAAAGTTTGCTTTAATAAAAGGAAATATTTTTTGTGAATAAGGTAGAAAGTTTTAATTTCTGTCTTAACTTAAAAAGTAAAAAAGTTCAATAAAATTGAACTCTGATGAAAGTAAAAACAACACGACAATTCGAAAATCTCCAAAAATTGTAGGGCCTAACCCACGATTCTTTCACCATCTGCTTAGAATAGGATTTTATTCTTGGAAAAAAATTAACTAATTAATGTCAAAAAAATTATATTTTCAAGACAATATTTAAAAAATAAAACAACTCTAGTTTTTTCACAATTCATAATTCGGGTTTCCTTAAAAGAAAATATTTTTTGTGAATAAGGCAGAATGTTTTGATTTCCGTCTTTACTTTAAAAATAAAAATGTTCAATAAAATACAACTCTGATGAAAGCAAAAGCAGCACGACAATGCGAAAAGCTCTAAAAATTGTAGGGCCTGTCCCAAAATTTTAAAATTTGTTAAGCGACAACTCAGTCGAACGTTGTCGACATCCTGGGACAGGCCCTTTCACATTCTCAAATGCGTTTTTAAACAAAGAATATAACTAAATTTCTTTTAATCAGAGATAATTTTTAGTCAGGCTTAAGTTCAGTAATTTCAATTCTTTTTATTGAATGAAATATTTTATTAATTAATGTGAGTTTCTAAAGAAGAGAAGAAAAATTAAATTAGACTTTTAAGCTGGGCGAAATACCGATATTTTTCTGTGCAGCAACGCACTTCATCAGCACCCTAGTCTATCTACTTGGGTAGAGATTGTTATTAACATCAGCTATTTAACGTAAATTCTAATGAAACGGAATGTGAGAAATGATTGTTGTGTACAATTATTGATTTACCTTTGGTAAATACATATGTAAGTATCACTATATCGGTATTTCCCCCAGCTTAAAAGTCTAATTTAATTTTTCTTCTCTTCTTTAGAAACACACATTAATTAATAAAATATTTCATTCAATAAAAAGAATTGAAATTACTGAACTTAAGCCTGACTAAAAATTATCTCTCTATTAAATCTAAAAATTTCTCTTAATTAGTTTGAATTTGTTGTTTCTACTTTATCGAAAATATTATAAGAAAACAGTCAAAGAGAGTAAGACAACTTCATGTGCGGTTACTGGCACAAGAGTTCACAACTAAAATTTATATTTGTATATTCCTTTTGTTAATATATAACTAAAAAATATTTTCATTTTAAAAATTTTATAAATAAATGTTTCAGTCTCTCTAGCATGGTGCTTGAAATTCAGCAAGCTTCAAGCATTTCTTAAAATATGTAACTAAAAGCCCTTAAAAAAAGGTATTTATTTGCAGCTTTAACGTACTTCAAGCTGAAAGAAAACAAAAAATACCAAAATATAACCTTTTTTTTAAGTGAAATAACAACATTATAAACATGAATAAAATTTGAAGTGCTACGAAAACTAACAAATTGCAGATTCATAACAATGAGAGGAACATGAAAAAAAAGAAATTGGAAATTTATACAAAATATATTTTTTTGGCTTTATTCACGTACATTTATACATGTGTATGCACATACATATTTATGTATAAAGTTAGAAAAAATAAAAAAGCAAATGTTTGCAATGTTTACTTAGAAAAGGAAATAAAGGTATTTTTGTTTAAAAAATATTTTTGTCTATAAAATTGCATGTGTTTGTGTTGTTTGTGTGTCATTCGAATGTGAGTGCAACAAATATTTGCAAAGGAAATGTTTCAGAATCAATAAATTGTTCTTTTTTTCTTACTCTTGATTCATAGAGTTGAAACTATAAACGATTTTAGTAGTAAAACTTAAAAAAAAAACATTAAAAGTGAAGACCATTTCCTTGGAATTTACAAATACTCGTATTTACCTTGATGCCACTCTTTAATTAACCGAGTTGACTTTTAAACTTTTTTCGTGAAAATCTTAGAAGGATTTGAGAAAATAGAAGGTATTAAATATTTTTATTTACTATATACAGCCATAACTGTCAAAAATAGCTTAACCGACATATTTTTGGGATCTCGTTTTTTTTTTTTTTTTTGACGAACCCCGATTATTTACGATCGCAAATAATCGATTTTGGTCAGAAAAATTAAGTTCCATAACTGTGTCGCTTAAGCTTTTTTGGCGGTTATGGCACGATATGTACATATCATTTGCTTTAAAGCTTTTAAATTTAGAGGTGCTTTTTCTCATAAGTTTTGCTTATGCAAAAGCTTTATATTATACAAAAGCTTCTATGTATAAGCACAAATATATATATGTATGTTTATAATAAAAAAGTTTGGATTTATAAAGATTACCATATAATTGAAAACTTTTTACAGGCAGTTGCAACCTTAATCAAAGCTTTGAAAAGCAGATTTTAAATATTTTTTTTATAAATATGTATCTACGTTAGCTACATCCAAGCAAACATACTCTGACACTTACATTTGATTTAAATAGCTCTTACAATTAGTTCTTGTTCCTTTGAAAAGCAAACAGCAAATATTGCTGTCGCCAAGATCTTATTACCTGATATGCTGTCGTCGGTGTGTGTCAGTAGTAAAACTACTAAAACAAAAGTTTTATTTAATTTCGACAAAGCTTTTGAGCTTATTTTGAACATAAATTTAAATTGAGAAGAGCTTGTAATTTTTTTCACAGCTCAGAAAGTTTGGCATATATGCAAAAACTTTTATATGCAAATATATATGTATATGTTTATACTCAAAAAAAGCACAAAAAGCTCTTTATAAAAGTTTGCACTTTGTGCATATGGCTTTTACGTAGCTGAGCTACGAGCATATATTTTTTTCCCAAAACTCATAAATATAATTGCATTGATTAATTTTTATTGAAGAGTATAAAACGAACATACTTTCAGTGGCGGAAAATTATTTTTTATTCCTCGAATTTTGCATATTGCAGCAAATCGGAATTTTTTTTATGACTAGAAAATTGATCTCAATTAGATATGTGGAAATAAAATGATTCCTATTAAAGTGCCACGGTTCCATACTGTATGCGTAAAATGTTTGAGAATTTGTTGCAAAAGCTTATTATCTTAAAGTTTAATGCTGAAAATTAAAACAATTTAATAAAGCTTCTCAATGTGTTTAAAGATCTTGTTTTTTTAAAGCTTTATACTTGCCACCAACTTTTATGAGTTTAAAAGCTTTTACGAAAGTTAGGGAAAATATTTTTTTTAAGTCAGTTTGCAGCCCCGTTGTTGTTTAAAAACACCGATCAAGCATTCAATATTTCATAGTATTCAAACATATCGCCATATAAAATGAAAACCAACTTATCTAAAATGTTTACACTTTTACAGCTAAAGCGAAAAAAAGCTTAACAAATACATAATAATTTTTTTTTCAATGTCAATAAATAATGTTACTTTATAAACACTACATACACTCCATTAAAAAAAAGCAATTTCAATAGATTACAATATCAAAATTTTTTTTTTAATTTCTATGGAAAAAATATTTTTTTAAACGAATTTTCATTATTTTTCATACAAATTTGAAACGTTTAGAATCGAAATTTTTTACAAAATCTGCCTAGCACTAAATTTTTACTTTTTTTTAATTTTTTTATAATTTATTTTTTATTGTTTATTGCTTTTTTATTTTATTTTTATTTTTTTATTTTTTTATTTTTTTATTTTTTTAATTTTTTTTTTTTAATTTTTGTTGACTATATTCAACTTGTGTGTTATATAGATTGTTTTAAGTTTAAAATAAACTTTTACCAGACACTGAAAAACTTTTTAATTTTATTAGACAATATTATTTATTTTAAAAATAAACTTTAGTCTGCTTTCTTTCTGGCTACTGAGTGGAAAAGTTTAAAATTTTAATAAACCTACACTCATGCCAACTTAGAAAAAAAAACAACAATAAGAGAACAACTTAAAAACTATTACAACTTAAATTGCAAAAAAAAAAATACTTTAAAAAAAGGCAAAACCCAGTAACATGATTTCTAGTTTTGTAAAACAATAAGAATTGTTGCAATTGAAGAGAATGCAACAATTGCTAAGAAAGCTTTTGTTGGTTTGTGTGTGTTTTTTTCTTCTTTTGTTCTCTCTACGACTAAAATTTTGAAATCTTGTTGTTTAGGGCTTTTGGAAATGCAAATAGCATATAAGAGCTTAAAAATATGCAATTTGTCTTTTACGTATAATAGAACTGCAATTGTATTCTTTGTTTTTTTTTTTTTTTTTGCTGAAGAATTTAAAATAGTGCACTTCATTCATACAATTTCGATTGGCGTAGGTTCATTAGAACATTCTGCTGAACACTGTGATAAGTGAGCTTTAGATATGAAATGAAAACGAAATCTTAATCGGTTGAGGTTTCGAGACAAATTGCTTTCAAAGAAATAAATAAATAAATGTTTGCTTTTATTTTCGATTTTAAATACTTTTGTTGTTAACCAATGAGCTACTTAATCCACAAAAGGTATTAGAAAATTTAAATTGTTGCTTGTTTTATAAAGCTTTTTGTTGGAGGCTTTAAAAATTATTATGTTTGTATGATGTGATTCTCAATAACTTGTTAAGAATCTTGCTATAAAGATATGTAGTTTTTTTTAGCGTATTTCAAAAACTGTTTACATTTAGGTTTACTGAAGAGTTCTATAAATAGAAACGGAATACAATATATAGACGTTGCTTAACCCAAAAAAACAATATCTTTTTAGTAAACGTTTTGCGAAATGTTTTGTTTGTTTTGATACAATGATACTTAACTTTATTGCAAAACCCTTAAGCAACATTTTCTTTTTCCTTTAAGCAAATTCCTTTTTCTTTAACTTACAAATGTTCATCATACAGACACGATTTTGTATGTAAAACAATTTATTCCCAAATCGACTTTTATTTAAATTTTTAAAGGCATTTATCTTTGATTAAGTAACTTCACATTTAAGTGTTGAATTCAAGCAAAAGATATTTTTTTATACGTATGCATGCGTGTGTTAAGGATTATGGGGGATATTTTTGTTTGCTTTTTTGCTCGAATTAAGCAGCCTAAGATATAATGGAAAATTAAAGTTATGCTTTCTAAACATAAAGAATAACAAATAAAATTGTTCAACCACCAACTATTATCAAGGACAAAAGTGTTAGAACCCTGTTAGCCATTTTTGCCAGACATTATCAAAGACGAGTGCACATACCTTGCCATAACTACAAAAAAAAAAGGAAGCTTAATCGTCTAATTTTTTTGACCTGGTTTTTTTACGAAAATCTTTTATTTATGATGATAGCTAATAATCGAGTTTGGTCAAAAAATCATTTCGAAAATTATGTCGTTTAAGATTTTTTTTGGCGCTTGTGGCACGACGACATACTGATTAAATTTCGAGTTAATTACTGGCGAGATTTTTGCATCGAAGTCTTGCGTGGTAATTTTAGCAACAGTATGGCCATTGTGGTCATTGACGGCCATATAGGCAACACTGTTGTCAAAGACATTTCAATAACAAATGATCATTTTTACTTAAATTATTTAATTAAGTTTGTGAAATAATAGAAAGAGATGATTTTACAACTCTGCTAATGTGCTTTTTGTTTAGTTAGTTTTAGCTTTTACAGAATCGTTGTAGCGCCTCTAGTGTCGAGTAGGAGCATTACTCGCCAACGATTAATTTCTTTAAATTTGGACGAAATAACGCCCTATGATATGTAAATCTTAACATAGAGACTAATGCATTTCAGAAATATATATCTATGGAAATATGGAATGGAAGCTTAAGTAGACTCAAGGCAATTAAGCTTTATCATGCTGTTTATGTTCCATTTGGTCCCACCAAAAGAATTCAAAAAAGGTAATCGAGTTTGGAATTATGCATTTTTGGTGGAAGCTTTTCACTACTGGATTGCCAACTGAAGTATTTTTGCTAGGGTGTTTGCACAGAAAAATTTCACATTAAAATCTGCTTGAACAAGGTTAACTTTAATTTCTTTGGCAGTGACTTTGCTTGATATTTGTTTCATGTTAATTCAACACGATTTATAGTAATCTTCAAAAAAAAAAATCATTTTGAAATAACTTTATTTCATGTTGATTCAACATTCCAGTACTGTTAAAACAAAATAAGTAATCTCGTTGAGTCAAAGTTATTTAACGTTGGAACAACGTAAATTCGGAAGAACCATTTTGAATTAATTAAATAGTTGGGTTCGAAGTATCGTGTGGTAGTAAATGCGCTAACCGCTGCAACCTCAACAACCTTAAATATTCTTTAGATGCACACTAACATACACACAGAAAATTTTCAACTAAAAATCTACGAAAAGAATGATTATTTACCCTTTTTCGGCAATGATTTTGTTTCATATGTGTTTCATGTTAATCTAACATGCTTTTTTTTGTATGAAAGTTATTTCAAGTTGGAACAACGTAAATTCGATACTGAAATAACACAAAGAACCATGTTGAATCAAAATAATTTTTTTAGTTGAAACAACATGAATTTAGTTTAATGTAGTCGTTGTATTTTATTAATTATTTAACTTACGTGTGTATATTGGAACAGGCACACTAATAGAAAAATAACGATCTAATTTAAGAACAAAAATCTCGAATTTAGATTGTATAAATTTTCAAATTTCAATCTTAAATTTAAGCATAAATTTTAAATTTATAGAATAAATTTTTAAAATCAAGTACGAAATTTTAATTTTAAGATTATATTCTTAAGAATATGATCTTAATTTAAGATTTTTATTAAAAACAAAATTTTGCATTCGATCTTAAAATGAGATTTTTTTATTCAAAATTACAATCTTAAATGCGATCTTAAAAAAAAAATTAAGATTTAATTCTTGAATCAAGAATTTTCATATTTAGCAGACTATTAAGATTGAAATGATTTTATTTCGAGCGTAAAATCTTGATTTTAGCAGGTTTTTCCCTTAGTGCATTAGAAAAATTTTTGTATTCTTGAATCAAGAAGTTTCGTATTTAGCAGACTATTAAGATTGAAATGATTTTATTTCGAGCGTAAAATCTTGATTTTAGCAGGTTTTTTCCCTTAGTGCATTAGAAAAATTTTTGTATGTTTATAATTGGCTTCCCCGGCCAAGATTTTAAGTCGCAATTCATCACGGTGTAGTCAATATGCTTACCGCTGCAGCCACAACAAACTTAAATATTATTTAGATTTATAAAAAATATTTTTGATTTACAAAGGGTTCATAAACAGATTTCCATACAATATTTGTTATATAAACCTTTTATAAAACATAATTTTTTTATATACTACCGTAAAAAATATCATCATGATTTAAACTTTAATTCAAGATGATTTAATATGATGTCAAATCAAACTTTTTACATAGTGATTTTACATTGGTATTTTTTTCTGTGTGTATAAAGGGTTTTTAAAACAGATTTTCCTAAAAAATTTGCTTATTAAGCTTTTATAAAGCCATAATAATTTTTATAAATAAGGCTGTAAGCACACACCAACATGAATTTAATTTATATTAAATTTTTTGCTTAAGTATACTTAATTTACTATTGCATATTCTCACAGATATGATGTTCATGTCACTGTGCCTGGCCAAGGGACGAGCTCTTGCTCTAAAAGACCGTCATTTCAGCCAACAGCAGCATGCTACTGCGCTTTATAGGCTACAATATACATATTGTATTAAAGCCTGAAAATGTTACCTTTGGCTAACTGGTCAACTGGGTAATACCGGCACAGAAGCAATATAACTGTATACAAATAAAGATACACAGATACACACACACACACACCCGATGCGGAATCCCTGAATTCTATTTCAATCTCTTTTGGGGTTTATAACAAGTTATAAATGCAATAAATACTTTTTTTCTTCTTCAGTCAACGCGTTCATTTTTTAAATTAAGATTAATGAATTGAGATAATTTTTTTTATGTTTGCTTCGCTTTAGCTGATGCTTTAAGTTGCGCTATTTGTTGTGTTCCTTTTTTCCTCGTTTTTGTTTTTTTTTTTTTTTTTGTCCCACAAAACCCATTGAATCCTTAAGGCGAATGTAAGTGTAAGTGATAAGTTTATGTATTTCTTTAAAACATTAAAATTTAAAACACTATTGCACCAGCAGCGGCACAATCGTCAGCATTAAGGCCCAACCCTTGTGTGTGTTATCGCTAAATTTCCGCTTAGTTAGAGAAATGAAATGAGAATAACAAAAAAATCTTCTTTATGCTTTTTCTTTATTCTTTTTTTCCACAATTGGTTTTATATTTGTAAATGTTTATTTTGAATTGTGGTAGAGCGGTCTTGGGGATAAGTAAATATTATATCATACAAGGAAGAACTGTGAACTAATTAAATTCAATTAATTACACTTAAATTAATTATTTTTATAAAATACATAAAAATGTTAGCATTGTTGCTTCGTTATGGGTAAGCTATGAAAGAAAATCAGAATTTGTTAAAATAAATTCAAAAATCTAAAATAGCAATGATAAATGAGTTTTTAGAATTTTAGTGAAAATACAAAGGGTCTTCCAATATGAGCTTTCATTTTGATATATATAAAAAGAGAATTTTTGGGCAAAGTTATCTGATGTTTATTAAAGGATATGTCATAAATAATGGAGAAGAATAT
This sequence comes from Tachina grossa, assembly GCA_949987645.1. Lineage (NCBI taxonomy): Eukaryota > Metazoa > Arthropoda > Insecta > Diptera > Tachinidae > Tachina > Tachina grossa. The sequence continues at coordinate 171,249,592 of OX465275.1, forward strand.
GATGGCTACTTTAGTAGACTTGTATCGAACTCTTTCAGTAGCTGGTTTTTGACACAAACCTATGACGAAAAACATTTAAATTACATAAGTTTGATCATCGGTTTGTGTCAAAAACGAGCTACGGAATGAGTAGGTTTGATAATTAAATCACTCATCACTTTTAGGGCGAACAATTTCCCTAATATATGTGCTATGGCATGCGGATTACCCTTAAGTGGGGTACACACTATCGAACATGAGTAACAGTTTTCCTCAAATAATACATTGATCGATAGGGTGAACACGAATTTCGTCAGTCAACAGTCAACCACAGAATTTTTTGTGTTTGAGTGACAGTCAGCGGCCATATTGGTTTTTACTGAGAGTGTGTACCAAAAAGCGTTCGTCAAGAGATATTTTTGTAGCACAAACAACACAAGATGGACGCGGAAAATTATTTTTTTAAGAAATTTACATATTTTTATGAAATGCAAGGCTATGTGTAATGTTAAAGACAAAATGTTAACACAAAATCGTACGAGGAGTTGTTGGAGATAAGAAAACAATAAAATATAATAATGCACATTCTCAATTTGTATTTTTTCTGAGTTTGTGTGTCCAATGTTTTTCTTGAATGAAGGTTTGAGTGTCGAACATGATCGATAGTCTGAACAGCCAACACTATCATTCAAAACTGATGAATTTTTGACTGTCACTCAAGTTCGATAATGTGTACCCTACTTTAACTGTATGCTTAACGGTCTTTACAAAAATTTAGTAGAATATTTTTAAACCTTCCAGCTAAAGTAAGTTAAGCAAATTTTCATACAGACATATTAATAGTTTTTGCTTCAAATTTCTATAATCAGTGTGGTCATAGAAATTTTTACTTCAATACGTCAAAATATATAAAAAAAAGCAAGAAAAAGTTTGAATAAACAGCAAACAATAATGAATGACTCTCTTGGCCTCTCTGTTTATGCATCATAATTAAGTTACAAAATTAAATTAATTAAAAAGCTCGAAGGACCATCAGCAGTAGTACGATTCAATAACTTTTTTTTAACGATAATCGAATCGTCAAAATAATTATAACGAAAATTTATCGAATTTGCTACTTAGTAACATTTTTAACGATATTCGCTGTAGGTTAATGTCAGCTGCGTCGTTATTTAAGCGACAATCATTTATTTTCTGTTAATTTTATCGACAAAAATCAACAAAAAATATCAGCTGCGTACTATCGTTAGAAACAAAGTTACGGAATCACACAATCGTTATTGCAAGCGATAAAATGTATAGACCAAAATAACTATTGTCGGATCGTTAAAAGTTACTCAATCACACTACAGGTTTCCTATTCACAATTTGATTTGTTTTCTCTAATTGCGCACAGTTTGAGAGCTCTTAGCAGATGACTGCCGAGTTTATCACATTCTGTTAGTATTCCCTATCTCATACTAAGAGTGTAAGAAATGTAATTGAAACATTGGCAACTACTGCAAGCTCGAAGGACCATAAACAAGTTTTTTATTAGAACCTGTACTAAATATCAATTTCCAACAGCAGCAAAATAAATTTTCTTTATATTCTCACTTCAAACAAGTCCATATGATTCACTCTTTTATTTAATCTAAACCTTAATTCTTTGCAATGCTTGTCTTGAAAAGTTTTTTTTTCTAAATGACTTTCGTTTTTCCTCCCTTCAATTTCTGGTTCCGCCTTTATATAATCATTTTCTCTCTAAATGGTTTTTATTAATGTTTTTCCGAAAGAAAAAAATATAAATTTCAACAAAATACAATACAAGTTAAACCAAATGGCATTAACTGCCTATTAGCGTGGCTTTAACATGCAACTTTAGGCGTGTAAATACAGAAATGGTATTTCCCTTAAAAATTATTTAATTTTTTTTTTTTTTTTCAACAAAATCCATTAAAATTGTTTAGAAATTATTGTAAGCTGCTGCTAATTTATGTTGCCTTTAAGGTTTTTCTGTTTAACTAATAAAAGGCATTGTTTTCTTTTTTTTTCTGGTTAAATTTTTCAAAAACTCTTTTATTACCAAAATATGCAAATGAAAGGACATTGCAATGACAATGATGCTTAATGAAAGGAAACCACAATGGAGAAAGAGAAAATTGAAAAATAATGTGAATGTATATAAGTGAAACTTTTATAACAATTTGAGGAAGATTGCAGGGCGCAGAACTGTTGGTTGAGAGAGTGAAGCCTACAGATCAGGAATGATAAATGAGAAAACCAATTTCGTACCAATTAGCCTTTAAAATTGTACTTTTTCGACCCCAATAGTACTAAACTTGTTTTTTTTGTGTTTTTACTTTTTTCTATTATATTTTTAGAACATGTCGCTTATTTATTCCAATAACGAACTCAAAAAAAACTAGTTTGCCAGATTACAAATTTAAAGTTTTCAATTTACACACGACTTAGGGCCTGTTTCTCTAAATGCGAACGATAGATTCGATCGAACATTTATATTGAAACCAAAAATAAAAACCTTAAATTTGTTTTTGTTTCCAATATTAATATTCGATCGAATCTATCCTTCGCATTTAGAGAAACAGAGAGTTAATGAGTGTTTGTTTTTAAAAAAGAACGATATGCAGATTAATCTGCATCATTAACTCAAAACTGAAAATTTATTATTAGATTTAGAGACAGTGGAAGAGACAGTAAATACATATCGTTGGTTTCAAGTAAAAAGGCCCTAACACAAATAATTGTTATTTTACAGGGGAAGGTAAAAGCACAATAGAAGCTGTAATATTCTTTCTGTACAACTGATTGCAAAAGCTCTATTTTTTAAACTATTGCAATTAATTTTTGTGGCGAAGTGTATTTATGTGAAATATACTGGAATCACTGAAAAACTCAATTTCGTAAAAAATAAGTGTTAAGGCATTTCAATAAACTTTTGTTTGTATTCGAATTTCGAGTCTTCGTTTTGATTATAAAAATATTCTTTGCACATTCGCTGATGAGTGTAGAATTGGCAATATTCTCCTGATAACTTTTGAAAGCTTATCCAATTAATTTTTCAAGGCGCAAAACTTGTTATTTATACCATGATAATTTCCATTTTCTTTCGGGAATATGTTTTAATAAGAAGGGTGCGATACTACTAACAATTTCGGCAGTGAATTTCGTTAGCCGGGTTAAAATTTCGGCATGAAATTTGTCTTTATTTAGTTTCGCAAAAGATAATAAATCATATAATAATACAATATATAAAATAAATGAAAACGATGCTATCATATTGAAAACGAAACACTCGTAAAGATAGATGTAGTTCTTTATAAAAAACCAAACAAGTGTAATGCATATCTAACAAGGCAGTCGCTCTCAACAACAAACCAAATTCGCTACATCTCTCAAATTGGATAAACTTTAAATGATCCGCATTTCTTTTTGGCGTGAAAAAACAAGGGATAGTCTCGCAAATTTTTCAAATAGTACCAAATGAGTCACGGGGGTACCAACGTACTTTTAGGGTTTGAATTGTACCAAAAAAAGTACAATTGTACCAACTTTATCATCCCTGCTACAGATTCAGTATAAAATTTTATGCTTTATGGCAATTCATTTATTAACTAAGTGAGAATTGCAAATTCATTTCATGTTTGTAAGCATTGAATGTTAATCAAGTTGTTTTTGTGGTTAATAATTAATATATGTACGCTACATTAATTGGGGAGCTAAGTACCTACAGGTTAATAGGTATGTAATCAACAAGGTAAATACATACTTATATAAATTTTAGCTTACATGGAATGATGTGTGCTTACATGTTACTATATTTGTCACCACATATTATTTATTGGGAAATTTGCAACGGCACGTTTGTGATTAGACAATTCTAAAATCTTTTCAATTTCCATAATTTTAAGCCTGCTTATTTTCCATTATTCCAACTTTGCAAATTGTTTATTCAAGTGTTTGTGCAAAACTGCTGCTACTTAATCAACAGACAGGGAAAAACAAAGATAAACCGCCGTAAGCAAAGAAAAAAAAAATAAAAAAATGTGAAATGAACACTTCTTAAATACAAACAGTAACAAAAAACATAACACATGAGTGACTGTGATTTATGAGTGTCTTAAAGACATCAGCACCTCTCTGCTGTTATTAACAGAGAATGAAAGAAAGCACAGGACATAAAAAAGCAGCAAAGATTTCAACACTAACTAGCTTGGGAAGTCTATCATATAAATGTTTAGGGGAGCAACCAAAAAAAAAAAAAAAAACAACTTTCAAAATAACTAATTTATTATGTGACATTTGCAATTTTTTCTTTTTTTTTTTGAGTTGTTTGTGGCTGGTTTTTCGCTCTTTGTTTGCAAAGACATTAAAGGAACTTCTATCTTAATCCATACGAAACATTTGCAACAGTAAAAAGTGCTGAGTAAATACATTTCAGGCAAGCAAGAGGAAAAGTATAGTCGTAGGTTGGTATTAATAATTTAAAAAGTGCTGAAATAAAACATAAACGAAAACATGTGTAATTATGGTTTATCATGTTAATGATTGATTATAGGGAATTTATGGACTTGTTTCATAGAATTTTCTTAAGAATGAATTTGGTGGCAATCAGTCATCGCTTATATGTATATACAACAGTTATTAAAAAAAATATATTTCTGAAATTTACTAAATGGAACATATTCATGAGAAGGATAAAGCAAATTTCTCGTGCACACAGAAAAAGTTCAACTAAAAATCTACGTAAACAATTTTTCGGCTATGATTTTGTTTCATATGTGTTTCATGTTAATCTAACATGATTTACAGTTGATTTCACATTCCCGTACTGTTAAAGCAAAATAAATAAAGTTATTTTGAGTTTGAACAACATATTATATTCAATACCGAAATAACACAAAGAACTATGTTGAATCAAAATTATTTCAAGTTGAGACAACATGAATTTAATTTATTGTAGTCATTGTATTGAAACAGACATCATAAAAATTTTTTTATGTAATATGATTCCCCAGAAAAGATTTGAACTCGGAATTCATTACATGCTAGTCAATAGGTTTACTGTTTCACCTATAACAACCTTATATCTTATTCTGATACACACTAAAGGCTTTATTCATAAGAAATATTTTTGATTTTTAAAAGATTTTTAAAACAGCTTTTCATACAAAATTTGTTTTATAAACCTTATATAAAACATAAATATTTTTTATAAATAATGTCGCAAGTATATAACATCATGATTTAACTTTAATTCAACATGATTTAATATGATTTCAAATCAAAATTTTTTCATGGTGATTTTACATTGGTATTTTTTTTTTTTTGCCTGATAAAAAATTAGTTCCTTTTAAGTTTCACAATTAACTGCTCGTTCCGAAAAGCCTTTTATCATTATGCCCATAAATTTTTCATTTAAAGCTTTTTTCTCTTTGTTCGAAGTTTTAAGCCAAAATAAATTTACATCAGCTTATATTTTTGTTCTTTGCCTTCTAAAAACTTTTGTATGCTTTTTAGTACTAACTTTCATTTACAAAGCAATCAGTCTCATAAACAAAATGATAATTGGTACTGCCATTAGGAGGAAATTGAAAATCAGTAAACGGCATTTAACAAAACAGCACAAAACTATAAAATACTACACAAACACACATACAGACACTTAACCGCAAAAAGCATTCAAAGCACTTCCTTTGAACAAGAAAACATTCAATTTTTCTACTACTTTTGCTGCTGCTTGCTGGGGGAAAAAAACTATATTTAAACATCTTCAATCATACCTGTCAATTCTTTAACAGCCGGCCTTTATTATATTTTTTTTTCATTCTCTTCGCTGTTTACCGGAAACAAGAAAATAACGTTTTAACAAGAAAAACGCGCCAAAAACCAAACAAGCAACCCATAATAAGTAAGAGAAAGCAACCAAAAGAAGCTCAAAATGGATGTCAAATGGCTTTTATTCTTTGCGCCATTTTGCGGCATTAAAACTCATTACTGGGTAAATGACACCAGAAATAAAATGATAAGAAAAAATTTTAAGGTGTAACGAGAGATACGACAGTCGTGCGGTGTCTTCGTTGTGCAGCTCTTTTCCTGTTTCCAGCTTTAATTTAATCATGAGACTTTTCCTGGCAAGAGCAAATACAAACATTTTTATTTACATATTTTTTTTTTTTTTTTTTTTTTTTTTGTTAAAGTTCAATTTTTTCAAAGTTTTCGTTTTTGTGTTTTTATATGGGAAAAGCAAAAAATAAATTTTCAGTAATTGGTTTCTTAAGGAAGCTGGAGAAATATTTAAAATTTGTATTATTATTTTCTAAAAGTTGACATTTTATTATTTTTTTTATTAAAAAGCTTAACAATAATAAAGAGATGTAATAACACTTTAGTCGGCTATAACGAATTTTGTGTACACTTCATATGACTCTGTCTTAAATATTATTTCAAAAGATCCTAAATATTTTTTGTAATAGATTTAAGAAATCTTTAGAAACTTATCTTAATAATTTTCTTAAAAATAAAGTGACTATGCACATGTATGTATGTAGTTACAAAAATTTATTATCAAAATGTGGTTCGAACGACCACAAATAACCATCTGCTTATGTGCTTAGATATTAATAAGGCAAAGCTTCTGAATAAAATTTTCAGAACCGATTCTGGCATAGTAGCTAGATAAAATTATAGATAAATGACCGTTTTGAAAGTTTATGACTGGATATATTGTAAGAGGTGGTTGAACATCATTTTGCCTAGAAAGCCATTAAACTTGGTATTTAGTTATATAAAATTTTAAAACGAACAGTTTCATGGAACACTTTAGCAGTAACACTCAGGCAATGAATTCCTACTATTACATGATGTTACCTTCTTTAGAAAAGGGATAGTGATAGTGAGGATAGGAGGTGAAGGAAGAGATAGATAGAGGAAAGTTACATTCCTTTACATCTCTGGTTTTTGCACGTTATTTTTTAAGGCACTGCTGCAGCGCCTCTGGTGTCAATGAGGCGTATTAAATTTTTTTTTAAGCTGTGTTTATTAGCCTTTTTTAAAGAGAAGTAACACTCAGGCAATTAATGCCTACTACTATTACTAGGTGTTACCTTCTTTAGGAAAGGAATAGTGATAGAAGACAGGTGGTGAAGGAAGAGATAGAAGAAGGCTTTATTCTTTTACAACTCTGCTTTTTGCACTCTTTTTTTATTTTAATAATGCAGTGTTGCAGCGCCTTGTGGTGTTAAAGGAGGCGTATTAAATTTTGAAGCTGTGCTTAGTAGCCATTTCACTGGTTATTTTACTTCGCCGATGATTTTGCTACACAATACCGACGAAGGAGGGCGCTCTGATGTTACATTAGGATTAGCATCTGCTGAAGTTTTATTGGTTATTATACTTCACCGATGATTCTGCTACACACATTAATGAAGGAGGGCGCTCTGTAGTTACATTATACGCTTAAGGCGGTACAGTTTAGTGAAGAGTATCTATACCTTCATCGCTTGAACTTTCCTACACAACAACTGACAAACAGCGATTAGTGTACATCAGAAAAATGCGTGCTTTTGTTATTTAATGACTTTTTCGGTGACAGGATTTCAAACCCAGGACCTTCCTTGCCACTTGCCACCCTCATATGTTTGTAGTTATAAAAACTTATTATAAAAATATGGTTCGAAGGACCATAACAATCTGCCCACTATGTTATGAAATATCAAAGGAAAGCTTCTGAATATTTTCACTGCCAATTCTGGCACAGGAGCTAAAAAATATCATACACGTTTTGAAAATTTGTCTTTTTGCACAGAAATCTAAAAAAATATGGAATTGAGTTGTGTAAAATTTTAGCAGTAACATTATCATGGAACAATTCAGTTCTACTATTAGTCTTAAAATAGAGCTGGTATTGTAGTTTAATCAAAATTGCCTTGAAGGACATTTAAGGGTTAATTTAACACTTATTCACACTTCCAGTTTGTGTAGTAGACTAAAGTATATATATATATATATATATATATATATATATATATTTTTTTTTTTTAATAGGATCAGCCTTACCCATGCAATGCATTGTGCTCGAACTACAAAAATTAGGTATGGAGAGGAGGATAGAAGGAGTAGTGTCTGTGGGCATTCGATTTAAACTTTTTCACTTTGAAAGAGACAGGAACGACTTCTGCATGTAGTTTATTCCACATACGAACAGTAGTGCGATTTATTGGCCAATTGAACCTTTTTGCCGGTCTGTGCCTTTTTGTGAGACGTATTGAATATCAGCTACTTTTGCAAATTTTTTAATTTTGTTGCGACTTTTTCCCCTTTCTTCTGAAATTACCTACAAAAACAAATATTTTTTGCGAAACATGGACTATTTTGTCCCCTGTTGCAAAAAGGACAAATGAGGCCATGCGGAGGAGTTATAAGGTTAAAATGTTTCACAAAAATTTTTCGCACGTGGTTTCACATAAGATGCAAATATATTAGTATTTTTTTATGTGAAACAAATGTGGGAATCTTTAACATTCTTTAAATACATGATTCAGGCCAGACAATGACAAAACTATCCTTTTAAGTACTCTTTGAGAATTGACCTTCAAGCAAAAATTAATGCTAAACATCTAAAAATAAGAAACACGCTCATACACAAATACAAATGTGTGTAAAGATAAATTCGAATTTAACTAGCAGAGACAGGAACCAACATTTCTAACATAGCATGTTAAGCACATAACAGAGCACTGTTAGCTATTTAACAGTAGTCGCTAAATGGATTATTATTCCAAATCCTTGGAACTGGATCGGGATAGATACATTTTTTTATTGGAAAAATTGCTCCAAAATGTAGTTTATGAAATTATAAAAGAATTTTTGTGAAAATATTTTCTACTATATATATTATATATATACTATTTTAATAGTGTTTTCTTAAATCTAATTTATTGGCTCTACTAGACATATTTTCACCAAAATTCTTTTATAATTTCATAAACTACATTTTGGAGCAATTTTGCCAAAAAAAAAATTATCTATCCCGATCCAGTTCCAAGGATTTGGAATAATAATCCATTTAGCGACTACTGTTAAATAGCTAACAGTGCTCTGTTATGTGCTTAACATGCTATGTTAGAAATGTTGGTTCCTGTCTCTGCTAGTTAAATTCGAATTTATCTTCACACACATCAAATACACGCATTAATTTCAAGCCGAATACGTTATAACTATAAAAAACCAACAACTATGTTCATACATAGCAGCACATGCAACTACAACTAAAATTTTAAGACGATATGGTACGCTATAAAAATACTCTGACTATTAATCAGCTACACATGCGTATATACAGGGCTATTTTATTTACACACACATAAAATGCATGTTTTCAAATAGCCACACACGCACCCACACATTCTCTATTCTACTTAATATTCAAAAATGTATGTACATGGTGGCCAATGGTTAATAAATATAACACTTCTTATTGTTATACACATAACAGCCAAAAATTATTTGCTACTCCATTTTATATACACAAATATATATATATATATATATATATATATATATATATTTGTGTATATAAAATGGAATAGCAAATAATTTTTGGATGTTATGTGTATAACAATAATAACAATAATATATATATATATATATATATATATATGGTGGAGAATGAGGAATATATATCCCGAGTATCATGCGTATATTTTTATTGTCCGACTAAATACTCATTCTATTTACGGCCCTATGTTTCGCTTATGAACTACGGAAACAAATATATATAAATACTCATACTCTAAGTAAGAGCATATTCCGACCATAAGTATGACAACAGAGAGTCAATGCGCTTCATACGTATGTGCCTTTTTTTATTGTAGCGTATTTTAGTTTTTCTCATAAACAAAGTAAAGATGCGCTTGTATGTTGGAATCGGCCATAGTCATAGTTGCATGAGGGAAAATATGTGAGCGTAGGAATTGTTTGTTTATGCTCCAATGATGATTATACACACTAACTAAAACTAAGACTATTTACTTAAGTATATTTATATTCTCTGATTCAGACTTAAACTTTAATTTTATTTTGTACATATATTCTGCCAGATTGAGTCGTTAGAAACTTTTTATGTCGGGAAAAAAATTTGGTTTTGTTGTCAGTGTTCTATGAACATGAAGATCAATAATATTTCTCCCTATTCTATACATATCAGTCGATATCGCGTCAACAAAAAGCTAGCACTGAGGTCCTGACAAAAATTGTATAGCATTGACTGTATATTACTAATGTCTAGAAAATAGTAGACATGCACCAAGTGTGTGCTATTACATTGACGGGGCATCGACAAATAGTTACAGAATAAGGGGGATTGTTTTTCCACGTATTACAATTCTTCTTAATTACAGAAAATATTTTCTAATATGGAATTTTTTATTTTTAATAATTCTGCCAAAAAAACCGGCTTCAATGCAAAGATATGATAGAACATTTCCGAAATAAATTTATGGGACCAAAATGGAAGTAAACTCTTTCAAAAAAAAAAAAAATTAATAAATTAAATTAACTTTTAATGGGAGTGCCTCCGCCCATTTTTTTAAAAGCAAGATTGTGTGTTTTTTAGAGATCAGGGTGTGTATTAAGTTTTGTAAAAATCGGTAGAGTAGAACCACTTAAAATAAAACATTAAATGTAATGGGCATGTCTGCGCCCAAGTCTTTAAATGGAAAATTGTGTATTTTTTAGATCTTTATGTGTGAGATAACGTGAAATTTATTAATAAATTTTAATCAGCATAACCCAGCCTATTTTGCCAACTTCAAAATTGTGTTATTACAAGAACCAAAGAAGTTTGCTAGGTTTCGCAGCAATCAAATAAGTACAATATCATAAAATAGAATATCAACTTTTTTTACAATAAGACCAATTGGAAGCCATACCCTCCCAAACAAAAAATTAATTTTTACAATTGGTCCACAATGTACCGAGTTATGAAGTAACAATGCAAAGAAATATGTAGGAGAATTGATAAACTCCTTGTTTAAAAATATTCTTTAGCTTAGCTGAAATTATTTTCAGTTACACATAATATGCTTAACTTTTTATACCTCTTACTGCTGTGAACTTCTAACAAAATGTCTTCGACAAATACCTTTGATGAAAATGTATTGAGTGCGTAAAGTATTTGACCTATTTTGAAACTCTCTTGCTGAAAGTTGTCGAGTAATTGACGAAATTACATTAACGACAAAAGTTTCGTATTAAATTACAATTCACTCCCATTTATTTCCTTGCCAGTTTTTTATTTTATATTATTTTTTTCCAACAAACCTTACGAATATTTTCAAATATAAATAGCAAGTTTTAGTTGAAATTTGTGATTTTGTATGAATATAGGGTGTGGAAATGAAAAGCCACCAAAAATGTTAGAGACAAGGGATAACAAAAAAAAAGGGAGGTCTAGCAAAATATAATAATTGTCAAATGTCAACCATATTTTATTTTTAGTTTTTCGCTTGACTTGCTGTGGCTCACTGTAACTGAGGGGTTTATGAGGTTACCGCCCTAATGTTAGACGCCCGCCGCACTTAAACAAAAACACATGCATATATATTTTTGTTTGGCTGTTGCTTTAGTCAAATTCTATTACAACTTTAAGTTAAAGTCAATTTCGTTTGCGGTTTTGCCTTTTCATTGAAGTGAAATTAACAAAAGAAAGCAATAATGCTGAATGTGGTGCGTTACGAGTACTTTTACAATTGAAATTATATTGATATTGAAGTAAAGTTCCATCGAATACCATTAATACTTGGCAGCGCATTCCATTAAAACAAAAATGTCATTTCCATTCATTGTTTTAAGGCGAAATGAGCAAAATATTGTGATGAAGTTATAGGATTGATAAAAAAAAACTCTACAGAGGCAGTGGCATGAATGAATATTCTTTTGTTTCTTTTCTTTATTAGAGGATGTACATTTTTTATATTTTTGCATTAGAAACAATGCTAGAATGATTTGGCATATTGAGGAAGTGAAGTAAGTGTTAGAACAACCCTTTAAGAAAAGTTTAAAAAGAAAATAGTAAATAATTTCGATTATAGTAAGCACCGAAATGTTTCAGTCAATTGACCGGTCATTTGATCGGTAGTTATGCAGGATGTATTTATCATTGCGCAGAACAAAGTTTCTATCACATTATTATGGGCAAAATAAATAATGTAATGGAAACTTTTGTGTACGTGTGATGTTATATCTCTCTCTAACTATTGGATTTCGTCGACTATACAACAAATGTTCAAACTGCTCACTCTGCTGCTTTTTAATAATCAATAATAGCATAAATATTAGTTAGGTTTGACTGAACACAATTGATTTATATATCCTCCACAATTAAGCAATCATGCATGATTGATACACTGACAATAAATATACTTTTTGTATTATTTTAATTGCGTTTTTATTATAATTATTATGTTCCACTCTAATATATGTGACCTTCTCCGAGAAAAGGGATCTACTGTGTCATAAAACCGGAACATGGGAAAATCGATAAAAATTAGAAAAACATTAATATTTTATTTTTTATATGCATTTTTCTCAAAACTTCATTTTCACACACTAGGTCCCTTTTCTCGGAGAAGGTCACATATTTGCTAGAGTAGAGAAACTATAATTAATAAATAAATCCGTTATCACTATCGATCAAATGACTAGTCAATTGACTGTCACTATTGAATTCAATGTAAAATTGTTTCAAATGTTTCTGTCATTCATTTCTTGTAGAGAATAAGCTAAGGTTTTAAAAATTATTTGTAAAATGGCTTTAAATTACAGAAGCCACCTTAATACATTAAACACATTCACGACATCAAGCTCCCAACTACACGACTACAAATACCTTTAGCAGCAATTGTCGCCGTGTACTTAGCGACTTAACTATTTCGCAAGCGGCATAAAGATGATATTTAAGTATAAGTACACATTTCAGTGGTACCACTTTCAAATATTTCACATTTATAAAATGTAAAATTACTTATTTATTTAAAATTTACTTATATCAAGTGAAATTACAAAAAAAAACTCACATATATATGCCTTCGGCAGAGTTTGAAAATCGAACTATTTGCATGCTAAAGGCCAGAATTCATAATCTTACACAATCGTGCAACGTTTCAGAAAATACACAGAAAAAAATATTCCTGAAATAAACAACTTTAATTGAAAATAAAAACAAAAATCAATTACATTGAGTCAATTTAACTTTGTAATTAATTAAGGTTTTAAACAAAAGTTTAATTGACTTAAATTAATTTTTAATTGATTTAGGTTTAATTTTCCATTAAAGCTGTTTATTGCAGGAATATTTTTTTTCGTGTACAACCCTGGTATGATGGAGTTTATGGAAATCAATTAAAAGTGTAAAACTTGTAATTAATTAAATTGTTAAACAAAAGTTTAATTGAATTAAATACATTTTTAATTAGTTTTTGGTTTTATTTTCAATTTAAGTGTTTACTGAAGGGATATTTTTTCTGTGTACAACCCTTTTATGATGGAGTGTATGGAAATTTTCAAAAGACCACAATAATTCACTAGATCAGGGTGGCATTTTTTTAAAAGTCGTGCGATTGTGTAGGATAGTGAGGCCTAGCTTTAAGCTCACTCTCACTACTAAAGCAGGCAGATAATAATTTATTGTTTTTTTTACTGTGCAGTCGTTACACAACTGCCGTCAAGTAATGCAGAAGGTATGCAGTTTGTGTAGAAAAGTAAATTGTGCTTAATTATTAATTAAATTAAAAAAATTTTGCTAGATTTCATTTCGTCTGATATAAAATCGTTTATGAAAGACACTTTTAAAACAAATACATATTATTTGAAGCAAGTAATTTTCGTATTGTTCCTTGTTCCTTTTACTTTAATAAAAACTTTTGCAACGTGGATAAAGTTTTTGTAAATGTGATAAAGCTACTTCTTGTTTTCAGCGCTTTACGGTTTAATATCCAAATATGTATTTTGATTGTTTTTTTTTTTTTTTTAAATAATTTTTGTGTATGTTGCGCTCTGTTTCTTTCTTTTCGGTTAAGAGCTGCAGTTTTTGCATTTACAAAACGTGTCATTCACATCGTGCTGCTTAATGTTTTATTATTTGTTTAAACAATAATCGCCTCATTTAAATTTTTGTTTTCTTTCTTTTTTTTCTCCAGCAATAATTTGTATGTTGTTGACATACTTCACATTTTCCTTCGTATTATTTCAGCAAAAATATTATGTATGTAAGTATGTATGTATTTTTTATTAAAAATTTGTTTTTTGTTTGAGATTTGTTGTTCATTTTAGTTAAGTTTTCCAGCATCCAAGTACAATATTAAGTCATTAATATTAATTTATTATACCAGAACATGTGTTGCTGGCCTAAGCTGAGATATTTATATTAAAAGATTTTAAAATCAGTGAAACAAGTTAGTTTTTTCTAAGCTATACATTTCACAAAAATTAAATGCTTCTGCTCCATTTTTTATAGACATTTGTTTAGCTTTTGATTAGTGCTTTACTCAGTCCGAAGGACCAAATATTAAAAGCTTCATTTTGATTTATTTGCACACTTAGCAAAGATTGGCCCAAAGAAGCGTAATCCCTAAATACTATTGAAAACCCTTTTGAATGTTGATCCTGCAACCTGGCGTTGGCTAGAGCTGCAAAACTATCGATAGTCGCTCCACTCGATAGTTTCGATAGTTTTATGTAAAACTATCGATACTATCGATAGTATCGAATAGTTTTATAAAAGTTGCTACATAAACTACATTTGACTCGAAAAAAAATCCTGAGGCCTCAACATTTTCATTAGTATATAAAAATATATCAAGCCTTTTTTCGATTTTATCGTAAGCGGGGCATATTATCGAAATTATACTTTTTTATTGAACTTAAAATTTTATGGGCCTACCCATGGTTTAGAATTATCAAAATGCGAAAATTGTTGATAACTTTTAAGACACTAACTGTAAAGTTTTATCGTAAGAGACGATTGGCGGCCGTCGCGATATCAGTACCACCAAAATTTATCTTTGTGTCGACGATGTTGAATTTATTAAGTTACTTGTGACTACTATTTGTCGAAAAACACTTGGATTTATAAATAAATTCATATACATACATATGTATTTAAGTACTTGTGTATACAAAAGCAGGGATGCGATGTCATATTTACAAATTGTACTAACTTTCAAAAAAAAATTTATTTTTTTCAGTACGATTGTACCTAATTCTTTATTTATATTTTTTTAATACTTGTACTTTTTAATTAACTAAAAATCAATTAACAAAACGCCAGAAGGTGCACAAAGAAAATTATGTAGTTGCTGGGATCTGAATATAAAAGTAACATTTACGATATACTACGTTTATAACATTTTTTTTATTCTATTGTTCACAGTCGATGCAAATAGTCAGCTTCTCCCTTTGGTACGAAAATAAAATTTCCACATTTGCAGATGAATTTGGAATAAATAACGTTACTCCAGCAATTCTTTAAGTACCGGAAAACATCGTTTGATTTACTTAATTTTCTAATACCTTCGAGCTAAAGATTAACCCCCTTGTGCAAAAAAATAAGTGAACGTTAAAACCGGTTTTTCTATGGAAATTTTTTTTAATGCACACTTCAAGCACGCATTATTTTTTGCATAAGGGGGTTAATATATTTTAATGCAATTTTGACATGTAATATAATATAAAGAGATTCCAGTAGTGCTAAATGGGTCATTGCGGTGCTACGGTACTTTTGGCATTCAAATAGCGCTAAAATTATACAATTATACCAACTTTTCCATCGCTGTAAAAAAGCTTAAATCAACTACGGATAATTTGCTTCAAAGCTGCCGGCTACTGTTTACTGACTTCGATTATTTTTACTCTTTTAATTACGTGTTTTTTTTTTTGCCGATAGTATCGATAGTGGAAAAAACTATCGATATCGATCAAAAGTTCAAGTGTTGAAGGCATAG
Organism: Tachina grossa; assembly: GCA_949987645.1. Classification (NCBI taxonomy): domain Eukaryota; kingdom Metazoa; phylum Arthropoda; class Insecta; order Diptera; family Tachinidae; genus Tachina; species Tachina grossa. Next base: position 171,265,572 of record OX465275.1, read on the forward strand.
TCAGTCACTGGTCACTGAACTACGAGTATACCGTCTTCAGCAGACACTACTCCTAATATAACATCAGACCGCCCTCCTTCGTTGGGTAGCAGGATCAGCGGCGAAGTAAAATAACCAATAACACGGCTACTAACCACAACTTCAAAGAAAACAATTTAATACGCATCATAAGACAGCAGAGGCGCTGCAACACTGCATTATTAAAAACTTGCAAAAAGCAGGGTTGTAAAAGAATGAAGCATTTCTCTGTCTCTCTCTCTTCGCCACCTGTCTTCTCTATCACTATCCCTTTCCAAAAGAACGTAACAACTAATAATAGTAGTAGGCACTCATTGCCTGAGTGTTACTTTTCTTTATTAAAAAAAATTATTCTTATAATTTTTTTCAATGCTACACAAATTGTTATTTGCATTGTAATTGTTATCTTTTGCCATTTTGACCAAAGGGCTGCCTATATAAAAATAAACTTCATTATAGTCCATTAACTACAACTTTGCCACTTTGTGCATACATTATTTTATTTTTGCAAACACGTTCATTTGTTAATATCAATAAATATTATTTTAACTTAAGGCCAAAATAAAAATAAATAAATATTGCAAGAAACACTTTTTAAATATGTAAACACGAGTACACGCACATTTTAACGTATGTAGCTGCAATGTAATGAAGTAGGGAATAATTTACAAATATGTATTTACGAGTAGTAGTTGCTCGTACTACAAGTGCTGAAGTGTATGTGTCAGTGTCAGTGTCAATGAAATGAAAACAAAATAATATGTATACACATGCACAATAACTGCATATACATATATATGTAGAAATTAATATCATATGTATATACAGTAGCCTCTCGATGATATGAAATTCAGGGGACCAGGGAAAATTTTCAAATAATCGAGAGTTCAAATTAGCAAGAGCTTGATTGAAATCTGTGATTTTCTATTTAGAATCTTCCCTGCAGGAAATGTGAATAGTGAAATTGTAGTGATTTACTAGTGACATTGTAAGTAGTACTACTGACTAAGTGTACCCCAGCCAATGTAATCGCCTATAGGGTTGTCATTGAAAATCCACCACTAGACTGTAGCACTAGTGACGAAGTAGTTCTTTTGGGACCACATGGAGACATTGGCATAGTAAATTTTAGGGGCTCTAGTATACAAAATCGATATTTCTTCGCATTATGTCAATAGTAAAATTATAGTGATTTTCTAGTGACATAGTCAATAGTGCTACTGATAAAGTGTACCCAAACCAATGTAATCGCCTATTGACATATAACATAGAGGGTTGTCATTAGGGTGATCAACTCGGTTTTTCAACCGGTTTTAAAACCCGGGTTTTTCACAATACGGTTGTCGGTTTTTTCAAAATGTTGATTTTTCGAATGTCGAATAGTCCGGTTTTTTTACAATTTAAAAACCGGCTGACTCGAATACTTTTCGATTTGTACACTTTGCGTGTTTTGTTGATTTTTATAAGTTTTTTTTCAGTGTAAAAGCTCTAAGCGTTGCTTGAGCATGGCAACATTTACTGAAACATGAAATTCAAGCGAAATTATTTTATGAGGTGATAGCAGAGATGAATTAAATTGGCATTATGATGTGCAATGGATGTCAAAATCCAGTCGCAAAAAGTGTGTTTTTTTTTTTGTTGACATTTTTCTTCATATTTTATATAGAGGTAGATATCCACCTTGTACATACATTCATATGTATATACCATTAAGAAATAAACTCCGCATACACCCATATTTTTTGGGGTTTGACGAAACTTGGGAAGAAATTAAAAAAATAATTATGCCAATATTTAGGGTGCTAATAAATGCGTTTTATACAAAAAATTAAAAATTAAAAAAATATTTATAATAACAAGAACATAATAGACCATATTTGGATGCCATTTGTTGATGGCTTGGTACCGGAAATCACAGAATTTTCAAACAAGTTGACGACATCAAACATTTTGAACGTATTTGCCTGTATGTAGACTTTTTTATGTATTTTGAATATGTTTGCTACTGTAGGTACTATTATAATTATTTTTTTATTTTTTGTATAAATGTAAATATTGGCATATATAATTTTTTGAATTTCTTCCCAAGTTTCCACAAAACCCTAAAAATGATGGTTGTATGTAGAGTTTATTCGTCAACTGTATATTATATATAAATATTTATGTACTATACATAGTAAGTATATGGAGTTAATTTTTATGTTTTACCTTTAATTTTTGTATTGTTTTATAGTAATTATTTACATGAACTGTTAACTCTTTTTTTTAAAGCAATTGAAAATCAAAACTTTTATATAAAAGTTTTCTTACTTAAGAAAAACCGGTCGACCGGTTTTTCCTGAATTGTAAAAACCGAAACCGGGTTTTTCATAAATTCAAATATTCGAAGTATTCGAAAACCGGTTTCTGGAAAAAGTCGAATAATCGATCACCCTAGTTGTCGTTGAAAATCTACCAGTAGACTTCAGCACTATTGAGAAGGTACTTATTTTACGGCCATATAGAGATATTTGAACCAAGGATTCACTAGTAGATTTTAGTGACTCTTGTCTACATATATATTTATTTAATATTATTGCACAGCATAATAAAAAAGGAAAACAATCTATTGACGCGTTCATTGACAATATCACCAGAAATACACTAGAACTGTTGTCTCTAACGTATCTTTACTCGCACATAAAAGGAAAGTTGTCGACATTTTAAGTAGTGCAATTATCGCTAGAGAAAGAGTATTGACAAAGAGACATAGGCTGACTAGAGGGTAAACATAAAAAATATAGCAACAACAATAATGAAGTAGCTTCTGCTTGTTAAGAGATACACACATCCATACAAACACATACACACAGCTTGACCATTTTAGCCTATTTAGGGCTAAATTTAGCTTATTTTTTTGGGATTTAACTGCAAAATTTCTATTTAGCTCTTAGCTTTTTTTTCAAAAACTCATTAAGCTTTTTTAGCCGTTTTTTAATCTAAATTGCATGTTCTCAAAACATATGTTAAAGACATAAAAAAGTTATAATAACAAAATTTAAAACTTTTAAAAACCCCAACGTACTGACCAAACGGCTCTAGCGGATTTTCGTCAAGTATAGGCAAGATCAAGTCACTTTTCAAACGACAAAAACAAAATTAAAATAGGTCTAGCCGTTTTGGGAGCTACGGCATCAACGACACACAGATTCAGCTAAATATATCTAGAAAAGATGTGATATTTTCTAAACGGCTGGGCCGATTTCCTTCAAACATAGCTAAGAACAACTCTTGATCAAGTCAGCTTTCAAACTAAATCAAAATCGATCCAGCCATTTGGTATGTATGTGGACATATAGATACACAGACACACACTACAAAATTACAGCACCCCTTTTTTGGTCGGGTGTTAAAAATGATAATTCGTTAAGATTTAAAAATATAAAATTTTTTCATTGGAAAATGATTTAAAAAATACAAAATTTAAATTGCTTATTTATAAGAGAAATTGAAAATTTAAATATAGAGGACATTGATTGCAATTTTGGAGTTACAACGGCAAAAGATAAATAATTAATATTACCCATAAGACCTTAAAGAGTTCTTTTGACTTGAGTTGAACGTGCATTTAGCGGCATGAATTTACTTAAAACAAAAATTAAAAATAGATTTAAAAGAGGTTTCGTATTTAGTGTAAATGCTTTTACACTTTTGAAGACTGGTTAAGCTTATTTTGGGAAGTTTTTCTTTGGTTTTTCCTTAAACTCATACATAATAATGAATAACAAAAATTAAAAATTTTAAAAACCCCCGACTTTTTTCAGAAAAGATGTTATATCTTCTAAACGGCTGGACCGATTTTCTTCAAACATAGCTAAGAACCCTCTCGATCAAGTCATCTTTCAAACAGAAAAATCTGTCCAGCCGTTTGGCCTGTACGTGGACACGGACAGACACACAGATACACAGACACACACTACAAACTTATAACACCCCTTTTTTAGTTGGGGGTTAATAATAAATAACTCAATAAAAAATTATTCAATATATTTTTTTTCAAATAATAGAAAAATATATTTTTGTGTATTAACGTTATTTTAGCAAATTGCTCAAAGAATCGAAAAAAGTTAAGCTTTATTTTCTGGCTTAAAATTTAAATTTTTAGCTTATTTTTGCTCTTTTTCCAACGTGATTTAGCTTAATATTATTTTAAAATCTGGTCACACTGCATACACACATAGCAGTTCATACAGAAAAACAACCGCCATAAATGCCTCTGAAGGAAATGTCGATGGTGAAAATTTACTGAGTCGCTTTTGACTTTGTCACCAGTACTACTCTACAATTATTCCCCATACAATACTTTATGCTATAGACATTTAGCATGTGCTTGTCATTGAAAATCTACTAGTAACAATAAAACAATTGACTAGGTACTGACTACGTAGTTCCTATGGCAACATGGAGACATACCAACCAGATATTTACTGGTACATTTCTATACCTTACGTACATACAAATTTATTTATACTGACAAGGTGTTGCAAAATCTACCAGAAATACACCACATTTGATATCTCTCTTTGTTTTATACTGACGAATAGAAGAGAAATTGTGGACAATGTAACTACTACTGGAATTTTAGTGTTGACATAAACACATTTGGCCCCAGTCTGACATGAACTAAAGGCGCGAACAAAAGCATGCATTGGAGATGCTGCTGAGATTTTCTAGAATCTGAATGTTGCTGACATATTCTGGAAGCTTTATGAAAAGTTTAAAAAGGGCAACACATCTGCTGGCAGTTCAGTTAATTATGAAGATTAAAGTTCAGTATTGCGAACACCGCAGTTAATGGTTGTACAAAAGTTAAGTAAAGCCAAAGAGTCATTGTTTTTGTATAAACAGTGATTGTCGGCAGAGTGGGTTTTAAGAACAGCAGAGAGGAAGTATTGCTTCAAGAGCAGGGCAGTCAGTATCGTGTAATGTGTATATACAACAGTGGAGTAGATAACGTGGTATCCAGTTGTGAAGTATTTATGTAATTTGAGTGTGTGTATTTAAGTTCTTAACTTCATTGTTATAAAGCGCAATTATTAACCCTAAGTGTGAGTGTGTGTATTTAAGCTCTTGATTTCATTGTTATTAGTAAATAAAGTGAACCCTAAGTAGTGCACTGGAGTCTTTTATTTATTTTCAAATCTTTGAGTCCACCTAAAAACCGCTTTTAAAGGGTAAAAACGTAAAAATATCTGATTTACTCAACTCTCGAGAGAAAAATTAAATGTTGTTGTTAAATGCAGTGATAAGATGCCATTTTTATTCACAGAGCAAATTAATTTAAACTAAAACAAATGATTATTTTCTTTTTTATTCAAGAAATTTATTATTCGTTGCATTGTCACAATCCTATTGTAAGTTGTCAACTCTCAAATGTTTTTGAAAAGTCTATACATAAGATAAGAGGTTTGTGACTATTCAAAATGTGTCATTGAAGTCTGACGTACTGACGATTTGTTGAAGCAACAATGAAATGCATATAGACAATGCTTAATCACCAGCAAATAAATTTCACTGATGATTTTTTCTTTGATTTTATTATTTTCATAACATAAGGTACATACTTTAAAATAATTCAAATTATAGAGCGTAGTAGCAAAAGAAATTCTAATAATGCGTGTCGAAGATCAAGATGCTTGCCATTCAAATAATTTCAAATTATTGAGGGCACCAATGACAAGCAGTTTTTCTTCAATTATTACGATAATGGTATCGTTACAAGAAATATCACGAAAATTGATCGACTGTCGATTCAAGTAGAAAAAGTAAAAGCTTAAGCTCAAATTTATTTGATTTTTTTTATTTGCTTTTTTCGTGCTTTTCGCTTATTTTGACATTTTGTATGCGGAGATGCCACATGATATGAAACTAAGTGGTGAATAAATCAGCTGTACACTATCGTGAAAAAATTTGACAAATGTCGTTATCGTTACTACAAATAATAATAAATATAATTAATAGGCGAACATGTTTTTTGTAATCCCTTTTACGCTGGTACCACCGCACCGATTTTAAAAAGATTTATATGGTTTTAAAGGATTTTTTATACAGATGTGCCGAATCTATATTTTATTGAAATCAGTTTAGTATTTTGGGAGCTATAAGCGTTTAAATTTGCTAATACTACATGCACACATATTACACACACATTTATTAGCTTATAAGTAAAAAAAGAAACAAAACAAGAGTGTGTGTATGTGTTTGTAGTATTTCTCTTGACTTTACAATTGTTTTTCTATTATTTGTTGTTGTATCAAAGCTATAATACTTAAAGGAAGAGAGTTGAATAAATTGAATTAGGTTGGTTGAAGGGATTTTGTTTATGTTTTTTTAATTTCATGTATTATTTAATTATGCTTTCATATGTATATAAGTTTGTGTGTGGCTGTGTTTTAATGAATTTTTTTATGACGTTTAGATACATTTTCTTTGAATCTTTAACTATTTACATTTTGTGTCGTCCGTTTGGTATATCTAGTAATAATAAATGTGTCGATAAATACTAAGATTTTCGGTTCGCAGAAAGTTACTGAAACCAGGTACTGGGAAACACTTCAAATTATCCAGCGATTCAAATTAACGAGTTTCAAATTATCAAGCGTCGACTGTATTTATGTATGTGTGTATGAAAATACGAAATATTGACTTTAACAGAAAGATGAATTTTAAATAAAAATATGTACGAGTATTTATGTATGTATGTATGCTGACAAAAAAAAAGGACATACCAAACTACATGCATGTCCATAAAAGATGAATAAATATTTATGTGCATGCTTGCAGTCATATAAATACAAATACATATGCATGTATGTAGATGTAATATAGAACAAAGGCGGTATGGGCAGAGGCACATAAAGCTAGAGATTGAGTGTGCCACTGGCTGCGTATTTTTAATGAAAATAAAAATTCACCAATATTATAACAAGAGTAATAATATAAATAAAATATTTACATAAATACGTATGAATCTTTAATAATACATATTTTGTAAATAGATATTTTTTAATTCCTGAAAATCATATTCATATTCATATTCATACGGGCACAAAAATATGTTTGTAATAATAGGTTTGTTCATTTACTAAAACTTATGACGAATTTATAACAATTGTTACTGGAAAATGTTCATGAACTCAGAAAGTTTGCGAGGCGAGGGCGTCATAAGAAAGAAAAAATATTGAGAGACTAGAAAATTCTTACAAATTATTGCTAGTAAAATTTTTACTTGCAAGAATTATCCAACCACCTGTTGTGTGTTTTGTTGTCAAATTAATTATTTCAACAATATCTTAAAAAGGAAAACTGAAAAATGTGAATTTCTTTATTTAAAAAATATGTATACGTATGAAAAAAGTAAGCATATTTTCTTAATTTATTGTTTTTTTTTCATCAAGCCACATAAGTTAAATTTTATTGCCAAAGAATTTTGTTTGCTTCTCATATCTGCTCAGAGATGGAAAGTCGCTTTTTTGTATTTGTTAGTGGACTAAAATTAAAATATTATGAAAAACGCATAAAAATATTAAATAATACATCAAACTCTGTAAAGTATTTCATATTAAATGTCAATTTAAAAAAATTTATAATTTAAAACATTATGAAACAAAATACATCAGAAAAGGTACAATTGTATCTGATATGATATGAATAAAATTTTCTTGCAAGTTTTTACAAGTAAAGCGTTCATTTACTTTTTCGTATCTGGGAGAGTGATTTTTTAATATCTGCTTTACTTTCTCGTTGCTAGTTTCTGCTGGGAAAGTAAATGAACAGACCATATATGTATTTTAAATTTGGAAATCATTTCTAATGATTCTATCATATTTTGATTTAAAGTTTCTTAAGCATTAACATTCGAAGTTGCATTTAATTAACGAAATAATAAACACCCCTATTGGTTTTCTCAGAGTCAACATAACTTTGACACAACCCAATTATATTTTAGCATTGATAATATCAACTAATATTTAATTTTTTTCATAAAAAGATGTAACACTCAGACAATGAATGCCTACTATTACTACTAGGTGCTACCTTCTTCCTTCTTTTAGGAAAGGGATAGTGAAGGAAGAGATAGAGGAAAGCTCTATTCTTTTACAACTCTCCTGTTTTTTGCAAGTTTTTTAATAATGCAGTGTTGCAGCGCCTCTGGTGTTAAATGAGGCGTATTAAATTTTTTTTTGAAGCTGTGTTTAGTAGCCATTTTATTGGTTATTCTACTTCGCCGATGATTCTGCTAAACAATACCGTCGAAGGAGGGCACACTAATCTTACATTAGGATTAGTATATGAAGTCTGCCATACATGGATATGTTAGGACACAGATCAACTACAAACACAACCATTATTGAGGTTGTGAATGTCAATACCAATGTGCATCCAAACCAGCGTTACCATATGTGAAGATTTATCTTATTTTCAAAGTTTTTCGGGATGTTAACAAGACTAAAAGATTTCTTTGTTAAAAATAAGATTTTTAAGAATATGATATTTGCTACTTTAGGAGTATTATTTTAGGTGATTTTGACTAAAGTATGAATTATGTGTATTAGGGCGGTTCGATTTATATGGAGGCAAAAAATCGCTCAAATTAGATGGAATATCGTATTCTAGGGATCAAAATAAGAAACTTTGCCGAAGGAACCATACCTCTAAAACGTATTTTGATGTCCCGACTTTTGATCCGAAGGGTCAAATTTTGACAATAATTTTGCTTTTTATTTTCTTTTCTATTACTAAGTAAAATTCATTTTTCATTTCATTCTGACTAAATAAATTTCTAAAGAGAAAAATAGACTCCATAAATAAAAAAACATAGCCATTTCGCTGATTTTTTCTTGTAAAGTGCCAAAAATGGCGATTTTTTTAAATGTTTGTATGGGGAACCACCCCTCAGTGGTTCCAGGGGGTGTGCCACTGGCATAGGTGGGTCTGCCCTCAAAAATTAGTGAAGGTCGGTCATACATTTTGACTCGATTGAGGAACTCTAAATGGGTCAAAGTGAGATTTTTCAAAATTTGACCCTTCGGATCAAAAGTCGGGACATCAAAATACATTTTAGAGGTATGATTCCTTCGGCAAAGTTTCTTATTTTGATCACTAGAATACGATTTCCCACACTAATGTGTATACATATATTTATGTTATACATGTTCTATTTAGTAAATATTTTGTGTTATTTACCTTTACGTTTGTTAGTTCATTTGCAAGCAAAATAAATTTTTTCTGAATTTTAATTCTGTTTAATCAATGCATATTAATATATTTTGAGTAAAGTCACTCAAAAAAAAGATTTTTAATGAGAAAAAAAGATTTTTTTTGTTCGACTTGAAGATTTTTGAGAAAAAACTATTGCAACGCTGATCCAAACTGAGTTGGGGTTTAAGAATAGGCCTAGCAACAGTAAATTAATAATTGCGCATGCGTTTAAAAAAAAATTCTCGTATTACATTAAACGAAAAGTTCATGCTATACATAATGCTGATATCCCGAAAAAAGTTTACGAATATTAAGGAGGTAAATAAAACTGGTTAGATCTGACAATTATTAAAACAAAAGTTGCACTCTTTGAAGATAAATAAAGACCAGCTGTCGGGTTTTAGGATTACGTACACGAAAGGTGAAAAAGAACGCGATTGTTCCAGAATATGTACAACTTTCATAGAATATGTATGTATGTACAACTTTGGCCATTACAACAACAAATACATGACGAAGTTAAATGGGGTTCCAGAGCGAGCCACGAAATATGTTGCAATCCTAATGTTATATAAGCACAAGTATACATATAGTACAAATACCGCCAAAAAATTTTAAGCGACATAATTTTCGATTATTAATGATGGTAGATAATCGGCTGTCGTTAACAGCTAAGGACCTAATTTTGTAAAACGCAACGCTTAGCGTTGACAATTTTTTTTATGTATTTTATTTTTGTAATTTAAATTTGTTCCATATAAAATTTGTCAACGCTTGGCATTGCATTTTACAAAATTAGGCCCAAAGTTCAAAATATACGTCGCCTAAGCTTGTTTGGCGATTATGGCTCTTTAGAAACTTGGAAATTTAACTAAAATTAGAACTGAAATCTAAAAAATTAAAATTAAAGGGTATTCTATTAGTTAATGTAATTTTGAATACGTAATTTTGACAACTTGCTGTATTCACAAGAGGAAACCATACGAGGTAAGCTCTTGAAATTTTCAAAACCGCTTAAACTAAAAAATCTCAAAACTAAAAAATGCCGAACAGGAAAATCGCAAAAACGAAAAAAGCGCTTAAATGAAAAATTTAAAAAATAAAAATAAAATATAAAATAAATCGGTAAAGTGCAAAAAAATCACCAAAAGTGAAAAGGTCGCAAGAAAAACTAAAAAAATCGCCAAAACCCGAAAAACATTGCCAAGGCGAAAAAAGCGTAAAACTAAAAAAATCGCTTAAACTAAAGAGCATCCACAAAAATTACAAACAACCGGAAAAGAATCGCCAAAACTAAAAAAAAATCACTAAAAATAAAAAAATCGCCAAAAACCTGAAAAAAGTTTCAAAACGAAAAAAAGCGTGAAAACTAAAAAAAAGTCGCTTAAACTAAAAAGCATTCGAAAAAAGTGAAAACCGGAAAAAATCGCAAATACGGTAGAACTAAAAAAAAACTGAATAAAATCTAAAAAATCGCCAAAATGAAAAAAGCACCAAAACTAAAAAAACAACCGAAAAATCGCCAAAAGCCAAACAAAAAAAAAAAACGCGAAAACTAAAAAAATCAAAGTGTCCATAGGGAAGCGTTCAAGCGCGAGGCAAAGTTCCACTTAACTAAATTTATACATATATGTACATAATTATAATTTAAAAAGCATTTCACGAGTTGTAAGATAAATCCTGTATCCGTCTCATACGATTGTTGACATGCTTTATGAAAGACACGTTAGATAATCTCCATACACATCGCAAACAAATCTCTCTACTAGTAATACAAGCGTTTTCTTTCGCTTTCATTTTGTAAAAGAATCTTTCGCTTGTGTGAGAGGAATCTTCTACTATATAAAAATGAATTCTTCCATAACTGAAAATGTCAGCCGAATATATTCATTTTAATGAAGATATGTACATACACATATAAATACATATACAAGCCATAAATATAAATTTTTATTTCAGTCATATTTACGTACTCGCATGAAAAAAAAATAAACAACCAAAACAAACTCCCACAAAACAGGAAAAAGCTAGGAAACAATTGTGGATAGCCATTTGCGGCGTTGTTACAACAAAGTTACAAAGTAAACAAAAATCCTAACAGCCAACCTATTACAAGGATACCGCAGGAGGTGGCATGGCAAAAATATATATAAACATAAAAAAGCTGGCACATAAACGAGCGACAACAAAAAGTAGAACACACGCACACACACTCTCAAAAAAAAAAAAAAAAAAAAAAAAAACAGGGACATAAAAATGAACAAGCACAATTATTTTGAACGTGACATATTTCCATTTAATTGCTAAACCAAAATAATTTTGTATATATAGGTAAATATATTGTTGTACATTTTCCCAAACAACAATGAAAAAAACCCATTGAAAAGGTGCTGCTGCCTGGTAGTCACTATATGCCATTGAGTGTATGAACGCAGGAATATTTGGTCCCATTTCAGAACTGAATCAGTAATAATAATAATAAAAGGTGATAATAATGAGTTTGTGTTGTATTTAGATGAAGGCCACATCCATGTTAGAGAAATAAAATGTAAATTGAAATTTGAAGGGTAGTTATGCCAGTTACAGCCACCATAGAACGCAACGACTGATAAACGAATGAAAAATTTTACTACAACGAGAGCTTAGAATTATAAAAGTTGTTATGACACGACCCATGTCGAGAGGTTTTATAGCGCAGTTCTATAAAATCACATCTTTGCTTGTCATAAAAAAAAAACTTCAATGGAAAAATGAGGAAAACGGAAAATGTATAAAAATGTGGTGATAATATTCATTAAAATCAAGTAGACACTTTTCATTACAAAAGACATCACAATATGAAGTGAAAAATAATAAATATAACAGAGAGTTTGTTATAAGAGAATAATTTGGATGTAATATTTATTTATTTTTTTTTTCGAAAATAGATTGAAAAAAAATTTTGATTTAGCGGCTATGATCGTTGCACTACCGCATAGTTAAAATGCTTAAAAACATAACCCTTTTTGGCAGTTGGGTAAAAAAATGCTGTTAATTTGGCATCTTTGGCAGGGAAACAAGAAAGCTTCGTAAGACTAATGAGGGCAGCCAATGTTTATGGTTAAATTAGATTTTCATATAAAAGTTGAAAGGCCTTTTTAATATATACAAAATGTTTTATTAAAAAGAATAGAATTGTTTAAGAAATTTATTATTCGACATATTGTCAGAAGTTTATTTTAATTTGAAATTTATTTGCTGGTGGTTCAGCGTTGTCTATATGCATTTCATTGTTGCTGTAACAAATCATCATCTGTGCATAAGATAAGAGGTTTGTGACTATTCAAAATGTGTGGTTGAAGTCTACTGATGATTTGTTACAGCAACAATGAAATGCATATAGACAACGCTGAACCACCAGCAAATAAATTTCAAATTAGAATAGAATTGTTTTTTTTTTATATACCACAAAAAATGTAATATTAAATTGGATATACTATATTTTTTTTAATTTTTACGATTTGTTTCTGTCTTTTTTTCTTTAATACAGAAAATATGTATTAATTAAGAAAAAAATTTGTTTCATTTAGTTACTTTTATGTAGCGAAAAAGTTAAAGTTTTGCAGCTCTGGCGCTGTGCTCTTTATTTTTCAAATATTGTATTTCGAACTTTTCTTTATAAAAACATCAATTATTATTCATTTTTAAAGAAAAGAAAATATTAAATTAACCTGGTTACTTTTATATACAAAACAAATTTAATTTCCCAACCCTGGAAACATCCTTTTAGTTTTTTTCTGATTTCTTCTAGCAAAATTGTTCGTTCATTTAGATGTAAAATAGTTTAATTTAATTGAGAATCGCCTGGAATCGCCTTTTTGATTTATTTTGATTTTTAATACCAATTTCATTCTTTTCATTCTAACTGAAATATAAAAAAAGGTTTAAATAAAAAAAATAGTTGTAGCTAGTTAGATTTTGCTGATTTTCAATATCCATCTATTTTGGAGTCTCTACTCGTATATTTTCTAAGAGCTTCAGAAAACGGATTTCACGTACACATACACGGACAGACGGACAGACGGACATCGCTTATTAGTTTTCTTTGTTTATAGGGACCAAGAATATATATACTTTATGTGACGCATATTAATATTGTGGAAATTTCACACGGAATAACAAACCTATATATCGTTACCTTAATATAGGAAGGCCCTAAGTCATTATTTTTTTGAAATCTAGATTTTTGCATTTTTCGGTACATAAGATGTTCTGCTTTTGAAATATACAAAAATCTCTGTATTAAGAAAAAAGAGTCTTATATAAAAACAAATTTATTATCAAATAAACATTTAGAAAAATTAAAAAAAAAATAAAATTAATTTGGCGAAATAGATCGGAATAAAATCTGGCAACCCTGGTCCATACCTGTGTAACAGTGAAAGGAAAATTTCATAATGTGGAGCGTGTCTTAAAATACAATGTCGTGTAAAACCAACTTTAATATATTTGGTCTTGTCATCATTTTGTATTTTCTTCACAAATTATGCAAATTGTTTCACTTCATACATTTCACACTGTTTCCCACTGCTGCTGCGCTGGCACGTACTCGTATTATATAAAAACACCTTTTCTAGATTTAAGTGAAATTTTTCATAAAACTGCTGGGATTTTTTTCATCATTTTATGTCCACTACATAAGACGAGAATAGATTTTTATTTCCACATCGTTTGGCGGTATGAGATTATTTCATCTTTTTTTTACAATTTTGTTGTTGTGTACATTTGCGGCATACACTTGCAAACATGTTTGTATAATCTTCGTGTGTTATTTTATTATTGTACGGGGAGTTAGACAACAAAATCTCAGTGGTTAAATTTTATAGTTCAACACTCGTTAAACTATTTTTGTACACAGTGTTGTTGTTGTTGCGCTTGCACTGTGTAGCTGCTGTTGTTGCCCAAAACACTTGCTGTTGATTTTAGTGGCAGTTACTTTTTTTTTATCATTTAAACACGTTGAAGCCATCACTCACATAAACGTACTTACATGCACACATACTTTCATATGTAATTTAAATCAGAAATACAGTAAATCTTCTTAAAACACGCACATACACATTTCCGCTTTTCACAATTTCCACTTACAGACAAGCCTAAGCAAGACCGACAGGCAACATAATTTTGTATGAATCTAATATATACACATTATATATAATTTACTCAAACAACGTCATAACTCAAATAAACTACTTTGCCAGAAAACGAATTTAAAGTTTTCCAGTTAAACGCAATTTAATGGTTAAAAAAAATTATTTTGCTTTCTAGAATTTAGTAAACAATAGCCCAATTCACAATCTTGTGCAGTTGGTCTGGTATCGTTGCATGTACAAAATGGTATAGCAGCATGTTGATACTCACCACTAAGAATTGTTGAGTGGTGAGTATCAACATACTATACAATTTTGCATATGCTACGAGGCAAGGCCATTTGCAAAAGATTGTGAATTGGGCTAATATCGCACATATACTTCAATAGTGGCATAACTTAAAAAAAACAGTTTTTCAGAAAACGCGTTTTAAGTTTTCAATTTGCATACAACTCCATGGAGAAATGAAAAAAAATTTTCTCAGGAGGTGATGGTACAAGCTATTTATATGAAATTTTTACACAAGATAAAATATGAAATGCTGCATCTTTCTGCATTATTAACTCAAAAAACTCATTTTTTGAGTTATGTTACTATTGAAGTAAATGTGCGATATGTTTGTATGAAATTTTCACACAATATTAATAACAATATGAGGATCAATTCTGCATGATTGACTGAAAATTCCATTTATCGAAATGTGACCTTATTTGAGTAAATGGGCGATGTATATGCACATAACGGAACATTATTTAGTTATAACACCTGATCATTAACGGTAAGCAGCATAAATCACAACGCTTGCAGCTCTTGCTTAGGTTTGTCTGTTAGAATGTGCACATATGTATATGTATCTATATATGTACATACACTTGCAACATTGTAGTTACTTCTCTTTAATTTGTGTGACATTTCAAAAATACTTTCGCTGGTATAATATGTGGCACGTGTAACTATTAAAATCGTTTATTAGTTTGTTGGTTGCTTTTTATTCGTTCCTCTTTCTCTCTTTGCTTGGAACACAGTGTTTGAAAAATATAACAAAATTTAATTGGATTTTTTGCGTGACTTCGCTTTCGACTAAAGAAGTCTTTCAGAGTGTAGTGGAGTTTCCAAAGGACCTTGTCGATTACATACATATGTATGTATGTATGTACATACATA
Source organism: Tachina grossa (assembly GCA_949987645.1). Lineage (NCBI taxonomy): Eukaryota > Metazoa > Arthropoda > Insecta > Diptera > Tachinidae > Tachina > Tachina grossa. The sequence continues at coordinate 171,281,123 of OX465275.1, forward strand.
TTTACTAATTGATGTTATGCCATTCAGTACATTTATGGGTTAATTTTTATTTGATTTACATGACTTGTTTGTGGTTTGCCTAATTGACAGACTTGTTGAGTTTTCTGAGTTCTCCTTTTAAAGTAAAATGAAAATTTTATAGCATTATTAAAAAAAACAACAAAAAAAATAAAGAGTTCCACATTACAAGTATAATCGTTTTTTAAACAAAGCAAATCGAACTAAAACTCTGTAATATAATAATAATTAAACTTCTCTATAAAATATATTGGGCCGACCTCAACAATAGACACTTAAAAGATACAATAAATTTATACTCTGTTAGTTCAAAGTCGGCGACAAAGAGATTTGATAATTAAAGTATACACATATGGATGTTTATCGTCAGCTCATTATTGATTTGACCCACCGAGCATTAAATAAAATGAGTTATTGTAATTGAAATATATTTGAAATTGAAATTTAAATATATTATGGTGGTTAAGCATGCCTTTATGGGTTTGTATAAGTTTCTAATCCTACTACGCTTATTTTATTCTTTTGTGATTTTCAAAAATATTTTTTGAGAATTCGCAAATGCTTTTTGAAAGTCTGTGCATAAGATAATAAGTTAGCTACTGTTCAAAATGTTTGGTTGAAGTCTGCTGATGATTTTGCAAAGCCCAATGAAATGCATATAAATACATACATAGGTAGTATGAATAAGAAAACGTATTTGGTTTTTAACGGAAAGTGTGAAATTTTCGACTTTGTCGTTTTTAGGGTTCCGTACACCAAAGGTGAAAAGGAACCCTATTGTTTTCGCTACGCTGTCCGTCCGTCAGTCACTGGCTATTTTCTCTAGAACCGTAAGAGCTAAGGTCCTGAAATTTGGACAGAGTATGTAGAATTTTGGCCGCTACAACAACAAATACATGAGAGTTAAAAATTAAAGGGTGTTCCAAAGCGAGCAACGAAAAATGTTAAATTCCAAGTGTGTGTATATAGACACTTGAAATTTGTGAAGTAAAATTAAAAAAAAATCTAAATTAAAGGGTGTTCTATCAGTTAATCTAATTTTGACTATGTAATTTTGACAACTTGCTGTATCTTGAAAACAGTAAGAGGTAAACTCTTGAACATTTCAAAAACGGCAAAACTAAAAAATCCAAAAATTATAAAATCGCCAAACCGAAAAAAATCTCCATAAACCGAAAAAATCGCCAAAACGAAAAAATCATCAAATTAAAAAAATTGCGAAAATGAAAAAAATCGCCAAACTGAAAAAAATCCCCAAATTAAAAAAAAATCGCAAATGAAAAAGAAAACGCCAAAAACCGAAATATATCGCCAAATCGAGGAAAAAGCACAGAAACTAAATAAATCACCGAAACAGAAAAAAACTCAGGACCGCAAAATTCCAAAAACGAAAAAAATGCCAAAATGAAAAAAATCGTGAAAAACCGAAAACAAAGCAAAAACGGAAAACGCGCCAAATTAAAAAAAAATCTTAAACTAAAATAAATCGCCGAAAACCGGAAAAATTGCCAAAATGAACAAAATCGCCTAAATGAAAAAAATTCCCAAAATGAAAAAAATCGCCAATATGAAAAAATTGCCAAAATGAAAAAAACGCCAAAAGCCGAAAAATGTCGCCAAATCGAGGAAAAAGCGCCGAAACAAAATCACCGAAGCAGAAAAAATGCTCAAGACCGTAAAATCCCAAAAACGAAAAAAATTCCAAACCCAAAAAAAATCGTCAAAAACCGAAAACAAAGGAAAAACTTGCCACATTAATAAAAATCTTAAACTAAAATAAATCGCCGAAAACCGGAAGAATCGCCAATATGAAAAAAACGCAAAAAAAAAACGAAAAATATCGCCAAAACGAGGAAAGAGCTCAAAAACTAAAAAAAATCGCCAAAACCGAAAAATTCCAAAAACGGAAAAAATGCCAAAACTATATACATATTATAAAGGCTAAAGTTTATATAGTATTACATATCTAGTGCCCGTACGGAACCCTTCGTGCGCGGGTCAATGCCACATTTTACTGAATTTATTTAGATGACATATTTTATTAACAAAATATAATAATATTTTATTATTATTTTAACAAATTTTGTTACTACAGACATTTTGTTTATCTCACAAAGAAAGAATTTTTTAAACTATGTTGGTTTCAAAAACATAAGGACCATGTAAAAATTCTTTGTCTTTCCTAAAACAGCGGTGAATCAAAATTATTTTTGTACGTAAGCATAAGATTTCAGGCACAAGGGTTTGTAGTTTTCAATTTATTTATAAGAAAACTAAAAACAAAACGAAAGAGAGCATCTTAACTTTGTTTAAAAAGTTGTGTTAATTGAGGTCTTCTTTTTTGAAGATTTGCGTTAACAGAGTCACCAAGGTTAAGAATTTGGGTGTTGCGAATACCGAGGTGTTGCACTTATTGAGGCTTTAGTTGACCGAATCTGCACTGTACTTTTTTTTATTCTTACTACCCAAAATTAAATGTCAAATATTAAAATTCCTACATGTTAAATAATGAGTTAGGTGTGGGGTATATATATTTTAAATGCCTGCTTTCTGAATCCAAAATGTGTTTTGCGAAGTTAATTATGGTTTCTGAGATATTAAGCATTCATTTTGCTCCATATAAACTATTTTAAGGTTTAATAAGTATTGTTTTGCTGTAGACGCCACTTTTTGGTGCTTGCTTCAAATTCTTCATTTCGGCAGTGCATTTTCATTTATTGGCATTGCAAAATAAATAAATAAATTTAACTATTGGTTTGCTTCATTTCTGTAATGGTATGAGCAAAATTGAAACGAACGACGAACTTCGCACAGTTCGACGAACTTGGCTTCTAGAATTTGTTTTACTCTAAATCTCTGGCTTGTTATGGATATTTTTGTACACCATGGATACCAAGTTATGCAAATATTCACTGCTGCAAAAATCAGTTTCATACATGTACATATGTATTTATGTTTATTCACATAACTACAAAAATCGTTATCAAGTCTTGCAAATGATTAAACTCTGAAAAAGACAGACATTTGAAATAATTGGCACCGCACCTATCGCGAAAATGTTGAAAATTCACAATGTTGGAAACTAACATTGATTAAACTCGCTAAAACTTTAAGATAAAATTCATGAACTTTGTAGAAAGCACAAAACATTAGTATTAATATACTATACCATTCCTTCCATTCCATTTTGCACATGCTACAATGGAAGACATTTTGCACAAGACTGCGAATTGGGCTATTATGAAAGTTCGCAAAAGCTTACTAAATTTTTAAATTGTAGGCCCCTAAATAAAAATAAATAAAGCCAAAAAAAACTTTGGAAAAATTACATCTTTCGCAACAATAACATATATTCGCTAAAAGTTGAAAAATTCTTAAATAAGCCATAATTTTTATTAAATATCGGCAACTCATTAGAAATCGCCAAAATTTTTAAAAATAAAATAAACTCGAAAAATACTCGAAAAAGTCGAAAAAATTCAACTGCATTGAGAAAATCACTCACACTGCAAAAGATCTCAGAAAATTAGATAAATCGCAAAAAAAAATTTAACATTGCAGAAATTGCAAATTGCAATGTCTCCCAACTATAAAATTTGCTTTATAAAAAGCTCTAATTATCCAAGTACGAGTTTAAGGCAGTGCACTTCATCAAAACATTTAGTTAGCATAACTGAAGAACCATTTGTAGAAATTAAAGAGGAATAAGAAATACCACCCCCACCCCATTTCTACGAAACTGCACATTATGACAACATTAAGCAAATAATTTCATTTAAATTAGATATTTAAATAATTTAAACGTTTTACACTTCATATAAACTTGCTTTTAAACGAACAACTTTCAAATACACATTTTGCAAATGAAACGAGGAAAAGCCTCAGACAATTTCCTCAACTTGCGACTTCTTTTACGTAGAACCCAAAAGAGGGCGTCTGTCTGACTCTAATGGAAAATTAGCACCGACACGCATTTAACAAATTTATTTTAATTGAGCGTGTTGAAAATTTTAAATGAACACACATTGTTTAAGTTTTGCCAGTTTAATTTTTTTATTGCAATTTTGCGTTTTCTTTTGCTCTACGTGATATTTGCGCTTTTATTTAAATATTGGCTGTTTTAGTTTTTTCTTCTACTTACATTAAAAAGGATATGAGAGGTTATTACGAGTTCTTTTACTAACGGAATGATAAATACAGTGCTGGTAGGTAAATTTAATACAAGAGTGTTGAAAAATGTTCTGAAAACTGACGTCCCAGATAATTCTGGTGTGTGTGTGTATGAATATTTATGCGAACTTGAATGTGCATAACGTTTATGAAGGGAGTGATAAATTTTATGTTGAATTCTACTAACTTAACCTCATGCCTAAGGGTTGCTTGCATTTTGGCATACTAATTTTATTTAATTGCAAAAATTTTTATAGATGTTCTGGTATGCAAAACCATCGACATCATAAGCATAATCACAGCAACATTGTTCATTGTTGTTTTGTAACATTGCTGCAGGGGTAGAGGGTAGCTTTTAGTTTTTCTTGTTTTTGTTTTTTTTTTTTTTTGCTCATCCTTTACAACTTGATTGTGGGTCAATGAATTCCCATCAACGTGTCCATAAATGTAATTATATTTTTATGCTTTTAGCATAGATATAAGGATTTCGGTTTATTGTACATATCGCTCGTTTACTCAAAGAACTTCATAATTCAAAAAATGGATTTTTCGAGGTAACGATGCAGAATTAATCCTTACAAGGCTTACAAAGCTATACGAACTTTAGCCTGATACAATTATAAATATAGAAACAAATGAAGTTCGAATAATAATAGTTAAAATTAACTAAAATTAATAGCCATGGGCCTGTTGCAAAAATTAAATATGTAAATATACTTAATAGTAATAAACCAAAAAAAGTTTGTCTTAAGTAGAACAAAAAATAAGCAAATTAACTAACATGTGCATAATTTGTAAAGAACAAACGACAATGGTAAGACTGTTGTAAATATAGAGATGGTAAAATTGAGCTTTCATTACAAAAAATCTTTCAGCAAATTGAAATACGATAAATCAAATACAGTTGCGTACAAGGCACATCAATCAGGTACCCGCGATTCTACAACAAATATTACAACAGCAACAACCATATGTTTTTTGTTGGTATAAATTACCTTCTTACTTTTCAAAACAGGGTAGCATCGTCAGATTGCATGTTTCTTATAGGAAATGTCAAACAACATACCACCATTTTAGGCTTATACCCACACAATCCAAATTTGACATTTAGATTGGCTAAATTTAGCCATTTTTCATCCCATTTAGCCGGAAGAAAAGTGAGTTTAGCTATTAGCTCTTTTTTTAGCCATTTTTATTTTAATCTAGCCATTTTTTAGCTATTTTTCCAAACATGAAATTTGTGTGTGATTTTTCAGAAAAAAATTTAAACTCGGAACATGTGAACATTAATTAACTACCAAGAAAACACTACAGAGTAATATGTTATTGTTTTCGCATTAATATCTATAAATCCCGGTTCAAACTTGCCATTTTTGTTGCAGCAGTCTAAAAGTGCTTATATGAAAGAGATGGCTCAATTGGTAACAATAAGATTTTCTACTGCATTCTTATAATCGTTGCAAGGTGTTTATAAGTTGTCGGGTCTACAGTGAAACCTCTCATAACGGACACCTCCTATAACCGGACACCTCTAATAACCGGACAATTTTTGTGGATCCAACACGTTCATTCGTTTTTCCATACAAAATGCACTCCCACAACCGGACACTGTCATAAAAGCACAGAAGCGGTGAAACGCGGCAACAAGAGTTGCATTTATATAGTACGTCTTTCTTTATTCAACTCTGATTCATATTTATATTAGTGTCAATGATATTGCTGGTTCCCTGGTTAAATATGTAAATACTGATGCGTTGGAGACGCAAAGAAATTGCTGTTTATATGAAGAAGTTGTTTGCTTAGCTGGTGTCCCAAACTGGCAGTGAAAAAATTGTTTTTATCAATTACAGAAAAAAAATATGTTTTAAACCAGTTTGAAAAAGGAAATTATTCGGTGCACGAACTTGTGAAGATATAAAGTTTCTTGTGTATTTTAACAATTCATATTGCTTCATTTCTTATACAAACTGCCTTTTCAAAGCATTTTTCTACAGACGACTTTGTTGTATTCCAACAAATAAAATCATTGAAAGTCATTTGAAACCCAACAGCTGAAATTATACCAATCTAATTTGAAGAAGTCTACTCTTAAAATAATTTTTCAACTACAATGAAATCCAAAAAAATTTTAACTCTCTCATAAGCGGACACCTCTAATAAACAGACAAAAACAGGGCGACCATGAGTGTCCGGTTATGAGAGATTTCACTGTAATTGATGGTTTATGATATCAATCAAACAAGGGTCATATTTGTTTAACACGAGTGAAAATATCAAGAAAAATCAAAGTTTAAATGAAAGTTTAAAAAATAGAAAGTTAATAAAAAGTATAAACAAAAATTTCGCAAGGAATGGATTAGCAACCCAAAAATTTAAAGACTTAATAGCAGAATGTACAAATGAAATAGAAGGCGTAATGCAAGTATTGTAAGTTTGCACTACCTGCGCAGTTTTTTTATTACCTAAGGAAAAATTATTTTATTTATTACTTCAATTTATTGTTGTTATTTACTTTAAAAAAGTTCCTGATTTGCCTTAAAAAAACAATGTATGAAATACCTTCTTGTTTTTGCTAAAGTTCATGATTTTTGCATTCGATTTTGCTTAGCCATTTTTTTAGCTAGTTTTTAGTCATTTTTTAGCCATTTTTTTTTTGTCTACATTTAGCCATTTTTGGTGGAGGAATTCTGGCAACACTGATCAGAAGTGTCATAACCATAACCATAGAAAACAGCTGTTCGAACCAAACTTATTGGCAACATTGTATTAGATTATATAGGGTGGTTATATTTTAAATCTTAATGTTCATTTTGAATAAAACACAAATTATTTAGGAAATTATTGTCATTTCTTTTTATTATGGAACAAAGTATCGGTCAAATGGCCGCCGTGACCCCGGCGGCACACCTCCATAATTGAAGGTTCTATGCCGTTAATGTGCCGACTTATCTTATTCTTTAGCTCTTGAATTGTTGCTGGCTTATCGACGTACACCTTTTCATTCAAATAACCCCAAAAAACGAAGTTCAACGGTGTCAAATCACATGATCTTGTCGGCCAATTGACATCGCCAGCACGTGAGATAACACGGCCGTTGAATTTGTCGCGCAAAAGAGTCATTGTTTCGTTAGCTATGTGGCAAGTGGCACCGTCCTATTGAAACTACATAACGTCCACATGCATATCTTCCAATTCGGGCCATAAAAAAAAGTTCGCTATCATCTCACGACAGCGAGCACCATTCACAGTAACTGCCTGAACGGCCCCATTTAGGAAAAAATACGGCCCGATGATGCCGCCAGCCCATAAACCGCACCAAACAGTCACTCTTTGCGGGTGAATTTGTTTTTCGACAATCACTCTTGGATTATCATTTGCCCATATGTGGCAATTCTGCTTATTGACGAATCCACTGAGGTGAAAATGCGCCTCATCATCAAATCGCGAAGTGCACGTTATGGATTTTGATTTGAACGCCCATTTTCATAATAAGCCTGAATAACTTTAACGCGTTGCTCGATTATGTATCTTTCCATGGTTCAAATTGAATTAGTCTGAAATTGAGAAATGTCAAATGAAATGCAGAAGAAAACTTGAGGTTTAGGTGTTGTTCACATTCAACATCGGCCCTTAAAATTTAACCACCATTTAGGTGACTCGCCATACCGCCATAACCATTGCCATAGAAACCAATTGCATTTTGGTTTCGTTATTGCTATGGCATTATGGCTGTCGCGCGTCTTATTTAAGCTTAAAGCAGATATCAGTCACTAAACAGCTCTGGGTTGAAGAACAGCTCTCACGTCATCGTAATTATTTCTTAAGTTCGGTCAGGCTTGTGTGTGTTATTTGGCCTTCGAGAGTTTTTCATCTCGCTCGCACTGGATGACTGATCTGCCACGGACAACCGCATAACCTTGCGATTTTTTATGGAATGTCTTTAACAACTACGTTGCTATTTCCTTTGTGAAGGTATAGGTCGTGTACAGTCAGTTACAAAACTTTTTTAAAATACTGTTGATAACATGGTGATGATGGGCATATGGTCTAGTTACTCCGCCCATATTTGTGTGCAAAACCATATTAAGCAAACTTACTTTGTATAACATGTATCAACAAATAAATAAATAAATAAATAAATAAATAAATAAAGCAGGAATATACATCAACTGATACCACACACAGTGGACCAAACACAAAGAACGCTGATTATGAAGGTGTAGTGGCCTTCGAAAATACCTAGTTGTTCCGTTCTACTACGTGTTTGTCGGAATATTTACAATTACCTTTGGTGTTAGTAATTCATTAGTAATTATCACATGTAATTTGGCTTACAAAGCGATACGAACCTTAGCCTGATCAAATCATAAATATAGAAACAAATGAAGTTCCAACGATAATTATTAAAATTAACTATAATCCTCATATCATATTTAATCTTTTGTAGAAAGAGGAAAGAAAATACTTTTATATCTTCATTAAGTTTTATTGTAATTTCAGAACTTAAATCTCATTTTCTGCAAAACTATATATTTTGAGTTATGCCCGTATTGCAATAAAGAAGCGATATGTATGTACGTCCCTAATATGCCTCCAAGTTATACTTTTGAACTTCCACTCTAATTGAAAGTAGCCAGAAGGAAATGTTAAATAAATTCGTTTTAATTAGTTAAATGAAATGAGTTGTGTTTTATTTATTATATAATAATTATAATTATTTGTGGAAAATAAACTTTAGTTTGAATATAGCAAAGGAGGGCAGGCAACGAAGGTAAGGCATTAAAAATCTAGAAGTTTTTTTTTAACAAACACAACCCGCAAAGCGATTAGCTTGTCTGCAGAAAACATCCATTTTCAATGGCGGGTATCGAACCTACAACTAACCTCTGGACTGAGAGGATATCATCACTACCACTTAGCCACAGCGGCTTTTGAACTGACATGAAACTTTTTTTAATTGAAATAGTTTATATTAATCATTTGTAGAACATTTTAGCATACATATATCTATTTTTTAACCCCCGACCAAAAAAAAAAATATGTGTTATAAGTATGTAATGTGTGGCTGTGTATCAGTCTGAGTCCACGTATAGACCAAACGGCTGGATTTTGGTTTAGTTTTTTTCTTTTTGAAAACTGACTTGATCGAGAGTGTTCTTAGCTATGTTTTAAGAAAAACGGTCCAGCTGTTTAGAAGATATCACATATTTTCTTCAAATATCGGAGGTTGTTAAAATTTTTAATTTTTGCTATTTATTTATTTCATAAATATTTTACAAAGTTAATTTGTAAAATAATAACCGCAAGACTATATGGTTATCGGTGTGAAATCAGTCAATTAGTGGGAGCGAAACGAAAAAATCTTTAAGGCCAAACAACACACACAAGCCTGACCGCACTTAAGAAATAATTACGATGGCGCGAGAGCTATTCTTCAGCCAAATGAATATATTTTGGATCGATTCAGCATGCAAGCATGATAATTTTTTGGCCACGCTGTTTAAGATTCAATCCCTTTTCCACACGTAAAGTTTAGGCCCTGTTCACATGTTTCAACTTTTGTTGCTAAACTCGTAATTCAGCTGTAAGAAAAAAAGAGATATTTGTATATCCGTCTTCGTCTTTTTTACAGATGAATTGCGAGTTTAGCAACAAAAGTTGAAACGTGTGAACCGGGACTTACTTTGCAAAGTCTTAATTCAGCTGGGTGAAAGACAAAGATAGTAGTATAATTAATTATTAAGAATTAAAGGCATTTTCTTTTCAGGAAAAAATGTTACACTTTTCAATGAAAATTCGCAATAATTCGCATTTTATTAGAAGATAGCTGAGCCCGGCAAACGTTGTATTACCCTCAATTATGTTAAATTTTTTTTAAATAAAAATTACTTCACACGGTGTTCACTTGTTTGGTCAGAAACAAAACAAAAACCTTCCGGGTATTGACCCGAACCTGTGTTAAAAATTTTAGCAAAATATGCGTTTGGAAAAAGGGTGATATTATACCCCTTTTAGACACGGAAAGTTTACTTTGCAAAGTTTTAATTCAGCTGTCTGAAAGACAGAGGAAGGAGTACTATATCTTTATGTCTTTCTCCCACCTGAATTAAGACTTTGCAAAGTAAACTTTCCCTGTCTAAAAGGGGTATTATATTAAGCAAATTAGAAGCTGGAAAACTTACAGAATTATACCGTGTGTGTGTGGTCAGATCCCTGCTAGAAGTTTGGAGTTAAGTGTTCTCAAGTAACCACATTGTCAACGCATCGTCTACATATTATTTGCTTTTGATGAGTAGACAATATTTTTTCGACAGTTCTGATTCACTATTGACTTTGTCACGTGAAATTAAAACGAGCGAAATTCCTAGAGTTGGGAAATTTTAACCATGAAAATTTACTATCAAAAAAAAAACTTAACGAAAACAACGCATTTTTCAAGAAAATCGTCTTTAGCGATAAGGCCCATTTTCAATTAGGCGGCTTTGTAAACAAACAAAATTGTAGTAGTTATATGGGGCTCACAAAATCCACAATCATCAAAAAGAAACCATTACATCCAAAGGAAGGGAGCGTATGGGTCAGATTATGATCAAGAGCATCATCGGCCCGTATTTTTTTTTTTTTTTTTAATGAGCAAGGAAACGTATTCACCGTGAACTCTCTACTCTAACACACCACTATAATCGATTTTTTGAGGTCACAATTTGTTAAGGTTAAAATCAGTGACCTTTGGTTTCAGCAAGACAGCGCCACAAGGCACACAGCTGGCCAAACAATTCAGTTTTCAGATGAGAAATTTCCCGGTCGCGTAATTTGTCGATTTGTCAATGTCAATTATCCGCTGCATTATTTTCTCTGTGTCCATTTGAAAGATCGAGTTTACGTGAACAAACCAGAAACAACTCACAAGCTTAAATATGAAATTCGACGCTGCATTGACGAGATAAGCAAAGATTTGTTACAAAATGTGCTTCAAAATTTTGTAAAAAGAGCGGACAGCTTCCGACGTGCTAGAGGCGGATATTTGCCCTTACATTATATTCCATTATCAATTCCCATATTTCTTAACTTTACATTGGTATCACTTAAACTGAATTTATAAAAAAAATGTGTTTTTAAGCCAATTTACCTTCTAACCTTAAACTTGCCCACCCTTTATTTATAACAACAATCCTATGGGAATTCCGAATGATATAATTTCGAGTGGAATTTAGAACATACCCGCACGCCGCCAGTGTCTGGGGCAAAAAAAAATTGGAAGTCGACAGTAGTAATGGTCAATAGAGAAACTCTATTTAAGTATAATTTTGGCCGAATAATTTTATATGTGAGTGTTGTTAGATTTTTGAAAACATGTAACAAGTAGCTGTGGAAAATTTTCAAGATTTTCCTCTTTTTCTATCACGAATTATAAGTACATCGCTCCTACCTTCGCCCTCGCCCTTGCCCTAAACCTAACCAACAAGTACCTAGGAAATTGATTGCATCAGCTTGTAATCATCACTATCATGATTAGATATTTCGCATTAGAATCTAATAAATATAATATTTCAAGTGTTTCTAAAAATTGTCAGGTGCATATCTTAACATTTAAGCATTTCTTTATGTATCGTTACCTTAATGTAGAAATGCCCTAACTCATTATTTTTTTGATATCGAGTTTTTTTGTATGTTTCGATAGACGAACATCTAATCTATCGAAAAATGCAAAAATCTCGATTTCCAAAAATAGGACCTTTCTACATTTAAGTATAATATGCATACATATCGCTCACTAAATAGTTAACAGTCAGAACTCAAAATTATGATGTTTTTTTTTCAAAAACCAGTTCACTGAACAAACCTCTAACGAACTCAAAATATATTTTATATGCACATGTTTCAATTTCAATTGAGATTGTTACACACCTAATTTAACATTATGGGTATGTAATTAAATTTGCGGCTGAAGTGTATTAAATGGATTGCAAGTAAATATGTACATATGTACATATCGCTCATTTACTAAAACAACGTCATAACTCAAAAAACTAGTTTGCCATAAAACAAGTTTAAAGTTTTCAATTTACAAACAACTAAATGGAAAAAGGAAATTCTGGTTTTCTATCAAACATGATATTTATATAAGGATTAATTTTGTATCATTAACTCAAAAATATAATATTCTGAGTTATGATGTTGTTCGAGTAAATGAGCGATACCATGTACATAAGTATGAAAAGTACCTTTTTGTTAAAACTGTAGATCAATTTTTTCCAAAATTACTCCATGTAAATTAATGCAAAATGTGCTGTTGTTGTATGTAGTTTATAATGTTGCTTCCGAATATAATTAAATATATTTGTTAATTTTGTTTGGAAAAATATTTCCAAGTTTTTCTTTAATATTTCTTAAGAATTTTTATAAGAACGTGTGGACAATAACAAGAAGCAGAAAGGAGAACACACACACACTTGTTTTTTAATTGTCTCGTATGAGATTTTCTTTAGGAATTTGAGCACTTTACTTATTAGTTTGTTAGTTTTCGAATTAAACATAAATTTTATATATTTTTTTCTATTTAAGTTAAATTATGAGTGGTTGAACTGGTATTATTTTCGTTGTCGTTGTTGCTGTTGTCGTAAATATTGAAGAAACCTAACACAAACATTAAACGCCCACACATTACGAAAGAGAAATACACACCAAGTTATTTGCTGGCGATATTATTAATAACAAATAAATTATTCCAAAATATCACAATTCAATTTGTTTCACTTTTTTTTCAAAGACTAGCTTATGACAGACACCCTTTTAACTTTTTTTCAACAAATGTGAAAATCTTTTATTTTAACAGCAGACAGGCGCCTCAGCGGCATTTCAGTCTGTCTGTTGGGTTCACCAAGAAACTCGTAAAAACCGGCTTTTTGTTATACTTAATTTTCACTTTTCATGCACAAGACTTTTGTTTAATTTATAAATTTTCTTGATTTTTTATTTAATTTTACATTCAAATAAAACAAATTTTTTTTATAAATTTCTGGAATTTTTGCCTTGTTATAATTCTTATGTAGGTATGTATATTCTTTGTTTTCTTTCTATATGCTTTTTATGCCCGTTTCTTGAATTTTGCACATGTAAACAAATCGATTTTTTGTTATTATTTGAACGGTATTTAAAGAGTGAATAGAAGAAGCACAAATAGAATAACAAAAAAGTACTTTAGTCACGAATTTAAAACCGAAAGCGAAATGTCAAAAACTCACAACCGAACATTGCACACACAAACAAACTAAACGCACAAATACTCAATAATTAAAACTCCCTTTGCGGGTAAAACGTACTATTTGTGGTAATACTAGGCTTGTATACATATATTGGATTTTTTTTCTACTTTTATATTTTTTTTACCGTCACGAAGCAAATTTCCAATCAGCCGCTTTTATATGCTGAAGTATTTCCCCATTAAACTCTTGATTCCTATAATATATTAGCGGTATATTGTTATTTTGCACATAAATTATATATTTCTTTGATAATTTTATATGTTTTCTTCAGCTTTTTATAATTTTTATTATTAATTTTATTCGATAGTATGTCGTTTACTTTAATTCACGTCTTCTCTATCCGCGTTAAAACTGTCAAACTGATTTACTAGTTTTTTGTGTGTATGTTGTTGATTTTCACATCTTATTTGGGTTTCTTTAGTTATTTCTTTCTTATTTGCATTTGTTTATGCTGAAAGTGTTTAGTTGCAGGCTATTAAGTCGTTGGTTTTAGAATGCTTTGAAGTGCGAGTAAGAGAGACAACTATAGTATATACTATAGTAAGTGGACAAAATACGAACAGTGGTTGTTTTGGTTAAATGTAGCAGTGGCTCTAAAACTGTATTCAGTGATGTCAACGTAAGAAATATTACAATTTAATAATTACTTAAAAACAATGATGGTATCAAATTTATATACTGGGTATGTTTTACTTCACAAAGTTTAAACAAATTTCTGTTTGGAAGACAAATTAAATTATTACAAATTTGTTTAAATTAAATATAAAATAAAGTAAAATGACTCTTGTCTATAACTTGTTTGGCACATTAATCAATTACAAATTTATAAATTTTACTTCCAAAAAGTAAATAAACCGAGAATTCAAATTATTAAACAGAACTTTAGGTATTATTTAGAAAATATGATTTTTGGAATTACATATTCAAGAGGCGATATTTTTAGGTTTGCCAATGCATAGGTATCGCGGATATTTCACAATGTTCTTTTTAATTCGTTTTATAGTAGTTTTGAACAGAAATCACACATTTTAAATACAACACTAAATCAAACCAGGCTCTGTATGCTGTAGCTCGCTAAAGCTTAATTCTATTGCTAAAATGCTGAACAAATACAAAGTTAAAAATTTTTGGTGATGACATAAAACAATAAAATTTTTGCAGATTATATTTCTAAGCCACTACTTGGTTTATATGTATTAGAGAGCTGCGTAAACAGTATTGAAATGTAAAAACGTCATGATTTTTAAATGTATTCACGTCGCATGTATTATACTAAACCAATAATAAATGCTGTCGTACTGTAAGCGAAGCACGATGGATGTATTGGTGTACGTGTATACCAGTGTTAACAAGCGATGACGTCAAGACAGCTTGTCTGTAACAAACACTCAAAAGAAATACTGTTGATTAGTGTATGCTTGTTATTTTTCATATTGTACGTTTGAGTGTGTGTGTAATATGTAGATGGCAAGCTATTATGTGATTAACCGCATACAACTAATGTTAATGCATGTGTGTGCCTTTGCATGTGCGCAGAAAAATAAAAGATCATACACACATACATACAAAGGGTTGCCAGACGGCCTGGAATGGCCAGGATTTTCCAGTTTTTTTAGAGCCTCATCCAGTTATCAGCTAACAGAATTTATCCAGTTAAAAATCATTTCTTAAATTTTGAAAAATAATTTCTTTATCAATTATATTTTTAATTAATTACACAGCGGAACAGTGGTTTTATTGCTTCATTTAAAATAGCCGAACCTTATGTATTTTTATCTGCTGATTACGATGGCATCATTAGTTTTTCCCCAGGAGCTCTAGTTTTAAAGATACAGTGACAATTAGGATATGCTTAATTTATGCCACTTTTTTATAATTCACTTAGTATATCACGAATGGTCCCCCAAACTTAAAAATACTTTCTGGATTATTAAATTTCATTAAATTCTATTTGAGTATCATAAATGTTGTATTGACCAGTCCAGAAATTTTTTGTTTTATTTGTAGTTATATAATAACTATCGAAATTTGCAGCTTTTACCAAAAAAAAAAAAAAAAAAAACAATTTTAAGGAAAAATTTTAATTTTTAATGCAAAATTATTGGGCCTTATCACGAGTGTGGTATTTCGACTTCTACTACGATTATTTTGTACAAGACTAAAGAATATTGCTTTACAAACTCTTCGTATTCGAAATACGACACTCGTAATTAGGCTCACTAAAATAATCAGAACTTATCAAAATATAGAGGCTATATTCAAAATCAGCGACGTCATATTATTAGAAATAATATTTTTTGATGGCGTAAGAAAAGAAAAATTCAATATATTATTTTTTAAATATAATGCACAAATCTCTGAAACTAGAGGGTATAAGAATATAAGAAATCTTTTTTCGTAATTAGCGGACAAAAATGCATAACAACTAGTTATTTAAGTAAAAAATACTACGTTTATACGCAGGGCTTATTTGCAAATAAAACTGTAAATTTTTGCCATATTATTGTTTTTATTGCGACTTACTAATTCAGAAAACTATTCACGTTTAACGCACTATTTGCAAATAAAACGCTTGAGGTTGCCACGCTTACAAATGTTTGATAACAAAAAACAATAAATGGATTAATATTGCATAAAAAACATTAACAGAAGTAAATAACGACAATTAAAACAAATAATTATTTGATATTTTGCACATTTATACTATTATTTTTGTCAAAAAAAGTAAATTTTCTATAGAAGTGCTACCAAGTTTGTGTACTTTTGCTATTCCGTATAAACAGTGAGTTAATTTATTTGCGAATATTTTTAATTGCAAATAGTGCGTGTATGAACGTAGTAAAAGATAATAGTAAAAAATAATATGGACTAAACTATGCTCCTCAATGTAAAGCTATCGAAATAAAGAAAATCGTTTTACAGATTAAAACTAATGACGGAATCGTAATCAGGAAATAAAAATACATAAGGATCAGCTTTTCTTATTAAAACAAGGCAAAAATTGCTGTTTTCTGGTTGTGTTTTTATATCTTCTAAGGAAAAATTTTTAATACTAAATAAAAAGAAAAGATAGTGCTTGCAAATGTACAACCAGTTGTAATTTTCCCTAACACTGATTAGTTCTTCTATTTTGTACATCACTGACAATTTACAACCACAACAATATTTTCAAAAAGCATCAACAGTGCTTTTTAAGCTTATTTTTAAATTGTCCAGTTATTTTTTCAAAATCCAGTTGAATTTTTTCCATTGTCCAGGTATTTGACTTTTGGTATCTGGCAACCCTATACATGCATGACTTTCGTACACGCTCTTATGCGTAGAAAGAAGCTAGTATCACAAATTCTTCCGTCACGAAGTGTTTTCTTCTTTACTCTTATACCTACAATACTCAAATAAATTTCTTGCAAACAGTGTTGTTAACGTTTGTTTTATAAGATTTCGCTGTAGTAAAGCATTTGAAAAATCCCTCATGTCTTGAAAGTTCTTATAAGATATCTTATGTAGGAGACTAATATGTATATATCGATGGCTTAATATAAAAAAGACCTAACTCGAATTTTCGATATTTTACAGGAAAAGCAAAAAACTGAAGAAAAAATAAAGCATTTACATGCAGAAATAGTTTTGAAAGTTGCCATAAGTTCTTGATTTTGAACTGTAACGTATTAAGATCTTCAAGGAGGATGCAATTATACGTTGTCGCCCAGAAAATATTAAAAACACGATTTCGAAAAAATTGAGTTAGGCCCTTTTTATATTAAGCCATCGATATACATTTACAAAATTGTATTTATAGCCGAAAATCTATAAATTGTCCTTAGATTTTTAGCGTTATAGATTTAGCTTTAGCGAGTTATTTAAATTAATAATTTGCTTTGCACGAAAATAGTGAAATGTTCTCTCCTTGATAAATCTCGTAGATATTATGTCCAATGTATTTGCACTGCGTTTGATTCAAACGAACTTGCAAAATTTTATATCTCCGCAAAACTAAAGAATACTTTCTTTAAACAACAATCTTATTAATTTCAATTTTATATAATAATAAAACGGGCAAATTCCCGTATAACGAATGAAATAATACCGGAAAATTCTTTATATTAAAGTTCTTTATTTTATTATTACTGTTATTGTAGATATGATACAAAAAAAAAAGGAATGGCAGCAAATTTGTTTTCAAATAAGCTATAAGTACAAAATTACGAAACGAAAATTTTTTGCATTCACATTGCTGCTGTAGATTTTGTTTCACTTTTTGGCCGTTCGTTATACAGAGCACATATTTAACAAAACATTCGTTATATATATAAGGAGTAAATGTTAGAAATATATTGCTAGCAATTTTTTTCATCATTCGTTATATCCAGTATAAAATTAAGATAGTATTCGCTATATAAGATTGTTAATGGAACCAATTTGGACTTTCGTTATATCGGATTTTCGTTAAAGCGAGATTTGTTATATCGAGATTAGCCTGTAGTCTCTTACACAATTTTTTGTATAAAAAAATTTTATAGTTTTTGTCAGGCGTTATTTAATAAATACAAAACACTTATTTGACATATTGCTATGATACATTTTTTAAATAAGTTTGCAATAAACCTGATCTATTACACTGTAATTTTGTTTAATAAGAAATTACTCTACTCGAATTTTGTTAATTTTAACTTGAAAACGGATTCAATACGCATATCGATATTGTATCGGCAAAAAGTCGTACTATAACGTGCTTAATTTTTAGCATTCGACAAAGTTCTTTAAGTGCAAAAATGTTAACGAACTGAGAAAGTCGATTTGACAAGAGTTTTAAGACACAATTAAAACGCGCATTTTTTGAAAATTTTAAATCTTAATTGCCAAATTACGCCACTAAAGTGATATTTACATGAAAACAATCCAAAAAATTTTGAATATTTTTTATCTTTTTCATAGAAATTCTAAAAATTATGTAAAGCCAAAGCAAAGCCTGAATTTATAAAATCTTTTTTCGGTGGAGAATTTGTATGGAAAACGAAAACAGTATTTCTAAAAATTTTAAATGTTGTTATCATAGGAATATTACTTTGGAGAGGCGATTTAGGCAATTAGAGCCTATATTTTTTCGAATGTATCAATCGATTTTCACAAAAATCTGTGGCAATCAGCAATATATTCAAAAAATAAAACTTGAAATATGGCCACATTTGGCAAATATCAGCCAAAAAGCGTAACCACTATTAAATTAAACATTTTCATGCATAACTTATAGACAATGTCATTAAATCCAATGTTATTGGAAACTGTTTAACTTTATAAGCACGTATTTGAATTAAAACGTTTTTCTTTGTATTTAGCGGTTAATTTATATTAAAATTATCAGCCCAATCATAAATATTCCCTCGGAATTGATATCTCACGGAAAAAATTTTATCGAGAAAACATTCCTCCAGTCATAAATTCCTTGGGAACAAAAAAGAATAATACGGTGGCATCACCGAAATAAAAATGATGATGAGAGAATGCTAAATCGGAAAAAAATTCTGCTAAAATGTTCTACAGAAGAAAGGTATAATGCTAGATTTAAATTTAAAACAAATTATTGAAATAGCTTCAAATTTCATATATTAGCGTTTACAGGCAATAGAAATATAAAATAGTAAATAGTAAATGATTGTTGTTTTTGGAATTGTTACAATTAACGTAATAAAATTTTTTAACGCACTAATAATCCTAAAGTAATATTTTACTCTTTTGGTAAAATATTTCTTCGTTAAAAATACACAAAAATTGATTTGCTGTATCCTATGCGTATTTCACTGTTGCTAGTCCAGATTATCAGGGAACCTTTACACTGCAATGCATGTACATTTATTAGTAGAATCCTCTATACAGAAGAATTTTTTTAATAAATTAAATTTGTTTATTTTCAACAAAATCTGCCAGAAAGCATTTAGCAGAATTTTTTAAAAGTTGAATGCTTTTTAACTAATGAAAATGCCATATCTGACAGTGAAAATGCTAAAATGTCAACAATGTTGTTGACATTTTGTTTCTCTTTTTTTTTGAGTGAGAGAGTAAACAAAATTATTACAATTCACCAACTTGAAAAAATATGTAAAAAAAAGTTTATAAATGATTTATTTGGGAATTATTTAAGTTTTTCCAAATACAAGAACTATAAAATAAAGTTTATGCACATATATAAATTTTGTTTTAATAGAGTATTAACTATGTTTTTATGTAAACTCCCTTCTGTTTTGCAAGGGAAAGATCAAGGTGCATTTATCAGGTGGCAGCACTACACCAGGTGACTAATGTCATTATACCAATCTGAATATCAAATTTGAATTGTGTGGGTATAAGCCTAAAAGCATGCTTTTATTTGGGTATCCATAAGCTCCATTCGAATATTCAGTTTTGTATGGTGTTTGACATTTCCTATAAGAAACATGCAATCTGACGATGCAACCCGGTTTTGAAAAGTAAGAAGGTAATTTATACCAGCAAAGTACATGTGGTTGTTGCTGTTGTAATATTTGTTGTAGAATCGCGGGTACCTGATTAATGTGCCTTGGGAAAGATTTTTTATGAAAAATTCAAGTTCAACCAGTGTTGGTATCTCTACGAAGAGCAAAAGCACATTAAGCTACTGCAAAAAGGGTAAAAAGCGCAATAAAATACGAAAAAGAGGGTAAAAAAGCTCGAAAATATTTTTTTTAATTTTAATACATTTTAAGTCATTTAAAAAGGAGAGTTTAGAGTGTAAAAGCTCAAAATATAATTTAAAATTTTTGCTTCAAAAGAAACAAAGTATTTGAGATTTAATAACAGAATTTATTAACATATTAATTAAAACAAAATCTTGATTACTTTAATAAAAATAAGTTTGTAAAAACAAATAATAAAAAACCAATGTGAGTCCGATCACAGAGGAGATGTGTAAACATCTAGTAATGAAAGTATTTTTTTAAGTTGGACGTACTTATGCTTTTAGTATCTTTTTTTAAATTAATTAATTAAAAGTATCAAAACTTTCAATATTGTAAATACATATGAATTTGTTGGTTTTTGTTTGTTTTATTAAACTTATTTGGTTAGTTAATGGGCACACTGCAGTATATGTATATGTACTGCATTCAAAATTGCAGTAAGCAGTAAATTTACTGATTACTAAAAAAATTCAGTAAATTTTTACTGCTAATGAAAATTAATTTGCAATACCAGTAAAATCGTAGGGCCGTAATCATAATAAAATTGTAGCAAGTGGCAAAGTTTTTTCATTTAAATTTTGAAACTTTTGTATGAAAAACATTTAGCCACTTGGTAGAATTTCATTATGAATACGAGCATTACTGATTACTGAAAATTCAATGCACCTCATCATATAACAAATCATTTAGGCAATTTATAAAAATTGTAGAAAAAATTTTTAGTAATCAGTAAAAATTTACTTGTTAAACATTTTTTATTGTTTTTACTGAAACTTTAGTGGTACTGCAGTGCTCATCTATGGTAAATGCCTTTACTTTTACTTTTTAATTTTTAATTCCTGTTGTTCATCGCTTAGTTGTTGCTGTTCTTGTTGTTGTGTACGCATTGCAATTAAAATAAATTCAGTAAAGTGCAACTTTGACTCGCGCACATTCGGCTTTGACAATTTTTTTTGATTTAGCTTTCTTCCTTTTTTAAGTTTTTTCAGTTTAAAAGATTTTTTTCAGTTTTATCGTTTTTTTTCTCGTTTTGGCGTTTTTTCTCTTTTTGGTTTTTTTTTAATTTTCCCAATTTTTTTCATTTTGGCGATTTTTTCATTTTGGCGATTTTTTTCTCTTTTTTTGGGGTTTTTCATTTTGGCGATTTTTAGGGTTCCGTACACCAAAGGTGAAAAGGAACCCTATTGTTTTCGCTACGCTGTCCGTCTGTCCATCTCTCCGTCTGTCCGTCACACGGCATTTTCTCAGGAACCGTAAGAGCTACGGACCTGAAATTTGGACACAGTATGTAGAACCTTGGCCGCTACAACAACAAATACATGAGAATTAAAAATTAAAGGGTGTTCCAAAACGAGCAACGAAAAATGTTAAAATCCCATGTAATATACATACAATGGTATGTATGTACATATGTATATTGAAACTTGAATTTTGTAAAATTAGTGTATTTTCATACAGACTACAACAATTAACACTAAAATTTAAAAAAAATTTAAATTAAAGGGTGGTCCATCAGTTAATGCAATTTTGACTATGTAATTTTGACAATTTGCTATATCTTGGAATTTTCAAAAACGGTAAAACTAAAAAAATCGAAAATTATAAAATCACCAAACCAAAAAAAAAATCGCCAAAAATTAAAAAAAAAATCGCCAAAACGAAAAAAATCGCCAAAATTAAAAAAAAAATTTTTAACACTAAAATAGATCGCCAAATTCGAAAAAATAGCCAAAATGAAAAAAAAACGCCAAAATGAAAAAAAACGCCAAAAATCGAAAAAAATTGCCAAAACTCAAAAATGTCGCCAAAACCAAAAAAAAAAAAATTTATATAAAAAAATCGCAAAAATGAAAAAAATCGCCAAAAATAAAAAAAATCGCCAAAATGAAAAAACGCCAAAAACCGAAAAAAATCGCCAAAACAAGAAAATAAAGTGTCAAAACTAAAAAAAGAGCCAAAACTTAAAAAAATCTCCAAAACCGAAAAAATGCAAAAAACGCCAAACAAAAAAACCGAAAAGACCCCAAAACAAAACGAAAAAAAAAATGCCAAAACTATTTATTATATAGGATGAAGTTTGTATTAAATTACATATCTAGTGTTCGTACGGAACGCTATGTGCGCGAGTCACAGTCGCACTTTACTGAATTTATTTTCTGTTTTTGGGGTTTTTTATTTAGACGATTTTTCCATTTTGGCGATTTTTCCGGTTTTTCGCGATTTATTTTAGTCCTAGAGATTTTTTTTCGTGGTTTTTTTCTTTTTGGCGATTTTTTTTTGTTTTTTGCGATTTTTTTATATATGGCGATTTTATATTTTATTGATTTTTTTATTTTACCATTTTTGAAAATTTCAAGAGTTTTGCTCTTACGGTTTCCAAGATACAGCAAGTTGTCAAAATTACAAAGTCAAAATTGCATTAACTGATGGAACACCCATTGATTTAAATTTTTTAAATTTAGTGTTAATTGTTGTAGTCTGTATAAAAATACATTAACTTTTAAAATTTCAAGTGTATATATGTACATACAATTGTATGTATATTACATGGGATTTTAACATTTTTCGTTGCTCGTTTCGAAACACCCTTTAGTTTTTAA
This sequence comes from Tachina grossa, assembly GCA_949987645.1. Classification (NCBI taxonomy): domain Eukaryota; kingdom Metazoa; phylum Arthropoda; class Insecta; order Diptera; family Tachinidae; genus Tachina; species Tachina grossa. The sequence goes on from OX465275.1 coordinate 171,303,869, forward strand.
CTCTCATGTATTTGTTGTTGTACTGGCCAAATGTCTACACATTGTGTCCAAATTTCAAGTCCGTAGCTCTTACGGTTCATTTTCACCTTTGGTGTACGGAAATATACAGAAAAATAACCGGCGGCGGCGCACCGTCGGCTTCGAGCCGATGCTGTGAAAGAAAAGCAAAGAAATCTCAGCAAAGAAATCTGAGCAAAGAAATCAAAGTCAAAAGATTTTTACCCCCTAGCGTATAGATGCTTACACATAAAAAAAACCAGGAGTCAAATAATATATACAATACAATACAAATAATAAATACACACATACATATGTACATACATAAGCTTAGGCTTAGATTAAAATATGTATGTTACTGAAAAATCATTTACACATAAAGAATGCATTAAAAGCATTACTCTTTTCTTAAGTACTCTTAACTTAAAAGTTTTTATTTTTGCGATATTCACCTTTCTTTCAGTTGTCAACATTGACAGCACGTCAATACGATATGAGAAAATTGGAGGTTGGCTACTCGTTGTCTAAAACAACTAACTGCTATTGATAACCTGATGCTTTCAATCGAAATCGGCCCTTAAAATTTAACCACTCTTGTGCGTTGAATACAAATTTACCTACATTTTGTTGTAGACGTGAACATTTTGATTTACTTTGCACTTACAAATTAACAGCCTTATGAAAATTCCGAAATCGGCCCATAAAATTTAACCACCCTATAGTATGATTAAATATTTGTGTAAGCTTTAACAAATGCTTATTGCATACCAGAGAAACAAGTCGACCGGCTTGAAGCCGACGGCGCGCCGCCGCCGGTTATTTTTCTGTATATCAAGCCACCGCCGATTGTATCGGCTCGCATCGGCTCAAAACCAGCCGAAATTTTGTCTGCTCAAAAAGACAAATTTCCGAAAAAAAATTTTAAAATCAATTTTCAGTTTCAATTTTTATTTTCTCTTTAAATTTTCATATAGTTATTTGCACCGCCGAAAATTCACTCAGCGCGCCGCCGCCGGTCACAAAACAACTGCGCCGCCGCCGCCAATTATTTTGCCTCGACTTGTTTCTCTGTTGCATACTACTTTCAATTAATTATTATGCAGAGAATTATGTGATACTTTCCAGTTACTTCCGTTTTTTATTTTGCAAAAAAAAATAAAATTTTTTAATCCAAATTATGAAAAGTTTTCTACATTGTTTTTAACATAGTTTCGTTATTTTCATTGAAAACAATTTAAGAAGCCTCAGTTAAAAGATGCTGCTATTAGCGCTTAAAAATTTTTTAGTTTTTTAAATTAAAAATATTTTTATTTAACAAAAAAGCACCAAAAGCACCGTAAGAAATTGTTAAAAGCGCTGTAAAATACCCGCTGTTTAAAAAAAGGGTATTAGCCAAATTTTCGCGTTAATGAATAGGCAAAAAGCACCAAAAATTACCCGAAACGCACCAAAATACCATCACTGTCTTCAACTGCTTTTTTTCCCCAGGGAGTTTTTTTATTCCCGCATTTGGTAAAAAGAGGGAAAAACAAATTGATAATAGGAGAAAAGGGAAAAGTGAGAGAACTCGTGCGGAATTTTTGTTTATGATTGGGCTGTATAAGAATGCCCGCTAAGAAAAATAAGTACAATTTTTATAAAAATACGGCAACACTTTGTGCAATATTTGTTAGTCAATTCAAGAGCCTCCTGTATGAATTTGCTCAGCGAATGCAAATATACAAAGAAACCTAGACAACAACCTATAATTTAATCAAATTCAAGATCAGTACCCATCCACCATATAGCAAATTTATTCTTATCAACGTTTATTCAATTTAACACATAATATAGTTTAATATGAATTTTTTGTCCTATTCCTATTTTAAATATGTATGTATGTACTTAACATTTGATGTTTAAAACCAACTCACTCACCTGCTTGTGTATATTTTGATTGTATTATAACGCTTGTTTGTGGTCGTGGTCGCAAGAACAACAATATTATCTGTAAAACAAACAGCAAAATGATAAACATATTTATTAAATAGTTTGCAAAGCATTTAGTTAGAAAAATACATAAATTTAATATTTGTATATATTATGTATGTATGAATCCACAACCACATCTATAGATGTGTATAAGAAATTAACGCTATTAGGTTTCCTTGTTTATTTGTGTCTTTAGTCGCCTTGTTTTCTTAAATGAAAACTGACAGTTAAATATTGAAATTGAACTGTTATTAATATGTCTGACAATGAAGGAAATAAATGAGAAAAAATGTGTACAAATACATACATAAAAATAAGTTTAACTAACTAAAATCCTCTGGGCATGATGTAGTCAGACAAATTGATCTTTTTGTTTTTGATTGTTTTATTTGCTTATTATCGTTATTGACAGCAAAAAACTAGCAGATGACTTTAAGAAAAAAAAAAAGTAAAAACCTTATTCTTTAGGCAGCAGGAATTAAAAGAAATTGATATATATAGAGTAAACAGTGTAAAAAGAAAAAGCATAAAAATAAAGAGCCAATGATGCCAACTAATGTTTTTTTTAGAAACAAAAGTTGTTATTGCCTTGAGAACGAAAAGTGTGCTATAGCACAGTCGACTATAACGAAAAGGGTGTCATGACAAAGTCGATTTTTTTATTAGAAAGAAGTGATGTGACATAGCAAAGTTTTCCATGGGTTAGGCAGGTGGTTTTGTGCAGTCGATTTTTTTTAATTCAGCAGTTTATCTTTTCACTCTCACAGCCCCATTTTCCTTTTTAAACGTAAGCGACAAAATTAAAGTTCTCAGGAGAAGATTTTTTAAGCATTCAAATATGTTTTGCATACGTAAACTATCGCTTACGATCAAATTTAATAGCCTGTATCTTAAAAGTTATCAACAGTTCTGTCATTTTGATAATTCCAAGATATAGGTAGGCCCATAAAATTTTAGTGGCAATAAAAAAGGTATTGTTTTACTAAATTTAGCTTAAGATTGAATTGAAAATAGGGCTCTACTTGATATCACCGATTATGGAAGAGCTGCCACAATCTCTTTTTTTTTATCATAAACTTTTATAATTATTGTAAAAAAAGTAAGCTTGCAATTACAAAATGCCGTGAAAAAAATTATGATTAAATTTTTTTTCTTACAATTCTTCTCTTTAGGTTCATTATGCGTATCCACATATGGAATCTATTATACAAATAATTTAAGGAATATATTTTTGTTTGCTTCTTTACTTGAAAATAATAAAGACGACAACACGTGCAACACACATGAAAATTAAGTCTGAAAAGTATTTTTTTTACCACGACTTTTTTTATCTAGAAAGTTAAAATAATTGAAAAGTTTCAAGTTCTTAAAAAAAGTTGTAAGTAATAAATAATAAATTCATATAGACTTATTCCAGATTTAATTGAGAAATAAGGCCATTTTGGTTTATTACTTATTGCAGTGAAGCGACAAAAATCGGTTTATTGTGACCATAGTGCGATTTTGGCTTAAAATATAAAATATGTCTAATTAAAAAAAAAAAAAACAATTTATTTATTGAGTGTTTGTCTTAGAAACGCATAGTTGAATAGAGTTATACCATTTGTATGCTCTGTTAGGTAGCAGGAGCAAATATTTGATAAATTTTACATTAAAAATGCGATAAAGTAACGAAATAAAGATATAAAATTAAATTATATCCATCAAGCCGTTTCTAAGACGTAACTATTGGGGCCAACGGTTGCCAACAGTTTCACAACTGTTGAACTCAACAGCTACATCTTATGAATGCGCCCAATTTTATGTAGTTTTTCTTAATATATACTCGTATTTGATGATTAATTTGTTTTTATATACAATTTTTTATATACATTTTTATAATCGCATAGAAATTTAGCAAAAAAAAAAAAAAAAAAAAAAATACCAACAATTATTTATTGTAAATTTTTCATAAAAATCAAATTGTTTTAATCTTTTGCAGACGTGTTTTGGTAGGAATTATTTTTGAAATTACTCCTTCAACAAACTACTCGTAATTTTCCTGAATAAAAAAAATTTCAAGTAAAATTTTGTTAAAAAATAGCCATAGAAATTGCCAACAAATTTATTAAACGCCAGAAAAATTGCCATGTCACCAAATCAAAAAGTTTGATGCAAAACAAGATGAAAAACGTAACATTTGGCGATTCCGTGCCCTGGAATCATATTGTTGATGTATGTGATCTTTGATATTAAATTATTTCTTTCTAAAACAAAAAACAAAACAAAGAATAAAAATTTATTTTTGTTTAGTTACTTTTATATACCAAAAAAAAATTAATTTTCCAACTCTGAATATGTATTTGGTATTTTTGCAATGTCTTATACAAAACTTTTCACTTCTTTTTTACGTTTTATGAAAGGTTTATTAATCAAATTCCCATAAAAATTTTTTTATAAACCTTTTATAAACTAAAAATATATTTTGTGAATAAGGTGGCAAATATATTTAATTTATCAGTCGTTAAGCAGGACTGAAGAACAGCGTCTCGCGTCATTGTAATTATTTCTTAAGTGCGGTCAGGCTTGTGTGTGTTGTTTGGCCTTCGAGAGTTTTTCGTCTCACTCGCACTGGTTGACTGATCTGCCACGGATATAATCTTGCGGGTTTTTGTGGAATTTCTTCCAGAACCACGTTGTTACTTCCTATTTGAAGACATAGGTTGTGTACAGGCAGTCACAAAACTTTTTAAAATACTGTTAATACCATCTTGGGTATATGGTCTAGTTACTCCGCCCATATTTGTGCAGCACCATATTATGCAAATTTACTTTGTAAATAAATAAATATTTAATTTTTAAAGCAAAGCAAAAAATAATAATTTGATCCAGTTACTTTAAAATGGCAAAAATTGTCTAAACCTTACAACCCTGAATCATCCTTTCTAACTAACTTCTTTTAAAAGCATAAAATATTTTTACTTATAGAGAAAAAAAAAATTTTTTTATAGTTGGTTAGTATTATATACTAAAAAAAATTAAAATTTCCAACCCTGGAATCGTCTTTTTAATTTTTTTTTAATTTGAATAGCAATTTTATACTTAGTGATATATTAAATAGGTTTATTTTAGAAGAAAACACCAATTAGTTATAGTAAGATACTTTTATTTATCAAAAAAAGTTTAAATTATCCAGCTCTGAAGCTGTCTTTTTGATTTAGCTGATTTTCAATATCAATCTGTTTTGGACTATTTGTGATACACCCTTCTGAGTCCGAAGTGTCTAGCTTTTCTGGGAAACTGATTTCACGTACAGATGGATGAACGAACGGACGGATGGACATAGCTTATTCATATTCCCAATTCATAAGGACCCAGAATATATACATATACTTTAAAAGTCGCATATAAATATTATGGAAATTACACATGAAATGACAAACCTATATATACCCTTTTACCCTTTATGGTACAATACATGATAAATTTTAATTTTTAATGCAACACAATTTTTCAACATTCTCTAGTTTGCAATAACTTTTATTACCGCCCTCATAGAATGGATAGAATACGTCAAGCGAACTTACTTTAATGTTGCGTGTGCAGCATAATGACGGGTTTTTTTCATTCATTCCGTTTTATATGTTTGAAAGCCTAACGGCAATTAGTGTGAAGGATTTTATTTTTGTTTTTTTTTATCTCTACATACATATGTACATACATACATATATACGAGTACATACGACTATTTCTTTCGTTTATTTTCTTTTCAACGTTTATTTGCTTGCTGAAAAAATTTTATGAATAAATTTTATGTAGCTGCGTACGATTAATGTTTAAGCGCTTTTTTATGTTTAAGAATTTAAGCGTTTCTTATGAATGAATGTGTTAAATTGAAGACACAGACACTTTCAACAGTTTAGGGGGGGGGGGGGGGGGGAAATTAATACTGTTAAGTTTTTGTATATGCATGTGTAGTGTATGTGTGTGTATGTTTGTATGTTTTTTTTTTTTGGAAATAATATTGTTGAGAAGTATTTTTGCTTACAAACCAGGAGAATTTGCTTGCATAAAGATCCTTAAGCGTTGACAATACTTTAATAGAAACAAATGTATGATTGTATGTATTTTGAAGCAATAGCAAACCTTAACAAATGACATAGAAATATTATGGAAAATGTTTTCCTTTCCACATTTTATTGATGCTTCACGCATAATACTCCCAAAAACGTACAGTACACATGTTCTTAATACCATTGACAGCGCTGACATGTGCCTGACTTTTTATTATAAAATTTTTTGATTCTTGTCTAACAGTTCACACAATTATATATATGTATATGCATAAGTATATAAATACATACTAGTCTCCTGCACAAGATATCTTATAAGAACTTTTAAGACATGAGGAATTTTTCAAATGCTTTGTTACAGCGAAATCTTATAAAACAAACGTTACCAACACTGTTTGCAAGAAATTTATTTGAGTATTGTAGGTATAAGAGTAAAGAAGAGAACACTTCGTGGCGGAAGAATTTGTGATACTAGCTTCTTTCTACGCATAAGCGCGTGTACAAACGTCATGCATGTATGTGTGTATGATCTTTTATTTTTCTGCGCACATGCAAAGGCACACACATGCATTAACATTAGTTGTATGCGGTTAATCACATAATAGCTTACCATCTACATATTACACACACACTCAAACGTACAATATGAAAAATAACAAGCATACACTAATCAACAGTACTTCTTTTGAGTGTTTGTTACAGACAAGCTGTCTTGACGTCATCGCTTGTTAACACTGGTATACACATACACCAATACATCCATCGTGCTTCGCTTATAGTACGACAGCATTTAGCATTTATTATTGGTTTAGTATAATACATGCGACGTGAATACATTTAAAAATCATGACGTTTTTACATTTCAAGACTGTTTACGCAGGCCTCTAATACATACATATGTATGTACATATGTATGCATGTATTTAAGGATGTGTGTATGCGAAAATTTCTGAAAAGTCGGCCCCTTTGTAAATAACTGTAGTGATAATCACAAATTAAATTTAAACATTCTTCACCTAGATTTTGATACCGAAAAGTTTGAATGTCTAGTGTTAAACTCATTATAGAAGATTAAATGTATAAGAATGACTATAAAGGCTACTAGACCTGTTTTAGTTTATTTTTTTACTTTTTCTAATTTAAATAATTAATGCTTAGAGTTCTCCCTTACATCAAAATTATATGCATAAGGTTTTTTTTAGCTCATTTGAATATGCTAATGCCTTCTTTCTGAAAATGTCCTTAACAAATATTCTTTGAGTTAACAAATCATGCCCTGGCAATATGTTATTATGTATAGGGTATGTTGTGTCTTGTTGTTTTTTGTCATCCAAAGGTTTTTGTTTCCATGTGGTTAAGCTTACATTCGACATACAACATTTTTGCTTTCCTCCCTTTTCTGTTGACAACGAAAAAGGACTACAAAAAAGAAAGCTTCAGAAATCTTTGTTGGCCCCTTTCTTTTGGTTGCTAAAAATTTATCTTAATAATGAACGTGCTTTAACTTGAAAGGCTACAAAAAGAAAATGACTTTAAGACTAAAAGTATAAGGTGTAATTCTTTACTCAAGAAACAAGTGTGAAATGGAGTGAAAATGTTTGGTTATAGAAATAATTTGAATATCCTGTAAAGTTTTTTAATACACATACATGCCATTTTGAATTCCCTAGGCAAAAATTATAGATGAAAATAAAGTTTAATTACTGACTCCTTTTCAGACGATGGTATTATAAGTCCTGGCTTAAACACATCAAGTTTGATTCCACAAGTCTTTTGTTTAAAGGATTTGAGGAAAAAAATAATATAAAGGGGAACATGTAATGCTCTAAACGAAAATTGATGAAAGCAACTTTTCGTGTATGAACGTAAACTCACTGCCTCGTTTCTGTAAGAAATGTGAGAAATTTTTAAGTCGAAACAAGTTGTGGAACACAGCGTGAGTAAGAAAACTATTGGTAACTAAAATGTAAAAAGGCACAACTAACAAAAATTTCAAAATTTAGTTTTTGATTGATTATTATGAATGCCATTAAACTACATATCGTCGTGACCAAATTTTACACTTCTGCGATCAAAAACGACGCTGTTCTTAACAAAAAAAAAAAAAAAACAAGGGGACTGACTTAACCACAAGTTTGTTTAGTTTTTTTTTTAGTTTTTTGATTCTCTTGTAAAATAATATTTTTGTTAGTTACGCCTTTTTGCATTTTAGCTAACGATATGTGTATTGAAATTTTTTAAGTTTATTTAAAATTTTATATTAATAACTCTGTGTATCACAGGACAATCAATATAATTATTTAAATTTCCCACAAGTTACAGACACAAAGCACATGTTCGAAGGAAAATTTAACAAACCTTGATCACGTAAACTTGGTATGTGTGACATAATATGTTCTTATATATCGAATGCAAACAAATATTTCTAAATTCCTTTCATTACAGAAAGCCATAACTTACCTTGGGAGTTAAAGGCTCACCCTCTTATGAATTATTAAACTTAAAGTTGGTTTAACAAACGAATTTTGTATGCAAACCCGGTTTTAACATTAAATTTAAATTTAAATTAAATTTAAATTGTATATCAATATTAATTCACAAATCAGCAACTCTGCTTAAATTTTATGCTAAACAGAATTGTTTTGCACAATAAAATAAAACTTACTGCTTGTTTACAGAAAACGAACAAGAATTGTCGTTGCTTTATAAACGTTAAAAAATCGTATAAATAATGATTTTTTTTTAAATAGTAGAGACAGACAAACGAAAATGTTTGTTCGTTTTCTATAAACAGAATACAATTTTTAGCCTGCAGAAAGGACCATCGTAAGAAGTCATAAAAATGTAGTATTTGCGATCTGGAGTTACGGAGCAACGTTGGATCATCTCTAATGATTTTTCCAAAGGCTTGTTTGTCATTGCAAGAAGTTCTCTTTTACGATTCCTAATTAGCGATTTATTCATTTAGCGAATGATATTAATATTAATTTTTCTCCCTGGATGAAAAAAATGCAGATGAATAAATCAAGTTTATCGAAGATATTTCAAAATTCTCATCTGCTTATTTATATTAAAAACAAAACCAAAATTGAGTGCTTTTTAGGGTTCCATACACCAAAGGTGAAAAGGAACCCTATTGTTTTCGCTACGCTGTCCGTCTGTCCGTCACACGGTATTTTCTCAGGAACCGTAAGAGCTACGGACCTGAAATTTGGACAGAGTATGTAGAACCGCTACAACAACAAATACATGAGAATTAAAAATTAAAGGGTGTTCCAAAACGAGCAACGAAAAATGTTAAAATTCCATGTAATATACATACAATTGTATGTACATATGTATATTGAAACTTGAATTTTGTAAAATTAGTGTATTTTTATACAGACTAAAACAAATAACACTAAAATATGAAAAATTTAAATTAAAGGGTGGTCCATCAGTTAATGCAATTTTGACTATATAATTTTGACAATTTGCTTTATCTTGGAAACCGTAAGAGGCAAACTCTTGAAATTTTCAAAAACGGTAAAACTAAAAAATCCCAAAATTATAAAATCACCAAACCGAAAAAAATCGCCAAAAATAAAAAAAATCGCCAAAACGAAAAAATCGACAAAAATTAAAAAAAAGTTCTAACACTAAAATAAATTGCCAAATTCGAAAAAATCGCAAAAATGAAAAAAACGCCAAAAACGAAAAAAATCGCCAAAACGCGAAAATGTCGCCAAAACTAAAAAAAATTGTTTATAAAAAAAAAATCACAAAAATTAAAAAAAATCGCCAAAAATAAAAAAATCGCCAAAATGAGAGAAAGCCAAAAACCGCAAAAAATCGCAAAAATTAAAAAAAAACTTCCAACACTAAAATAAATCACCAAATTCGAAAAAATCGCCAAAATGGAAAAAATCGCCAACACAGAGAAACAACTGCCTAATAGAATCAATAAGATTTTCTCTATGAAACGTTTTTAGGCTAAGGGGTATCCCAGCAGAAAGAAGCGAAGATTTTTACATAGAGATTCCTTTTTGTTTTTATGTGGTAAATCTTATTAATTTTATCAAGAAGAAAACCACATAAAATCAAGAAGAAATCTTATTATTCCCAACTTTTTTTTACTCAATTTCCGTTATTTTTGGCACCAAAAAAACAATCCACAGAGAAGAACTTCTTGATTCTATTAGGTTTTCATATAAATTGTAAACTATATGGATTTCTTATTGATTTTATTAGGTTGCCTTATTGATTTTGTAAAAAGGTTTTCTTCTTGATTTTATTAGGTTCCTATATGATTATGTGTAAAGCATCTTATTGATTTTTTTAATAAGGAAATCTTTTTGATTTTATGAGGTATCTTGTTATTTCATATCTATAAATAGACACAGACAATTCTTTTTTCATGATCTTTTTCGTTTTTGTATAAGCATGTTTGCAAAATTATTTCAATGGTTATTCAGACTGCTTGTTAGCATATTGGTTAGAGTGTTTGTCTATCAGTCAGAAGTTTGGTGGTTCAATACTTGTCTCCTTTCAAGTAATAATATGTATGTATGGTGAGTTAATTAATTAAGAATACAATATAATATGTATGTATCTATGTAAGTATGTATAGTATAAATAAATAATATCTACATATAGTACATAAATACATAAGTATATGGTATAGAATTTAAATGAAAAGCAAAGCACAAAGAATAAAGAAAGACATATTTTTTTATTATTTTATGAGGTCGTCTCATAAAATCAAGAAGAAAACCTTATTAAAAAAAATCAATAAGATAAAATCATAAAAGCTACAAGATTTCTTCTTGATTTTTTCAAAAAGGTTTTCTCTATGAAATTAATAAGATTTCCTTATTGAAAAAAAAACCATAGAGATTTCTTATTAATTTTGTTCTATTTTATGAGGTATTTATTAGGCACTGTTTTCTCTGTGAAAATGAAAAAAACGCCAGAAACCGAAAAAATCGCAAAAACGCGAAAATGTTGCCAAAACTAAAAAAATTTTTATATGAAAAAAAATTGCAAAAATGAAAAAAATCGAAAAAAATAAAAAAATCGCCAAAGTGAAAAAACGCCAAAAACCGAAAAAATCGCAAAAACGAGAAAAAAAATTACAAAAGTAAAAAAAGCGCCAAGACTTAAAAAAATCGCCAAAGCCGAAAAACGCCAAAACGAAACAACCGAAAAAACCCCAAGAACAAAAAAAAAAAAAAATGCCAAAACTATATATTATATAGGCTGAAGTTTGTATTAAATTACATATCTAGTGTTCGTACGGAACCCTTCGTGCGCGAGTCAGAGTCGTACTTTACTGAATTTATTTTTGTTTTCGATTGCCTGCGATAAACTGATACTAAAGCTGAAAGACTTACACCCTGTTTTTGTAGGACGTTGGCGGTGAAAAGCTTCTTTCCACCGACTTTAAATCAAGTAGTTTTAAGTAAATCACTTCAAAGTATTTCCACAGAACTTGTGAGTGATTTGTTGTTCACGTACTTTATAAGGTGGACGCAGCAGCTATAAATTGAGTTTTATCCACATGAAGTTGACATTTAAAATTGATTAATTATTCCTTAATGACATTTCTTCGAAATTGTCAATCACTATTTATGGATAACCCAGGGATGGAGCTCGTAATTTTAAAAGCAATACAGGCTTGTATAGATAAGTCGAAAAATAGTATTTTCGAAATGATTTAAAATAAATCAACTACTTTGCAACTATTTTGCATATGCAAAATATATAGTAAATCATGTAAAAATTAACATGATTTGCTCAAATCATCATGATATGGAATGCTTGGTAGATTTATTTTCTTATTTAATTCATTTTATTTCTAGCTGAAGATAAATAAAAATTCTTTGCGAAATGAAATAAAGCGTTTGCCAGGTGATCAAACCGTATAGATTGCTTTTATTCTACAAAAGTTTTAATTTGCCCAAATTCATATCTACATTAAAGCTACACTTAACTTAAAGTTTTCTCACTTAAGTAAAATCTTTTCCATTGCCTTTATTTACAACGTACACGTTTAAAAAAAATATATATAATTTCTTGAAACACGTCTGTCTTTTGTTGTCGTATTATTTCTTTCTGATGTTGTATTATTTTTACTTGTTTTCCTGTTTTCCACCAAACATATTTGCTGATGTAAAGATACCTCCCGCATTCTTTTTTTTTTTTTGTCTTTATTGTTGAACATAAGAATTAAAAACGTTGCAAGGCGACGTGAACATGAAAATCAATATATATTTTTTGTATAACTTTGCTGGTAAAATTGTCGCTTTTAGTATGTTCGTTGCTTGGCGGTGTGGTTGGTTGGTTGGTTGGCTGAAATGACGGGCACGCTTTAAGGTTGGTTGAATGTTGGTTGCTTTTCTGCTTTTTCACTTTATGTCTTCTTTTATTTGGTGCGATTTTTATGGGAATTTCTTAATGAATTTATGTAGGATATGTTTTTTTTTTGAAATATTCATTTTGGCTAACAAAGTTGTAGGAGTCTATTGACAGTGCTTGCTGGTGGTTAGGGTTAATGGCAGGTTTTAAAATTGATTAGTGTTAAATTAATGAGAAAGCATATCTTTTTTAAATTAAAAAATAATTAAATAACATGCGATGGATATAAATATATACATAAAAAATTTTGTTTGAAATTGTGGGATTAAATTTTAAAGGGTTTCTAATTTGAGAAAAAAGAAATCGATAAAGGTAGTTTAAATTTTTTTAACAACATCATAAAGAAGATCATAACGAGCCATAAGCGCTAAAATAGCTTAAGGGACACATTTTTCGGACTTGGTTTTTTTTTTGACGAAAATCGACTATTTACGATCGCAAATAATAAATTTTGGTAAAAAATTGAAGTTCGAAAATAATGTCGCTTAAGCTATTTTGGTGGTTATGGTGCGATATACATATGTGTGTATCTAAATATATTCATAATTACATACTAATATTATAAAGAAGTAAAAAAGTAAAATTTTAATTTTAGTATGTTTGTAAGGTCCAGAGCTTTTTTAAGCAGGGAGATTTTGTTTTTGAATTGAAAATCACAATTTTAGTTTTCTATTTAATTTAATTGATTTTTTATTCTTTAAATTTCAATAAATAGTTCCATTTGAAGCAAATTTTTCTTTTCTATCTATGAATAAGATTTACTAAGTATTCATCTCATTCTTGTCTTCCTTTTTACTATATAATAATTAATTTTCCATTTTTACATTCTGTTTTACCTCGCTTGTCTGTTTAAATATGTTATCTGGTGTTTTTGTGTACAGCTGCCAAAATGGAATATAAATCTTGCCAAGCCATTTATAAAAATTAAGCTGTAGAATGTGTATGTATGTGCGTGTGTGTGTGTTTGTAAATATGCAAGAACATAAACTGTAATACCCTTGAATATAATCGTAGTAAAAAGAAAGCAAAATAAAATTTTCAATATATGTATGTGTGTTTGTATGTATTTTTAATATTTTTCATGCTAAATTTGTTAAAAGCTTTTAGCAAATGACAAACACACACCAACACAGGCAGCAGCAGTATTTACAAATCAAATAGCAAAAGATCTTGAATCTTCTGCACTCTCCTTTTATTGAGATGTATTAAGAGCGTCAAATCAACTACATATTACTTAGTTATAGGCTGTACAACCTTGTTTTATTTCAGCTACGTACAAGCCATATGAACAATGTGTGAGCTTTTATAAAAGAGCTTTGTGCTTTCAGACCGACGCACACAGGGACAAATGTACGAATTAGGACGACAAAAATTTAATTTTTTATTTTGTTAAATGTAACTTAATATGTTCTATATACCAGTACGCAATAAACCTATAAACATTAATTTGTTTCAACGCATTATATTAGTCTGTACGTGCGTGCAAAGTATATATTATTTTCTGTTACACGCACTTATACCTGGCAGCAGCACCTATAGCGTTTATTGTTGCTAAACTCGACAGTTTTTTGTAAATTTACAGTTTAAAGTTCTTTAAATATATTTTTAAGCACCATGTAACTAATTTAATTTGCAGTTATTTTAAAAACAGCAATTATGTGTAGTGTAGATACAGTGTACCTTTTTTATTATGAAATATATTGAAAAATATACTTTAGCTAGGGCTATAAAAAAAGTTCCAAACAGTTCCACAACTTTTCCTTATAAGTTAAAAATCATAACTACTATTAAGTAAAAAAAAAGTCAAGTGGTGGTCCCCCGTTTCTTCCTCAATAAATAGAGCATATTTTCCTCAGGTAGCACACCTAATTCCCGTGCAATAAGTTTTAAGCGAATTCGATAAATTTTTTAAAAATTGCTCTCCACATTAGATCCGCCATTTTGAATTTTTCAAAACTACTATACGATTCGTAATCAGCGACCCCAAAAACTCCGTGTTATGAGTTTAATGCGAATTCGATAAATTTTTCAAAAATTGTCCGCCATATTGGATCCGCAATTTTAAATTTTTAAAACCTGACATCATATTCGTAATCAACGACTCTAAAAATTTTGAGGTACCTAGTTTTATTAAAATTTATTGAGTCCATATGAAGTAAATAATTTTGTCGCACTAAATTTTTAATTTGTCCCTGTGTGCGACGACAGTACAACAGCCAATCAGATCGTGGCAACAAAAAATTTTGCTGCTTAGTCCCGGTTCACACACTTCAACTTTTTTTGATCTACTCGTAATTCAACTGTAAGAAATTCAGCTGTAATTCTTACAGCTGAATTACGAGTTGATTGACAAAAGTTAAAGTGTGTGAACGGGTACGTACTTTGCAAAGAAACAACAACAACTTTTAAGAGCTTTCAAAGCTCTTTACCAGAAATACAAATGTCAGAGTAGGTGTGTTTGGACGTAGCTGAATAAAATAAAGAAAACATTCCATTTAAGAGAGTGTGATTGAAGCTTTTGCACTCTCTTTTAATTGAGATGTGTTAAGGTGCAATTAGACGTGAAATGGCCATAATGACATAGCCATAACCAAACCAAAATTCAATTGGTTTCTATGGTAATAGCTTTGGCGTTATGGCGAGTCACCTATAATTAAATACAGTGTTGACCATTAGTTTGGATCGAACGGCTGTTTTATATGGCTATGGTTATGTCACGTCTGATTGCACCTTTAAGAGCGTCAAATCAACCACATATTGCTTGAAAATTTCCTGCCTCGATGATCATAAATTTTTATGCTGGCCGACTATATTAATTAACAAAACAAAATTAATGGTGTTTAGATTTATAATGTAAAAAATATTTTCTATAAATTGCGGGAGAAAAATAACAAGCTTCATAATGTTAATGTGTAGTTAGCTAGCACACGTATTTCTTTTCATAGCCAAAATATGCTTTAAAATATATCAATAACAAAACTTCTTTCCCAACATACTCGTACATGCATACATATTTGAAATATGCATTCTTGTATAAACATTTTTACATCCAAATATGTAGTAAGAGAAAAAAATCATGCCGGAAAGTAGACGGGCATAAAAACATACACAAATAGCGAAAAGGAAAAGAATGTTTTTCGACAACAAGTAAAGAAAATAATTTTATATAACTATTTTCTGAGTGAAAAGGGAGGACATTTTTATTAATGTATGTTAGCTCAGGGCTCCATCATTTTCTAACAAATTCGGAAAATTCTCCTTTCCGAAATAAAGATAAAACAAAGTTTTTATACTAAGCTTTTCATAATAGCAAAATAGAAATTAATTGCCCAGATTTTTCTTCGTAATTATTTAAATTATTATATTACTAATATTATTACTATATTTAATTTTTTTCTAGATGTCAGTAAAGCTTATAGAATTTTTTTTGTTCTGTTGTTATAAAGATTAGTAAATTAAAATTTTTTTGATGATGATTGAGCTCATCTAACAAAACTTTTTTAAACTAACCTTAATATTTGTATATATATATATATATATATATATATGTATGTACTCAGAAATTTTTCTACATAAAAACAAACATCTAACAAACAATATACTTTTCTCATTTTAAGCTCTCATTTCTCTTCATAAAAATAAAGCTGTATTGTCCGCCTAATTTTTCTATTACTAAAATAAAACTCAATTCCTTTTGTTTTGTTGCTACCAAAAAAAAAACCTTGGTTTCCTTAGACCAGCTACGTGCAAGCCATATGCATAATGTGCAAACTAGAGATGAGCGATATATCGAAATCTGTTTCTTTTTCACAGCGATTGATAAATCACAAATGTGCCTGAATTTATTAAGTAACATGTTTTAGAAATATAGTTCTTTCATACAAACTGTGAATGTTACGTATGCATACCTTACAGCAAATAAAGATACCACATTAATTTTTGTATACCTTCAGTGTTGGTCGAGAAAAAAATCTTCAAATCATGCCAAATCATCTCTTCTGGCAACTATGTATAGTTCTCACATTTTTGTCTTTGCAATTTTATTATTGTCTCTGCCTCTTATACACTAATTCTAAATATTTGGATGGGTTTGATTGATAATTGTTTGTTCTTATTAGTATTTATCAAAATACCAATACTAATACACACCTTTAAAGCAGAAGAGCTGAGATGTGTTAAACCATGATCACAGTCATTGTTTAATTTCACTGCTCCTCTTCTTATTAGTTTTTCCTAAAATCACAGAATTGCTACAAACAAAATACTGCTAAACTATGATCACTATCACATTTCAAAAGAACAGCGATTTAGAAATCACGTTCACAAGTAGCAACATTATTAAAAAAATCACGTTATCACTAAAGCACAAAAGCCAATCAGATCTCGGCGACAATAATGCTTGCTCCTACTTTTTAAAGAAACAAGAACAAATTTAAGAGCTTTCAAAGCTGTTTACCTCAAATTCAAATGTGAGGGTATGTGTGTTTGGGCGTAGCTGCCTTAGAGCTGCATATTTCTTTTGTAAAAGCTTGCACATTGTACATATGGCTGGGATGTAGCTGCCTTAAATTTAAATAAAAGTTATATATTTAGTTTTTGTATAGACAAATCACTACAATTTCATACAATTCTATTCCAGCGATTAAATGATTCATTCGATCTAAAATAAGGCTTCTGTAGTGCAAAATAAAACTCACCTGTCGATTAGATTTAAACCAAAGCTCAGCTAGAGAAATGCACTCTAAATGGACAAGTATTCCTTAAGTTTTACTGTCTTCTTTTTCGTTTGACTACCTGAGTAGGGTAGAGGCTCACACATTTATTCTTTACAGCAGCTACGTCCAAACACACATACAATATTATTTCCATTTGAGGCAAACAGCTTTGAAAGCTCTAAAATTTGTTCTTGTTTCTTTGCAAATTAAGAGCAAGCATTGCTGTCTGTTGTGTTGTTGTTGGGATGTTGTACTCTCGTC
The DNA here is from genome assembly GCA_949987645.1 of Tachina grossa. Taxonomy (NCBI): domain Eukaryota; kingdom Metazoa; phylum Arthropoda; class Insecta; order Diptera; family Tachinidae; genus Tachina; species Tachina grossa. The sequence continues at coordinate 171,321,261 of OX465275.1, forward strand.
GGTGTGAAAGCACAAAAAGCTCTTTATAAAAGTTTGCACATTGTGCATATGGCTTGGACGTAGCTGCTTTACAGCAACGTAACCCGAAAAATATTTTTTTAAACAAAATATTGCTTTATTGACTTTTCATTAAAAGAGAAAAGAAAGCTTTCGACAAATGGTTGCAGAATCTAAAGGAAAAATACATTTATTTTGTAACTTATATTTTTAATATTTGAGGTAAACAGCTTTGAAAGTTCTTATAATTTGTTTTTAGTAAGAGCATGTATTGTTACCGCCGAGATCTGATTGGCTGTTGTGATCTCGTTAGTGTAAAAACATAAAGCTCTTGTGAATATGGATTGGACGCGAAGTTTTTACAGTAAAACAATTTTAGTAGTGTAAAAATAAATTTCGCTTAATGCATTTATTTTTTCCTCAAAAAGTTTGCTTTTATATTTTAAATTAAATAATTTCTAACATCTAAGGAATGATTAAAAAAATTACTAAAGTCAATAATTATTGAAGGCGAAAAAGTTTCCGAAAGACATGGTATCGGAACTCCACCTAGAGACATTTTCTCACATCTGATAAAATTTTACTTACACACATACATACATTTTTGACAGTAAGAAATATTTCCTTCTATTCTATTATTGAAAAAAATTCGAAATATGAATTTAACTGTTGCCTTGGTCACGAATACATTACTTAAAGTTGCTGTATTTTATAGTTAAGGCGAAGTTGTTTTTAATGCAAATCAGCATAAGCGCATACAAAGAAATATCCTTGCACGTACATATGTATATGTATGTATGTGTATAGTAAAATTTATAAGTATTTATGCATTCTTGCATATATACATATATAAATAATTTTTCGTATAAATTCTTGTATAGTTTATGCTGTCGCCTTTAACGTACTTCTTGTTATAAACAATATTTTTATTTTCATTCTTCTAGTTGCACTCTTTTCAAGGAGCAACACATACTTGTTGGAGGTTATAAAACAGATGGGTGTTTCTTATTAAACTACGCCAGCCATTGTAGTGTTAAGTATTTATATTTAAAAGGAGAAAAAAAAATCAAGAGAAAATTTATTACGAAAATGAAAAATAAAACATGTTTATGTTAGAAATGTTAAATATGCCGGCAACAGGATGATAACAAGGATAATAAAAGGCGTGAGTAATAATAATAAAAAATCACTAAAAATTCGAGAGAAAAATTCTAAAAATATGCTCTAGAAAACAAAAGCCTTAAAAAAAGATGGAAAATAAAACTTTTATATGACTTCCCCCGGCCTTAAATTAAACCTAAAGGGGAACACACACACACATAATTTTTATCTAAAGGCAATAAATGCAACAGTGTGCCCTAGAAAACGTGTGCACAAAACATGCAGGCAGGCATAACTTACTTTAATGTATTATAAATCTCTCTAATAAAAGTATGTATCTACAAATATTCGAACGCTACACATATTTCTAGATGTATGTATGCATAAAATAAGCATCTTACTCACAAGATAGCATAAAGAAGCTTATTTTCCATTAAGATCATCTTTAAGACAAATGACACATATGTACGATACACATAAGCAGTGTTATTGAAGGGGATTCTAAAGAATTTCTAAATGTATTTGTATGTGTTTGGAAAGTACTCATCCTTGCAGCAATTGAGGCTGATTGTTTTTGTTTGACGTGTGTGAGTGTGTGAGTATATAAAAAATCTTTAAATAAGGTTTTAGAGGTTATTTTGGTTTACAATTTTCTTCTGGCTTTTGTTTCTGCTGTAACAGATTTGCCAGTTGATTATTCTAAAGTATTTTTTTTTTTGCTAACAAATGTATTATTTTTATAGCTTTGTCGCCTTATGTACTTCAGCTGGTGGATGTGTAGCTTGCGACTCGATATGAGAGCTGAGTAAAGTGTAAGGTTTAACTTAAAGGAAGATAAAAGGAGAATGAAAATGAGCTAAAAACCCACTTGTATATAAACTTAACTTTTATATAACTTTGATATTGTGCAAAAAAGCTCTATTACAAGCTTTGTGGGGATCAGAAGCTGTAAAACATATTACTTTGTTTGTGTTGAGTGAAATATATTAATTAAAAAGCTTGTTTTATCATAAAAAATAAAAAATTACAGTAAATAGATCAGCTTATACAACATTACATCCAAGCCACATGCACAATGTGCAAACTTTTAAATAAGAGCTTTTGTGATTTCACACCGACTAGAACACAACAGCTACAACAACAACACAACAGACAAGAATGCTTGCTCTTTCTTTGGAAATAAACAATTAGAAATCAGGGAAGGAAAATGACTTCTTGGATTTTGTACCAACTATGAAAATCAAATGTAGTTTTTAGACCCTGACGGTACCAATTTTTAATATTTATTAATAAAAACAGAAACGTAAAAAAATTAGTATAAAAATAGAGAAGTTTACAATAAAAAACAGAAACTTAACACAAAAAAACATTAAATATTACATTCATAAAGGTACATTCGTAGATTCTACTATTATAGTTATTAGAGACTAAAATAAAACACACACAAAAAAATTAAAGAGAACATAACAAAATTAATGTTACTATATATAGTATATAGTGCGACATTGACATTTTTAAATTGTACCAAGTAACTCGTGGTAGTACCACGGTACCATTAGGGTCAACAATGTACCATAAAAAGTACAATTGTACCATGATTTCCATCCGTGTTACAAATTTAAAAGCTGTCAAAACTGTTTACTTCAAATGAAAATATCAGAGTATGTGTGTTTGGATGTAGCTGATATATAATATCATTGATAAAAATGGATATGATGTTAGATATATTTATGTATATATATTATGATATATTTATGTATATATATTTATGTATATATATATATATATATATATATATATATATATATATATATATATATATATATATATATATATATATATATATATATAACACATAGTCTGACATTTTCATTTAAGATAAACAGCTTTGAAAGCTGTTACAATTTGTTCTTGTTGCTTTTCAAAATAAGCAACAAACATTGTTGGCACCGCAATCTGATTGGCTGTTGTGATCTTGTCGGTTTGGAAACACAAAGCTCTCTTACAAAAGCTCGCATATTGTGCATTTAGCTTGGACGTAGCTGATTTAATAATAAAAATAGCTTACAGTCACTTATTGGCTTTTTAAATCATTGCTGGCCAAAGTGCCACTAGAGTGCCGAACTTCAATCGGTTTCTTATACAAATGAATAAACATACACGAATCTATTTCTCTCTAGCAGATTTCTAGGCAGACTTTACTTGCTTTTTGTTAGAAAAATTCGCTTTCTTGTTATGTTTAATTTCCATTTGCAAAATATATTCATTCTCTGAGATTCTTCTAGCTTTCCTTATAGCTTTTAAGGCATGCATCTCCAACACAACTCACACTATCTTTCTAGATATCTATTATTCCTCTGCAAAAAATGATATGAGCTCATTTGATGGACGCTGTTTGTAGAGAAAATAAGTCAGCTTCTGTGGTCTTACCGCTGAAAGTTTCAAAGCTTTACTTTTTTATATAAAATGGAAAATTTACTGTAAATAATTATATTTTCACGGTTTGTTTTATTAAGTGAAAACTTTATATAATAATTTAATTTTTAGCTTAGTAAAGTGATAAGCACTGATCATCGATTTCCGAAAAGAATCAAAGTTCAGTAATTCTTGTTAAGTACAAACGTTAAAATTTACATATCAGTTAGTAAATGAGCTTTTAATGCTAAAGGCAGCACTGTTGACAAACATATGCTTTTAGTGAAAAAAAACTAATTAACGGCAACTTTATTAATATTTTTACACTTTGAGCTTTTAAAAACTTTTATTTAAAATTTTAATTTAATTTTTTAAATTTAATTCGAACACTTTATTTCAGTTACGTTCAAACACACATACTGTGATATTTGCATTTGAGGTAAACAGCTTTCAAAGCTCTCAAATTTATTCTTGCTTCTTTGCAAAACAAGAGCAAGTATTGTTGTCGCTGAGATCTGGTTGTCTGTTGTGCTCTCGTTGGTGTGAAAGCATAGAAAGCTCTTTTGCTCAATGTTTGCACATTGTGCATATAGCTTGGACATAGCTGCTTTATTTACTGAATAATATTAGAGCTTTTAGAAGGCAACATTACCCCTTTTAGACACGGAAAGTTTACTTTGCGAAGTCTTAATTCAGCTGGGAGAAAGACAGAAAGAGAAAGTATTCTTACCTCTGTCTTTCACACAGCTGAATTAAGACTTTGCAAAGTAAACTTTCCGTGTGTAAGAGGGGTGTATCTTTATTTACAAGTTAAATTATCAAAGTTTGTTTTTGACACAAACCCAATTAAATTGCATCGGCTTGTGTCTAAAATTGCCGCTTGAACGAGTTCGACCCAACTGGCAACGTCGTGCTGTTACATTTCTCAGTGATGTATTTCAAATTGTTTGTTATGCTTAAAGCTTAAATTAGACGTGCCATAACCAAAACCACACAAAACAGCTCTTCGTACCAAACTAATGGCCAACACTGTATTTTATTATAGGTGACTCGCCATAACGCCATAACTATAACCATATAAACCAATTGAATTTTGGTTTTTGTTATGGCTATGGCACGTCTAATTTAAGCCTAAATCTATGTTTAAATTTCGTAACATCATTTTCCTTTCACATAGTGACCACACCTGATGAATTTATATCATGATAAATGTCAAATTGATATCATGATAAAAATTCATCACGTATAGACTCAATTTATTAATATTATGGTAGCGTTGTGATATAATCAACAAATGTCATATTATGTGTCACTGTGCATTTAACATTTATTTATTAAAAAACTTTCGTTTAGAAAAGGTGGAACAACAATTATTAAACAACACGCAAATTAGATAATTTTGGCAAGCATTTTGCAAATATTTGTTTGATTCATCATGATATAAAATCATTAACGTCCACCTCTTTGTGCTGGTATTAATGAAAAAAAAATGTCAGTTTCTCTACCGGCGTTATAATATAAAATCATCAGGACACTATGTTATAGAAAAATATGGAATATCTTACTTAATGAGGTTTGCATTTACAAAGAAGAAGAGCTTATATTACAAATTTTATGATCTTAAAAACAAAACCCAGGATTACCACTTTCAATGATTGAACAAAAACTTTTCTGAAAGTTCTTTTTTATCGTTAAAAACCAATTCATTTATATCAGCAGTGATTAAGAGCTTAGTGTAGCCAAAAGCCCTGCTTAGGCCTTTTCTTATCGAATACAACAGAATTTAATTTGCTAAGGCTTAAAAGCTTTGTTTTTTACATCTAATATATTCCTTTAAAATCCTGGCGCTCCTAAGTTTCATTTTCGCTAACAAACAAATAAAGCTTCCCCCTTAAGCTTTCAAAAACTTCTATTTTTTTAACTTAATTATTAAAAGCTCTTACAACATTTTGTGTGTCAACCTTGTTATCCCATATTATTTCATTTAAAAAACACTAGCATTACTAAAACATAATCAGCAAGTCATCCACTTGTTAAAATAATTTTGCAAACTCATTTTTAATACTTAAACTAATGAACTAACAAAATAATTACTTATATTATCGTGTAAAATCTAATTAATGGTGACAATTTGTTTTTTAGCTTGCAAAATTTTCCTCTATACATTATGTATAATGCATATTCAGTAGTTGCCATTTAAAGTTTTATTATCACATCTCGTTAAAGAACTTTAGCGTACAGAAAGAGATACAGAGAGAGAGAGAGAGAGATAGAGTGAGGAGCTGGACATTTATCATGCATCTTGTGCAGTAAATGGTAAAAAACCATTAAAAAAAAAGAAAGTGGAAAAGGAGTAAGTAAAAAGCAATTTAAAGATGACATGCATAAAATTTATTTTTATAACCTTGCAGAAAAATAAATACATACACATACATAAATAGAAAAATAATATAGGAAAATATAGAGTTTATAATCTTTAAGTATGTTTGCGGCTATATAAATGAAAATATTTCCATGTGCATTATTGGCTGCAAAGATATGTTTGTGTTAGTGCATTTTTAAACGATGACTAGAAAAATGTTTCTACTGCTTTTAAATTATTAAGGATTTTTATCATTTAAAAGCTGAAATATTTATTTATACAGGCAAAGAGTTGAAATATTTTTAAGTATGAAGATATGAAATAATTTATTGCAATTGGAAAAGGGAAACTGTAAATAAATTTAAATGTAAATATTCGCTTTAATAAAATTTAGAAAGACATTTATTGCTGAAAATACTGGTACCTGGATTCAGTAACTTTTATTACGATAATCGTATCGTTATAATTTGTGTCCTAAATGTCATAAAGTCATAAAGTTCTAACATTTTAAACCAGTTTAAAACTATTTTTATTTTCTTTCATATAAAAGGAGTACTATATTAATACAATTCTTCACTCTATGAATTTGTTACTGTCATAACTAATTATTTTGCTTTTTACTTTTCTTTTTCGACAAAATGTCCATTTACGTTTAAATACGTGGCGTTTTTCTTTAACAAATTTCTACTTAAATCATTATATATTGCAAAAAATATTAAATTTCGCAAGGAATTAAAATAATGGAAACAATCTCCCAAAGCTGATTATATAGACCGCAGAAAAAAGTAATAACTCGAGTATAGACTTATAGCATATAAATCGCGAAAAGTTGCAAAAATGGGAATATCTTCAAAAAATTTCCGAAGACTCAAAAACTGTAAACGAGCAAACTCAGTAGATTTTATGAATTAAAAATTATCTCACGTGCAAAAAATTTGCGAAAATTCGCGAATAATTTTTTAATTGAAAAAAAAAACCTAAAATTTATTTAAAAAATGCTTAAATTGTAAGGAATGCAAAAAACTTTTAAGACTCCGAAATTACGAAAATTCGCAAAAACTTGCTAACATCAAAAATATTGTTACGTAAAAAATATTCCTACAGGGTTAAAGCAAAGAACTATCTGGAAGTATTTAACTAAAGCACTAAACGTACACACATATTTACGTGCAAATACTATAGCAACAACAATAATTGTATACATAGCTACAGACACACACACATGCAAATAAAAGTGCGAGCACTGTACTACCAGTACAGACCGCATTGCCAACATAAGAGTCGTTACTTTTAAATTCAAAAGTAACGACCAATCGAATTATCTACAAACGCCTAGAAGCAGCAACATGAATTTTCCCGATTGTGCTAGAGGACTGTTTGAACATCTGGCTACCAATAGTAAATGACAATACAGATGGCATCATGCACCTATCAGGCGAACATTCGAGATCCGGTTCCTGTACTATAAAAAGTGGCAGCATGTGCGAGAACAGAGCAGTACTAATCAGAAAGTAGTCAAGTTAAGACTTCGTTCAAAGTGGGTAATAACGATAAGAAGTGATTAAGTAAAGAAAGACAAGTTATAATTTGCTTCGTTAAGAATAAAAGGAAAAACAGTAGCAAACAAATAAAATAAAAATTGTGTATTATTTATTTTTATTTTTGAGCAATGAAAAGAACTCACACGTTTAATAAAATTTAAACGTAACATTTGGTGTCAGAAGTGGGATTGCAAAATTAAAATAAAAATAATAAATTAATTAGAAAATAATTAATTTGCAATACGAGGAAGAATGAAATTTCAAGAGCTTAAGTTGGAGCAACTCAAGGAAGAGTTGAATAATCGAAAACTGTCGACAACTGGTAATAAGGTCGAACTACAAAAAAGATTGTTGGAAGAGTTCCAGCGGCGCAACATCGATATAGAAAGCTACGAGTTCGATGAAAAAGAAGAAATTGAGGTATGTACTCGTGCAGCAGCAACCAGTACAGACATTGGTGCAATGTTTGCTGCTATGATGAGTAAAATGGAGGCAAACAATGAGAAAATGGAAACAATGCTTCAAGAAACTTCTAGAGCAAAGAATGAAATGAAGGCAAACAATGACAAACTGCTAGGCCAAATGGATGAGAGGTTTCAGGAGTCTTCTAGAGCAATGAAGGCTGAAATTCAGGAGTCTATGAAGGCCACAAATCAGAAACTTCAAGAAATTTCTGAGGCCTTTTATAGAAGAGTAGATGGCATTGAAGTACAAGTCAGCAAGTTTGACGAGAAAATATCAGAGCTAGAGAACAAATTCCATAGCTTAGAAATTGGTGGCGTGGCAGTACAAGTGAAAGATGTAGACGAGAAGTTGCACGAGCTGGAAGCAAAAATCGTCAATCTCCAGGGCCAAGGCGGACCAGTGCGATTTGTTCCAGAAGTTTCCAGCAGGATAAAGACGCCTTGTTTTGATGGCAGTGCACCACTGAACATCTTTCAATTTCAGTTCGAAACAGTGGCTAACAGAAATGGTTGGGACAGTGAAGAAAAGGCCATAGAGCTAGTTTTGGCCTTAAAAGGTGCGGCAGCAGAAGTTCTCGAAACTGTGCCAGTAGGCTGCAGAAACAGTTTTGATGACATAATGGCGGCACTGCAACGCAAATATGGCGGTGAGCACAAGCGTGACATATACCGCATGGAATTGCGATGTAGAGGACAAAAACCCAATGAGTCTCTACAAGATTTCGCAATGGAAATCGAGCGGTTGGTGCAGCTTACGTATCCAGGCGAAAACCATCCATTCCTGGATCATGTCAAAACGGAGGCGTTTGTTAATGGCATCCGCGACCCTGATATCAAACTTGCAGTGTGTGCTACGCAAAAGGCAACCTTCACAGAAATGGTTTCATTTGCACTAACTCAGGAGACTGCTAGATTGATTTTGAAGCCACAGGTGTGCAAGGTACGGAACGTGGAAGTACTTGCCGAAAATGATAATAGTCTAGTCTCTAGCATTAAGGAGGCCGTGAGACAAGCATTGGCGGAGAAAGAGCAAAAAGTTAATAATAAGTGCTATAACTGCGGCAAAGTTGGTCATTACCAGCGCAACTGCAAGGCGCCAAGAAAGAGAGCCAGATCTGTTTCGCCATCAAGGAACAGTAAACGGGTGTACCAACAAACAACACAAGAGTCCCCGTTAAACTAAAACGAGCTAGCACTAAGGGGCAAGAGCTAGCTCCCACAAACGACGGCCCCACAATCTCCATATCAGTGATGCAACAGAAAAATAGCAACCTTAATGCATGCGGATACATCAACGGTGAAAAGCACATCCTTACCATAGACACAGGAGCGTCACAGTCAATAATCAGGCCCAATGTAGTGAAGGGGAAATGTGAAACTATAAGTAATATACGACTACGTACAGCTACTGGGGAGCCTGCCACTGTCTATGGTAAAACTGAGGCGAAGGTGACTATTGCCAATATCAGTGTGAAACACGTATTTATTGTTGCCGATATTGTAGACGAGGTTATTATTGGAGCCGATTTTATGATAAACCACGGAATCAACTTGCATATGGGGCAACAAGTGATGATTTGGCGTAATGTTGAAATACCGCTTGATGTTGGATATGACAATCAGATGCACGTCAAGAAACTGCTTGCTATTGAAAATCAGACATTACCATCACGGTCTGAATCAGTAATATGGGCACAAATGGAGGGAGATTGTGAGGACAATCGGTTGTGGGTAGTAGAACCAGCAGAAATTAAGAGCGAGCTATTAACAGCAAAAGCCCTCGTAAGAACTTGCAATGGAAGAAAGGTTCCCATACGGGTACTAAATTTATCAGGCCAAGAAAAAGTCATCAACAAGAATTCCGAAATAGGTCAATGTGCTCAAGCAGAGGCAATAATAAACTGCGATAAAAAGCCAGAACCTGCCAATTTGTCTGCAAAGGAGTGTGAAGAATTTCAGGCATATGTGGAGCGATGGGTAGCAGGGCTATCACCTCCTGACAGAAATAAAGCCAAGCAACTGCTAAAAAGGCACGCCTGCATTTTTGCCGGGCAGAAAAAAAGCCAAGGGAGAACGGCAATAGTGAAACACGAAATAAATACTGGCGAAGCAAGGCCAATAAAACTGGCACCCAGAAGTATACCACTGGCTAAGCGAACTGAGGTAAAAGAGCTCGTCAATGAAATGGAGCGGTGTGGTGTAATCGAACCATCTTCAAGTCCCTGGAGCTCACCGGTAGTGTTAGTAAGGAAAAAGGACGGCAGTACTCGATTTTGCGTCGATTATAGGAAACTTAACGACGTGACCAAAAAGGACAGTTATCCGCTGCCAAGAATTGACGACACCTTAGACACGCTTGCTGGAACGAAATGGTTCTCCACATTGGATCTACAAAGCGGCTATTGGCAGGTGGAGATTGCAGAGAAAGACAAGGAGAAAACTGCTTTCAGCGCATGCGATGGTCTGTGGCAGTTTAATGTTATGCCATTTGGGCTCTGCAATGCTCCGGCTACTTTCGAGCGGCTCATGGAGCAAGTGTTAAAAGGACTGCACTGGAAAACATGCTTGGTGTATCTTGACGACATAATTGTAATGGGGAAGACTTTTGATGAACACCTTAAAAATCTGACTGAAGTCTTTCAGCGCATATCATCGGCTGGACTCAAACTCAGCATCAAAAAGTGTGCACTATTCCAGAAAGAGGTGAAGTATCTGGGCCATAAAGTTACAGCAGATGGTATTTCAACAGATGAAGATAAGATACGAGCAGTAAAGGACTGGCCTCGTCCAGTGCAAACAGATGTATCTGTGCAATGCTATAATGTATACTACATACATCTGCCGAATTTCAACTTTTGATATTCACGAATTCGGATTCGAATATTTAAAACGTACCTTAAAGTTTATGAAAACTATTCAAAAATTTAATAGTTGTTAAATAACATTTGAAAATTATACAAATTTTTTATAATAAATTAAATAAATTGTAGTCAAACTGAATTGAACTGGTTCTGAATTCCTCATCTTTCTTTTTCCATTTATATTCTTAAATATTCTTAATATAAGTATGTATGTATGTACATAAAAACTTATTTTTATATTAAACTGCAACATATGTATATTAACATTAAATCCACCAAATACATAGAAGGAAATGGTATTTGCAGAAGTTTAGGAAAAGATTTCTTGCAATTCTCATGCACAAAAAAGAGTCCTTTCAAACAATTTATTCTTCAATATGTATATGTACATGACAATATCAAATTATTTAGTTTTAGCATTTTTGTTGGTCAACTTGAGGCTACAATGTTTAAGTTTTGAGAGATGTGTTAATGGAAACTTGCATACATAGACTTTTTTTCAAAAGGATATTATTTTAATTTTTTGTGCAACAGAACTAAAAAAATATTATGAAGACAACAGTGAAATTCGTCTAGGAACTAGATTGTGTGCCCCTCTAATTTTAAGGTATTTTTAAGGTATATTTTTTTAATGGGCAAATATCTATTGAAAATGTAATATTGTAGTATGTAATTTTTTTTGTTTCACGCACATTTTAGATTGATTCGAAGATGGCCAAACGGAGTCATCTTTAAGCTCTATGAAATACCCGACGACTTCACTTTTAGAAACTAGTGAAAGTGACCGCAAGGCTAATGCCAATTCTCGTCTTGATGTTTGAAATACTGCTCAGTCATCAATACGGAAAACTATAGCAGATTATTTGGCAAAAGACGCATAGCAAAAAAAAAATTGTTTTTTTTTTTAAATTATTACAAACTATTTATTTGTGTGCAATTCATTTAAATTTCCTTTTGGATTTATGAATTTCTTTATATATTTTTTCAACGAATACGAATATATACCATAATTTTTGTAGTTTGAGGACACTTGGGAAGAAATTTAAAAAATAGTTTCGCCAATATATGGAGTACGTTCATATGTAAGCTTATTTAATTTTTGTCTACGCACTATGAATTTAACTAACAAATGAATTTAAAACAGTGAATTAAATTTAATTTTTTTTAATAAAAACTTTTAACTATTTAATTTATTTTTTATCTCATTGTTACGTTATTCCTGGTGGGGGAGGGGGGTTCACAGTTTTGTTACAATCTTTTACTAGGAGGGAGGGGAAAACAGCGTTACGTAATATATGGACAGCCCCTATTGCAAAAATTTGCAACAAATTGCAAAATTGCAAACAAGCTCCAAAATTACTTACAAATACCTAAAGATCTAAGAAATTCAAAAAATCGCAGAAAATTGAAAAAATCATGAAAATTCGCACAAATAGATAGATGTTTTAAAAATCGGTAAAATGGTAAAAAGGCAATCCCTAAAATAACACATAAATACCTACCCAGCAAAAAATTTTAAAAAAGGTAATCGAGTTTGGAATTAAGCATTTTTGATGGAAGGTCTTCCCTACTGGATTACCAACTTAATGATTTTAACAAGGCGTGAGACTAAAATAATCGATTCTTGAACATTTCACGTAATCTATTTCGTCTAAAAAAATCATTCTCTTCATTTAGCAACTTGCACGTAATTTTTTTAAATTTAAAGTTATGTGATTTGTAAGCGAGTAATGAAAATTGGCAATCAGAAAAGTAAGTCATTATATGGCAAGTAGTTCTAATGGTAATGCGTAATTTTTTGCTGGGTAAAGATATAAGAAATTCCAAAAAATCGGAAAAATTCGCGAAAATTAAAATTTGCAAAAACTTGCAACAACAAAAATACTTCAATCAGACAATGTTGTGGCTTGATTCAATCCTAATTTGTTAAAATTACATACAAGAGCAATAAGTTTTATCAAGAATGACCTGATCGCAAAACTTAAGAAAATTTGCAAATAAATTCCAAAGCCTTAAAATTTTAAAAATCGAATGCTTGAAAAAATTTTGTTTTACATATTGCAAAAATTCGTAAATAATTTTCGGAAACAGATAGAAGCCGTTAAATAATTTTCTCATAATTTTGCATATTCGTACCAAATATTATTTAATTTTTGTATACCATTTTGCACATGCAACGATGCTAGACCATTTGCACAAGATTGTGAATTAGGCTATTGTTTATGTTTCAACTAACACACTAAAATATGAGGGGTTGCTCACAGCAGTCGTATTTTAAACTAGTTTAAAAGTTCAGAACATTATGACGTTATGACTTTAACACTACCGCTTAAATACCCGAAATATATATAACGGAAATTTATTGACTTTACTATTCAGCAATATATTTCAACAATATTCGCTGTCGGTTGGAAAAAAAAAATTAAGTCACAAGATCAAATTCATTCATTGCGTTTTTCTTTATTATTCTTTGCACTTTTCGCTTATTTTCACATTTTCTATACAGAGCTACCACATAATATTGAATTAAATGGTCAGTAAGTCCCTGTCCAGACTCGCAATTCTTGGATTTTTTTTTATTATATTTTTATTGTTTTTAATTTTTTATCTTATTTTAAAGAGAAGTAACACTCAGTCAATTAATGCCAACTTCTATTACGAGGTGTTTGTTACCTTCTTTAGGAAAGGGATAGTGATGGAGAAGACAGGTGGTGAAGGAAGAGATGGAGGAAACTGTGCTTTTTCGCACGTTTATTTATTATTTTTAATAAGGCAGTGTTGCAGCGCCTTCTGGTGTCAAATGAGGCATATTAAACTTTTGAAGTTGTGTTCAGTAGCCATTTTATTGGTTATTTTACTTCTCCGATTATTCTGCTACACAATCCCGAAAGCATCTGCTGAAGTCGGTATAGTTCAGTGACCAGTGACTATGCCTTCGTCACTTGAACTTTCCTACAACAACTGATACAAAGGGACACGAACGCACATCAGAAAAATGCGTAGTGTTGTTATTTTTTAATGACTGTTGGATACAGGGATTGAGCCCAAGATTTTCGGTTTCGTAGTCAACGTGGTAACTACTTCAACCAAGGGAGAAGGAAGAGAAGATTGGGGAGAGGTATACAGTTTCATGTGCTCTGCAATTCTTTTTTGATTTGAAATTCGTAATTGTTAGTTTCAAGTTGTTAGTTGTAATTTACGTTTTTTATAATTTTATTTCTTCAGTTGTATTAAAAATAAAAAATATATTAAAAAGTACATAGAATTGTTAATTTTTCAGAGAAAATTTATGGTCCAAAAATTATTTTTTAACGCATAATTGTGAAAATTTGAATTTCATAATGTGGACTCTTATGCAATTTCAAATCAGAATTTTAAGAAATTTCAGCAACAAAAATTGCTAGTCTGGACGAGGACTAAGATAAAGCTGGATACTGTCTTAAAAAAGAAATTACAGAATCAAATTATCGTTACCGCAAGCAAATAAATATGTTGATAAATATTACGATTTTCGGTTCGCAAAAAGTTACAGAATCTATTTACAGGTATGCCTACTTAAGCTTTATTATGTGGATCAATCATAAGTTTCAACTTTTTTAATGCAAAGCTAAACAGTAGACTCAAACTATTGCTAAAGCTTTTGTGATCAATATTTAAGTCTTAGGTAAGTCATAGTTCTCCCTTAATTCACACTTAGCTTAGACTTTCTTCATCTTGGCTAAAATCTTTATTGTTTTAATATAATGTATATCCCTTTCAATTTAAAAAGTAATATGAGCTTTTAAACTTAATGGTTCTCAATTAAGTTTACAAAAAAAGCATAAGAGAAATATGTTATTTTTCTAAAGGACCTAACAAGTATTACTAAAAAAAATGCAATCAAACCCATAGTAGTCTTTTAGTAGTTAAGAAACAACAGAGGCAATAGAGGAAGGCACAGTGGTTCAAAAAATTTTACTTTTTATTAAACTTTATAAATCTGTGGCAATAAGGAAAAAGTACTTAACCCCGTACGTAATTAGCTAATTTTTATTTAAAATTAAATTGCATTTAAATACGATTTAATTTTTTCGCTGGCTAATTAAAGTTCTTTTTAAATTACGCTAAAAGTCAGCACTACAAAATTTCCCAGTATTATGGAAGGATTTTGAAACAACAGTCTATGATATGAAATTATGTATTTTATAAGTTTTATATATAGTATACCATAACTAAACGAAATCCTTTTAATACGACCAGCACACACACACGCACAAGAACATATGACTTAAATATAATTTAAACACACAAGGTTGGGCATTTATGTATTATTAAAAAGTGCACTGAAAAACAAAATTTCGTATTTAAATAAACCTTAAAAATAATAACAGTTTGATTTCTAAGTCAAAAATTGGGCCTAAGTCATATTTTACCATTTTTCAGGAGAGCTTTTTTAAACTTTGAAGTCAATTTTCAGAAATTTATTTCTTTTTCAGTTAAATTTGGAAATCCTTCATTAACTAAATTTTTTTTTGTATAATAACAACGTTCTGCACACTGTAACTAATAGTTAAATTTGAAATAATATTAAAGTACAAGCTTAATTAAGCTTTTATTCCGTATGAGATGAGATGCTAGCCTCCCAGTCCAGAGGTTGTGGGTTCGATTCCCGCCATAGACCCGCTTCGCAGCTTGTGATTGTTAAAAAAATCAAAATAAATTCTGACAAATAACCAAAAATGATAGAAACGTTTGTCAGAGTTACTTTTGAATATTAAGATTACATAGCACAGCACTTACTCAAAATATGCTTATCTCAACTTAACAACTTTTTTCCCTTTTGCCACAGAAATATACTGAAATTAGTCTTTACAGCATTTTGCGAAAATAAAACTTTCTTCGTTACTTTTTTTTTGTAATACAAACAAAATTTTCGTGCATACTACAAAATAAATTTAAGATATGGGCATTTCCACATATATGTCAACTAGACTTGGGTCGAACTCGTTCACTAGTTCATTTTTGCCACAAACCAATGATCAAACCCATTTAAATTACATGGGTTTGAGCATTGGTTTGTGGCAAAAATGAACTAGTGAACGAGTTCGACCCAAGTCTAATGTCAACTGCAGCCCAAAAATTTGAAGTCTATAAAAGTGCGTTGTTTTAATATATTTCTAAAGGGAATCTATCAAATAAAATAAATATTTTTTAATATGTAAAAATAAAACATTAAAACAGCTGCATGCGATATGTCACGTGCGACAGTGATTAAAATTACATAATATGCTTAATATTTTAAATATTATTAAAATATTCCTTCAGTATTTGATTTGTTTGCTCTAAAAGCGATTTCTGTTTTTGTCTTGGGCGAATATCGTGGTTTTTTTGTAATTATCTTGAAAAGGAAAAATTGGTCAAAGTCGATCTTAGCACCAATTATAGCGCGAATCCAGAGTTATAAGTGTCACCTCTTGCCAAAATAAAATTATGTTTTGTTATACATATGTTTTTGGGTTCCGTACACCAAAGGTGAAAAGGTTTTCGCTACGCTATCCGTCTGGCCGTCTATACGTCACAGGTTATTTTCTGAGGAACCGTAAGAGCTATGGACTTCAAATTTGGAATGAGTATGTAGAAACTTGGCCGCTACAATAACGAACACATGAGAGTTAAAAATTAAAGGGTGTTCCAAATCGAGCAACGAAAAATGTTAAAGTCCCATGTAATATACATGCAATATACAATCGCCAAACCAAAGCAAAAATCGTCAAAAAGAGAAGTCGCTAAAACGAAAAATAGCACCAAATTAAAAAAAAATCTAACACTAAAATAACTCGGCAAAACCAAAAAAATCGACAAAACGAAAAAATCGCCAAAATGAAAAAAAAGCCAAAAGCCGAAAAAATCGGCTAAACGCGAAAAAGGCGCCAAAACTAAAAAATCGCTTAAATGAAAAAAAATCGCCAAAAAGAAAAAAAAATCGCCAAAATGAAAAAAATCGCCGATATGAAAAAAAATCGCCAAAAGGAAAAAAACGCCAAAAACCAAAGAAATCGACTAAACGAGCAAAAAGTGCCAAAACTAAAAAAGCGCCAAAACTTAAAAAAATCGTCAAAAACTGAAAAAACGCCAAAACTAAAAAACGCTTAAACCCGAAAGAACCCAAAAACGAAAAAAAGCCAAAACTATTTATTATATAGGCTAAAGTTCGTATTGAATTACATATCTAGTGTCCGTACAGAACCCTTCGTTCGTGGGTCAAAGTCTCACTTCACTGAATTTATTTCCACTTTCAATACGTGCGAATATCGCAGGCAACATTTTATAATTTTATATTTAAGCGTTTTGTTGGAAACAAGCAAAATTTTTTCTTGTCTTCCAAGGTAGGGTACCTGTCAAATTTCTCTAGCGCTGTCAGCTATCGAGCAGGGTAAATACATGAAATATCCGAAGCATAGGGATTCATTTGCAAATCAGTTCTTCAATTAAAGTTATTTTTAAAGAAAACCTTTTGAAGACATGGCGTTTTTGGCAAGCAGAAAATTTGCAAATTGTACGAATGATACCTTATGCGATAGTCAAGCCATAGCGATAAACAATCATATATATCCTGTGAAGAATACACTGTAGAGATTATTTATTTAATCAAATAATAGAAATATATAACAAATGACCATTTATTTTACATATTATTCACAATTTTACTCTTTATACGTTTTTTTTCAATAGCATTTAAATATCTCATCAAAGCTCTAGTGAGCATCACAAGCCACTGTGCACTTGGGTACAACTCGTATGTTTATGATAGCAAGTAACTATAATAAAAATCATATGAGGGTTGATATACACATTCCTTTTCTAAAAACTTAGGGGAAATGAAAAACAAACTGTTAGAAATATAACAAATTAGTTTTGCTCAAAAAGAAATTTCATTTGAAGTTACACTAAACTGTTTGCCTAAACAAAAGGATATGAAAAGGATATTTAGATTAAGAGCTAGAGCTGTAGCACCAATTAATAACCCTATTTTTATGAGTTTTTATGAAAAAATTTTTATATATATATAAAGTCTTAAAAAAAGGGTAACTATTTTCTTTTGTATCAAAAGGCGCAGAGAAAAGTCTCATTAAAACATTTAGCATTTAAGAACTCTGTTACAGATTTGCAAGTATGTACTAGAGATGCTCTTCATAAAATTATTTATACAAATAAAAATACTTAAATTAATGTATTTTTTTTCTATATTGGGGTTAAATAGTACGAGTCTTTTAATAAAGACTTTTGAACCTTGGATGAATATATCATTGATTACCAACCTTTTTTTTAAACCAAAGTTGAATGAATGACAAAAGTTCGCTTTAAGTACTCTTTGAGTATTGGTTGTCGAACAACTATAAACGACTAATAATAAAAAAACGTGCATATTCAAGCACATCCATCAATTTTAAACCAAATACGTATAACTGTAAACAATTAACAACTATGTTCATACACATTTCTTAATTACGCAACACAAACGACTATAACTAGAATTTATAGACTGTAAAAAATTATGTAAAATAGTTCGACTATTAATCGGCTATACATTCGTACATGCAGAGCTATTTTATTTACAGATACACATAAAGTATTTTTTTTACAGCCAAGACACATTTTACATTCCATTTTATACATGCAAATATATGTCTAAGGTTGCCATTATGTAAAAATATCTCGAGTATCATGAGTATGTTTTCTTTGTCTGCTTAAATATCCATACTCTGAGTATAAGCATACTTCGACTTTAAGTATGACAGAGAGTTAATACGCTTGATATGCATGTAATTTTTTATTTATAGTTAATGCTAGGAACACAATTTCGACGAATTTCGTCCACGTCAACGAATTCGTCGTGTGAAGCACAATAGCGACGAATTTACTCAGCGAATTCAGCTCTTAGAATTCATAAAGTGGGTTATTGTCAGTATGACCATATTAGCTAACTTTTGTCTAAATTTAGCTCATTTCTTCTGGATTTAGCTTAAAAATTTTAATTTAGCTCTTAGCTTATTTTTTAGCTTTTTTAAAAACTGATTTAGCCTTTTTAGCCTTTTTTAATCCAAATTGCATATTCTCTAAAAATGTATTAAAGACATACGTGATTTAGCTTATAGTGTTTTCACACTGACATGGTTTTAATAAAAGTTAATTTTAACGTTAAAACCAACTGTTAAAATCTGGTTTTACCATACAAATTGTTTTGTTAAAACCAAATTAAAACCATTTTTGAATTGGTTTTAAGCTGGTTTTATGAAATGCAACTTTGTTTTCGCTGTGACAAATTCAGTGCTGCCAAGTTGAAATGACCGACAGCAGCTGGTAATGGTATGCCAGTGAATAACAATAGATGGCGCCTGAAAAAATTTCAACTTAAAATTAATGCAGCAGCACCAAAAATCAAAAAATTATGGAAAAAAAGAGTTTTTTTTGGAAGGAAAACAACGAAAATATTTTAAATTGAACTGTATAAAGTGAAAATAGACAATATGACTGACATTCATCTGCCTATAAAAAAGGTTTATCTTATAATGTATTTGTGCAGTTTTTCAGTTTTTCATACAAA
Organism: Tachina grossa; assembly: GCA_949987645.1. Lineage (NCBI taxonomy): Eukaryota > Metazoa > Arthropoda > Insecta > Diptera > Tachinidae > Tachina > Tachina grossa. The sequence continues at coordinate 171,340,586 of OX465275.1, forward strand.
CAAAAACAGTTGAATAGTATGTCCAGCAAGTATTATTAAAAAGCAGAAAATATGCAAAAACAAATACACGCATTTCGGCAGGAGATTTATTTTATTTTGAGCAAAGTTATTAGACAGCCTGTGAGTTAAAAACTGAATTTAACAAACTTGCAGTGTGAAAGCTAAATCAGCTGTTTATGGTTTTAACGTTAAAACCAGGTTTTAACTTTCAGTGTGAAAACACTATTAGGCCCCTATTATGAGCAACTTTCGATCTTCGACCGTAGACGAAAGTACTGATCGAACGAATTCTCATTTGGTATTATGACGATCATTCGACAAAAAGGTCGTTATTGTGAATAAAATCGACAAAAAAATAGCTTAAAATTTGTGTTTGTGTACTTAAAAATAAACGTAGTTTAAGACTAAAATTTTTTGAAAAATTTTCATATTAAAATACTTAATCGAAAGCTAAATTCTGTTCGATAGAATACTCGTTGCTCAACGAAATTTTCGATGCTCATAATATGAATCCAACATTCGATTTTCGATGTTCGATACCCAGCGAAGATCGAAAATCAAATGCAACTCATAATAGGGCTTTTATTTTATTTTTAAATCTGGTCACAGTGGTTATTGTGTATGTAAAGCAGTAACCCGCAAGCCATAGCACAATTGTGCGGATGAAAATAACATACATGCTTATGCTCTTTCATTTAGTCGTCACTGAGCAAGCGACGAATGAAGTTGTGCACGCATGTATGAATTTTTCCCTAATTTTTTGTTTAGTTTTTTTCATCACACGGAACGAAATTAAAGTTAAAATTTAATGAATTTGTATAGCAAAAAAAATATTAAATAATTATGGAAGCTAAGAAAAATTGCTTTTCACAATATGCAATGCATTTTATGTTATGAAACATTGAAAAATAAATAAATAAAATAGTCTAAAAAGGCATTTTAATAGTATCCACAGAACTGTGAATAAATTTAATTTTGAATTTATACACTAAATCGTTGAATGCTCATTAAATTTTTACGTTTTATTTAAGTTTTAATTAAATTGCATATTTACAAAAAAAATTCAATCAACTAATAACCACATCATGTATTTTATATTACAAAACTTTTCTTCAAGTGCAAGTTTATTTTACTCTAATTTTTCTCACCAATACAAACATATTTTATTTTGCGGGGCACTGATGTAAAGAGAGAGAGAGAGAGAGAGAGAGAGAAAATGGTTTTTTCGTCTTCCGTCGAATAATAATAATAAATAATAGAATAAATCTATCTCAGAGTTCGTCACGCACGACGAATTTCGTTCTACGGCGGTGTTGTGTTCATTTTCATATGAACAAATGTGTTTTATTTTTTATGACGAAAGTTCGCACCGAAAAATTCGTCGTTCGTCCCAATTGTGTTCCTAGCATAAAGCGTATTTTAGTTTTTCGTATAAAGGAAGTAGAGATGCTCTTGTATTTTAATTGGTCGTTGTTGCTTGGGGGAAAATATGTGAGCATGCGAACTGCTTGTGCTACAATTATAATTATACTAAGTTGCTAGAATTAAGACTATTTATTTACGCATATTTTTGTTTGAGTATTCTTTGTCGATCTCTGATAGAAAAGCCTACATTTTTTTATATTGTGTAGACGTGACATCGATATTGACAACTGGCAGAAGGGTGAATATCTTTGCTCCCCCAAAAGTTATACTTCACCAAATTAAAAAACTTAACCACTTAAATAAAAAAAAAAACACATATAAAGGAAATATGTTTAATTGAATTTCCAATTAATATATCAAACAACTTGTCGACCTTATGCTAAACTTCACTTATTTAACCCACAATTACACCTTCTTGAAATTTGTAAAATTAAAGAAAGGAATAAACAGATAAAGCAAGCAGCAACATATTGCTGCACGTATACAAATAGTAAAAAAGAAAAATAGTAAATAAATAAAAAAATGTATTGCAAAGTATACTCTATTTTTATCCCAGAGCCACGCAAGCAGCAACAAGAACTGGCAAGAAACTGTTATATACCAGAAAAATAATTCCATGATTTTGGGAATAGCTGCATCTTGCTTAAATTTATAAAAATCTGTATTTTCAATTTATATTTTATATACTTGCTATACTTTTATTTTTCTTCTTACTCTACAAATGCCAGGAAAAACAACTATTGCTTGCAAATAAGGCAAATATATAAGAAGGAAAAGTGAAAGAGAAATTGTGAAAAAAATAAAGGAGTTGTTGCACATGCAAGTGCAGTGCAGTGCTGTGCAGTCAGTCGTTATTAAGAATTGCTACCTACTACAATCACGTACACTAAAGTCATTTTTATTAAAGTTAACTAGATCTGCTCAAATAACTGCAATTGCTATGTAGTACAATTTTATTTATTGTTTGTTTTATTAGAGTATGCCAGCAACAATAATACAGAGATTCAGATTTTTTTTTTTTAAAGCAAAACAAGAGGTAACTGGATGCCACGTCTTTGACAAAATAACAAATGAACTTCATCATTTGATTGTATACAACTGTTTAAACAAATTGAGATTTCATGAAGTTCCAAGAAAAAGTACAAAGGTTTTAATGAAGTTGAAGAGGAGAAGATGCAGAACTTTTTAATGAAGAGTGTTACAGCTTATAATATTAATATTTAATACGTCCTTTATAGATTAAGAGCCAACAGCTGTTTCTACTACTTTCTACTGTATCTTACTTATGGTCCTTTGTGCTTGATTCTGGTGTCCTACTTTTCCAAACCTTCAACAGATCTTTGATGATTAACGCCGTCGTCAGTCGTTAAACGAAGCTATGACGTATTTTCAAAATGGTTGCGATCATGATAAAAACCTTACACATACACACACAAATTTTATAATAAAAATCGTCAAAAGCCCGGGGTCAAATTGTCACATCCGTGAACGTACAACGCGTCACGTAAAAATACCATTTTCAGGTTATGACATAAGTGAACGTATTGAAATCCCATTGAGCTTATACGATTGACGTATCACTTAATTTATTTTCGTACGATTGTCGATACGATCACGGCCGTGACTATTTGAGCCCAGGGGCCGGATTCCGTAACTATCTTTTTTGAAGTGTTCACCAATTTCAGTTTTCATAGTTCACCGCATTTTTTCCAGTAATAAATATTGACATTAGATTTCACTATAACTTTCATAATAATTCATTTTCACCGTTCAACAAGTGAGCACTGAAATTGGTGAACACTTCAAAGTTCATTGTTGTTCACCTGTTGGCACCAAGTTAATTTAAAATTTTTCGGTAATCATATCCCAGTAAAAAAAATGGAAGTCATTCTGAAGGAATCACATTTTCATTGCTTCCAAAAAATCGATATTTTTAATTTACCGATAGTTAGCAGAAAACCAAGTAAAAGTTTATTTTAATCACACAAAACCTTGTAGTTTTTCCATAGTTTTAGTAAATACTCACCAAAATGTTAAAAAAATCGATTTTTTGAAAGAAATTTATGAACTAATTTTGGCCTAAAATTTAGAAGTTATTTGCTTAAATTTACATGAAAACACTGTTTCGCGTTTAAATTCGTATAAAAAGAAACGAATTGTTAAAATATGTAACTTTTTAAAGTTTTTTCTAGATGAAAATATTACCATAGAACACAAAAACGGAAATTTTCTTAAAATCGCTTATAATTCGGTGACTAGGCATCGGAAAAGAGAACTTCTTGCAATGACAACCCTGTGTAAAAATCATTAGATCGGATCGAAATTGGAACTACTTCCAGACTGCAAACTCTACATTTTCATGACTTCTTTGGAGTGTCTTTTTTTACTGGGATGTGTTTCATGTTCATTAGAGTTTATAAATAATCGGAGATTTTCATATTCGTGACTACGATTAAAAAATATTCGATTAATCTAGATTATCGGTTAATTGCGATAAATCATGAAAATATACTATTCTAATTTTTACTAAAACCAAAATAAATTGAGTCATTAGTCGCACTGTATGGATTTAGCCAAAGAAATTGTAAAATGTAAAATGATGTTCGTAAATCAGAATTTATGAGCATCAAAAACAATATGAGTTGTGGGAACAATTTTTAATCGTAATCGAGCGATTAATGAGTTCGATTAGGATTACAATTAAAAGGTGCGATTAATCGCGATTTCGATTACGATTTTAATCACTGTGTAAACCCTAATGTTAATTCAGCATGATTTACAATAACATTCAAAGAAAATTTTTCCTTTTAAAATAGCTGTATTTCATGTTGATTTAATATGCAATACAATCAAATCAAAATAGACGAAATATGTTAAATCAAAGTAATTTCAAGTTTAAATAACGTGAATTTGTTCTTGGAATATAACCAGGAATTATAATGAATCAAAGTTATTTCAAGTTGAAATAAAATGAACTTAATTTAATGTTGTCATTTTATTCACTACTTAATCTATTTACGTGATGTGTATTGGCCCAGGCATAATGAAAATGTATTCTGTAGTTGGATGCCCCGCCCAAGATCTTAAGTTTAACTCATTGCGTGGTAGTCAGCGTAACTTTCGCTGCAGCCAGAACTCCCTTTACTTTTCTTTATATAAACTTTGACTTTTTTAAGAGCTTTTGGAATTGATTTATAAAAAAAAATACATAAGATTTGAAGAAGTGTATTAAATCTTTATTTTAGTCGGTAGAACAATCTGTAGACATAATTAAATGTTTAAAGATGATTTCATGTAAATGTTGACCACGTCCTGGGTCCGATTTTAACATACTTTCGCTAACATATCGACCGGTATCTCATTAATAAATTCTTCAATATTGCCTTCCAGTGCACCAATCATTGAGGTCTTGTCCCTATAGCCATAAGCCTTAACAAATCCTTGCAATAAATACTCCGAATTCATTAAATCGCACGATCTAGGCAGCCAATTGACCGGACCCAAACGTAAAATAAATTGTTCACCGAACGCGCCTTCCAATTGGCCCATTGTTTTGCGTTTTTTTTTGACATGTGGTACCGTCTTGCTGAAACCACATGTCAGCCAAGTCTAGCTCTTCCATTTTAGGCAAAAAAAAAAAAAGAACAAAGGCCCAATTGCTGCGAATGGTGTTGAATCGATAATTCACGGTCATTAACAACTCTGGCGGATACAGCTGCGATATTTTCCTCTGTCTGCATTCTACGTATGTGGGTTTAATTTTCAATAATGCTCAATGCATTATCTTAACCGAGCATGCATTTTGATAAAAAAGTTAAATACTCAGCAAGCGTTGTTCATTTGCAAGTCGATTTTTGGTTAAATTATAGATCAAAATGAACAGGTTTAAAAGTAAGAATCCAACCTAAATTAGAGCGTCAAGCGTTGCGCTAGTAGCAGGGTACGTATTTTCAGTACATTCAAACGTATAAAATGTTATTTGAATGAACTGAAAATACGTAGCCTGTGGCTAGTGCAATGCTGGATGCTCTAATTTAGGTTGTCCTCCAACATGATACACGAAAGCAGCTGAGTTGCCAAAAACAGTGTTGGCAAAAAGAAAGTTGCTAAAAAATCACTCTCGACATACTAAACAAATACTATTACAAATATGATTTAATTGATGATTTAACATTACATTTATTTGAAATCAAATTTATTGTCATGTTGCTTTAACAATGAAAAATATTAAACCAAAGATCCCTTATTTAATCGAGTAGTAAGATGATTTATAATGGCTGCCATTTTGTGATAATTATTTTTTGTTTTAAAGCCCATAAGAAAGTAAATTTGTTGGTGTAAGCCTAAGATTTGAGATTAAGACTGGTCTTCTTCTAGTTTATACACTAAAATCTTTAGGGAATATGCTACTATTTAAAAATAATATTTACGCATTAATTTTTACGATTTAACTTCATAAAATCGCTCAAAATTAAATTTTCAAACAAACATTAATTAAATTGGCAACATTGCCAAGTTGCTGACTTCACTAAAACGATTATAGTAAAACTAGATAATGTTGTTCAACGACTCATAAAGCAAAAGATAAGAAATATTACAAAAAAAAAAAAAAAAAAAAAAAATAAACAGCCAGCGTGTAGCTAAACATATAAAAAAAGACACATAAAAGTCTAGTTAAAGTTATTTGCCAGTCAGTCGTTTTGCATACAAAACAAAACTAACTGTAAACGAATGTAGTGTCTCTTGGGGCCACTCCAGAAACTGGAACCACCAACTGATTACTTGACCAACAGCTAACTTGCATGCTGTTCTATTTCCTGTCCGTTTTATCTCTGGAATTGTGTGTGGATGATAAGTTAAGAGGAAAATAATGACATTAATGGCTACTCAAGAGATTAGCGTTAATGTTGTTGGTTTAAAAGATGGCAGATTAAAATTGTGAGCAATTTTACATGGTGTCTGTTGGAGGTCAGTGTTTGTGTGCAAAGAAATGTAGAAATTGTGACCAAACTGTTTCCTTTTCGCTGCTATTTTTATTTTAGGGCGAACAGCGAGAGAATGAGATAACTGCTGTTAATGATGAAGGCGGTAAGGAAATATCAGTGCATTAAGTAATTTTAGTTATGATAGTAGTGTTGCTTACTTTAAACTTAAATTAAAGTTTATTTTAGTATAAAAATCTCTTAAGAATCACTTACTTGAACAATCTTATAACTCAGTAAAACAACTTTTTTTAATATTTTCTCTTAAGAGTTGATTACACAAGATATTTGCTTAAAATTTTTAAACAATCTGAATAATGTTAAGAAAAATCCAACAATTTAACTTATGAAATTCTTAAAGTAAATGAGTGCTATATATATATTTGTTAAAGAAAATCTGTTTACAACCACACATAAATTTCACTCCCTATTAATTTTGTGGTTTTTGTGTTGAGTGTTTGATTTTCAGTTAAATTAAATCACTTTCGTTGAAATTTGAGACGAGGAGACACAAGTCCTTCAGTGGTTGTATGTCTGCTTGTCTGTCTGTCTGTTTGTCTGTAAGTGAGTGCTGCTAAAGGTTACATACACAATTTCACCGCATTCTCAATACATACCAACAAAAAAATACACTTTAACAAACAAGCATACCCACACCTTTTAAACAATAATTATTTATATTGAAACCAAATTGTATGTGTAGATGTGAATAGGTTTAATTTTAATCAAATATTAAGGCTAACCGAAAATTTATTATGTTGCCCAGAAAACCAGCGTGATGAATTTGTGATTGAGTTTTATGTATATATATCACATAAAGGTATTCATAAAATAGGAAATAATTTTATAATGTAATGTAACTTACTAACTCACTTATACGGGATTTACACTATGACTTTTTACCGTGACTTTTCTAGAGTATATTGACAAAAGCGGTACAAAGATGATCAAAGGGGTAGCAACATAAAAGAGAATTCGAGAAAAATGCAGGGGAAAAAGTCATCGTGTAAATCCCGTATTTCTAACCAAACTTTCCTTGATGAATTTTATCGAGGTCCTATACTTCTTATAGGAACAAAAGGCATTAATGTGTGTATGCATATACAGGGTGGCGCAGAATGAGCTATATGGTTTGAATTCTTTAAAGCTTTTTTAATTATTTTTCTTTCTCTGTTTTTTTTCAGCATTTTTTGAAGAAGACTTGGAGAATTAATTTTGAATCATTACACGATCGAACAACGTACAAAAATAATTGAATTTTGTTTTTCAAACCAACGGTCAATTGTGCTGACACAGCTTACTTATTGTCGTCATTTTAAAGTGCGCATTGCAACTACAGTTTTCTTTGTGAATATTTGAAAGAAAGAGTGTACGTTAAAAAAGTTATAAGCCATTTAAACCATATATCTCATTCTGCGTCACCTTGTGTATAAAAATTATTTCTTGTAAATTTAATTAAAAATTTTTGCATGGTGATCTTACATTGGTATTTTTTTCTGTGTGTTATGTACGAGTAGTTCCAAGGAAAAGTACAAAAGTTTTAATAAACTTGAAGAGAAAAAGGTGCAGAATTTTCGAGTGAAGAGTGTAACAGCAAATGTTAAATTTGGCTTTTATCTTTTTGACATTTAGTCGGGTGGTTTGGCGCAGAAATAATATATCTTAAATGTGCGGCAAACCACTAAACAACCAAAACAAAACTAATTAGCTGAAACATTTTTAAGGCTACAACTAAGCAACTGCAATATAGCCAATTCATACACCTCTTAAAGCAGTCCTTAGCTACTTGTAATTCACTTATTTTTGTTTAATAAATATGTTGTACAGGGTAGTAAAAAATAATTTAAAAAAAATGTATGACCTAATTCTTTTCGAGGATTGTGCCGTCTTGTCTATGGACGGAAAAAAGCCGTATTTGTGATTCTTTAATACAATTATTAATATGCAATAGTCTCTGCTAGAAGGTTCGTGTATTTGATTTATGATTTTATTCCAAACATTTTATCCAACATATATTTTTTAATCAAAATATTGTATAATACTTTCATTTAATTTTTATACTTTAAAAACATGGTAATAATATACTTATTTTTCATTACCAAAGACAACAACCATTTTTGAAGAAAATAATTTAGAGAATTAAAAAACAAGAACTCAAAAGTATTTTCAAATAAAAACGTCCTAAATCTTCTTACTGAATTAGGGCATTAGATTTTGAGTGGGTTTCCTATAAATCTACTCACAAAATAGATTTCATTTTGTATGGGAAATCGAGTAAAAAGCAGGTACATTTACCAAAACTACAAAAACAAAACAAAAATTTACTTTTTCAATAGATTTGTAGAATGTATGTATTTATATGTAATGTATTTATATAAAAGATGAGTGAATTAGCTATGCTCTATAAAATTTTCTATTGAAGGTTTGTGATTGTGGCAAGTCGGCACTTTTTGGGTTAAAGTTAAAGAAGAATTTTAGTCAAAATAGTTTTGTATGGGATACTAGACCTTGAAAAACTCAAAAAACGTTAGTGTGTAAACAATATAGTTTTAGATTAAGATTTTATATCAAAACTACTACATTTCAAAACAATGTAAATATTTCAAATAAATAAAAATAAATAAATTCCAAATATAAATTAAAAGCTTAAATACTGGTTGTGAAAAATTATTTATATCATTGAAATTACCATTATTTAATTACTAATAAAGCGTTAGCATTTCAGCAAAATCTAGAGCTTACGAGACTTAAAACAAAATCTAAAATATTTCAAATTGATTTTCCATACAAAACAAAATCGACTTTGCCACAAAATTTTGACAAAATCTATTGAAAATCTAGTGAGTAATGGCAATTTTTTGTAAGAAGTTTAGGAAAATTTTCAATTAATGGTTTTTGTTTCGGATACAAAATCTTGATAAAGGTTAGAAAAAAAACTTGGTGTAAACGTTATGGATTTTGATTAAAAAAATTTATTGCAGCTGTAAATGCCCTGTACATATATTTATATTTCAAATCACTTCAAGTGCCGCATTGCCTTGCAAAAAGCTAGCGGGTGTTGTCAAACAAACTGTGTGTGTGTGTATGTGTGTGTGTGTGTGTATTTAGCCAGTGGGAATTTGAGTTAACTCAGAGTTATTGAATTATCAGCCAAAAATTAGTCAGAGGTGGTTAAAATCAGCACTCATTTTGCATGTTAAAAGTGATCAGACTTGACATTGAGTGGCCGCAGGATGAGTACATCAGTTTTGAATCAGTTTTGAATTAACCATGAGTTGTTAGCTTAAGCCAAATAAAAAAGAAAAAGAAAAAAGAAAGTGTTATACATATCTAGTTAATTATGATTTAGCTCATTATTTATTAATATTTTTTAGTCAGCTTAAAGTATAAGCAATTTAATTTTTTTTTTTTTTAGAAACGAGAACGTGTATCGAACCGTGATCAATTTGTTTGTCAGCCATCATACTTAACCCTTTGCCATCGCACCATATAAAATATAAACGGCACAGAGTTATTATAAACATGAATTTTGTGCTGACATCTTCTCTCTGAACTTTGACTGTATCAGCTTTGAGTTAGCTAAAAGTTAGCTGAAAACTTATCGAAGAAGTTAGTTGTACAAAAACAACTCACTAATCTCTGTATCAGTTTTGAGTTAGCTTAAAGTTAGTTCAGTACTTATCGGGAAGAAGACAGTTGTGCAAAAAACAACTGACTCACATCTGTATCATTTATGAATTAGTTCAGAAGCTAGTCGTAAATGAGTTATCAAAAAGTCACCCATATTTTGAGCTAGCTAATAAAAATCCGACTGGGTATATGTGCTTATTCTAGTGCGTATGCCTGTAAAACTGCTTATCAAATACTCTAGTAGCAATTTACCTTCTTGCAAATATCTAGCAAGATGTTGGATAATGTCAATAAGGAAAAAAATCATGTCAACTTAAATGGTGCAGGTACCATAAAAGTTTGTCGCAATCAGGTTATGAGTTCGACAGTTTGTGCTTTCAGGAACATGCTATAACTTTCCCATGTATGTTTGTATGTATTTGCATCTTTATGTGTAATGCATTAAATATAATCTAGTCATGACTGTCATAAAATGACAGAATTCCTGTCAAATACGTACTTACACGTGGATATTAAATGCTGTGTAGCAAAAGAATAAAACTAAGTATTTATAAGATTTTTATTTCAAGTCATAAAGTAGGGAAGTAAGTGCTGTCTCTTTAATTAAGAGAAGACAAAATTGTGACAGTAACAAGAAAAGATATTACAAAAGATATATTAAAATATATTAAATGTCGTCAACTAGAAGATTTTTACTGTTTGAAAATACACAAAACTAGTGAAAAAATAAAAAACCAAGCTAGAGTAGGTTATAGTTCTGAAAGATTCTGAAATGTCAAATCTTTTTTAATGTCTGGAAACCTATTTAGAAATAATGATAAATGTGGCAAAAAAACAAAAAGTGCTTAAGTCGAGTTGACCTCATTTTGAATTAGTGACACTTCCATAATCAACATATTCAAAAGTACCTCTGACCAAAATTTATATTATTTTGTGATATTTTTCAGGAAGTTATAGCGCAATAAATTGCTGCTTATATTTTTTTTCAACTATATAATATTTATAATTGAATTTATTAGTTACATTGTGTAGAACGATGTTTAAAAAAAAAAAATTTTAGTCAATACCGAATTTCCAAATTTAACTGCAAAAGAAATAAATTTCTGAAAATCGACTTTAAAGTTTAAAACTTTTCTTCTGCAAAATAGTAAAATATGACTTAATCACTTTTTCCTTATTGCCACAGATATATAGAGTACATAACCATATAAATGCTGCAGTTACTGAATACATCTTTTTACCAGCTTCATTCTCATTTATTCTTCTATAATAGTTTTTGTGTGTGTGTGTCTTTCTGTTTTGCTTCTTGCATGGATACAAACATTTTCTTCTGTTTATGCCTTATCTTTGTGTGCTAAAATACAATCCTGCATGTCTCAAGTTCTCATGCTAGTTGGTAATTAATTTTCAATTGAACACGTTCTCAACTTAAATTTTATTTTCATTTAAAGTTTTTTTTTCATTTTTTACCCTAAAAATATTTATTTGGCTAATATGTTGGTGTTCTCATTTGATGTTTTATTTGGCAAATATTAAAATTAATGAATTGCAAACAATTTAACACCAAATTATTGGTGTGAAATTTGCGCAAGTCTTGGGTAAGTTAAGAAGTAACAAGTTTGGATTTTTTTTTTGTTAAATAAATTAATTGTTATAAATTATTTTATATATACTTTTTTCTTAGCTTTATGCTAATAAGAGTCTTAAGTAGGACAGGGTTGCAATTGATGGTATGTGGCGCAAAATAATCTTTCATAGCATATGTTTTTAAATACCCGTTATTAACGATAGGAGTCAGAACAAACATTAATACAATAAAGTTTAAAAAATTTAAGTGAATAAAAGTTTGTTTTTATTAGAAATCTGCTCTATCCTTAACCATATTTTTGAAGAAAATATATAAATTATAGAGAAACTTATGCTAAAAATTTCAATTATCGGGAGAATACTGTAAATAGCCCAAATGTATATTTTTTACAAATAATTAATACGTTTTAGCTTGTAGAAATAAAAAAATATTATTCTTACATAATTTTTATTAAAAAAAAAGTAAAAACGTTCATAAAATAAAAATATCTTATATTGTTATAACTTATCTTATATTGGCCAGATATAACAGCTCCTAATTACTAATTCACTTTTGACATAAAATATGACCTGAATGTGTGACTCGTTGTTGAACTTATATTACTGTTAAAATATTAGGTTTGTTAACTTACTTTCCTAGAAGAAATTAATAACGAGAAAGCAAGGCAGCAATTTATTAAATTACTCTCTGAGATGCAAAAAAGTACATGAACTGGCAAGAACTTGCAAGAAAGTTTAAATTATATCACAAGCAGGGATGGAAATCACGATACAATTTTACTTTTTCTGATGTAGTTTAGATATTCCTGTTTGATAATATTTTAAATTTAATATGAACTACTTTTACATATCGTTACCTTAATATATAAAGCACTTAACTCATTAAATTTTTAAAATCGATATTTTCGCATTTTTCGATACCTTAGATGTTTTTCTAACGAAATATATATAACTTTATTTAGTAACAAGTATTTTTTCTATCTTTACGCATTGTTCACAATTTCTTTTCTACTTTTTTTTAAACACATTTACAAAAACTACATCTTCCATCCCTGACCAGATATCATAAACAAAACTTCAACAACACATTTACAGAAAACTCATTATCCATCCCTGATCAAATATCAATTCAACAATTGTACTTCTTTGACTTAATCAACGAAAAACAGTAGATAAATATTTTACATACATTTTTTTAATATAGAAGTGTAAAATTTTTCGAGTTTTCTTTTTTTAGATATTCTTCAAAAAATTTATTTGTAAACAAGACACAGAACAGAGCTGTCTAGCTAATTCTTGCAAGAAAAAATTTTACTAGAAAAGATTTGCAATAATTTTTTTCTCTCCCAACTTTTTATTCTCTTTTGAAGTGTGTTGCTTACAAGCTCTTATGTATTAAACACATTCACTCCAACAGACTACTGACTGCATGACTAAAACTGCCACTTGCAACAATCGAAGTCATGTAGCCAGACACATACTTATTTCGAATAATAAAAATAAGAATCTGATATTGATATTTATACACATATGTAATTCAGTGGTTTCACTTTCAAATACTTCACATTTATAAAAATAAAATGACTTATTAAATATGTTCTTGCATCGGGAGAAGTATAAAAATTAATCAATGTATACCTTTATATGAGTTTTGAAATTTTCTTTCTGTTAGATAATATCCAATAAATTTTCAAGTTATAATTTATTTCACACTTTGTATTATATTGGCAGCACTGTTTTTTTACTCATTGTTGCCAACAAAAGTAGAAATTAGTCTGAGTTGGCTACAGCTACAAAAGTGGTCGTGTAGTTGTGTAGCCGTGTTGTCGTAAAAATAATAATTTTCCTATACACACATGTATTTTACTTTTGTCAGGTTTTAGTCGGTAGCCTGCTATTGTGAATGTGCAATATATCTGTTTATTTTCATACCGTAGATTAAATAGACTTGAAATTACAATTTTGAAGAGCTATGCTTTACGGAAGCGTGTATCAAATTCATTATGGTTTCTTTCTCATTTTGCTAATTTTTTATATCTCAAACTAGCAAAATTTCAATTCCTGACCATAAACTTACTTCTTCAAAAATATATGACAAACATTACTGCAAAATATTGAAATAGTTAATTTTTTAAAATATTTTTTTTTTGCATTTTACTAAGGTAAGAGACGAAATATGCAGTAGAAATTTATGAAAATATACAGCACTATCTTTCAACATTATGTCAAGGATATATTTGACGTCTTTTACGCAGACTAGCACAACGTAATCTGTAAGCAAACATTTGCAACAAACCAAAGTAATACACTAACACTTATAACACACACGCATACACACATACGCGACATGCCCCAAAACAAAAAATATGGTAAATTATAAGCAAATAACAAACATATAACTACTCAAGAAATAAAGCAAACAAAACCCCAAATACTTGGCATAAGCAACAAAAAACAAAAAGAAAAAAAGGCATGAAAAGCAGAAACACTAACTAAGACCTTATTTACATGCAACAAAATAATGCATACATAATATGGTTAAAAGCACAAACATACAATCATGTGTGTATGTGTCTATTTGTGTGTGTGTGTGTGTGTGTGTGTGCATGTGAGCGTGCATTCAAGTTGGGTTGACATGTACTTGTACATACTTTTGAAAGACCTCAACACCAGGAGCAAAAACAGCAACAACAACAACTATAGAAGGAAAAAATAATGCCACATATTCAAGCTACACCTTGACAATAATACGAATATGCAACATTTTCTTAAAGGCAAAAGTGGCATAAGGAATATAATGCATAAATATGTATTGGAAGTCAGTAAAGTAAGAGAAGAGGAAGTATAATTGAGATTATTTGGCATTATTAACTTTTATAGGCTCATCAGCATTACCACATGCAACAAAGAAAGCATCTAAAAGGGATATAAAACGTTAAAAAAACAGCGACGATATCTGACAATTTTTAGGGTTCCGTATACCAAAGGTGAAAAGGAACCCTATTGGTTTCGCTGCGACGTATCGCGATGTCCGTGTATCCGTCCTTCTGTCTGCCTGTTACAGGCTGCTTTCTCCAAACCGTAATAGCTACTCGCTTGAAATTTCCGCAGAATATCTTGGCTGCTGCAACATCAAATATATGAGAGTAAAAAATTAAAGGGTGTTCTAGGCCAACGAACAATTTTAAAATCCTAATGTTATATACAGAAAATTATATGTATATAGAAACTTGAAATTTTCAGCGTTAGTGTATTTTTTTGCAGACCACACCAATTAATACTGAAACTAAAAAAAAAAAATCAAAATTAAAGGGTGTTCTAAAAGTTAATGTAATTTAGACAGATGTGCGATAGCTTTCCGTGAGCACCTGCCATTACGGCCTTATCTCGCGGGTGCCAAAGCACCGGGTGTGGGTTAGACGCCAGACCAACGCCCCCATGCACCCTATTAGAATGAACCTATGGCCCACTCCATAAGGCACATAGGTTGCAATCTTTGAATATAGTTATCCCTGTACTATATTCAATTACCTTGCTGAGGTAATTTGAGCTATCTAAACTCTGCTGCTATGTCCGTGCCCATAGCAGCTTCTGTTGAATGGCAACAGTACCTAGAATAGTGTCTGGCTGACCGCGTCAGACCAATCAGTAGCATTGGTTTCACACTGGGAAGCCAATACTATTCTCCCAGCGATTTTGGTAGCAACCACAGCCACCACGACAATTCTCCGGCTTCCACGCTAAGGTGTTGTGTATACACCCATAGCGAGGTCCCCAAGAGAATTCCTTAACCATTGCCGGCACAGCTCAACCACTCATCCGAGATTAACCCATGCCTGTGTCGCCAAATAACCAGTGCCTACTCCACACATACCAAAATCATCCCTTTAACCCTGTGGGGTATACCCCATTGGGGTATGACGAACTCGGCATTTTAGCAAAGGAAACTGACGACCGCTACATGCAATCAAAACTTCAAAGCAGCTCGACTGTCGGCCAACCGGCACCCGTGGCACCAGAAGTAGCCTCTGGTCAGACCTCGAAGTTCCACCACAAGGGCTTCACCTCTATCGTCTTTTGAACTCAGGGGCAGTTCTAGGTGACGCTGCCCCTAACTGACATCAACAGGACCTGTCTTCCTTTTATAAATATGTGCACATCCTTTGCTCTGTTTATGTTCAGAGATTGGGTAGTAACACATAAGTTCTATGGGTAATGTACCAAAGGTACGTCAATGGAAAAAGCCACATCACCCCAGCTGGGGCCACGGGGTTGCCACGCCCGCCTAATCAAAAATAGACACCCCTGGGGTTATGTAATTTAGACAACTTGCCGTATCTTGGAATCCGTAAGAGGAAAACTATTGATATTATCAAAAACGATAAAACTACGAATTCCGAAATTAAAAAAAAGCCGAAAAAATCGCCAAAAGAAAAAGGCGCTTAAGTGAAAAACATCACCACAAATAAAATAAATCACTTAATGCAAAATAAAGCTACCAAAATTAAAAAAGTCGCAAGAAAGCTAAAAAACGGCAAAAAACGAAAAAACGCCAAAACGAAAAAAACCAAAGCAAACATAAAACCGCTAAGACTAAAAAACGGAAACAAAACAAAAATCGGGAGAAATAAAAAATTGCTGTAATTAAAAAAAGGGCTTAAATGAAAAAATTTCACCAATAAATTGCTAAAAAACAAGAAGAGAAACTAAAATACGGATTGTAAAAACAAAAAACAAAAATCGCCAGAAACCGAAAAAAATCGCTAAATGAAACAAGAGCTTGAATGAAAAAAAAATTCACCAATATTCAAAATAAATTGCTAAAGCGCAAAATAAGTAAAAAGAACGCCAAAAACTTAAAAAAAATCGCTAGAAAGCGAAAAACGCCAAAACGAAAAAAACACCGATATTAAAAAAATCGCTAGGACTAAAAATACGGATTGTAAAAAAAAAATCGCCAGAAAACGAAAAAACCGCTAAAATGAAAAATGCGCTTATATTAAAAATTTCACGAATAATAAACTAAATTTGTAAAAACTAAAATAAATCGCTAAAAATTAAAAAAAAATCTCCAAAACGTAAAAAAGCATCAAAACTAAAATAAATCGCCAAAGCAAAAAACAGCCCAACTGAAACAATGCTAAAAAAGCTTGCCAAAAATGGAAAATGTCGTCAAAATAAAAAAGCGGCAAGGCTAAAAAAATCGCTAGGATTAAAAACATGGACTGTAAGAAACCAAAAAAAAAAAAAAAAAAAATCTCCAGAAACCGAAAAAATCGCTAAAATGAAAAAGCGCTATAATTAAAAATTTCACAAAAAAAAAAAATAAATAGCTAAAAAATCGCAAAAAAGGAAAAAAAATCTCCAAAACAAAACAACCAGCAAAACTAAATAAATAATTAAAGAAATTTATTATTCGACATATTGTCAGAAGTTTATTTTAATTTGGAATTTATTTGCTAGTGGTTCAGCGTTGTCTATACATTTCATTATTGCTGTAACAAATCATCAGTAGACTTCAACCACACATAAGATAAGAGGTTTGTGACTATTCAAAATGTGTGTTTGAATTGGATTTGTTACAGCAATAATGAAATGTATAGACAACGCTGAACCACTAGCAAATAAATTTCAAATCTAAATAAATAATCAAAACGAAAAAAGCCCAAATTAAAAAAGCGTCAATACAAAAAAAAAATCACCAAAAGGCAAAAAAATCGCCAAAAATCTAAAAAAAACCAAAATGCAACCAGAATCGTACGAAACACTTGTGTGCGAGTCAAAGTCTTGCTTTACTGAATTTATTTTATTTCATCTTCTTCCACACACAGCAATTTTTATTGAGCAATTTTTGAGTTTAAAAAAGAAATAGGAGAAAGTTAGTGAAGTATGGAGAGCTTTCCACTTTTTCTAGTTTACCTTCTCGCCCAAAAACTAAGAAGTTGTACAAAAAACGTTGAGGGATAACAGCTAGAGCAAAAATAAGAAATTCCTCTTTATTTTGTTATCAGAAATTTTTGAAAATTTAACATAAATCTCAAACTGATATAATGCTCTTTAGCTATACCTTTTTACCAAACAGCAAAATATAAAAATAATTTTATCAACTTACCTTGCAACAAAATCCGCACAAAACTCTTAAATTTCTTTCTCTGTTGTTTCTTTTAAAAGTCTACTGGCTTTCAAAGAAGTATTTCTTAACAAATGCTTGTGCGTGTGTGTGTGTGGATGTATGTTTATATGTAGCCAGCGGGAACTAGAAGGAGTAGGGATGCCTTCTACAAGACCTCTGTACGCCTTCTTTTAGACGTAGAAGGCCTTCTGTTCTTGCTTTTATCGCCAGAGATTCTGGAAGGCCTTCAAACTAGTTAATAGATTTAGTTTTTGCTTTGGTAAAAACACAAAACAAAACATGTTACTCCTTCTCTTTTCCCTTCTCATAGAAGCGAGTGTGGAATGTGTATCGTATATTTAATGCGAAAGAGTCCTTTAATAAGGCCTGCACCAAGAAAGTCTTCTCAGTTTTACCGCTGGGTATCAATCTACATAAATTTGTGTGTTCATAATAATTCTGTTGGTTTATGTTAATTTATACATGAGGCTATGCTTGTGTTGCTCACGATTTCTGTGAAGAAGTACGTATGTGTGTTGTTGATATCCTTGCTAAGGCCATAGCACAAAACTACAACAAGGTAAATATTTAATGCAAAAAAATGCAGCTCTACGAAAAATAATAACAACAATAACAATAACAACAACTATGTACAAGTTAGGTATGACCAAAGCCTCCTCAAGAAAAAAAGTCTTAAATTTTCTTCACTTTGCAAAATAAAAAATATAAATTCCTTGGAAGTTAATAAATTCTTACTTAAGAAAGTTTTTGTGAGCTTAAGCCCGGAATAGAGGTCTTACATTTAAATTTATTTCTACACGGAAAAATAATCGTGTAGCCTGTGGTATAGAATTATACTTGTACAAACACAAATTCATTTATTTTTTAACTTACAACAGAGAAAAACACTAAAAATTAGTTACAACTTGTGAAGAATAAGATATGTCAAGAATTTGGATACCAAACATGGTGAAGATAAATTTTTGTTTTAAATTATGAAATCCTTACTAATATTATAAATGTGAAAATAAGTTTTTTTGTTACAGTGTCACGCCAAAACCACTAATCCGATTTTGAAAGTTCTTTCAGTACTGGAAAGCTGCATTATCAGCGTCAAATATGGCATATTTTTATCCTGTTTGGAGCGGGTTTTTTATATTTGGTACGGATTTTTTCCAAAATATACAGTTTTGGGCTGGTTAGGGTAATTTTCGTTTCGGGTTTTATTGATTAACCAGTTTTAAAAGCGGTTATTATGTACTTTTTAAACAGATTAACGCAAGCAGAGCTGGGGGTAAAAGCTAGTTTTTTATATACAATTATTCGCATTCACTTTTTTTTTTATTTGGAAATAGGAGTTGCAGGCAACCAAATCATAAATGTTGAATTTGGCTGTGCCGAATCTTTGATACCCTTTCGTGAGGTAAGTATGGAGTATATACATACTAGTGATGTAATGAATGTCAATTTTTGATATTCGCGAATACGAATACGAATATTTGAAAGGATATTCGGGAAAATGAATACGAATACGAATATTATATGCAATATGAAATATTAAAAAAATTTTATGAAAAAGGACTTTACAATCTTGTTGACGTGCTTTAACGTTAATAAAAAGTACTCAAAATTTTAATGATCGTCATTATAAAATATTTGAAAATGATATAAAGCACAAAATTTCTATAAAAAATTTATGTATTTGTATAAACTAAAAGTTTTAGTCATTTATTTAAATTTCGTTCAGGATTTATGCATTTATTTATTTAATTTCTTTGGAAAAATATTCGTATTCGTATTCGCCTGAAAATGGCCAAATATTCGACAATTCGAATTCAAATACGAATATTCGTGCATCACTAATACCTAAATACATCCCCTGTATGCCGCTTTACCACTAAGGCGACTAATTTAAATCTTAAAATGCAGATAAATCTGCTTCTAAAAACACATAAAAGTTGTGTAATACTTGTTTAAAACGTAAGCCAAGAGAAAAATATATACTTGTTTGATAAAAATTCACTGAGTTACGGCCCTTTAGATTTAAAAAAATTTTAAATTTTTGGTTTAAACATCCGAAAATTCAAATTCGGATATATTCAGTAAATATGTCATAACTTTTTAATGTTTTGCCCGATGATAATAATTTTACGTTTACTTAGATGACTATAAAATTTTATTTAAGATACAGGTTTAAAATAGATTTTTAATTTTTTTTTTTTTTTGGCTTAAGGACGCCACTTAAAAT
Organism: Tachina grossa; assembly: GCA_949987645.1. NCBI lineage: Eukaryota > Metazoa > Arthropoda > Insecta > Diptera > Tachinidae > Tachina > Tachina grossa. The sequence goes on from OX465275.1 coordinate 171,360,570, forward strand.
GCTGAATTTTAAAAAAGCCTAAAAACTTAAATTTTTTTTAAATCTCAAAGCTCGTAACTCAGTAAATTTTTATCCGATCAACACACAATAAAGATGGGGTGATAAAAGAAAAACATATCTTTTTGACAGTGTAAAATTTGCTCAATTTAAAAAATCAAATAAATGCCATATTTGTGTTCAGCGACTCTTAATTAGCTAAGAAACCATCTAATTTTTGAGGTTATGGAAAACAGATAAAAATTTTTTGCATAGTGTTATTTAACAGAAAAATTACAGAAACAAGGGAAAGATATTTTCTTCGTTTTTTTTACTGTTTTGAGCCAGTTGACATTTTAACATTAAAAATTGAATAACATATATTATGTACAGAACTTTTTGAAAAACTAGCTTTTTTGTCAATTATTTGAAAACTATTGAAGGCTTGACTAGTCTTTACATTCTTTTGCTGTTCTGTGCTGTGCCGTTCTGCTTCTAAATTTGAGTACTTACTTTTTCTGTAGTAACTTATCAGCTGTTTCCGACCAGAAGGGTCGCAGTTTTCCACTAAAATTCTGAGTTTTGCATCGTCCTTTGTCAAGTTTGAATATATTTTTTTTACATTCTAAAAGCACAATCATAATTTATTTCAAAATATTTTTATTTAATTTACGCTGTCCCTTACAATTATTTAACAATTTTTTGATTTTCACAGGTCGAACCGAAACAGAACAGAACGAAACAGAAAAACTTACGACTTGTATTAGATTTCTATAAACAATAAAGAGTCAGCTGATTCCTAACAGAACAGAAAATAAAAACTAATTTTGCCTTAAATGTAACAAAAACATAAACATATTATTATTTCAAGTGTGCTTTAGTTACTTTTTTTTTTACCTACACTAACTATTTTTTTAATGCGACATTTAAATTTTCCTTATTTTATGCCGCTCTGGTAACAATTCACAAATTGTGTTTCATTTTAATGACCCTTTTCATAAACAGAAGTGGCCAAACAAAAATAAAGAAAAAGAATTTTGTGAATTGTTTTTATATAATTCATTTATTTTTAAAATCTTTTAAGGTTGTTCATAAGGTTGAATTTCGAAATGTGTGGTATGCTGTAATAAGCTCTATCATAAATATTTATTGGGGTTTTTTAAGAAATATAAGAATAAGAGATGTCAAAGAAAGGTCCTTAATATGAATTTTAAATTTGTATATATTTGTGTGAGGATTATTAAGCAATAAAGGATTTTAAGTGGCCGTTATCAGAACATTTTGTTTTATTATTTATTTATTTTTTTATTTTTTTGAAGTTTGCTAATTCAAAGAGTTACTTAAAAAAAACAAACAAATAATCATAATTAGGGCTTCTGTTAAACAAACAAATATCATAATCTCTTCACTTAACGATTTTTCTAATTAATTAGTAAAAATATTTCATTCTATAAGAATTGAAAATAATGAACTTAAGCCGGATTAAAAGATTATTTTTAATTGAATATTATTTCTTATGCAACTAAATTTAAATAAATTTAATTTTTTATTTAAATTTAATTAAATTGATTTTTTTTTCAAAATGAGTTCTGAAACATACTTTCGTTTTAACTTAAACTTAATGTTTGGAATACTTCTCCCTGTGCTTAGTGGCACTGACAGGTAAACTTAACCATTGGCGTAGCTATAAATTTTTCTAGGGTGGGCATTAGACTGGTGATTTTCAGGAGTAATATTAAAAGAGAAAAATACATGCAATTTTTCATAATTCTAGGAGTGAAACAGCAATTATTGAAGGAGTGGAAGTGGGTCAATGCACCCCTAACAATAGCCTTTCTACGCCTATGAGCTAAAGCAACATAGAATCATTTTTAATATATTTATTGTTGTATACACATTTAATAATATAAAATTCTTGGAAGAAAAGAAAAAAAAACAAGTAAGAGTGCCATATTCGGCTGTGCCCAATCTTATATACCCTTTACCAAAGTGCGTTTATGTAGTTACTTTTATGTACAAAGAAAAAAATAATAATTTTCAAACCCTAGAATCATAATTTGAGATTTTTCTGATTACTTATACCAATCTAGTAGTTCTTAAAAAAATATAAAAAGTGTGTTAAGTGAAAAAAAAGGAAATTAAAAAAAATGTTTTATTTAGTTACTTTAATGTCCAGAAAAAAAATCATCGTTTCCAGCTCTAGAGCTGTGGTTTTTATTTTTATAATTTTCAATACTTAACTTTTCTTTCCAAAACGTAAAATATATATAATTTATAAAGGAAAAGATAAAAATTAATTAGACTTAGTTACTTTTATATATCAAAAAAGTGTAAGTGTCCCGACCCTGAACTCATCCTTTTTGATTTTTCTGATTTCTTACACCAATCTCTTTCTTTTAAGAATTTAAGAAATGTTTAATTTATAGAAAAAAAGGAAAAATTTGTTTTAGCAACTTACTTTTGTACAAAAAAAGTTAAAGTTTTCCAATTCTGGAATCATATTTTTAACTTTTTTATTGTTTTTCATTATTTTAAATACCAATTTTATTCGTTATCAAGAATAAAATAAGTTTATTTAATAAAAATAGATAAAAATTAATTTTCGGTAGTTAATTTTTTATATCACAAAGAGTGTAAGTTTCCCAACCCTGGAATCCTCCTTTTTGATATTTTTTGATTTCTTACACCATCTTGTTTTTAAGAATATAAGATATGTTTAATTTATAGTAAATAAGAAAAAATTTGTTTTAGTAAGTTACTTTTGTATAAAAAATAAGGTTTCCAACCCTGAAAACGTCGTTTTAATTTTTTTTTATTTTGAAATACCAAATTCATTCGTACTGAAGTATAAAATAAGTTTATTTTATATAAAAAAAATAAAAATTAGTTTTCGGTAGCTAATTTTTTATATCACAAAAAGTGTGGGTCTTCCAACCCTGGAATCATCCTCTTTGATTTTTCTGATTTCTTATACTAATTTCTTTCTTATAAGAATATAAGATATCTTTAATTTATAGAGAAAAAGGAAAAATTTTTTTTAGTAAGTTACTTTTGTATAAGAAAAAAGTTAAAGTTTTCCAACCCTAGAAACATCTTTTTAATTTTTTGAAGGTTAATTTTTAATTTCAAATACCAATTTTATTCTTACTAAAGTATAAAATAAGTTCATTTAATAAAAAAAAATAAAAACTTATTTTCGGTAGTTAATTTTTTATATCACAAAAAGTTTCAGTTTCACAACCCTGGAATCATCCTTTTTGATTTTTCTGATTTCTTATACCAATCTTTTTCTTTTAAGAATATAAGATATGTTTAATTTATAAAGAAAAGGAAAAATTTCTTTTAGTAAGTTACTTTTGTATAAGAAAAAAAGTTAAAGTTTTCCAACCCTGGAAACGTCTTTTTAAATGTTTTCATTTTTTTTATTTGAAATACCAATTTTATTCGTGGTGAAGTATAAAATAAGTTTATTTAATAAAAATAATTAAAAAATTAGTTTACTGTAGTTAATTGTATTTATATATCACAAAAATCGTAGGTTTTCCAACCCTGGAATCATCCTTTTTATTTTTCTGATTTCTTAAATCAATATCCTTCTTTTAAGAACATTACATATGTTTAGTTTATAGAAAAAAAGGAAAAATTTGTTTTAGTAAGTTACTTTTGCATAACAAAAAAAAAAAAATCAAGGTTTTCCAACCCTGGAAACGTATTTTTTTTAAAATTTTTTTTAAATATTTTTTTAGTTAGAAATACCAATTTTATTCATACTGAAGTATAAAATAAGTTTATTTAATAAAAAATTATTAAAAACTAGTTTTCGGTAGTTATTTTGTATGGCAAAATGAGGTTTAAGTCTCCCAGCTCTGAAACCGTCCTGTCGATTTTGCTGGTTTTCAATACCAATCTTACTTCGACCATTTCTGACCCACTAGTCCAAGAACAAAGTCTCTAGCTTTTCTGGCAGCTTCGGAAAACCGATTTCACGTACAGACAGACGGACAGACGGACATCGCTTATTCGTCTTCCCTATGCATAAGGATCCAGAATATATATAGTTTATGGCTCGTTTATTACTATTCTGGAAATTACAAACGGATTGACAAACCTATATATACCCTTTTACCATTTTTTGGTAAAGGGTATAAAAAGGTAAAACATTCAATCAAATCAAAATTTGTTTGTTCAGTTGTCTTTGGGGAAAATTAGTTAGTTTTTTCTATAAAATTTTTTCTAAATATATATTACAGTGCATGTCCTTTTATATTTCTTTCTTTATTTTTTTTTCTTTTTGCCGAGGGTAACATGTGTGGCAATATGCCAGTTTTATTGATTGCCTCAAACTTTACTCACACATGCAGAAACAACTGCCAATTGTTAGCGCGCACACACACACAAACACACACACATAATTACATTCAATCGCACATGCTCTTGCCCACATACAAATAAACAGAACATTTTGACCAAATTGTTTTCAATTTAATAAAATAAGAATTTTATTTATGGCTTTGTCGCACTCGCTCCCCTCCCTTGTGACGCCACAGCTCTAACTCTTTTTTTTTGTATTTCGGAATTGTTTTTGGTTGGTGTTGCTTTTAATAGAGTATATTTTTGGGAAATGACAGACCTGCTAATTTGGCAAGGGATGTTGTATAAAATGAAGGAACATACATACATTTGAAATAACAGACACAGCTTTTTTATGGTTTTTATTGAGGCAATTAAAAATAAACTGTTTGTAGGTCAAATAAGAAAGTATAAATTTACAAAGTAAGAACTTTATAACTTACAATTACAAAGTAAATTTTAATGTTAAAAAAAACAAGAAAAAAAATTGTTAAGCTTTAATTACTATAATTAAAAAATTAATATCAATCTCTGGTAGTTTTATACTTTAATAACACTTTCTATACGCACCTTAAGACCGTCAAGCATAAAACTTTTAAGAATATATGTACATGAAATATCATAAAAATCAAGATTTTCCTTTCACCTGAGTTTTATTCATTATTTTCCCTTCTGCTCTTATGATGAAATAATTTTAAAACAAACTCGTATTATTTAGAGCATATTTGAAATTCACAAACACACATGCTAAATGCTGCTGCAAGCATAAAAACTCAACCATGACCGGAAAACGGAAATCATAAAAAATTTTAAACGCAATTTATTTATTTATTTGTGGCAAAGTTTAGCGTGCAGTTTCATGATGTTGTGAAACCATAATATTTGTTGTTGTCCTTGTTCTATTACCGCATGTTGCTGTTGTTGTTGTTGTTGTTGTTGTTGTTGTTGTTGTGGTGGTGTGTAAGAAAATCATAAAAACCGTAAAAATATATATTTAAATGAAATAAAATCTTGTTTTCAAAGTTCATTTCTTACCCGAAGCACAGTGAACTTTTTTTTATCACTAAGTGATATAAAAAAATTATGTCCCCTTTTTGATTTTTTAAAGTTATCAAATGGAATTTTATCGTAAAGGCTCTGAGGATTTTAAAGCTAGCATTTATAGTACTCCAGGTAATAAAAAAAATTCATAAAATTCAAGATGTCGAACGTGACCGCAGTATTAATTTAAAGTGAAAAAAGTAAAAAAACGGATTTTCAAAATTAATAGCTATGAGCTTGTAGATCATCATATAATTAAAGTGAAGCTTAAAAGTAACAAACAAAAAAGCTTGTTTTAAGTAGAACAAAAATAAGCAAATAAACAGGCTGTGCATAATTTGTAAAAAACAAACAACAATGGCTGGCCTGTTGTAAGTTTAAAAAAAGTAAAATTGAGCTTTAGTTACATTAAATCTTTCATATGCAATATGACTAATAAAAATAGCTCACTTATTCCCTTTCGCAAGGAAAGCAGGAAACTGCATCAACTCATACCACATACAGTGGACCAATTACAAGAACGTTGATGATGAAGTTGTCGCTGCCTTAGTAAACAGCATGTTGTTGCGTTCTGCTAAGTGTTAGATTTTTGTTTTGCATGAAAGAGTCTATTATAACTCTAAGTTAGTTCTATAGTTGATGCTGGGTTCATTTTTGAGCGATTTTTATAATTGCAAAAAAAAAGGGCTTTCTCGCATGTCACATAAAGAGAAAATGCGAATTTCAGCAAATTATTAAAAATATATATATGACTTATTTAAGAATATTGCGTGCTTATGACTCCTTAAAATCGTTTTAATTTTACCTTAAAAATGTGCTATATTTGTTTTTAAATTCAATTTTAATTACAGTCGCACGATAATTTTTTTTAAATCAATAAAGCAATATTTTAATGTGACTTCTTTTAGAATGTTACGTGCTAATGTCTCCTTAAAATGGTTTTAATTTTACCTCAAAAATGCGTTATATTTGTTTTTTAAATTAAATTTTAATTACAGTCGAACGTGAATTTTTTTTTAAAGTCACTGAAAGAGTATTTTAATGTGACTTATTTTAGGATGTTGCGCGCTGGTGTTTATAGTTTTGATCTTAGCCAAAAATAATTTATATATTTTTTATTTATTTATAATCAATTTTATTCGCATGTGACATCTTGCCATTATGGTATTTATATTGTTTTTGCTGCTCTTTTAAAAAAAATTTTAAATAAAGAAACTTAGTAAAATTGTTTTCTATATTTTAACATAATAAGAAGAAAATATAATTTGGACTTAACCTGAAAAGGACACGTCAATTAACGTCATTTTGACTCAAATCAGGTGATTCGTTCAAGGGATGTCGTTGACGAAAAATTTCAAAAACATATTTTTTTTCTAATAACTTCAAAAGATTTCTACAAATTAATTTTAGATTTTCAGTGACTTTTAAGGACTTAAAAAGTGTACTGGATTGCAGTAATTTGACGAATATCCATAGCTTAGCGGAAAGCTTCAGGGAAATTTGTAAGATTAACCGATTATTCTATATTATATATATGTTTTTGTTATAATATATAATCATATGTCACGTTTTTGCTCCACGGTTTGCAGCTCTCTACTGTGTTTCCTTCGTTTGCTTATCTAAATATAACAAACTTAAACAAGTGTTTTGTATTTTTTGTCATTTTACATTTACGATATTAAACGTGACAAATTATATATATGTAGGTACTACGATCACAAATCTTTACGTTTTTCCGTAAGGTTGTTTTATATTTTCATTGTATTAAATATTTTTAATTTGGCACGATTTTCAGTAGCTGTTTGTATTCCTTTTGTTGTACACTTATGATGTCGCACGTGACCATCTTTACATATATATTCCACTAACACAAATCTTTATGTTTCCCAGCAAGGTTTTCTTTTATTTTAATTGTATTAAATTTGGAACGATTTTCAGTAGTCTTTTGTATTTTTTTTTATTTTCACTTACGATGTCGCACGTGAATATTTTTTTAGACATATCTAAGATGATCAAAAATCTTTATATACATATATATCAGTAAGTTGTTTTTTTTATTATTTTAATTGCATAAAATATTTTGAATTTGGAACGATTTTCAGTCATCCCAAGTCAAGTTGGTTTTATTATATATTTCTGTGTAAACTGATACTTCATGAGCCTTCTGCATGTAGTTTTGATGTTTTTGCAAATAAAAAATTTAGAGTAATGTACAATTTCATGCATTTTTTTTTGATTCTTTCCAAGCCCAAGAAAAATTTTAGATAGAAAAGTTCAATGGATATTGTTGCATCTTTTTAAGAATGTTTAACAAAAGAACAAATGAATGAAGTTGCACCTTTGCGACTTTGCATTAAAATATCCTGAGATTAGTTATGTTTAAATTTAATTTTTTTTAAATTTGTGTTTGTTTTTTTTATACTATAAAAATATGATAAAATAAATTGCTTTCAAGAATTTTTAATTTTTCTTTGGGTGTGGAGATTTCGATGGAAATGCCCATATATTTATTTATTAAATGCATTAGACTTATAATCACGTCAATATTTACAAATGATAAGGCTTAAGAATCACTCTAAAATTTTGTTTTATAAATGATATTTAAATTTAGCCTGCAAATTTAACATTTTGCAGGCTAAATTCGATTTTATCGTAAGTGACAAAAATTAAAGTTTTCAGGAGAAGGTTTTTTTAAAATATTCAAATATGTTTTTGTACGTAAATAGTCGCTTACGATAAAATTTTAAAGCCTGTAGCGTAAAAGTTATGAACAGTTTTACCATTTTGATAATTCTAAACAATGGTTAGGACCATAAAATTTTAATTCTATATATTTTTTGCTATAAGATATACCGAAGTATGTGTATTTGTTTGACAGAAATTTTTTATTTTATTTGGAACTTTTGCTTGTTATTTTATGCACTTCGTGCCTGTTCATGGAACTTGTCAGTAGACTTCAACCCAAAAAATTTTAAAATCAGCTAAAAAGCTTCGTGTTTTTATAGGTATGCTCTTAACATCTTATTGAGAATCACAATATGCGAACATAATAATTTTAAGAGCCTCAAACAAAAAGCTTTATAAAATAAACATCTTTATACGATTTTTCAACTAAAAAGGTAGTAGAAAAGAGAAAAGATACAAAATTGGAATAATAATGCTTATTTTGGAAAGATAATAAACAAACGTATATTATTTTTGTTACGGGCATGTAATTAATCATAAAACAAGTTTTAAATTAAAAAACATTGAAGGTAACATGAAATACCTGTTGGTGACTTTTATATGGAAATGCCAATATACATATTCTCTATGAGCTTACAATAACAAAACTGCAAAAGTTACAACTGGTATTTCAAACTTATTTATAAAACATATTTTTTACTCGTACTCTGTAGAAAACTATTTACGAGCTGGTTTTAGTTTTTTTTTTAATATAGGGTGTTTTTTTAAGAGGTATATAACTTCGAATTGAAATAAAACACAGGAAAATCGTTTTAATGTCCATGAATTTGGCTTTATTGGAAGGATAATTTTATGCCATTAATGTTTAAATATGATTTCGTGCATGTGGCCGCCGCGGCTGGCTCGAATAAATCCAATTCTACAGGTCCAATTTTCAACCACTTTTTCGAGCATATGGGGCCGTATGTTGGCAATAACGCCACGAACGTTGGCTTCCAAGTCCCCTAACGTTTCTGGTTTGTTGGCGTAGACGAGCGACTTCACATATCCCCAAAGAAAATAATCCAATGGTGTCAAATCACACGATCTTGGTGGCCAATTGACAGGTCCATTCCGCGAAATTATGCGCTCATCGAATGTTTCCTTCAATAAATCGATTGTGACGTGCGCTATGTGGCATGTAGCGCCGTCTTGTTGGAACCACAACTCATCCACATTCATGCTATCCAATTTGGGAACAAAATAGTCGGTTAGTCGGCTCCAATTGCTGTGCACGGTGGCGAATCGATTCATTCGGGTCCTCTTCAACACTTTGCTCTACAGCGGCAATTGTTTCTTCGGTGCGCACTGTTCGACGTCTCTGCGGATGCGTATCATCACATAGAGTAAACGTAGTGCGAAAACGATCCATGGTTAACCGAATTAATTGCTCTGATGGACGATTATGTCGACCATAAAATGGACGGAGCTTGCGGTAAACTTCGCGAACTGAACCATTATTTTCGAAATAAATTTGCACGATTTGCAAGTGTTGTTCTTTTGTCAACCTGTTCATGATGAAATGGCAAACCAAATTAAATATTAATCACTTGACAGCTGACAAAATGGCCGCCAGTTAAAAAAGTGATGCCAACTTAAAGTTCTATACCTCAATAAAAAACACCCTTTATAAAATAGAGAAAAAATTACTCAAATTAAAAAAAATATATTTTTTTTTTAATTTAAAATATTCCACTGGTAATTTTGGTTTTATTTCATAAGTACGAGTATGCGTAGAGAGGGCTACACACAAGTGTGCCGGAAGTAACAGTGTGACAAGTACGCATAGAAACAATAGAACAAAAAGTTATATTACGAATTTCAACTCAAGTTGGCTAATGTTCGTATTTTTATACGAGTAGAAAAAAAGGTAGCCTGGTAAGATTTATTATCAAAATTTTGTATTTTATCGTGCCCTTATTTCACACATTTGTACACACAAAAGTGAGCATGTAGAACATTTCTAGCGAAACATTTATTTAACAAAATTTGTGTATCTTTATGTAAGAATATAACGATTCCCAACATGTTATAGTTTTATGTATAAAATAAAAGGCAAATGTCAAGTATTTTACCCATATTTTGCTGGTGATTATTTTATGACATTTACGCTCCACAGTTTAAGCACAATCTTTTTGATTTATGTATGAATGTATGTGAATGTGAATATGCCGTAAAAATCATCTGTAGCAGCAGAAATTTTATTTTAATTTTCTTTTTTTTGAGCTTTTAAGGGTTTCAGTTGAAAAAATGAGAGTATGAGTATGAGATAAAATCTTGTGAGTTTGTAATAATATTAGGAAAAAAAAATCAAAATTTAACTTCAAATACTTAGCACAATAATAAATATATTAATAACACATAATTGGCCAGTTTTCAAGGTTTTTTATTATAAACTATTGTCATAATTTTTGAAATGATCTTGTCATAATGTAAATGATCTTAATATCATTTTTAAACGAATTCAAAAAAAGGAGGAGGCTATCAATTCGTTTTTAATTTTTGTTGACATTATTAATTCATAACTTGGTATGTTTTAGACCGATTGTAAATATTCTTTTTTTGTCTAAGAGGGTATAGCTCCAATTGGTCCCATTTGTAAAAAAAGTGGGCGGGGACACACACAAATTTTTTTTTAAAATTTAGTTTCACGATGTTTTACTTATTTTATTGCTGCTCAATCTAGCAAACACCTTAAGTTATTATAATTACATAATTTTAAGGTAAAAAAAAAATGTGAGGGTTCGCGCCCAGTAAAATTTATTTTTATTTTTCATGTGATTCTACTACACCGATTTTTACAAAACTTACCACAAACCTTGAGCTCTAATAAAGACAAAATCTTTTTTAAAAATGGGCTGAGCTACGCCCATTAAAATTTATTATATTATTTTAAGTGATTCAAATTTACAGATTTTCACAAAACTTTTTACACACATTGAGCACTTATTTTCCATAAAATTGCATTTTACTAAACTTGCAAAATACTTCCAAGTGTCATTGGATTTATTTGTCTCTTGTTATAAATTTACTGCATTAAAATAAGAATAACTTATTTTGCTTTAGGTTGCGGTAATTTTTTTTACCTGCAATCTAAAATTTTTTTTTGCCTGCCCTCATACACGTTCAAAGATTTTTCATTCTCTTAAAAAAAAAAAAAATGCTAAGTCAACATTTTATCTAAAGGTTTTTTTTTGTAAAAAAAAAACTTTGATGATTTTTGCCTTAACTTTTTGCATATAATAGTGGCAAGTATTTTCGGCAGCAGAGAAAGAAAAAAAAGACAAAGAAATAGAGAGAATATTTCAATTCTCGTACAACATCATGTCTATTCAAGTCATATTATAGAACTTAAGCCTTTCATTTACTTTATTTCCTGCCTGCCAGCTGCATGCCACCATTTACTATCTTCATCAGCAAAAGCATCAGCATCATCACCATTATTGCTAGTGTTGCAGTCATCATTATGTTCGTCATGCAGTAGCACCAAACAAAAAAAAAAAAAAAAAAAAAAAAAAAAATTAAGATGAAGTGCTAGTAAAAGTGGGCAATTACAGAAGTGCTGCTTTGTTTCACTTTTTGTATAACTTCTCGCATTTGTTTCTGCCCCTCTTGCAGCTTCCAGTAAGAGTATGTCAAAAGTTTTTGAAACAGTCTATAGTGGAAGTGTCTGCCTTAAAGTTTAAGTACAAAATTTTTACCTTTTGTTATTTTTGTGCAGCTGCACCAAAATACATAGAAAGTACTTTTTTTATTTTGGGCGCAATCACGTATATAAAATTCTACTGTAAAAATCTTATTGTCTTGTCTGATAATTTCTTTTTGACTTGTTCATGTATGTTTAATTTCGTGCTTGCCAAAAAGAGAGATAGAGAGAGAGAGAGAGAGAGAGAGTAGAGAATAGAACAAAAGGAACAGGAAAATAAAGACAAAGTTTGGTTACAGCAAAAGTATTTATTTAGTTGCTACAAAAGCAGCAGCAGTAGTTACTTTACACTGCAGTGCTACAATTGAAGCATGAACAAATACAATTCTATTTTTAATTTGACACGATATAAGGGAAGTTTGCTTAAAAAGTATTCTTGTTTCTTAAACAGAGTTTAACGACTAGACAAGACATAAATTTGGTTCATGTTGTTTCCTTTAGTAGCTTTCTATTTCAAAATAATATTATATTATAGACAATGTCTCATGTAATAAAATAAATTTAGTAAAGTGCGTCTAATACTATGTTCACACTAGTGGTCTTAAACATGTTTAAGGCAAGTGTTTTAAAAAACTAAGCTCAATCGTTCACATTACATTTGAGATGTTTAAAGTGGACGTTTTTTCGGTAAATTATATCATTTGTAAAAAATTACGAACGATTATGCTTTTTTATTGGTTTATTATTTTAAAACAATAAATTTTTTGTAAATAGTTGAATATTTTTTTAAACTAATAATTATTTGTTTTCCAAATAGTTTTTCATGTACCGCCATTTAATAACAACACAAATTGCCAGAGTTATCAAAAAACGGACTGAACATACTCCATTTATGTGTTTAAGAAAGTGTTTAAGTGTGTTGAGCTGTTTAACAAAACAAGCCAATGTATCGTAAAACATCTTAAAGTCTTAAACACCAATGAGGCGTTAAACACGTAAGTGCACGCAAAGAAAAAATATGGTTGAGGTAACCATAATCAAACAGCAACATACTAATTGAATTATGTGGTTGCAGTCAAATCATATTATTGTTAACAGAAAAAAAACTTTTAAAATATAATTATCTGAGTTAATTATAATATTATCTGAGTTAATTATATTATAATCTAAGAGCCAATTTCACCAACTCTATTTAAATATCAATTCATATTTAAATGTCGATTTTGATTAATTTTTGTATGGAAAAATTATTTTTAAATATGAATTGATATTTAAATAAATTGGTGAAATTGGCCCTTAGTATTGTAAATATGACAACACTATTGTTAGATGTGACTAAAATATAATTGAGACTCACCATATTATGTTCTAATATTATATTAATATTGTTAAATATGACCACAGTATTATTTAATATAATAATATTATTTTATTTTTTAATCATATATTTATTGTAGAAACAGCTGTGCGCTAAATTCGAAATAAAAATAAATTAATATTGTTGAAATAAAATGTATATATAGAAATGTATACTTACACGACATACAGACATGTCTGTATAAAAAGATACACAAATGTGTATATATTTTTATTGGTCTACCCTTATGTTTATACTCATATACTTCATTTATTTAACACTACCGATAGCTTACAAACGAAATACTGAACTGACAGATGTTTCTGAAAAAGATTTTTTTTAAACTTAACATAGTATGGTTTTGGAAAACATGACATTGTTATTTTCATCATATTATTTTTAAATAATAATACAAATTATGTTGTAGTCATAAATTTTTAACAAAACTATATTGTTAAACTCTAACCATATTACACTTTTATATGTATGTGATAATGTAATTATTAAATTCAAACATAAATGTTTAAAATAACAATAACTAGTTTTCGACGATCACACATTTCTTTCAGAGAACATAATATTGTTTTCTCAACCATTCTACAATCATATCTTTTCTTTGCGTGTGTAAGTATGGAATAAGCCTCGCACTCCGCATGGACTACCTACATAGAGACCAAAAATTTTTTATTTAATTTTTTAAAGCAGAATCGAATATGTTTTTAATAAAAATATATCGAGACTTCATAGATGTGTACTTGAAGAGTCCGAATTAAATAAAATAAATAAATCGTTTACTGTGGACATGTCTGGTTTTGTTCGCCAGCTCCTCGTGTCCAATACTATTTGAACATTAGCCTGCATAATGGAATATATTACCTGATGTATATTTTTTTTAAACATTTTAAGTACCCGGCAAACTTTCTTTTTCAATTTTTGGCGATATCTTTTTAGTTATGGCACTTTTTCTTCGATTTGGTGCTTTATTCGCTTTTTGGAATTTATTTCGGGCTTTCGAGTTTATTTTCGTTGTAGGCGATTTTTTCGGTTTTTGACGATTTAATTTAATTTAAGAGATTTTTTTTGTTTTAGCGCTTTTTTGTTTTTGGCGATTTTTTTTTGGGGTTTGGCAATTTTTTCGTTTAGCGATTTTGTTAATTTTGGATTCCTTAGCCTTATCGTTGTGAAAATTTCAATAGTTTGCCTCTTGCGGTTTCCAAGATACAACAATTTTTCAAAATAACATTAACTGATACAATACCCTTTAATTTAGATTTTTTTTTAATTTCAGTGTTACTTGATGTAGTCTGCATAAAAATGCATTAATTTCGAAAATTTCAAGTGTCTATATAATTGTATGCATATCACATTAAGATTTCCAAATATTTTTTAGAACAAAATTTTTTAGAACAAAAGTTTTTTTAGAACAAAAAATTTTTTAAAACAAAAATTTTTTTACAACAATTTTTTTAGAACAATTATTTTTTTAGAACAAACGTTTTTTTTTTTAAAATTCCTAGAGGTTTTAACTTTGAAAATTTGAAGTGTCCATATAAACTGGCTGTATATTACATTAGGATTTCAAACTTTTTTATAACAAATTTTTTTTAGAACATCCTTTAAGTTTTAACTGTCATATATTTGTTGTTGTAGCGGCTAAAGTTGTACATATTCTGCTAAAATTTCAAGTTCTTAACTCTTACGCTTCTCGTGCCTTTTCATCTTTGGTGTATGGAACCCTAAAAAAGAATATAAGAGTTTTTTTTTAATAATAATTTATGCTTTAATAATGAGCATTCGTTCCCCTTCACATCTCACATTATTTTCAATTTATATTATTATTCGTCTGCATTTTCATGTAACCAATTGTAGGAATACAGTGTAAATAATATTTCCATATATGTACAATGTATATATATATATTCCAGCAAAAAAAATCACTAGAAATTAAAAGGCCCGGTTATTGTTATACGGTAGTAATGCAGCTTCTTTTTTCACTGGACTCCTAAGGAGTAAAAAGTTGTATTTAGATATGCTTTACTTCCTCAATTGTTTGCTGGGACTTAGTACATACATATAAGTGAGTGATTTTTTTGTCTGTTGCTGATGTATTGTGTCCTTGCTGTCATGTGTTTCATTCTGTGTCTACATACACAGAAACTCTTTGTTTTTTTTTGCTGTACTTTTAATTTTTTTCTTTTACACTTTCAGTTCATTTAGTGTAAGATGCTGGTAGAATTCTAGACATGGACGTGGATATTGCAGTCACACGAAGGCAATCTTTAAATACATAAATAAAATTAAAATTTTTTTTTAAATTTTATTTTCTTAAACTTTTGCTGCCAGAAAACTTTAAGTAGCAAGTATTGGTATCTCTGCTTGTCTCTGTTTTACAAGTGATATGCAGAACACATACATATGAGTGGCTTATTTTAAAAATAGCACAAGTCTCTGCATTACAAATTTTTAGTCTTTCTCTTAGATATTTAAATTTTTTCGTTATTTATATTGTCAGGCAAATATAACGTAAACTGACTTTATGCAAATGTTTTGTGTTAAAAAAATTACTATAACTCATTAACGTTAAGCAAAAAGATAATAAGTTGAGAAAAATCCCACTGGATTTCTTAATTGGGTTTAAGTAATTTTTTTGTTACTTAAAAAGTGGATGAACCCTTCATAGCTCAACATCGTGAAACTTATTTTATTTATAATATCGTAAGAGCTCGTAGCATAAGTAATAAAATTTCTTCTAGAATTTTTTTGATTTTTTTTGTGGCGAAAATGGGTTAAGAAGGAAATGTGAAGAGTGCCAAATATGTTAGCGATCAGGGCTTCAAATCAAAAAATAGTTTCACTCACAATATTTAAAAAATAAAAAAATAATTGACTTGGACGTTCACAAAATTTAATGCAGTAAAACGCCGATAATATAATTTTTTTTAAAAAATTGCAATACGGCAACATTGATTTAATAAAACCGTGGGATTTCTTTGAATCTATTCCGCTGTAGCAGATATTTTTTTATAAAGAATGAATATTACAGTTTGAAAGATATTGTGCCAAATTTATTGAGTTGAAATAAAATTAATAACTACTCAAAAATAGTTTTTATTCGGGCTTTAAGTTCAGTAGTTTCAGTTCTTATTGAATAAAATATTTTTTATTAATTAATGTGAGTTTCTAAAAAAGAGAAGAAAATTTAAACTAGACTTTTTAGCTGGGGAAAATACCGATATTTTTCTGTGCAGCCACGCACTTCATCAGCACCCTAGTCTATATATTTAGGTAGAGATTGTTGTTAACATCAGCTATTTAACATAAATTTTAATGAAACGGAATATGAGAAATGATTGGTGTGCACAATTATTGATTTACCTTTGGTAAATACATATGTAAATATCACTATTCATTTTTTGTTTTTCCATTTTTAATTTTTCTATTTAGGTTAGCACGAAGTTATATTACTCTACATAAGTATGTTTAACTATTCTTGCTTAACTTTTACGATCATCACATTAATTATTTTTACTTATTCGATGTACCGTCGGTACATACATGTAAATATTATAGTAGTGGATATTATGTTACATTGTTTTTGCTTTAATAAGAATAAACCCGAATAAAAAATTATTTCTGATTAATATTCACTACAGTTCAACTAAATCTAAAAATATCGATTCATAATTACATTTAATTAATAGTTTTTAGAGAGATTTAATGGTTTGTAAAATATCTGTCACACGGGTTCATAAAGAATTAAGGCTAAATATATGCCCAGGTACTATTAACTAAGAATGTAACACACAAACAAACAAGATGATAGAAATGATGAAGTGTGCATAGAAGCATGTGAACGTGCATGTGAAGTAGTACAATGCCATAACTTCTACTCTATTAAGAAATATACAACCACACAAGCACTTAAGCTAATGCAGATACCAAAAACAAAAAACAACATCTATAAAGCTCATAAGCATATGTATTATTGTCAACAAAAATACACACGAGCCAACAGCACTCACCAAAAAAAAAAAAAATGTGGCATAAATGTTTTAAATACACAATGTTACATAATTCACTGCTGTAATACAGAATGTTAACTTCGCTGTTTTTTTATACACGATTAAAAGTTTAGCTGTTAAATTACCGTTCTTTTACTTAGCATAGAACTTACAAAAAAATATTAGCAAAAATGCAGCAAGTCTTAAAATACGGTTATACTTAGCAAACATTTGCCCAAAACAGCGTAACCACTAAATTCTAGTGAAAAATTTATTGATTAAAACACAACTTTATTAAGTTAAATAACTTCATACACAACTAATAGACAATGTTATAGAATCTTATGTTATTGGAAACTATTTAACTTAATAAATATGTGTCTGCTTCACGAAGTTTTTCATTAGTATTTAGTGGTTACGCTTTTTTGGGCAAAATTTTTGCTAAGTATAACCATACCTTAAGACTTGCTGCCTCCTTGCTAATATTTAATATTTTTTGTAAAGTTTTATGTTAAGTATAAGAGAGGCTACTTAACAGGAAGTTAACATCGTGGTATTACAGCAGTGCATAATGTAACATTGTTTACCTAAAACCTTTTGGTAACAGTGTTGGTTAGATAAATTGTTTTGATCTTATAGGAATCTTAAACTGGTGACTTTTTATTTAATTGAAAATAAAAAATAATGCTTTTAAAAATTAAATACTAGATAATAGCTGAGTTTTCTTTAATTATTATACATATAGCTCATTTAATTAAACAACGTCATAACTCAAAAAAAATAAAATTTTTGAGTTGATGATGCAGAAATAATCCTCATATCGTTCTTCATATTGTGTAAAAATTGCATATAAAAACCTTGTTTACTCAAATCTTTAAATCAAAATATAAAATTTTCTTTTTCCATTAGGCAAATTGTATAGTAGTTATCTATCTATATAATTAATAGGCAAACAAGTTTCCTGCACCGATTTTCAAAAAGTTTATATGGTTTAAAAAATAATTTTCTGTACAGATATGCAAAATTTATATATTATTAAAATCGATTTAGTATTTTCGGAGCTATAAATGTTTAAGGTTGCTACTAATACATGCACACGTATTACACACGCATTTATTAGCTTACAACAGTAACCCACAAGCCATACCACAATTGTGGGGATGAAAATCACACAAGAATGATAAACTACAAGATTACGCCAATCAGAGAGTTTACCGTTAGACGTGACGTCACACGTCTATTGTAAGAGTTGCCATAAAGGCTGGGAAAAATCAAATGAAAAATTTAAAGCATAAGTCTGGGAAACTAAGAAATTTAAACAAAGAAATCGCAACAAACAAATTCTATTATATTATTTTATTTTCTCTACAAAAATTTTTCTTATTTGTTATTGAGAGTTTCTTTTAATTTTTGAAATTAAACTTGTTTTATTAATCTTAACAAAGCGCTTAATTTTAAATTTTATTACTTATTTAATGCTTTCTGTGTTAATACATAGCACCAAATCGAAACATACCAAAACTAAAGACTCTAACTATGATATATTTCTAAATAGCTATTTTCTATATAGTTCACACTGAATATATATATATATATATATATATATATGTATATCTTTTTTAATAATATTTTTGTTTAAAATATTAGAAAGTAAAATTTTAAAACATCAAAAATGGTACATAGTTTTACCAAGTAAACAAATAACAAATTCAGTGTGAACGGTACTAATATTTTGTTGGCATAAAACCCCTTCTAGCAGGTTCATTATACGAATTACAAAAGGAATGACATATTTATATGTATATATACATTCATAAAAATATATGTGTATGTACATAGTGCTAGGAACACAATTGGGACGAACAACGAATTTCGTCCACATTGACGAATTCGTCGATAAGAATTCGTTGCGAAAATGCGTCGTGTGAAGCACAATAACGACGAATTTACTCAGAGAATTCAGCTCTTATTTATTGATAGAGTTGGTTATTGTCAGTGTGACCATATTAGCTAATTTTGGGCAAAATTTAGTTTATTTCTTCTGGATTTAGCTTTAAATTTTTCATTAAGCTCTTAGCTTTTTTTTTTTAGCTTTTTTAAAAACGGATTTAGCTTTTTTAGACTTTTTAATCCAAAATGTGTATTCTTTAAAAATATATTAAAGACATATGTACGTGATTTAGCTTAATTTAATTTTAAATTCTGGTCACACTGGTTATTGTGTATATAAATAGAGAGGGAGAGAATATTGTTTTTTCGTCGTTCGTCGGCTACAAAATAGAAATAAATCTATCTCAAAGTTCGTCACGTACGACGAATTTCGTTCTACGGCGGTGTTGTGTTCATTTTCATATGAACAAATGTGTTTTATTTTTTATGACGAAAGTTCGCACCGAAAAATTCGTCGTTCGTCCCAATTGTGTTCCTAGCATAAGTTTGTATTGAGAAGTGGTTGGTTGCACTTTTGTGAGAATATTCTCTATATTCTCTGCTACAAAAACGCTTAAAAAAGCTTAATTTTTAACGTATTGCTGATGTTATGAATGGCAAAGTTTAATGCACCATTGGGTGCGGCTTGAAAAACTCTTTCCGATGATCTTTTTTTTTTTTATTAAATGTTGTCTTGGTAGAAAATATGCAAAAAAAAACCACAAAAATAAACATTTTAAGACTTTGTATATCGGTTAAAAATGAATTATCTATGTAATTACGGATAATATTAAAAAAATGGTAAATAACTACAACAAAACAATATTGTCTTCTTGTTCGTAAGTAATTGCAAAAGTAAAAAAAATGGGATTATTATATGTCCAATTTTCTTCACCGAACTTAGCAAAACCAGTACTTGTATAGCGGTTGGCAATCCTGCAGTGAAAATAACTTTAAAGAGTTGTATAAAAAAAACAAACCAAATTATCGGCCAATAGAAATGCAGTGTGCGTGACGTCACTCGTCTACTATTTTTTTGCACTGGCGTAGTCTTGTAGTTTATCATTCTTGAAAATCACATACATGTTTATGCTCTATCATTTAGTTGTTACTGAGTAGTGTTGTAAAAAGCGGCTACTTTTGAATACTCAGTACTACTTGATACTTTTTCAATTGGGTACTCGATACTACTCAATACTTTATATATGTATGTATATGGGAAGTTAAAAATTATTATTTATATTATTTTATAGATAATGCAATATGGAAAAACAAAGATTAAATACAAGTATATTTAAATTCATTTATAACAAATGAAAATAAATAAGTTCGAAGATTAGTTTTTGTACATAAATATTTTTTAACGTACTCTTACACTTCTAGTATATTAATCTCTTAAATTATCTTCTAAATATTTTATAATAAAAATTTTTTTCTCACAATTGATGTTATTACTTAGTCATTGTGTAAATGTAGAAATAACATTTTACCGACATTGAAAGAATTTAAAATATTTTGTTTGTTTGTGAGGACCTTGCTGGTTATATTGTATCACTTGCCTTCCTTCCACTATTCTAATAGGTCACTTTTTCTGTCCAATAGTATTTGTTAATGACTGAAGTAGTTCAATAATGCGTTCTGTAGTACTTTTTTTAGTGGCTATTTTCGTATCAAAATAATTCCTGACAGAATTGGTATTTGTTACACTAACTCCATGAGGTTCAGAGTCATATTTGTTTGTATCAAACTCACATAGTTTTATAATTCTGATGTATTTTAAAGGAAGACTTTCGCTTGAATACTATAAAATGCAACCCTGAAAGTATTGAGTAGTTACTTTTGTGTATTGAGTACCGGGAAAAATTCCTGGTATTGAGTACTCAGTACTGAAATACTCAATACTTTCACAACACTATTACTGAGAAATTGACGAATGAAGTTGTGCACGCATGTGCGAATTTTTTCCTGGTTTTTTGTTTAGTTTTATTAAGCACACCGAACGAAATTAAAGTTCAAATTTAATAAATTTGTACAGCAAAAAAAAAAAAAATTATTAAATAATTATGAAAGAAATATTTCGTGATAAAAAATGCTTTTCGCATTATGCAATTCATTTGATGTTATGAAACAATTAAAAATAATATAGAAGATAGTTTAAAAAGGAATTTGAATAGTATCCACAAAGCTGTGAATAAATTTTATTTGGAATTTATACACTACATTGTTGAATGGATTATTGGAGTTTTATTTTTTAGTTAAGTTTTTACTAAATTGCTTATTTACAAAAAAAAAAATCAAACAATCAATAACCACATCATGTTTTTTAAATTACAAAACTTTTCTCCAAGTGCAAGTTTATTTTACTCTCATTCTTCTCACCAATACAAACATATTTTCAGCGTTGTCAACTTGGCGCGTTTCGCACCATTTTGGGTGCCTTTTGAAATTTTTTGTGCGAAAAATTCCTTAGTTAGTGCGTGGTGCGCTTTTTTAAATTTTGGTGCGTTTTTTAATTTTTGATGGCGCCAACGCAAATTTAACACAACAATGGATTAAAACTAAAAAATTTTTGTTGTGAAACTTACTAACTTCCTGATAGTGTTAATTATCATATTAATAGTAATGAAGTTTACAAAATACCACAATTTGAAATGAAATCTGTTGTATGACAACAATAATGATGAAAATATTAGCTTTTTTAGATTTAGTTGAACTGCAGTGAATTTTAATCAGAAATAATTTCTTATTCGGGCTGAAGTCTAGTGATGATTTGTTACAGCAACAATGAAATGCATATAGACAAAGCTGAACAAACAGCAAATAAATTTCAAATTCATAAATATACTTATGATAATATGTCGAATAATGAATTTCTTAAATTTTTTTTGGTTAAGTTTTTTTTAATTATGTGCACATATTGTAAAAGACTGTTTGTTTTTATTGTTATATTTTTAACCCCGACCAAAAAAAAAGGGCTGTTATAAGTTTGTAATGTGTATCTGTGTGTCTGTACGAATCCACGTACAGGCCAAATGGCTGGACCGATTTTGATTTAGTTTTTTCTGTTTTAAAGGTGACTTGATCGCTATGTTTTAATAAAATCGGTCCATCCGCTTAGAAGACATCACGTTTTTTAGAAATATTCGGGGGTTTTTGAAATTCTTAATTTTTGTTATTAATATGAATATATTAAGCTTCTGATAAAAAAAAAATTAAAAATATTTGATTAGAATGATAAATAGTTAATTTTTATTAGTTTTGAATCCTTTCTATTAATCGTTGATCTCTTTAAAAACTTTTGTAGAGAATTTATGAAGTTAAAAAAAAATATTATCTGTGTAGTACAAATGAATTTGTAGTAAAAAATTTGCCAAATCCTTTTAGGTTTTATTTTTTTTAACCCTGAACTGTAAAAGCCTGTTTTAGTGTTAAATTTTTAACACACAAAAAATTTACTTTTTATGCAAAATTAATATAATAAACATTTTAAACTAAAAAAAGAAATTCTAAGCTTGGTGCGTTTTTTTGCAAATGGCGCGTTTTTTCTCCATTTTGGTGCGTTTTTAAATTTCAAAGTTGACAACGCTGCATATTTTAATTTGCGGCACACTGGCTTACAACCAAAAAAGAGTCAAAACATGAGAGTATGTGTATGCTTGTAGTATTTCTCTTGATCTAACAGTTTTTTTTTCTCTTATTTGTGATTGTATGAAAGCCATTTTACTCAAAGGAAGATACTTCAATAAATTGAATTAGCTTGGTTAAAGGGATTTTGTTTATTTATTTTTATTAATTTCATGTATAATTTAATTAGTGTGTGACTGTGTTTTAATGCATTTTTTATGACGTTTATATAAATATTCTTTGAATCTTAATAAAACTGAGCGATATATACTTTAAAATAAAAATAAAATTACCCTAAACCTTAATAATCAAAAAAACTTAATAAATTTTTTACTTTCAAGACTTAAGCTATTTGCAAAATAAACGGTTCATATGCATGTACATATGTATGTATTTGTGAATTTTAAATACTTATTTTTCTGCTTGGTGTTCATTGTAACATTTTCACATCTCATGTGAAGTAAAGAACTTAAATTTTAGCAATTATTCTGAGTATTTTTAAATTTAACAAAATACTTATAACTGAATAAATATTGTAGCAAATTCATTAAATTTGTTATATCACTTATTACTCATTGCTTAGTAAACACTAATCAAATTTATATGATACATGTGTGTTTTCTTTTAATTTTTTCCTTTAATTAAAAAATATGAAATTCTGCTTGCTCTCCGGGTTTGTTGTGGTTCTTAGTCTGAAATTTATGCAAATTAAAATAAACAAAATGAATTACTCTCATACTGTGCGTTGTGTTTTGTTTTCTGCTTGTCGTTTAATTATTTTTTTATGCCACAAAACATAAGAAAATATATTTAAAGTGTTGTTGCTTTTACTGTTGTTGTTTTAGCTGGTTATGTGCAAGCCTTAATAGTTCCTTTTACACTTTCTCTCTCTCTCTTTCGGTTTTGCCTTGGCTGTGGCATGCAACATTGCTTGTCATAACTTTGTGTCATGTTTGTTTAACAATTTTCCAGTTGGTTTTTATAAAATGTATTTTCTTTTTCTTCTTATTATTATATGTATTTGAAAAATTAAAGGACTTTAACATTAATTAAAATTAATATGATAAGATTTTTCATGCTGTCATCTGCACAAGCACACTATCCAAGCAGTATTTAGCATTTAAAACAAATATTTAAGCGTTATTTTGACCATTGTCAAAATGAAAATTTAAGTTTACTTGGGTGTGAAATGAAAATAATGAGAAAAAAATATTTGTGCTGTCAACAAAGCGAATTGGGGTTTCTTTTGAGTCGGAGATTAATTTTGAAATAATGAAATAAGATAGAGGGTTAAAAGCTAGACAGCAATTGTACCTTTTTAAATCTTGTCCAAATTGTGCAGTAATTTTTTTAAATTTTTTAGAAGAGTCCTCAACCAAAACAACTTGAACTTTTCTAAAGTCTAGTTGGGTCTTGAATGTTAAAGTTTGGTTTTACCAGTATAATTTGTAAATAAATTTGAGCAGTTGTAACCAAATCTAAAGCTGAAACATTAAACTCTCAAGGCGGACGAAGTTATTGAAATACAAAGTACGAAAATAAGCACAGGGATATGTTTGCTTTTGTTTAAATTTGTTATTTGCAGTATCTAAGACAGAAAAAAATAACAACTAAGCACCATTTGGTTATGTCTTGCTTTTGTCCTTAAGAACCAATTGTATCTTATTTTAAATTTTTAAATATTTTAAATACCTGAAAAGTTTTTGTCTTGCTATACAGCAACTTTTAATATAGCTTTTTTTCAAAATAAAAAGAAAGATCACGTCGCAAGTTTATTTAATTGGGGTTAAAGTTTTCCTCAATTGGCCTGTTCACGCAGAATAAAGATATGTGAAATCATGCATGCTCTGATTTATAGAGTGTGTTTAGCAAACCTTTTAAAAATATTTTAACTTTTTAACTCCCCCACAGAATGGTAGTTCTTGGCTCCATTTTAACTACACTACATATTGTTGGTTAAGAGTGTTAACCTGCTAAATCTACTTTTTGTAACATATTACCTCTTAATACAGTTCGGAAGAAAATGAGATGCCTCATCGACTTGCTAAAATATTTATTTTAATATGTCGGAAAAATCTAATGTTTTAGGCTAATTTCTTAAGCTTTGTACAGAAACCGTTAACAGTATTTGCTGGAATTGAGTTAGCAGTAGGGCGATCGACTCGATTTTTCAACCGGTCTTAAAACCCGGTTTTTTTACAATATGGTTGTCGGTTTTTTCAAAATGTTGATTTTTCAAATGTCGAATTGTCCGGTTTTTTTACAATTTAAAAACCGGCTGAGTCGAATACTTTTCGATTTGCACATTTTGCAATAAAATTAGTTTTTACTATGTTAAAACTTAGACCAACGGGTTTTGTTTATTTTCCTAAGTATTTTTTTAGTGTAAAAGCTCTAAGTTTTTTTTTTGAGCATGCCAACATTTACTGAAACATTAAATTAAGCGAAATTATCTTATGAGGTTATAGCAGAGGCGAATTTAATTGGCTTTATGGATGTCAAAATCCAGTTGCAAAAAGTGAGTTTTAGTTTTGTTGACATTCATATGTTGGGGTTTGAGGAAATTTGGGAAGGAGTTCAAAAAATTAATTATGCCAATATTTAGGGTGCTAATAAATATGTTTATACAAAATATAAAAAAATTAAAAAATAATTATGATAACAACGTATTAGACCATATTTGGATGTCATTTGTTGACGGCTTGGTACCGGAAATCACAGGATTTTCAAATAAGTTGACGACATCAAACATTTTGCACGTATTTTTTCATGTATTTTATGCCTGTATTTAGACTTTTTTCTTATGTATTTTGAATATTTTTGCTACTGTAGGTGTTATTATACTTATTTTTTTATTTTTTGTATAAACATATTTATTAGCTGCCTAAATATTGGCATAATTATTTTTTTGAATTTATTCCCAAGTTTCTACAAACCCTAAAAACGATGGTTGTATGTAGAGTTTGTTCCTCAACTGTATATTAAAATACATATATACATATTTATGTACTATACATAAGTATATGAAGTTAATTTTTACGCTTTACTTTTAATTTTTCTATTGTTTTATAGTATTTATATAAACTGGTAACTCTTTTTTTTTAATAAAGCAATTCAAAATCAAAACTTTTGTATAATAATTTTCTTACTGAAAAAAACCGGTTGACCGGTTTTTCCTGGATTGCAAAAACCGAAACCGGGGTTTTCATGAATTCAAATATTCGAACTATTCGAAAACCGGTTTCTGGAAAAAGTCGAATAATCGATCACCCTAGTTAGCAGGTTTACACTCTAAGCCGATATGTAATACTACATAAGTTTTAGCCTATACAATCGAATATCTTAACTAATATGTAAATTTTTTTTTAATAATTTTAATTACCTGGTAAGCTCTTTCATTTGGTTTTTGGCGTTTTTTTTTTATTTTTGGGACCTTTTCTTAAGGTACGGTCACACTTGTCAAATATTTGGCCAAAAAAAGCGTAACCAACAAGCACTAATGAAAAAAGTTTTGACCCAGACACTGGTTTACGAAATTTAAAAGTTTCGAACACAACTATTAGACAATGTCAGAGAATCCAACAATATTGGATACTCTTTAACTTGACAAACTTTTGCCTAAATTGAAAGATTTTTCATTAGCATTTAGTGGTTATGCTTTTTTTTGGCAAATGTTTGACAAGTATGATCATAGCTTTAGTTTTGGCAATTTTTTTTTTCGTTTTAAGAATTTTTCGGATTTTGGCGCTTTTTATTTTTGTTTTTTTTTTTAATTTGTGGTGATTTGTTCGGTTTTGGCGATTTGTTTTAGTTTTAGAGATTTTTTATTGTTTTGGCAATTTTTTTAGTCCAGGCGATTTTTTATCGTTTTGGCGATTTTTTCGGTTTTTGGCGATTTTTTCGGATTTTTGCCGATTTTTTCGTTTTGCGATTTTATTTACTTTCGCAATTTTGATTTTTGGCGTTTTTGAAAATTTCAAGAGTTTTCCACTCACGGTTTCCAAGATACAGAAGTTGTTAATATTACGTAGTCAAAATAATATTAACTGAATAGAATACCCTTTATCTGAGATTATTTTAAATTTCAGTGCTAATTGGTGTAGTCTATAAGAAAATACACTAACTTTGAAAATTTTATGAGTCTTTATATTTGGATTTCAACATGTTTCGTTGCCCGCTTTAGGACAAATTTTATTTTCGACTGGCATATATTTGTAATTGTAGTGGCCAAAGTTGTGCATATTCTGCGAAAATTTCAGGTGCGTTGCTCCTACGGTTCTCGAGAGAACAGTCAGACGGACAGACAGACGTCTTAGCGAAAACAATAGGTTTCACCTTTGGTATACGGAACCCTTAAAAGGGTGAAAACGGGCTTGGGCATAAACTTTCCTACAAAAATCTTGGCCATAAAAATTTATTACATATGTCAGAAAGACATAGACAAGACAAGATCAAAACTTAACACTAACAAAAAAAAAAAAAAAAAAAAAAAAAAAAAAAAAAAAAACTCAGACAAGCTAAAGATTGCCCACTTTTATTCTTACAAATTCTCTTAAAGGAATTTAATCTCTTTTATTTTTGAATTGTCCCAAAAGGTAATTTGTACGACTCACGCAAATTCTTTTTTAGTCTCTACGAGAATCCATTGTCACAATCCCGAAATTGTTTTTCATGTTGTGCAGTGTAATTATTAAATTTTCCAGTATTTAATGAAATTTACAAACAAATCCTTTAAGTTTAAAAAGCCACATGTCTCCATTCAAGTGTATTAAAAGCCTAAACATTTCTTTTTATTTAAGAAATTTATTATTCGACATATTGTCAGAAGTTTATTTTAATTTGAAATTTATTTGCTGGTGGTTCAGCGTTGTCTATATATTTCATTGTTGCTGTAACAAATCATCAAATCAAAATGTGTGGTTGAAGTCTACTGATGATTTGTTACATCAACAATGAAATATATAGACAACGCTGAACCACCAGCAAATAAATTTCATTTCTTTTTATTTTAAGGTAATAAAAAAACTTTAAGTCAAGTGCTTTACTTTTAACATACATTTTTACACATGTTAAAAATGTTAAAATAACATTTTAAGCCGACACTTAAAAACTTTTTATAATTTTTAGATTTTAACACATTCCCCTGCCAATAAAAGCTTATCCGTTTACAAAAAAAAAAAAACGACTTATCATTCATCTAAACTAAATTCTCTTAGCACTTTTACTTTAATTTCCTGTAATGCTGCTACAATTACAAAAAAAAAAAAAAAAAAAAACAGCAAATATGTAACAAAAGAGTATAGCATAAAATTCTATACTTTAATACAATCTTTTTCCCTAATCTCTGCTAACAAAATAAGCTCTAACTAACATCCTAAAATTAGACATCAAATAACATCCATTATGAAACAAAGCCAAGGAATATCCTTGCTATTTCATATGTTGTTCTTGCTATTGTTGCTACATGCAACGCTAAGGTTAGCATCATCATCGTCAACATCATCATCATTATCATCGCCACCACATGAAACTCGCCTGCTTCACATGCCAACACATAAGAAGACTACAACTATGTATTTAGTTTGAAACCGAAAAAAACGAACTTTAAGTCCCTTTAATTTAAGTGAAATTTGAACTCGAGGAGGAAAGCTCTACAGTATGTGTGCACATACATGTAACGGGTGAGAGCTACACGGTGATTACTATTACATGCCTGGAAAGATGTGGCAACAGAACACCTACAAATAACAGCACAAATACATACACACAAAACAAAGACAAATAAACAAACACGACATTGGATTGTATAAAAAAACAAGTTACATTTAAACTAAAAGTGCCACCAAAAAAAAAAAAAAAAATACTTAAAAACACTCATGTTGCTGACAAAGTTACAGTTGGACGCTGCGAATGATGGTAAGTCGTTAAGATTTTTAATTGAATATGGGCGATTCCATAGGCTAGTTAGACTTGAAACCGGTGGAGAAAGTAAAAACAAAGCAGAAACTCAACAAGAGTTGAGTAATTGCCTTTTTCGTTATAATTTTTCTTTCGCTATGTCTCATTCGAAAGCTGCCTTTTTATGTAGAATTGTGATGGCTTCAGTATCAAAGTTGGACAAATTGCCACCAACGTTGCCAGAACTGGCGATTTTTCAATTATTTTTCAACCAAATGCTTTATAGTCTCTAAAAGCAGATATAGCTCTCTGCTTGTATGGAAATATAAAAAAAAACTAGGAACTATGTTAAAGGCTTGATGCCACTTTTTCCAGACCATATATCGAGACATAACCGCCAAAAACGCTTGAGCGATATAATTTTCGAACTTCATTTCTTGAAGAAAATAATCAAGAAATTAAGAGGCACTCCCATAATGTCCACAACGTTGGACTTGTTGCACATTTACATTAAAACAACAACAAAATTTTAAAATTTGTTTTTGTTTTTAATGCAAGTGTGCTGCAAGTCGAATGCTGTCGACATCAAAAATTATGTCTCTTATTTGATCGAGTATTTGATCGATTATTTATTTTTATTTTTTTTTAGTTACTGGTCAAAGCGAAGAGGGGCCGAAAAATACTTTTTTTTTTGGCAATTGCTAAATTTTTGAAACTAAATGAGCTAGCGGGCCATTTGAACATGGTTGATATGATGTTGACGATAAGCAAATGTCATACCGAGTAAAGCGTATTAATTTTTTCTCTATGCTATTTGATGTTTGCATGTGTGTAAGAAATCGGTGTATGATTTTGACAGTATGTTTGTTTGACAATGTTGTTGTAGTTGTTGTTGTTGCTGTTGTTGCTCATGATGATGCTGATGATGACCACCTAGAGTAAAAACATTGTTTGCGGGTGAAAGGAAAGTTAGTTTGTGCTTTTCAATGTTTGTGAGAGCATTTGCGGTAGATTGTATGTGTGCATAAGAGTATTAAAATATAAATGTGAATTTGCATACATTTTTGTTTTTGGCTAGTAAGCTGGTTTGTTTGTTTGTTTGTTTATTTAGAAGCGTTGCATATGACACAGTGTAGCTGAGCATTTAAAACATGCATGTATGGAACTGATTGGTTTGGTTAATTAAAATCTTGTGTATGTGTGGGTTGGAGCATTTAGGTTTTATTTTCATTGAGTCTTAACATACTGCCCTTCTACGTGACCATTTATTTCTCTCTCTTTGGTTGTGTTGATACAAACCCGCACTATAGATTATGTTTGTTTATGATTATGATGTTATTGAAATGGTTTCCGGTAGTGGCAATTTTTGCCCACTTTCAATTGCTATAAAAGACCCTTACAACTGCTGTTATATATAAGCCTTTGATTGAAATGATGTCAACAATGACCAGTAACTTTTTTTGTTTTGGTTGCTATAAACTTTTACATCGCAAAATGAGGGTAATTTGCTAATGTTATTTTCATTGTTATTATAGCTTTTTTTTTTCTTGTTCCTGCTGATAATTTTGGTCAGTGTGAGTAAAGTAAAATGTCTAAAATGTATCAAACCAACAACAACTCAATTTGGAAGTAAATTATGGAAAAGAAAATTACGAAATTTCTTTCTTGATTATAATAACGATATTTTTTTCTATGGCTGCAAACGAAAGTTTCATAATGTCTTTCCAAAAATCATTCGAATTAATCTAATGAAATTTAATCTGTTGTGACTTTAGTATAGCATCTTTAATAAAGAGTTGTATAAGCACTGCAAAAATCTGTCATCACCTAAAATATATATTGAGTTACAATTAAGTATTAAATGACAAAAAACTTAACTGTCCCAGCAAAAACTTTACCTTCTAGAATGCAAAAAAGTGTATGTACTCCCCAGTCGTAAGTACTTACAATTTGACTGAATAACCCATTATTTTTGTTTGAGAAGTTCAAAAAGTATGCGATACCATATACATTTTGTCTACAAATATTGAAAAGTTAATAGATTACTGATTGCCTAAAAGTATTCAAAATTTCATGGGTTATTTTTTGCCTACAAATATGCAAAATTTTGTATATTAATTTTTTCCTAAAATTATTCCAAATCAATTGGCAATTTTTTGTATCTTTTTTGGGATTGTTTAAAACTATAATTTTATAAAGAAAATATGTAAATTAGTACATTGGAGAAAATGCGAAAATATTTATATATTATAACAAAAACTGTAGGAAACCAAAGTAATATTTTATTGTTTTCGATGTTCATTTTCACGATCAATAAACTTTTCTGTAGATATATTTCATTATTAACAGGAAAGTACTACAATAAGTACTTTCACGTAATGATATAAATAAGTTGTTATTTTATTCATGACAGGACAGTCATTATTATGTACATAAAATAATTAGATAAATAAGTATCACTCATTACATTTTTAGCCATTAAAAGACTACTACCCATTACAAATTTCAAATATTTTTTGCTGGGATATTGCAGTGATATAAAATTTAAGTAAAACTACACCAACTGGCATGGAAAATGCTATGAAATCATTAAAAGAAAATAAATTTAGTAAAGAGAAGAGCCTTTGATTTGCACAGACTTTCAAAAACTATTTAAAAACTCACATCAGTCTACTGATGATTTGGTTCATGCGCCAATGAAATACGTATATAGACATGCTAAACTACCAGGCAATAAAGTTCAATTATTTTATGTACACTTCTGACAATATGTCAAATAATAAATTTTCTTTAAAGTTCAATTAATGTTTTATTTTTCATTTAGCCTTGTAAATACTTTTATTGTTATCCAATGGATTTCTAATTGTATAAGGATGTGGAAAAATAAAATGAGTTTACCTGGATATAAATTATTTGCTGGGTTTTGTATCAGTTTCAAAGCCTACTAAGCTTATTTTTTCTTTTTTGATTTTCAAAAATATTATTATTTTATGAATTCTCATATAGTTTTTGAAAGTCTATGCATAAAGTAAGAGGTTTGAGACTGTTTAAAATTTGTGGTTAAAGTCTACTGATGATTTGGTTCATGCGCCAATGAAATACGTATATAGACTTCCTAAACTACCAGCAAATAAATTTCAATTACTCACAAATAATAATATTTTTGAAAATCACAAAAAACAAATATCTAAGCGTAATAACTTACACAAAACCCATTAAATAATTCAAAAAGATTTTGAGGAACCGTTAGATTTTTTTCATTTTTTTTTGGCGATTTGTTTTAATTTTGGCCCTTTTCTTCGTTTTTGAGATTTTTTCGACGTTTTGTTTTTCGTTTCTGGCGATTTTTTTGGCTTTTAACAATTTGGTTTATTTTTAGCGATTTTTGTTAGATTTGGTGGCTTTTTTCCTTTTTTGTGAGTTTTTTTCTCTCGATTTTTGGACTTTTTGGGTGTTTCCTTTTTTTTTTGCGATTTTTCTGTCTATGTTCTGGCACTTTTTTCGTTTTTTCGGCTCTTGCCGATTTTTCTTTTCGGCGATTTTGAATTTTGGGATTTTTTGGTTTTAGCGTTTTTGAAAATTTCAGGATTTAGTTTTTGTGCTTTTTTATTTTTGACGCTTTTTGTTAGTTTTGGCGCTTTTTTCTTTCTTAGGATTTTTTTCGGTTTTTGTTTTTTTGGGTATTTTTGCGATTTTTCGGTTTTTGGCAATTTAGTTTACTTTTAGTGATTTTTTACAGTTTTGAAATTTTTTATCGTTTCGGCAATTTTTCCGTTTCAGCGATTTTTTAATTTTGCGATTTTTTTTTGGCTCATGGAACACCCTTTAATTTTGGTTCTTATATTTCAGTGTTTATTGTAATACTCTTCATATACATACAATAACTTTGAACATTTCAAGTGTCTATATATAATTTCCTGTATATTACATTATAATTTAAAAATTTTCGTTTCTCGCTTTAGAACACCTTTTAATTTTTAACTACCATATATTTGCTGTGGTAGCATCATAAGTTTTATAGTGCGAACAGAGTGGCCGTTTGTTGCGGAACTGAGCCGATTGACGTTTATTGCGCGAACCAATGCGAGAAAACTGGTACTATACAAATTAGTACAAATAAGCGCGAACAGGTCTAAGAAACGTTATAAACACAATCATCAGAAGCAGCAGCAGAGATTCTGCGAAAACCTAGTTTTGAACGCACAGCAACATGCAAAAAATGTTTTTTCTCCTTTTAACCCCCGACTAAAAAAGGGGTGGTATAAGTTTGTAGTGTGTGTCTGTGTGTCTGTGTATCTGTGCCCACGTACAGGCCAAACGGCTGGACCGATTTTTATTTATGAAAGATGACTTAATGGAGAGGGTTTTAAGCTATGTTTGAAGAAAATCGGTCTAGCCGTTTAGAAGATATAACATCTTTTCTGAAAAAAGTCGGGGGTTTTTAAAATTTTTAATTTTTGTTATTGTGCATTGCATTTCTGTTGGAAAAATTAAAGCAAAAATTATATGCTGTCATTCATCCTTTAATAGCATTCTTGTTGAACTTTTCTTGAGTACAGTCTTGTCTTTTGGTTTATTTAAAATGAATGTAGAATAATTACTAAGTGAAATTTTTGCATACAAGCATTCATAAAACACATAAAATATCGGCACACTCAAACTTGTTTCTCGCAATAAGCGTCAGTTGACTCGGCTCGGCAACAAGCGGCCACTCTGTTTGCACTTTTACATGTTCTGCTTAAATTTCAGGCCCGTAGCTCTTACTGTTCTCGAGAATACAGACAGATGGACCTTTGGTATATGGAATATTAAGAAGAAACATATCCAGACAAATTCACTTTTAAAGTTTTGAAACTAATAGACGACAAAACAATTGAAAAGAGCAGCAATCAATATTGACCAGATCTGTTTCGGATTACACCTGTGTTTTTATAGCATGTTGTGCTTGGTGAGTCATCAAGCATGATAATTTTAAAACAACCAGCACACCTATACGAGCTAAACAGCAATACTTTTTATCGTTTTTAAGCCCCTTAAGTTTTTTTCTCTTTCATCCAGCGTAATCTCTGTCACTCATAAACCATAAACACGCTTTTTAAGCATTTTGACAGTATCTAGGAGCCTTAAAATACATCAATGCCCAAATAAGTATTTTCTTCACAATATGTTGATTTTACAAAATATATATAATTATACATTATTACGTTAATATGAAGAGGCCCTAACTCATTGTTTTTAAAAAATTAGGTTTTTGCCTTTTATATACACAAGAAACTTGATTTCAGAAAAATAATGAATTAGAGCCTTCCTATATTAAGGTAACGATATGTGCTTAATATTTTATTTCGTTACTCGTTCCATTATGATTAAAACATGTCAAGATTCAAAATATTTACACTTATTTAATTAAAAACGACAAAGCATTTATGTTTAGCAAAAAAAAAAACTTTTCATCTTAACCTAGTTTAGTTTTAACCCAAAAACCCCAAAAACTTAAATAGAGAAACTTTGGCCGCAACCAAACCAAAGAATAATAAATACAAAAGTTTTCATTTAATGCTTCTACTCTATTTTTATCTTATTTTCGGAGAGCAACTCTCGATCTAAGCATAACATAGAAAAGATGCCACAAATTTTAAGGCAAATAATGTAAGAGGGCCGTAAGCAAAGAAACAAAAGTGAAAAACAAATTAAATGTTGCATCCTTGCTTGTAGCAGGTTTTAAGGCAACACTTGAATAAAGCAGAAATACACACACACACACACACACACATGCAGTTATTTTCTCTTTTACTAAATTGTAAGTGCAAAAAAATTGTCAATGAAAGTTTTATTTTGCAATAGAATTAGACACTCCTCAAAGTATGCTACATATTTTAAACTAAACATCAAGCTTAGGAGAAACTTTATTTTGGATTTTTTTTTATATTATTGTAGTGCTAAAGTTTCTTAAAATGCAGCATAAGTCTATACTTTCACTTTAAAATTACTTTTTGCAGATATTGTTGAGTATTTCTTTTTTGTTTAGTTGTTTCCCTTTCACTTTGATATTCCCTAAACTGAAACCATTAAAATGTATTATTTAGTATTTTGCATGTTGTTGTTTCGCCAAGAAAGGAAGTAATTGAATGCTGATTAATTTAAAATTGTTTGTTACACAAATGTTAAAGGAAATTTCATGGAGTTGTTAAATGAAACTTTTTCTATAGAAGAGTATAATATAAAGTAAATGGCGTAGTATAAATAATACCTCTGATGCCTAAATAATTTTTTTATCTAATTTTCTTCAATAGAAGAAGCAAACTAGATGAAAAAGTTTCAAAAAATGCTACAGAAATCACTCTCTTCTCTAGTGGTGCAGTTAGCAAATGAGGGTGGCGTTGGCTGAAGTAGTTAGCACGTTGACTACAACACCGAAGATCCTGGGTTCAATCTCTGTATCCGGCAGTCATTAAATAACAACACCACGCATTTTTCTGATGGGCATTAGTGTCCGTTTGTATCAGTTGTTGTAGCAAAGTTTAAGTTATGAAGGCATAGTCACTGGCGCCCTCCTTCGTCGGTGTTCTGTAGCAGAATCATCGGCAAAGTAAAATAACCAAAAATAACTAAAACACAGCTTCAAAATTTAATACGCCTCATTTGACACCAGAAGGCGCTGCAATACTGCATTATTACAAAAACGCGTGCAAAAAAAGCAGAGTTGTAAAATAATGAAGCTTTCTTCTATCTCTTCCTTCATCACCTGTCTTCTATCACTATGCCTTTCTGAAAGAAGTTAACACCTAGTAATAGTAGTAGGCATTAATTGCCTGAGTGTTACTTCTCTTAAAAAATAAAAAAATAAAAGTTAAGTGCAACAAATTTCATGAAATAATACATAATGTTTGAGATTTTTACATTCGATATTTTACCATATTTAACATTGTTCGATAGCAAATGCCATAACCTCAAACTAAAGAAAACGTGATCAAATCAGCTCGTTATTAAAAGCGGATCCCGGACCCCGGATCCCTGGACCCCGGATTTAATGTATTGTGCAAAAGTTACTGATATATATTATTTATTATTTTAAGCAGCTAATTCGCTAGGTATTTTTTTAAAGGTTTTTAATGTTTATTTTAAATATTATTATTTTATTATAATTTAAAAAAAGTCTACTGACGAGTTCCACAAGCGGGAACGAAATGCATATAGACAATTGCTTAACCATAAAAACAAGCCAATTTTTTGAAATTAAATAAGGACATTATGTCAAATAAATATACTTCAGTATTTCATGTATGAAAATACATATTTTATTTTTCTTTTTGCTTTTTAAGTACTTTTATCGTTGCCCAATGTGACAGCTAATGGTAAAAAGGTGGTGGAAAATAAAATAGATGCACAGTTGAATAAAGATGCTTGTTTTGTAAAGATTTTTGTTTGCGGTTTTCAAACTTATTATGTTTGTATATTGTGATTCTCAATATAGTATTAAGGGTCTTACTATTATAAACATACGGAGTTTGTTAACTGAATTCAAAAATTTTTTGCGTTGAAGTCTACTGACGAGTTCCACAAGGGGGAACGAAATGCATATAGACAATTGCTTAGCCATAAAACAAGCCAATTTTTTGAAATTAAATAAAGACATTATGCCAAATAAATATACTTCATTATTATAATTTATATTAAAATTTTCGCTTAATGCTTCACAATTGCTTAGCAATCCATATAAAATCTACGGCTCTTAATAAAACAGTTAAAATTCTATTTTTGTAGTTATAAATATAATAAGTTAACAAAATAAATTATCAACAATATGCATCTAATGAAGTTGGTGAAACCATAAAATTATTTTTCGCAAATCAAAATGTTAAATAATTTGAATTGGACAATTTCAAATTAACGCACAGTAATTATACATGATTAGTTATCTGTGCACTTAGTTATATAATACAGAGAATATGGTTTTATATATTTTAAATAATCCTTTAGTAGCACACAAACTTAAGCAAGCAGCTAAATAAATTTACACGAACCAAAACTAAATAAATATAAAACTTATATTGAACAATTATTTTTATTTTTAAAATTTTTTAAACGCACTAATAATCAGAAACTAATATTTTACTTATTAAGTAAAATATTTTTTTTTATTAAAAATACATTGAAATTGATTATTGAGGGTTGTAGCTGGATCCTATGCGCATTTCATTGTTGCTAATGCAGATCATCAGGGAACCTTTACCCAAAGCTTCTTAGAACAATTATAGTTATTATATTATAAACTTTCATTTAAACAAATGAGAAGATCATAACAAATAACAAAGTTGAAACAAGAACTCAATAATCAACATGTTTTTTACTTTCTTACTGCATTAGCAAGAGTGAAATGCACATAGGATCCTGCTAAGCCCATCAATAATCAATTTCAATGTATTTTTAATAAAAAAATATTTTACTTAATAAGTAAAATATTAATTTGGGATTATTAGTGCGTTTAAAAAATTTTAGACTTAAATTGTAACAATTCCCATAAAAAACATTAATTATTAACTTGACTGCACCCGGTCAGAAAAATACTTGTCTGGCAACACTCTATTTTTAAATAGCTGTTGTTGTTATTTACATTTATTTTCTTTTACGTACTCTTACGGCTACAATTTGAAGCTGAAAAAAAGTCAGCCAATGTAGCAATGGTAAAGTAAGAAAATAAAAAACATGTTGATTATTGAGTTCTTGTTTTAACTTTGTTATTTGTTATGAGCTTCTAATTTGTTTAAATTAAAGTTTATAATATAATAACTCTAGTTGTTCTAAGAAGCTTTGGGTAAAGGTTACCTGATGATCTGCATTAGCAACAGTGAAATGCGCATAGGATCCAGCTAAGCCCCTCAATAATAAATTTCAATGTATTTTTAATAAAAAAATATTTTACTTAATAAGTAAAATATTAATTTGGTATTATTAGTGCGTTAAAAAAATTTTAAACTTAAATTGTAACAATTCCCATAAAAAAACACTATTTTTATTTTTTTTGGTAAGCCGGTAAATAATCTATTAATATTATACAATGCGAGTTTTATTTTGGTAAACTTCTTGTATGTATTATTATAAAAATATTATTTTCAAAAAGAATTTAAAATACTGAACTTAATCCTGATTAAGAAATTATTGCTGATTAAACTTGTTTTATTAGTTAAAACAAAAATTATACCGCAAGACTTTTTAAATTAATAAGGAAGTTGTTTGTGCTTTAGTCCAAGTTCCCAAAATAGAAAAAATATGTTTAATTATACAAAGAAAAAATTATTCCCAAAAAAGTTTCAAAAATAAAATTTAGTTTGAGTAAATATTTTTTACTGTTCCAGTAAATTATTTGTTCCAATTTTATTTTATGTAAAAAAAACTGTATAGAGTGAAAATTCTTATTCATACCATTCTATATAAAGTAAAATTTATTTTATAAAAAATTTTAGAATTTTTTTTTTTAATTTCAAAAATTTATTTATTTATTTTTATATTTAAATTTTTTATTTTTCAGTCAACTTTATTTTTATATACTGTAAAAAAGTTTGTCTGATTTTTTTATTTATTTTTTCTAAAAACTACTTCATAGATCTGAAAAACATTTTATTTAATAAAAAAAAGTTGAACCTTTTATTTATTATTTTCTGAAATATTTAAAGTAATTTTTGCAAACTTTTGTTTGCAGTGTCAAATAAAACTTTTACTAATTTTTTTTTAGAGAAATAGGTAAGAATTGTTATTGATTTAGTTAATTTATTTTCTGATACTACGAAAAATTTTATTGAATTTGCTTGTAAATTATAAAATTGTTGAATAACACAAAAAAATCTGCAAGAATGTTTTTCTGTTCCTACTAATACATTTTTTTATTTATACAGGTTTATAAAAACATTTGTTTTGGAACAAGACTTTAAAAAATTAACCACTCTTGTCTACGTATGAGTGTTTTTCAACAAACTATTACATCAATCATACGCTTGGCTGGGATAAAATGTTATTCCCTAATTTTTTAATAAAATGTATTGCATATTTTCGGGAGTGTTAAAAGTTATTTTTGAATAATTAAAATAATGGGTGCTTGTTTGAGCGCTTTCATTCTTCAAATTTAAATTAAAGAGATCAAGTCTGATATATCATTAGAACATTTTTATTCGCGCGAAGGGACCATCGATGTTGTTTTGTATGGAATGTAACATTGTACATATTTCCATCATTACTTCGATGGGTGCTTCGTACTCGAAATGTCCAGTTCACTTCATCCATACATGAGATGGGCGGACCCTCAAATCTCTAGTGCGGAATGTCCAAGGCAGCATAGGCTGTGTCGTTAATTGCTACTAAGTCTATAGGCTAAATTTTGCCAAATCTTGGGGCTCATCACAGTCGTGACAGAGCACAGGACGGCCGATTGAGTTGGATCTAGTATCAATCACATTATCCTAAAAATTATATACAGTTTCGCGTAGCCTTACACTAACGAGTGGAGTGATCTATCATAAATAAATTATCTGGATTCTATTGGAATATCTGCGTGGACGAAAACCAGCCAGCCAAAACAATAATTTGCCGGTTAGTCAAAGAACAGAAGTCCTTTTTGAAATACTTTTTATGTTTAGATGAAAAGATTTCTGTACTAATTTTTTATCGGGAGTGTATTTAATCGAAATAATAATTAGGAGAGAGCAAACCTTTATATTTTATTTTATTATTTCGAAAATAATGGCTGAAACTACATTTGGGAACTAATTTTCTAGAAATGTACTTCTTAGATAAGTTTTTTAACTTTAACTTATTGTAGATTTACCAGCATTTCTTTAAAGAACAGTCCAATACCAACGTTTAATATTAATACTTTGAGGCTACTGCTTATGGCACAGTAAATTTCAGTATTTTAGTGTTTGCCGAAAACATTTTTATTGTAAAATTTCAAAATATTTCTTGGGGTTTGGTAGAACTTAAAGGTCGCACTTTCTTGGAAAATATTTTGAAAATATTTCAGTCGAGAGGCTTATTTATTGCGGGATAATTACCTGAATAAACAATATAAAAAAAGAGATTTGAGAAATTAGGACTATCTTATTTATTAATGGAATTATAAGAAGGTTTTTAAGTAGAAGTGAGAGTTTTACATGCTCTCGTTAAGATAAATCCAAATCGTCAAGATAAATACTACTTTTCAGTGTTTCAGGGCCATTTGTTCTCTTTCTTCCTCTCTTCATCGGTCTTTCTACCTTTTCCTCTCTCTACAGATATTTTTTTGAACTCAGTCATAAACTGTATACCGTTGGCTTAGTTGGCAAATATTTTTATTATTATTTCTTATTTTTCAGGAGGCACAAAGAACTGTAAATTTAATTAAATTAAATGTGTGCGAGGACCATAAAACTATTAATTTTAATTTAATTAAATGCAAGTTCACCACATGCATATTGTTTTCCACTGGACTTAGCAAGTGTTTTTAAATTTTTTTTGACACCATATTTGCTTACGTCTGCATAACAGCAAGAAATAAATAATATAACGACAACAATGATAAATTTTTTCCAGGTTATTCCAAATTCTCTTTGTGGGCTTAGCAAACATGTTTCCGCTTGGATAGAATGCAAATCTATATTTTCTGCAAAATTATGCCACTTTAGCAACAGTTATCAAACAAAAAATTTCAAATAAGTTGCAAATAAAAAAAAGAATAGCATTAACTTTTCTCTATAATATTTTTCTTTTATGCCTTCAGGCATAAAAACAACTCATATGCCATCATTACATTTTTATTTCATATTTTTCGGTGAAAAACTAAAATTGATCTTGCACAGAAAAAGTAACAAATTGCCCTTTAAAAATATTGTAATAATAAAAATATTTGCAATATGAAACATAAAAAAATATTGGAAGCAATCAGTAGAAATATGAGCACTTAAACCTACAAATACCAATGGCTGTGGGGCAACAGGAACAAGTGCTATCGGCTGACTATAGATGTTGATGACAATGTTACCATGACCATCATTATTGTTATCAATAGCTTCAGCATCAGCATCAGCCTCCTTATTGGCATCATCACCATATCGAACATATCGAAATTTCAGTTACAGCAACACCAGCCTCAAATAACAAGAATAATAATGAAAGCTTCAACATTAATCAAGAATGTTGCCTGTAAACGAGTAACAACAATTGAAACTACAACAATGGCTGAGTAGCACAGAGACGACAACATCAGCAAATCTAAAAGAATATTTAAGTGAAATTTTAATCAACCAGATGTTGCTCGTACAAAAGCATACAGATTCCTATAGGCAACACATAAATAATTGCAGGCAGGCATGTGTGAGTGTGTGTGTGCATGTTTGTATATTTAAGTACACTGCTCAAATACAAGCACAATTGCCATATGTATATGTATTCGTTGCCATGCTGCCTCCATTCAGGCTTTTGAATGCTGCTTGTTTGTTCAAGGATATGTTTGTTATACTTGAGTGTTGGTTGCATGATTTCTGGCCCCAATTTGACATGCCACTCACAGGCCACTTTAAATGTATGCACAACCGTACATACAGACATACTTTTTTTCCTCAGTTGTAGTATTAAAACAAAATCTCGATTTGTTGCAATGCGTTGCCGCCAGTTTTTCATTTTATTTTTTATTTTTTTAATTTTTTTTTTCTTTTGAAATGGCAGCAGGTAGTCTTTGAAATGGAAAATAATGTTTTTTAATTTGCCCGTATTAACGGTCAATTAAAAGCAAATTAAAAGCCAATTATTGGGGTCAATTGATGTTTTTCTAATGGCTTAAATGCAGATTGTGGAAAAGAAAACCATGAACAAAAGTGAAAATGAGAATATAATTGTAATGAGATGAAAGTAGTGCAAGATTACTCTGCTCTTTTAATTTTGCGCTCTCAAATTGTAAAAAATTTGTTTATGATAAAAAAAAAATAGTTCACAGTTAAACTGGTGAGCGAATAAAAGCTGCCTAGAGAGGTAAGTAATATTTCTAATTGATTTTATTAAATATACAGACCGATTCTAAATATTCAGCGAAAAATAATTCTCATGGAATTAATTTTTATACCCTTTACCAAAAAATGGTAAAAGGGTATATAGAAGTTTGTCATTCCGTTAATAATTTCTACAATATTATTAATCGGGCCATAAAGTATATATATTCTAGATCCTTATGCATAGGGAAGGCGAATAAGCGATGTCCGTGTGTCTGTCTGTCTGTACGTGAAATTGGTTTTCCGAAGCTCCCAGAAAAGCTTAGGCTAGTATGTCAGAAATAGTCTGAAAAGATTGGTATTGAATATCAGCAAAATCGATTAGATGATTTCAGAGCTGGAAAACTCAAACTTTATTTTGCCATACTAAAGTCAACACCGAAAACTAATTTTTATATATTTTTTTTATTAAATAAACTTATTTTATACTTCAATAAGAATAAAATTGGTATTTCTAATAAAAAAAAATAAAAAAATTAAAAAGACGTTTCCAGGGTTGGAAAACTTTAAATTTTTTTATGCAAAATTATACAAAATTAAATTACTAAAACAAATTTTTCCTTTTTTCTCTATAAATTAAACATATTTTATATTCTTAAAAGAAATCAGAAAAATAAAAAGAAGATGATGTCAGGGTTGGAAAACTTACACTTTTTGTGATATAAAATATTAACTTCCGAAAACTAATTTTAATTTTTTTTATTAAATAAACTGCTTCACTACGAATAAAATTGGCATTTAAAATTTAAAAAATAACTTAAAAAAATTAAAAAGACGTTTCCGGAGTTGGAAAACTTTAATTTTTTTTTATACAAAGGTAACTTTTTAAAACGAATTTTTCCTTTTTTTCTATAAATTAAACATGTCTTATATTCTTAAAAGAAAGAAATTGGTGTAAGAAATCAACACAATCAAAATGGATGATTCCAGGGTTGGGAAAGTAACACTTTTTGTGATATATAAAAGTAACTAAGTCTAATTAATTTTTTTCTTTTTCTTTTGGAAAGAAAAGTTTGGTGCAGAAAATTATAAAAATTAGATCCACAGCTCCAGTGCTGGAAACTTTGAAATTTTTTATGGACTATTTTTTTTAATTTGATTTTTGGTATTGTATGTCGTGACGTCATTTTTGACAATTGGCACAAAATGAATGTAAAATATTTCTTAAATACAGAGTGTAGAATAAAATATTCAAATTATTGCTAATATCGGTAACTTACTAAAAATTGCACTAGAACAAAAAATTATACATTTTTTCACAGAACATACTTTTTATACGCACTTTGGTGAAGGGTATATAAGATTCGGCACAGCCAAATATAGTACTCTTACTTGTTTGAAATAAAACCCCCCGAATTCTGAACAGATTGAGCTAAGTATTAAAATTTGAGGAAGAATTTCGAAGTCACCTATTTTGTTTCAAATTGTTTAACTTTATCTAAAAGCTCGTAAATGACTTTTTATAATGAAGGAACAATGAATAGCGAATAAACTCCCAGAGACAGGTTATTCAGAATAAGGTTGATATTTATTTATTTAATAATATCAGATTAGAGTCTCAGGCTAATTTTTTTTTGTCCAAAATATTTTGTACAGTAAGAATAAATTCCCACACGACAGTTTTAATTGAGCATTTGAAGTTCGGCAATAAAATCTCTTATTTGAAAACCAAGGACTTACATTGTATAATTAGTATACTCGAGAGCGTTTGTACAAAATTTACGCATAAATATTAATATTGTTAACTAGTGTTTATTATAGTTTCAATTTGTTATTTACAGTAATTTAATAAACGAAAAAAAATATGATTTAGGCGGGCTACGTTTAATTTCTAAATGCTATAAAAATTATAAAAAAATTATTATACATGAAAAATTCTAATTTGTTTCAAGACTGAAAATTAACATATAAGCATATAAAGTAGAAATCGACATCAACTGACACCACACACAGTGAACCAAACACAAAAAACGCTGATGCTGGATGTGTAGAGTCATTCGAAAATAGCTAGTTGTTGCGTTCTACTACGTGTTTGTCAGGATATTTACCATTAACTATGGTAATATTTGTTCATTAATAATTATCAAATGTAATTTGGCTTTTAAAGCGATAGGAACTTCCTTATCCTGATCAAATCATAAATAAATAATGTTTTGGTTAATGCAATTTTCTCGAAATTTTATTTTTTATATTGCAAATCTGTAAAACACAATAAAATTGATATTAAAATTTTCTACGAATTTTAAAATCATGAACTTCAATATCATTCATATCATCATTACAAAAAGTCAACACAGAGGGATTGCAACTCTGCATTATAGCCAAAGCCCGCAAAAAACATTAAGCGCAGCAATAAAAATATTACCAGGTATTTGTGCAACATAATTCCGTTTCTTTTATATATCATGCAAAGTGTGGTCACAGTCTGTCCCAGAGAATTTGTTCACAACAGCGTATATAAAACTTGTAGATAAAATTGGGAGGAAATTAAAAACCCAAACGAAAAACAGAAATTATTCAACAAACCACTTTGGTGTTCAGCAGAAATTTTATGGTCAAACTTACAGAAAAATCCATTGGATGAATGTATTATTTATCAGCGGCCTAGTCACTGTTAATGTCTTGTTTGTTTGGATAAACATGCAGAGCAACAAATCCATATCAAGCAGCCTCTACCACCTCCTCTCTACTAACGTATCACCATATTCGTAGACTTTAAAGCTGCATTTCTGCTGTATGGTTGAATGACTGATTTCATGTCTGAATGGTTGATTGTGTTGCACAAACTGGAAAACAGATTTTTAAGCAGCTGCATCATGGTATATGTTTGCATATTTGTGCTAAAGC
Organism: Tachina grossa; assembly: GCA_949987645.1. Taxonomy (NCBI): domain Eukaryota; kingdom Metazoa; phylum Arthropoda; class Insecta; order Diptera; family Tachinidae; genus Tachina; species Tachina grossa. Next base: position 171,404,976 of record OX465275.1, read on the forward strand.
GTTGATAATCAATGGCTGTTTACGTAGTCAATCTCTGAGCAAATGAGAAGGTTTTCGTGTGTATGTATCTGGCAAGTGCATGTGAGAGGGTATATGGCAAAATTTGGTGGGGCGTATTGTGTATGGTTATATTTTAATTGTGCACATGCATCATGTTTTTTATTTACAGGGTATTTCGTATGAGTATTTTAAAAGGGATAAAATGATGTCATCAATAAATACAGAAGTCCCGAAATGTCAATAATACACAAACTTTAGTGAAATTAATAATCAGGAATGTGTTTGAAAAGAACCAAAACTTTACGCAAACGTTTTCTGCAAGGACTACTTTAAAGACTTTTTAACATTTTGTAGAAGAAGAAATGCAAAATATATACTCTTCCAATGGCAAAGAGCATATTCAATTTTTACTTATTTGTTTGAATATAACTATAAATAATACATATACATACATATCTGTGGCAAAAAGAAAAAGTACTTACATCATATTTTATTATTTTGCAGTAGATAATTTTTAAGCCAATTTTCAGAACTTTGTTTCTTTTACAGTTTAAATTATATAAATTCTGTAATCATTATTTTTTTTAGGAAGACATCATTCCACACATTATAAATAATGCATTAAATTTGAACCAGGCAGGCAGGCATGCCATTAATTTAAAATCATCTTATCTCGACTTAAGCACTTTTTCTTTTTGCCACAGATTTTATTTAACTGAATCTAAATAATTTTTAAACTATGTTAGTGTTCATTTTAGAAGTTTAAGTTTTTAAGTTTTACTTAAAAAATTTGTAGTGCCAAGGTTATATATTAAGAAGCGTGGTCATGCCTAATTTAGGGAATATAAGTGTCCGCCCACTTTTCTTAATTCAACAATGACAATTTCAGAACTATCTTTAATGGGCCATGCCCACTTATTTAAAAAATTAATTATGTTATTCTAATAGGTGAAACTCCTTGCAAAGCATCGGGGGAATCGAATAAATGGAAGTACATATAATTTAATATTAACCTTTAATGAACGTAACCCCGCCCACTTTTTGAACAGAAGATTAAGTATTTTTCAGAACTTAATATGTGTGCGAAATTTTATATAAATTGTCAAAGAAGAATTGTGTGAAATATATAATAAAATTTTAAAGGGCGTGGTCCCGCCCAATTTTTTCAGAGTGCAAGATCGTGTTTTTTGTTTGTGTTAAGTTTCGTAAAAATAAATTAAGTACAAGGACGTGCAATACAAAATTTAAATTTAATAGACATGGCCCCGCCCACTTTTTTGATTGCAAGATTGTGTCTTTCTTTAAGTTTAGAGTGTGTGCTAAGTTTCATAAAAATATGTGAAATAGAACCTTGTCAAATATGGTATTAAAATTTTTAGGCGTGGCTCCGCCAATTTTTTTCAACTTCGAGATTTTATCGTTACGATAGCTCAATGTGTTGGGTAAGTTTCGTAGCAATCGAATATGTAAAATATCATAAAATTAAATTTTTAAAAATATTAGTGGGCGTGTCTTCACCCTATTAATTTTATATGATGTTAAATGAAAAATATCCTCTCAGATAAAAAAAAATTACAATCGGTCTCAAATGTACCGAGATATGAAGTAGTTAGATGTTTATAAGTGCCTACGGGTGCGAAAACCCGGTTTTTTTTATATTTATATAAATAAAAGTTGAGAGCCCTGTTATTATTAGGAATCCCTGAAAACTATTTCCATAATTTTTGTTGCCATAATTTTTTTGAAAAAAAGATATAGTTACATACATATGTATGTATGTGTATGAAACATTTATTAGAAATCTCTTCGAAAGGTTTTTGCCTCCGTTGTGTTCACACTGACACATCAATTGGCTGACTGCTATTGTTTGTAATCAATGAGTAAACATGAGATTTCGATCTCTCCACCTTCCCTTGCTGCGTATTTTATTGTGTATATTTTTATTTTCGATGGATTTGACAATGAATGCAGTGGATTAAATTTAAAGGTTTTGTTTTTGCACACAACTCAACCTCATAAATGCAGGTGAGTGTGCGAATTAAAACATTTACACGCACACCCCACCCTCGCACATAAAAGCAAACACACTCATACTATTGTGTTATTGTTTATTTAATTTGTAACGAGTGATATTGTTTGGTCAACATTGTTGGTCAATCTGTTTATGGTTAAAATATTGGTGGCCGTATGTGTACCTGTTAAAGTTTGTATATCAAGCAACAGTCGCTAGTAGACAGCAACAACAACAACAAAAATATTTCCAGATTGTATTGTGTGTGTGTGTGTGTGTGTGTGTGTGTGTGAGTGCGTGTCTTTAAAGTGTTTAAGTGAATTTTTGGGCTTGTGTTTATTAAAGCCTGCTGGGCTGTTTTCCATTTTTGATTTGAGACCATGAACACATACTGTCGAAAGTCCACACTCACATATACACAAGTGCATGTGTATAACAGCAAATATATAAAATTAGTTAATGCCAGTTACACGTGGCTTGTGTTTAGCAACGAGGTACTCGTATGTAACCATTAGACACAAAGTATTAATTAAGAAGATTTAATTTACTTTAAGCTTAAGATGACTTGAAGCGGAATGGGAAATATATATTTTTTAATTGTTAAATGAAGGAAATGTTTTGTGCTTTGGATTCGTTAAAATTTTTCATAATAATTTCTTTGTCGGCAAACAATGTGGCCCCTAAATTTCATATTTTTTTAAGTTACATTTGTTTCTTTATTTACAAGTCTTATAATATAATAAGGCACAATATTATGGCATTTCTTCGAAATACCTTCAACAGCATACTTTTTCTTTAACAACCTGTAAGAATTAATTAGAAGCTGCTGCTGATAATTTGTTTTTTCAACTCATTTTGTTAATTTAACTGAATAATGATTTGCAGCCATCAATCTTTTAATATATGTTATAATTTTGCCAAAACAGACAAGCTCTCAATTAGAGTAAATTTCTAATTAGAAATAAATATTAATGGTCTGACTGAAATTAATATTCTTAGCTTAACAATTAATCTCAGTACAGGATCAATATATTTTTAAAATAAATTGAAATGTTATTTGAAAATTCAAGCTAAAACAAATAAGCAACAAGAAGAAGTATATTACTTAGTGTTTTCTTAAGTTTTCCCTTGTGTATGTACATTGAATTGAAGAAGAATGGACAGCAATTAATTAACCAATAGTTATTCAACTCAGAAAGAAGACAATGAACTTTAAAAGAGGATGGAACTAAAGAAATAGTTAAAAAATGTAGAAACATGAAAATAATACACTTGAGAAAAGTCGGTTTCAGTTTCCTTGAAACTCATACTAGATAAAACAAAGAGAACGCAGTGGCACTAGAATTTTCTTCACAGCAAACAAAGCGGAGAATAACCTTTTATTTAGGGTCATTCAAACCAGAGAATGACAAGGAGTATAAAAAAATATACACAAGTAAATAATTTTAGTATAAAAAAATATACATAAGTAAATAGTTTTAGTATAACTAAATGCGCTTGTAGTGCAAACAATTCGTAAGCTCACATATTTTCTCTCAAGCAACTCTGACTATAGCTGAATCCAACATACAAGAGCATGCATCTTTACTTCGTATATGCGAAAAACTAAAATACGCTGCAACTATAAATAAAAAGGCATATGCGTATCAAGGGTATTGACTCTCTGTCAGACTTAAAGCTGGATTATGCTTAAACCCAGACCATGGATATTTATTTGGACAAAAAACAAAAAAAAAAAAAGAAAAAAAAATACGCAGGATACTAGAAATATTTTTTTTTATCACTCGCCACCGTATGCGTGCATTAGTATATATATAATGGAGTGAAAAATGTGTTTTAGCTGTTTAAAAATATGTTTCATGTGTGTTAGTAAAAACGCATGAATAGCAGATTAATAGTCAGAGTATTTTGATACTTATGCATATGATTGTGGCTCAGACAGTCTTTAAATTTTATGCTTTGTAATTTAAAAAATGTATATACTATATATATTGGATGTTTATAATTATATGTATTCGGTTTTACATTAATGCATGTCTTTTTGGATTGTTCGAGTTTTCTTATTTTTAACCGTATGCATTCATACTTGTTTGATGACCAATACTCAAAGAGTACTTAAAACAATATTTTTTTTCATTTTCTGATAAAATAAATATGAATTTCTCTTATTGGTTTAATAAAATTTATATTTTTTTTATTAAGAAAAATAACATTAAGGTAATTAATATGCATTCCTCATATATATATGTACGTATTAGAGCCCTGCATAAGATGGTTTAAAAGAACTCTCAAAATATGAGGCATTTTTTAATTGCTTTACTGTAGCGAAGTTTTCAAAAACAAAAACTGAACAACACTGTTTGCAGGACATTTGTTGCAGTTATTGTAGGTATAGAAGCAAATACTTCGTGACGAAATAATTTGTAATGTCAGCTTTTTCCTACGCATGGGTTCGTATACAAATGCATATAGAGACACACAAGTTGTGTGTATGCTCTTTTATTTTAGCAGAAATGCCTTCAGCTATCACTGCCACGAACCCCTTATCCAAGTGAAGAAGCTTTCAGCAAAGGAACAAACTATATTGGAGGATCCCAAAAACTAAGCTTAAAATCCCCAAAATCCCAGGAATTCCCCGGCACTTTCTTGGAAAATTACGGCAACACTAAAAATCCACAGTACCAGCATCACCATATTATCCAGTTATTACCAGTATTTGTAACCAGGTGAATACACCTTTCTTTGTGGTATTTGGACTGTTTGTTACGAACAAGAACTGTTCGCAACATCACTTGTAAACACTCTTATACACGAACATCACTAGACCTATGGTCCTTCGCTTATAATAAGACTTTATTTATTGTTGGTTTAGTATAGTATAGTGTTGTTAATTATTCGTCTTTTATATTTGTTCGAATAAAATTACATGATTTTTTTCTTGTTCGAACAGACGAATAATTTTGTACTTTTGTTCGAATATTCGAACGAACAAGGAATAAAAAAATATATTCGAATATTCTTTAAAAAGTTTGCAAAAACGACACGTATGTGTATTAGTTTTATTTTTTTTTATTAACAAACGAATTATTCATTACACACGAAAAACATATGATTTCAATACCAGATTTGGAAATATTAACAACAAAACTTAAAAATTTTGAGAACCTTTGCCGCTGTTGACGCTGTAGTATAAGTTAAGAACTCTATGTTCCACTTATACTATTGAAGTAGCAGAATCGCAAAAAAGAAGAGAGTAAATTAATATATAGAAAATTTAAGATAACTTCCAATCGACTAGACCGATTTTCTTCAAGTATAAATTAGAAGATATACGATCATGTCACCTTTCACACGAAAACAAAGCAAATTAAAATCGGTCAAGCCTTTCGGGAACTACGGTATCGAAGACACACATATCTAACAGAATATATCTAAAAACGATGTGATACCTTCTAAGCGGCTGGACCGATTTTCTTTAAACATAGCTAAGAACACTTTCGATCAATTCACCTTTCGAACAGAAAAGGGGTAGTCCTTGTATTAGCTACCTTGTACTAGCTACTTCTTCTCACGGAAACTTTGTTCCTTTCGTAGCTTCGACCGACAGCACCATTACTTTTGGCTTCATTTATTTCTTTATTTTACTTAGGGACATTATTACAACTTAAAGATAGTTAAAAGTAGGATTTTATCCGACGTATAAAAAGCTTTCCATTATTGCAAATTGGATTTAAATTACCATGTAGGATAAACTTGCCTATAATTTATCGCTCACTTTAGGTTAAAGTAAAATTTTGCAAATGATAAAGTTTTTATACGTCCGATAAAACCCTACTTTTAGCTATCTTTAAGTTGTAATAATGGCCCTTAGTCTGATGAATTAATTTTAATACTAAAGGTTTAAGGAGCGCTAGCTGCCGGGGTTATCGGCTCTGGTTTTATTTATGTTGCTGGTAATATTTCATAACTTAATTTATTTGGTTATACAATTTTTTACATACATACAAAGCTTTGCAAAAAACTCAAAAGAAAAACGGCATAAAATACCAACATTAAAACACAAATAATTTTTGATAGTCACAATAGATCTTTTAGACCTTTAAATGATAAATAAAATCCATAAAAGCGTAGAAAAATTCTTATACCATATATGCAACAGTCGCACACTTTGAAGTGCAACTCCTCTTGCCTCTTCGATATCGAAATGAAGGTTTGAGTATTTGTTTCCAAAGGTCCTAAGGGAGTCTACTGAAGCAGAACAATACACTAAGCAAATCAGTTGTGTTAGAGGGGGAGTAGTTGCATATTCGCTTGTGGTAAAGGGTATTTTTTTAAGAAAGGAAATTTAATATAACTAGTAGTCCATTGACTGTAGATAGAGTTTAAAATAACGTTTTAATTCAATTGAAAAATATGGCTTATATTTTAAAATACAGCCATAGTCCAGCGCTTAGTTCTTACAATTGCAAGTTGAGTCATTTGAGATTTATTTCAATTTGAAATTTTCCATCTCGAAAAAATACACCCTCTGCATGATGCTCAAAGCAATGGTGCGTTTAAAATTTTCAATGAAATTAATCGTTTTGAAAAGAAAAAAAAAAACAATAAAATAAAAATAGAAAAAGTGTTGAAAAACAAGTGAAAAAGCAACGGCATGTCTGTAAAGACAATCCAATAAAGGTTTATTCCACTCAAAGTGACAGGACAACTTTATCTAAAAAACATATTGATGAAATAAATACATACACACACAAGCACAGACATCATCATAACCCTTATTTGTACAAGCATATTTCTTAGTGCTGCTTCAGCTCTTAGGAATCACATTCTCTATATATGCTTTTAAAGCTCTAGTGTACACCCATTTATGGTTTCCTATTCCTTTTGATTAAGCACTGCTGGTTTGCTATTGCAGCTGGAAGGAAAGTGTTCGGTTACATGCTGACTGTGGGTGTGCAGTACTTTGTTACTGCTTAGCACCGATATCAGTGATGGGAATTGGAAATCTTGATATCGTGCCAAATCTGCTTTTAGATAGTGCCAAAATCACTTGAATAGTGCCAAACCACTTTTTATGTAATTTTAATGCTGGGACTTGATGTTCATTTAAATTATGGTTCTTGAATGATAATTTATTGTGTTCATAACTATGAATTTCACAAAAAACACGGTCTAAAATTAGTTTTATATACACATTAATACATTTTGAGCCCGATTTTCAATATAATTGTGAGAGACATGTAGTAAAAAATTAACTTTTTTATTATCAAAATTGCAAAATTATTGATAACTTTTAAAACACAGGCTGTAAAATTTATCGTGAGTGACAATTGACGTCTGTACTCACCCAGTTGTCGACATCGACATTACTTTAATATAATATCAAAAAATTGGGATTTATTTACTCGCTCTCGAGAACAATTCTGTGCTACTGACAATCTATTCTGTTAGCTTAGGTCTAGAAAATAGCATAAACCTACCAACAGGAGTCAGTTATTTTCGACAAGAGGTACACAAGCCCCAATTTTTTGGTATTGTGTTAAAGTGACGTCGATATCGCCAACTGGGATAGGGGTAAATGCTCGACATGTATGCATGATATATTAATCATTTTTACTTATTTACAAGAAATACAAATATGTATAAAAACATTTTTTACGTTATAGTATGATTCTAAAGGACATACCTAAAGCCTATAATAAACCTAAACTAATTTAAATGATAAAATATATATATATATGTATATGTGTACACTTAGTGGCAATTATAGTTTGTAGTTTTTTTATGGTTAATGTACTGTCGAGTTGTACAAATTCGTGCACGTTAAAAATATTTATAATTGTTAGCTATATATTTTAATCAAACAAAGATTCTGTCGGTGTAGTAGAATTTGTATTGCTTTATTGGTTTATAATTTTATATGTATTACGATTATAACAAGATCTATTATCAGACTTCAAAAATTTTTACCATGTATTAAAGATGCTAAAGTCCATTTTTACTTTTGAGCAAATTTCGAACTAAAAATATACTTTCCACGCTTGATGAAGAGTAGAAAAAAAGAATACCTTGAACGATTCGATAAAAATTACTTAAAAATTTTTCATTGAAACTATTTTTTACGTCTCCATATCTTTCAAAAATCACTCACATTTAAACTCTTGAAATTTTAAATCTTCAAAGTCTAATATAGATCTGTATTCACTTTTAATTTTTTCACGTACTTTATTTCGTTTAGCAGCATTTTTTTTATTAAAAGGAACAGTATTATTTGTGTCTCCACTTAGAACATATTCTGGCGCACACTTTGGAAAGCAATTCAAATAATAGTCCTTGAAGTTATATTTATGGCCTGTTTCACAATAACGAAAGAAACTGGAACGCAACTTTCGAGTGAAAATTTATATTGAAAGCAACAATAAAATATGAACATTTTCTTTTGTTTTCAATACAAATTGTAAGACGAAAGTTTTGCTTCGTTATTGTGAAACAGGCCATTAGTTTTCAAATATGACACAAAAACATATAAGAAGACTTTAATTGTATTTTTGAATTCTACACTCAGGGAAAAGCTGCAGCTTAAAAATAAGAACGCGTCACATTAATTCAATAATTTTCAATATAATAGAAATTATACTTTGAGATACTTAGAAATAAGCAAAATTAATAAATTAATACTGTAAATTAAAATTTTTCCATATTGAAATAAAAAGTTTCAACATGACTAGACTTTTGTTAATGTTTTTTATTAATTAAATATGGTTTTTATTGATTTTAAGCTGTTTTTTTCCCTGGGTGTACAACTTTATGCTGGGAAAATTAGGTTTTGATTATTAATAGCTCAATTCCGTTGGAAGATGGTGAGAATTTTGATCTATATTGTCAACAGGAAGATCATCAATATATTTATTCAAAAAATTTCGATATAAATGACGAAATAAAAAAGCCTCTTTAAAATTAAATGTAGTCTCACATTTTTTGATTGAATTTCCATAATTTACTATTTCAAGGACATAAGACAAAAATATAAATACATTCAAAGACTCGATCTGCATCAACTTTACGAGACAACCAACGGTTTGGGGAATACTTAAGAATTTCATAAATTTCAAAGTTGAAATATTTCTAAAAATTTATAAATTTTCAAACAAATTTATATATTCATTTTAATAGATCGTCAATGTCTCTGGGCAAACCGTTAATTTAAACTATCAGAACTGAACAGTTGTCAGCCTCAAATCCTCAGTTAGCCGACGATAATGTAATGTAACTACAACGATAAGAAACAGCTGATCGACATTGTTATGTGAAATGTAATGAAAACGGTTATATAGATGTAATGTAATGAAACCTACTTTTTATATAAAAATATCAATCAGCTGGTTCCTACTGTTGCAGTTACATTACATTACAGTCGGCTAACTGAGCCTTAAATTTTCATTACATAAAAACGTAAAAAGTACAAAAAGAGTACTTATTATTGCAATAAGAAAAGTTTCCATATTTAATGGACAAAAAGTGCCAGAAAAGGAGCGAGAGTGCCACAGTGCCAGGAAACATCCAATAGTGCCAAAAATGGCACAATTGTGCCACATTTCCCATCACTGACTGATATTAGAAGTTAACACAAAAAATCTACTCCCAGTTGCATACTCTCTCTCTTTTTTCTCTTTTACTTTTATATATTTTTTCTTCAATGTGAGCTTTTTTATATATTTTTTTTTCATACACATGTGTACGTTGGAGTTTATAAAAAAAGAAATCAAAGCTACCAATTCGTGTTGGTTGTGGCCATGGTTTTGTATGTCATTTCAATACACTTTTTCATTATTCTATTTACTTCTTCTACAAAAATGTGTTTTTCCCTTCTTGGGTTTTAGATTTTATATTTTTTGTTTTATTTGCTGTTCGTTGCTACGAAATTGTAATCAAGTTTTCTGTTGCTGTTGGTCGATTTTAATTTTAAAGGCATATTAGGCTTTTTTGTTAATACTTTTCATTTGTTGCTTTTTAATGTTTAGAACTGTGATTTTCTTTTTTAGACCATGTAACAGTGAACAGCGAATATAGTTTTTAATAATTCGCATGTTAGCTTGTGAACAAAGAGGCTATATGCCTGTAGTAAAATTAATTCCGTCATTTAATCATCATTAGTTGGATTGTATCCAGAGAGTGTTAAAAAAAATCTGTACAAAGATCCGTCATAATTAGTAAGGGAGCAGCCATTTAAGGTAGTTCAGGAGACTACCAACGAGAGCTGGAAAAAGCTTTAACTCATGTATACTATGTTATTTTAGCCGCAGCATATACAACAACAACAAAATATTGGTCAGGCTAAATGTGATAATTGTTAATGAACAAATAACACCAAAGTAAATAGTAAATATTCTAATAAAAACGTAGTATAACGGAACAATAAGCTGTTTTTAAAGTCCACCACACCTTCATCATTAGCGTTCTTTGTGTTTAGTCCACTGTGTGTGGTGTCAGTTGATGTAGATTTCTGTTTTATGTACTCAGTCTTTATTGCAAATGGAATATGTGAATTGTTTGGATTCATGGTATTACAATTTGCTGATAGATTTTTTTGTAATGAAAGCTCAATTTTGCAATCTCTAAATTTGCATTAGTCTTGCCATTGTCGTTTGTTCTTTACTAATTATGCACATGCTAGTTAATTTGCTTATTTGTGTTCTACTTAAGACACACTTTTTTGGTTTGTTACTATTAAGTATATTTATTTAATTTTTTGCCACAGGCACATGGCTATTAATTTTAGTGAACTTTAAATAAAAATAAAAAAAAATTATTGATACATAACATAAAAAAGCCTTAAACATATTGATCCACACATTGGAATTTATCCGGAAATCATGCTTCTTCTAATTTAACAAACACAATAATAATAATAATAATAATAATAATAATAATAATAATAATAATAATAATAATAATAATAATAATAATAATAATAATAATAATAATAATAATAATAATAATAATAATAATAATAATAATAATAATAATAATAATAATAATAATAATAATAAAGCCAAACTTTTTATATGCTTAAAAATAATCCAAGATGCTTAACATGTATTTCAAAAATTAAAACCTTTCGAAAGGAAAGCGATATGCAGTGGAATTCGCTTTAGCGCTACACGCCTTACTGAAGTAAATCGGATTATTGAAAGCGATACAAATCCCCGCACTGATTTTAAACGCAGCTTATTCACTGCGCTTTAGCGAAACATCGCTTTATTGAAAATATCGTATTACTGAAAACCAAAAGTAAGCCCACAACTACGTTTTTTAAGAAACTTAATTCGCTTTAGTGAAAAAATAAACAATGACAAATTATTTAGTAGAAATTGATTGCATAACTAAAGGCTGAAAAAATTGTGCATGTTTTGTCCGTTAAAAAATTAAATGGCAAAAAGTATTTGTACTTTATGCTTTTTTAACTGCATGCATACAAATGTAAATACTCAATGCACAGCATTGTGAAGCTGAATTATTTGAATTTTTATTTTAAACTTCAATTTTTTGTTTTAAGAATAATTATAAAATATGAATATGTTTCTATGAATAAGTTTTTTTTAAATAAAATTTTTACGTTAAATTGACTAAAAAATATATATTAATTTGATATAAAAGATATTGTTTTACTGATTTTGAGCAGTACGCTTATTTGTAACAAATTTCAGTAATCTGAACTACGTTTTAGAGAAAAAATCGGATAACTGAAAAAAAATTGGGATTTGATTATTTCCAGTAAAGCGGAGTCGACTATACCAACACACAAGTATCAGAGCTAAAAGTCATGTGTATTCTTTTATTTAACAAAAAAAATATTTTTTGTATAAAACTTTTGCAAAATAATTTCTGTAAAATAGATTTTTTTTTAAATTTTTTGTAAAATAGCTTATGTAAAAAAAATTTAAATTTTTGTAAAGCAATTATATAAAAATTTTGTTTAAAACATTTTTTAAAATAATTTTTGTACACAATTTTTTGTAAATATTTTTGTAAAATAGTTTTTAAAAAAATTTTTGTTAAATAAATTTCCTAAAATATTTTGTAATATAATTTTTATAAAAAATTTTTCGTTAAATAATCTTTGTAAAATAGTTCTTTTAAAAATTTATGTAAATATTTTTTCTTAAAAATATGTGTAAAATAATTTTCGTATACAATGTTTTGGTAAAATAATTTTTGTAAAAGGTTATGTAAAATATTTTTTGTAAAAAATTTTTGTTAATAATTTTCTTAAAAAATTTTTTTAAAAAATTTTTCTACAAGATTTGTATAAAATAATTTTTGTATACAAAATAATTTGTTTGAGTAGTATTATTCATATGCGTTCTTTCATTCCCAACGGCAAGATATACGTGAACCGGAAATAAAATGGTATTTTATCGTTGCATGTGTAAAATGGTATATGATATTGATATTCACCACTTAACAATTCTCAGTGGTGAGTATACTATACCATTTTGCACATGCAACGATTCAAGACCATTTGCTCAAGATTGTGAATTGGGCTACAATGACATAACAGAAGTACCAAAAAAGTTTTAAATTTATTCATCTTTACACTGGAATCTATGTATCTTTCCACTAAAAAAAAAAGATTTAATCTGCCAACAAAGCTTTTTGAAATAAATTTCCAACTATTCTGGTTCACAAACGCCAAGTTTGTATCTCAAGTTTTGATTTTATACTGAGAAATAAAAACCTAGACCAATAACTTATGACCTATCCCACGATGTCGACAGAAAATATTCGATCGACTACTTATATTGAATTAAAAATATTATTTTATTGTTTTTTTTTAACCCCCGACTAAAAAAGGGGTGTTATAAGTTTGTAGTGTGTGTCTGTTTGTCTGTGTATCTGTGTATCTGTGTGTCTGTGTATTTGTGTATCTGTCTATGTCCACGTACAGGCCAAACGTCTGGACCGATTTTAATTTAGTTTTTCTGTTTGAGAGATGACTTGATCGAGAGGGTTCTTAGCTTTGTTTGAAGAAAATTGGTCCAGCCGTTTAGAAGATATAACATCTTTTCTGAAAAACGTCGGGGATTTTTAAAATTTTTAATTTTTGTTATTTTCAATATAGCTTTGTTGATCAAACGTTTTGCGTGGCGAGAAAAGTAGACTCGTTCCTTAGGAGAAAAATTATTCTTAATATAAAAATATTGTTATTGTTATTATTTATGTGATTATTATTTTCTACAAAAATTTGTTTTTCACTTTCTTTTAATTACAAGAATTAAAAACATGAGCTTTCCTTAAACGTTTCATATTGAAATATTGCAATAACTTCTTTAATAGTTTATCTTATGACCCAAATTTAAAATTTTTTGCTATTTCACAAAAAACTAACTTTTCATATTATTTACTTATAAACTTATAAATATTTATTATTATTATAAAAAAAAAATAAACCCCATTTGCAAATCCACTTATGTCACTTTAAGCGGATGTTGTCAATTTATGTAAACTAATGCACTTGAATTTTTTAACAAAAATTTTTAATACATATTTCTGTTCAACATCAATCATAAAAAAATATTTTTATGAATTTCGTTTTGTTTTAAGCTTTACATAATATTTTTGTGACACATATAAAAAATACAAAAATGGGGCATTAGGCGAACATAATTTTCCTATTAATGTTGGCACATGCCACACTCTCTTTAAAACGTTTGCACAAAACATTCACCATTAAACTGACAGCAGTTTTCATACCCCAATGAGTTTTTCATTTTAAGCGTTTCAGCAATAAAATAAAAAAATATAATAAAATATTTAAAAAATATGTATGTATGTATATAAAACCCCAATAAAAATTATTGTTTAGGGAAAGACAATAGAGAAAAATAATAATTTTTAAAACACATTTTAGCACTTGACAATTTCAAATAATTGAATAGATTTATGGGAGGTGGAACACATGACTAGAAAAAAACTGTTTGCACGAAAGTGTGTTCATAAAAATATAAAACAAGGAAAGGAGGACAGCAAAAAGAGTTGGGCGTAGTTGAAAATTAATACGAAATTTGGCACAATATTCAAACAAACTAAAACGCAATGGCTTGAAAAAAATATTAAATGATGATGAAAATTACAAAATTCCTGAAGGTTTTTAAATAGAGGGAAAAATAATTTTCTAATGAAGGTTTTTAACTGAATTTTCACAGTTTTAGAGTTGCTAATACAATAATGGTAGATATGAATTAATTTAAATTTATATAGCATTATAAGCTTATTGCATATGTTTAAAATATGAATGAATTGTTATTACAAAATCATTCCTCTCTATGTTCATGTGCCTACTAAGAATGCTTAAATTGGATTTAAGAAGAGTTATTATCCTAATAGCATTTGAAACTCTCTATCGTTTATTTATTTATTTTTCGGAAATATTTCGCACTTATTCCTCTAAAGTAAAGATTCATAAATATTCAGTAAAAGCAAAAAAAATTTTTTAATATACAGGGTGAGCCAAAAGAAACCAAGGGGTGTAAAAGTTTAATAACTTTTTTGTTTATTAACTTTTTTTTTATTTTTTCTTTCAGATTATATAATATACAAAATGGAAATTTTTTTACACTGAGTATGAAAAATGATGTCTCTTAAATGACCACCGTTTTCAGCTTCGCACTGATGGGCTCTTTTTAGAGCATTTTCCATAACATCTTTCAAAACTTGTGGCTGTAGCGTTCGAATTTCTGCAACAATGTTTGCCTTGAGTTCAAGGATTGTCTCTGGCTTGTTCACATACACTCGGTCCTTCAAAAAACCCCAAAGAAAATAGTCGGGTGCTGTCAAATCTGGCGATCGCGCTGGCCAAATAATTTCCGAATTTCGAGAAATTATTCGCTCTCCAAAAATTTTACTTAAAAGTGCCATTGTGTCTCGGGCAGTATGGGCAGTGGCTCCGTCCTGCTGAAACCACATACCAGGTCTGTTTTCAAGAGCAGGACGCAAAAAATTTTCTATCATAAACCGATACCGCTCTCCATTTACGGTTACAGCAGTTCCATCTTCATTCTCGAAGAAGTATGGCCCAATGACATTTTCAGATGTGATCCCACACCATACTGTACACCTGATGGGGTGCAATTGGCGTTGATGAATGGCTCTTGGATTTTGAGAACCCCAGAGCCTACAGTTCTGCTTATTAACAAAGCCAAATACAGGCGAAATTCTGACGTTAAAATGTCGACGATATGCTCTTTGCGTTAAAATAATTGATCTCTGGTTTAAATAATAAAATTCTATTGTTCTGATTCTCTGTTCAGTTGTGAACCTCTCCATTATAAATTCTCCAAGTGTTGTCTATATAATCTGAAAGAAAAAATAAAAAAAAATTAATAAACAAAAAAGTTATTAAACTTTTACACCCCTTGGTTTCTTTTGGCCCACCCTGTACTTTCAGACCAAAAAAGTGCTACAACTGTATATTTTTAAGGAAAAAAATAGAGAAAATGATGTAGGAAATTTTGTGAAAAGTATTTTATGTGCCATCATTTTTCTAAAATAAGAAAAAAATTTATCTAAATAAATTGTAAGTTTTTTTTTTTAAATTTATGTAAAAAAATTTTGCAAACTATTTTTAATTTTTTAAAATAATTTTTGTACAGAATTTTTTGTACACAAAAACATAAAACTTTTATAAAATAATATTAAAAAAATGTTTAACAAAATTTAAAATAATTTTTGTAAAATTTTTTTGTAAAATAATTTTTGAACAAAGTTCTTGTGAAATAATTTTTGTATAAAACGCTTTTAAAATAATTTTCATAAAATATTTTTTGTACCAAGATTTTGTCAAATAATTTTTAAATAAAATATTTGTAAAATATTTTTTTAACAACTTTTGTTAAATAATATTTGTAATTAATTTTTGTAATTAATTTTTTTGTTAAATGATTTTAGTAAATAATTTTTGCAAAAAAATTATTGTAAAAAATTTTTGAAAAATGTATTTTGTAAAAAATTTTTGAAAATTATATTTTGTTAAGGATTTTTGTAAATATTTTTGTAAAATATTTTTGTAAATAATTTTTGTGAAGTATTCTTGTAAAAATAATTTTGCAAACAATTTTTGTAAAAATGTAAATAATTTTTATAAATTAGTGTTAAATTTTGTAAAATAATTTTTGTAAAATTTTTTTATATCTTTTAAAAAAATTGTTAAATGAGTTTTGAAAAAAAAATTTTTTTAAATAATTTGCGGTCTAAACGCAATGACAAGCGTTTAATAAATAAAATTTTGTAAAACAAAGATTTTTAATAACATAATTTTTTTAAATTTTTTTTTAAATTAATTTAGTAAGTAATTTTTGTAAAAAGTTTTTATAAAGTATTTAAAAAAAATTTGTCATTCAATTTTTGCAAAAAAGTTTTCGTATAAAACTTTTTTTAAAAATAATTTATAAACATTTTTAATTTATTTTTAAAATTTTTAGTGTATTACATACATTAAAATTTTTTCAGCAATTAACACTTCTGCAAAAACTACAAATAATTAATTAAAAATTTAGTGATTTAAACTTTTATTTGAAAATTGAATTAATTAAAACTGAAATTATCACAGCCGGGAAATAAAGATGTGCGCCCTTAATCACATATTTACACACATAAAGGGATAACAAAAATTAAAACTTTAGAAAAACCCCGAACATATCTAGAAAAGATGCGATATCTTCTAAATGACTGAAAACTAAGTCAAAATCGGTCTAGCCGTTTGGTCAGTACATGGACTCGGACAGACACACAGATACACAGACACACACTACAAACTTATAAGACCCCTTTTTTGGTCGGGGGTTAAAAGTTATGCAAGACATATTTCTTCGTGTGAATGCAATGAAAACATTTTAAGTATAAAATAAACAATCTCTGCTAAATAGACTTAACTAAATGAATAATTTTTTGTTATTTAAACAGTCTCAAGTTTAATAAATCTGTGCACATACATATAGTGCACTCGGGAAAACGTCAACACTAGTTTACGTCAACATCCCAAAACGTCAACCCTTAATTTTTTACATTGTCTACTCTAAAACGTCAACCAAACCACAAAGCTCTAAAACGTCAACTTTAAATAAATCAAAGTTTTGAATTAAGCAACAGTTAAAATACACAGTTTTGATCACACGAACACATTTATTTTATGAAATTAGTTCAGAATTTGGGTATTCCCCTTATAAGTATGTAGAATAGAAAAGAAATTGCATTTCTATGTGTTGTCTTTTTTACGTTCAGTTGCGTTTTTGTTTTTTTTTTGGAGTTGTTTAGGTTTCGTTTTAGTTTATAGTCAATAAAAACCTTTTAAAGCATACTATCAATATGTTTTTTATTAAAAGCTAGTACATATATAAACGTCAATAATTTGTTAAACGTCAACCAACACTCGCGGTTTTAATTAGTTGACGTTTTCTCAAGTGCACTGTACTTACATATCTAAAATGTGTAACGCCTCACATTTATTCAATTATTTTCAATACAATTGAAAGTATATTGTGAGATACTCAAAAATAAATAAAAATTAATAAATTAATTCTGTAAATTAATATTTTTCCATATTGAAATAAGAAGTTTCAACATGACTAGAATTTCGTGAATGTTTCTTATTAATTCAATATGGTTTTTATTAATTTTAAGCTGTTTTTTCTCTGGGTGTATACTTGTGTTCGCTGGTCTATTTTATTTTTCTGCAATCACTGTTTGTGGAATGTGGTGTAGCTGGTGATGTTGTTGCTATTGTGGCCAACCGTTTAGATATTTTTGACAGCCGGCCAAAGGATGTGGGTAGAATTTATCCAGAATTTAACCGCCCCCATGGAGTTTAAATTTTTGTGTGTATATAATGAAACCTTTTTTATTGATGTTTTGAGCGTGTTGCTGTTTAATCTTTGAATAAAAAATTTAAGTATTTGAGAAATCTTTAAAGAGCTAATGTAAAATCTTAATTCTCTTCAAACTAACATTTATTATTTTAAATTTTATATTTCGATGGATGTTAAATATTGATTGATGTGCTCAATAATTTTAGCATTGCATTTATAGAATTAAATTATTTTTGCTCTTTAAAACCTTAATTGCTAGGTCTTGGAAGCAACTATGTCTATATACCCTATATATGTGCTGCACACATATTTTCTGTAAAAATGTTGCAGTTTTGTTTGATTTCTCTATCATTAGTTCTTAAAGCAGTGTCTGTTTTTGTAGTTTCATAAAGCATATCTTGTAACATTCAACCTGAAGGTGAATTTCTTGCTTTTAAGCACCAAACTTCTAGAATATAAACAACAAAAATATATTGTGTAACCTCTGCGAGTGTTATTGAGAAAGTGGAAAGGCATTTCTGGAATTTCAATTTCATTTTACAATATAATCATGAGCAATTTATTAAAGTGCCCCAGCAAAGAAGAACGATTCAGTCGTAACAGCAAGAATCAGAGATGGGAAATTGTGCATTATTAAGATTTTGTTTAATTTGTTTTTTGGCAATAAGTCCATTAATTTTTTAATTTTCCAATCTTTAGCAGAAAGAAGAGTACTATCAACAATAAAAAAATAACACGAAATTTGTTACGATTAGGCTAAATAGTTTTCTTGAATTTAAAAAAAAGGCAAAAGTACCTTTGGTAATGCAGCTATTATAACAAAGTTTTTCTGTTTGATACTAATAATTTTAAGGTATTCATATCAAAATTTTAAAAACATGGCTTCAGGAGAAGAAGAAGGATCTACGAGTGCTTTGTTTTTTAAGATTTAGTTCACTATATTAGATTCATTACATCAAAAACGAAATTTTCCATCCCTGGCAGCTACTGCCATATTTGTATTGCAAAGGGCACAGGTATTTGTATTGAAGTGCGTGTGTACAAAACAGGCAAACAAATAAATTGCTGAATGGAAAAATACTTTGAAGTAAAGGAAACTAAAAATAAATAAAGGAAAAAGTTTTAAATTGTTTTTTTTTCAGTTGAAAAATAAATAAATTACTTAAATAAAAGTTGGAGGGAATAGAAAATAGCACGAGCAAGACTAGCAATAAAAAACAAAACAACATTGAAAACAATTACTGTCATGACAACCATCAAAAAAAGAAAAAAAAAAAATGCGGAAATAAAACGTTCATAGTTTGGTTTCTATTTGTCATTTTTCATTTGCCATGAGTGGGGAATGTAAATAAAATATATAAATAAATAAGATTTAAGTATGTTTAATTGAAAGTCAAGTTAAATTTGAAAAAGTTTTTGATTTAAGGAAAAGGGAGTTTTAAATGCTAAAGAAAATCAAAATATAAAATAAAAAAAACTCCATTGAGAAGTAAAGTATCACAATACTTTTTGTTTTAAACCGAACTTATTTATACAATACTTTACTCTACCTTAACTTTCAGCGAATAAAATATGATTTTTTCCTATAATATAGTTGAACAAAAAGAGGTCAATTTGATTGATGAATTTAAAGATTTAGTTCATAAAATAAATTTTTGGTTTATAAAATGTGTATATAACAGATTTTTATATACAATTTGTTTTATTAAAGGTCTGATTACATTTTACTTTTCGTAGCCATTCTGTGCCGTTCTTTTCTGCATCAAATATTTTGCAATTACTTTTTCTGTGAAAATAATCAGCTGGCAACCTATAGAATTGATTACATTTGTATACAAAATATCAGAACACACTAATTCATATACACTTTTGACTGTCACTTAACGTTGAATTCTATTTTTTACAAATTTGTTCGTAACAAAACAGAACAAAAAAGGAAAAACAAACCACACATACAGACTTTCAACTGAACCGAAACAAAACAGCTGATTTAGAACAGAATAGCACTTGTAAACTTATTCTGCCTTAAGTCTTAATAAAACGGAATTATTTATTTTATTAATATAGCATTTAGTTAAAACAATCAAAAATTTATTTTTTATTATATAAATTTGCACTTGAGAATATTAATTAAAGAATTGTTTTTTCTATATAATGGGCCTTATTACGACGGTCGTATTACGACTTCGACTACGACGATTTTGTACTAGACTAAAGAACATTGAATATCATATCACGTTTTTTCTTTAATCTAGCACAAAATCGTCGTAGGCGTAGTCGAAATACGACACTCGTAATAAAGCCCAATATATATATATATATATATATATATACATACATACTCGTACATATATACAATTTTCGGTAAGATAGTGAATTTTTCAAGACAGTAATTTTTCGATTTCTAAATACCAGAATACAATCGTTTAAAAGTTTCGAAACAGAAATAACACAAACGTTCGGAGTGACAGCAAATTTTCCGTTATTGGGGTAGAGGTTGGGAATAATGGCCAAAGTTCTGCAGTTGCGCTAAGAGCAGGAAAATATAGGAATGACCGCCTTTTAATTTTTTCTATTCACATTTCCTCAGGTTATGTTTAGCCCCAATAAGCACGGTATAAAGAGGTTTATAATGTGTGTATGTTCCTTTCACTCCTTGAGGGAGCATAGGGCCATAATAAGGTGATTCTAATAATCTAGATCTGCGGCTAGATGCTTGAACTCATACCACTTCATACGCAATTTCGAAAGTTCTGTTGTCAGTTGTCGCTTTTAGGTATGCACTGGTCTCCCAACTCGTGTGTTTCCCTGCAAGTTCCATGATATTGCATTTCTAAACAATATGATGCTCTGGTTTACGGACGGTGTCGTCTATACAACTCTATTTCCGCTTACTTATTTCCATTCTAATAAGCTGCTGATTTGCTTCGACTCAGAGTTGGTTATTGGATATTGTTGCAGGCCAGAAAAGCCATAAGATTTAACGGAGGTATTTGTTGAGAAATACCTGAAGGAGTTGCATGTCATGTGGTGCAATGTTTCAAGTCTCGCATTCATATAACAGAGTGGCTTTAATATTAAAATTAAATAATTTGATTTTGGTTTGTTTCGAAATATTATAAAATTTCCAAACCAGGTTTGACTGTGCAAATGTACTCTGCGCCTTATTTATGCTACTAGATATAGAGATCTACCATACAAATATAAGCTTTTTAGAAATATTACTTAAATAACTCTAACTGACCCAGTAGTTCTCCTGTAGGAGTCAAGCGTGGTAATAAACTTTATATATATTTAGTGAACATTTCCAAAAAATTAAAAATGATTTTTTTTTGTATATATTTTTGTTGTAGGTATCCAAGACCTGTATGAAATAACGTCTAAAAATATTAAATGATTCTAAATAATGTTCATACATTTTAGAAGTTATTGAAGAATGAATTATTTTTCCAATAATTTGAAACTAAAAAAACTAAAAATGAAATACCTAATGATTAATTAATTAATAATTACTTTGTGAGGGGAGGGGGTACCGGTCTGCCCCTTCTGTACCGCTAAGATTTTGTTGGATTATGCAGTTTGTTCTAAAACTCAATGATATAAAATTTAGTGAGCCTCACTATTACAGTTGTGGAGTCATGAATAATTGATCCGCAAAAAGGGGCGTTTGACATTACTGTGGGTCAGTTGCAATCAGACTGATTTATGCGCCATAGTCTTAGAAAATTGGACATTATAGTAGATAGTGTCTTTTTGAGTTTCCTGCCTCTTCATGGAAATGGCAATACTGCTTGTGTCAAGGGACATGTATTAGTTGACTCCTGTCTAAAGGTACCAACAGACGACATGTTTTTTACATGTGTTTTTAAGTTTCCGATTCGTATGTTTTTCTTTATGCTTGTCAATATTGGTTAATTTACATAAGGTTTATAATTTTTGGTCACAAACGTACATGTAGTATCACTTCTCCTTTTTCAGTACATAAATATCCACGTAGTTTGTTTTATAAATGGCTTGCAGCCGTCGAAATATGTTTGGTTCCGTCGCTGAAGTACTGGCGACGCAAATGTGCTTTTTAAATTTTTTCTTTTTTAAACAAGACGTTGAGGTTGTATCTAAGAACCTATATATTTTTGGACTCATTTTAATAAAACGACAACGATAAATTAAAAAAAAATATATATAATTTATTTGTCTTGCAAAATACTTCATTCAGACGGCTAATGATAGTGCACATAATCAACCGCCGACGAATTTGTTCGCATGACATAGACATTTGGAGCTGTATGTTTAACATAAGAAAATAGAGCACGCTCTATTTCAAATAATGTCTTATGTCTTTTGTCATGTTTTTTACACAAGCAATGTTTTAAAGGTAACACACGACATGTTTCCGTTTACATACGTAAATTTTGGCAAATACAATCTGAAAAACATGTCGTCTGTTGGTACCTTAAATTTGAATAAACTGTGTCACTTAGTTTGTGTTTTGCAGCCGTCGATAACAGAATTCCTCGCCTTTTGAGAAGAAAATGAAAAAAGTGAATTTCGTGAGCTGATTAAACATTATTTTTTGCGAAAAAAATCAATAAAAAAAAAAGAAAAAGTTAGATAAGTACTATGAAACATTGATATATTTTTGTACTCCGGAGACCAAGCATGAGTTTAAACCTGCTCCGAAGAAGGCCAACTTGAGTTTGTCGGCCAATAAGGTGATGGCAACAGTTTTTTTGGGATGCAAACGGAATAATACCTTGCAAAGGGAAAAACAACGGCGAATATTATGCCAACTTATAAGACTGAAAAATTTCTTTTTCATCAAGATAATGCAAGTGCGCTCGTGTGCAGACTCAATAGCAAAGCTCTATGAAATGGGCAACAAATTGGTACGCCGCCCGCCATATTCTCCGTACTTAGCCCCTAGTGACTACTTCCTATTTCCAAACCTAAAGAAATGGCTCGGTGGAAAGAGATTTAGCTGCAACGATGAAATTATTGTCTATTTTAAGTACCTCAAAAAATTCTATTTTTTGGAAGGGATACAAAAACTATGGAAACGTTGGACTAAGTGTATTGAGTTAAAAGAAAATTATATTGAAAAATAAATTTTTATTTTGCAAAGAAAAACTGAGTTTCATTCAAAAATTTAACGGACTTATTGATCCGCCCTCCTATATCTTGCTTTATTTTAAAGATAGGAAACTTTTAACTAAATTTACACACAATGAAATAGTTGAGGACGTGCGTTTATATATAACACAGGCGTTATAAATATGAAATAAAACCAGCGCAGAACAATACTTATCCAGAAAAATATAAGAAGCCCGTTTTACTCATATAAAAGAAGTAACTATACAACTCATAGTTGCTTAGAGTTCTAGAGATACATTTGGCAGCAACTTTATGTCATTGTTGTTGTCTGTTTTTAAAAATAAAACAGCTTGTTAGCTTCACAGAGGTTGTGACATAAGGACAGATGTGCAATCGCTTTACGTGAGTACCTGCCGTTGCGGCCTTATCTCACGTGTGCCAAAGCACCGGGTGTGGGTTAGACGCCAGACCAACGCCCCCATGCACCCTTTTAGAATGAACCTATGGCCCACTCCATAAGGCACATAGGTTGCAATCTTTGAATATAGTTATCCCTGTATTATATTCAATTACCTTGCTGAGGTAATTTGAGCTATCTAAACTCTGCTGCTATGTCCGTGCCCATAGCAACTTCTGTTGAATGGCAACAGCACGTACAACAGTATCTGGCTGACCGCGTCACACCAACCACTAGCATTAATTTAACACTGGGGAGCCAAGACTATTCTCCCAGCGATTTTGGTAGCAACCACAACCACCACGATAATTCTCCGGCTTCCACGCTTAGGTGTTGTGTATACACCTAAGCGAGGTATGTGACATAAGGACATATGTCGGCTATGATTTTGACACGGCAGATGTGTATTATTGTCAACAATTATTCTTACCATCATGATCACTCACAGGGTGTAAAGCCAAACAAATTTTCGACGAGCTTGACTTTCCTTCCCAGTCAGCATTTTATGAAGTTAATGATCACATTTGAGCCTTTTAAGACTCTTCCACACGATTGAGATAAGCACTTATGCGGTCGACTGTTCATTTGGTACAAAATGCTACCCTACATGCAAACAGTTTGTGGTAGTATTTACAAACAGTGTTTTTGTGTTAAATTTATTTATTGCTGTTTTTTTTTTGTTTTTTAACCAAATCACTTTCGAACAACCTTATTAATAAAAGTTATTGAGAATTTTTTTGTCTTAAAAACACTTTATAAAGCTTTAATAACTTTAATAAATAAGTAAGCAAGTATTTCTTGTAATCATTTTAATTTCATTAATCAGTTTTTGATCATCCAAGGCAGTCGAAAAATACTCACCCCCTCCCGCCCCCCTATATTCATAAAATTTAAAATGAATTTGTCATGTATGTCCCTGTCCAGACTTGCAATTTTTGTTGCAGCAATTCTTGAGTTTATAGGGGAGAGAGGTGAGAAGATTGGGGAGGGGTGGTACACGGTTTCATGTGCTCTGCAATTCTCTTTTGGTTTGAAATTCTTCCTTGTTAATTTGAATGTATTTGACGTTTTATGTTATTTTCTTTCTTCTGTTTTATGAAAAAACAAAGCATAACATAAATTAAATATAATTGTTAATTTTTCAGGGAAATTTGTTGTGTAATAAAAAGGATTTTTTAATACAAATTTGCAAAACTAGAATTTTCTATTGTGGACGCTCAGCAATTTTAAAGCAGATTTTTTAAAAATTGCAGCAATAAATATTGCAAGTCTGGACGAGGACTATTTTATTTAAAAATTTCCATACAAAATTTTCATAAAATAAATTTCAAATTCATTTTATTTTTTTATGAATATGGGGGATATAATTTATTGTAAGTAATTGAGTAATTTTTGGCTGAACCGGTTTATTTTTGTCTATTGTTTAGTTTGGTAAAAGAATCTTACACATGCTGACTGGGTTACTGTACATGTGAGTGTTTGTATATATGCATGTCTTAATATGTAAGTGTATGTATGTGTGTGTGTATTTTTCAAATTGAAAAGGGAACTTTCTCTTTAAATAATAACATATTATATTTAAGCAGATGTATGTGTATGCTTTTTACTGCCGCTTAAGCCACCAGCAGCATATTAAATATATACTAGAATAAAATATAAAAAGAAAAGAACTAAAAATGGCAACTGTCAACACATAAATGCGTAAAGTTCACCCATAAATGATTTTTTCATTTTGTCGACAATTGAATTTTTATTAAAAAGTTTGTTTTTTTGTTGCTTTATTTCTTTTACTTATTTCTTTGTGATATTTTTGCTAAGTTTGTAAGTGGGGTAATTTCTTAGAAAAGTTTTTTGCTTGTAATCATTATAATGTTCTACTAACAATTATGATTGACAAAACAAATAGAAAAGTAATATTAAAATAAACTAAAGTTTAGCTACAAAATTTATTGTAAAATTAAAAGTTATAAAAACATCACTTTATTTCTAAAGGCTGTATTTACTTATTTAAAAAAACTGTTTATAATTAAAAAATATTTATTTTTATAAAATAAAAAAATAAATAAAAATAAAGCCAAAAATATTTCTTATGAATAAAACCTTAAGTATCTAAAATAAAGTAATAGAAACAAGAAAAAAAAAGAAGAAAAGCTGTTAATCCTTTATGAAACTTTGATTTGCTTGCTTTCATATAAATTATTTCATGCAAGAAGCTATTAAGGTTTAATAACACACATTTTGTATAGAAAGCTGTCTTAGAAACCTTTTACAAATAAAATATGTATATTTTTTTATCAACAAAACCTTAAATGTATAAAATAAAAAAAAGAGGGACAAAAAGCTGTTACTCCTTTATGAAACTCTAATTTGCTTGCTTTTATATAAATTATTTCAAGCAAGAGGGTATCTTTCAGAATAAAAGCATATTCTATGTTGAAATAACAATAACAAAAAAGGAAACAAAACAACAATTACATACCACCTTTAAGTCTCCTCAGAGTGTTTTTATAAAAACAGAAATATATGTTTATTCTACCACTTGCAAACGAACATAAAAGGTAAAAAAACAACATGCAAAAAAGAATTTCATTTAGACTCCCCCGAGAGGTCATTTAAATTCAGTTCATTTTCTTTGTTTAAGGTTGAGTCTTGTTTCTTACATTATGGCTACTAGAAACGTCTTTCTTTGAGTTTAAAAGATTGAAAGAAGCAAACAAAAACAGTATTTTCTACTTGCTTAAGAAAGGGAGTTATATGTGTAGTGTGGTATAAGTTTTCCTTATTTTCTATTGTAATAAAGTTCGAGTGGCAGGTTTTTTTTTGTTGCAAGTGCTTTTGTTATGGTTTGCTCTTAAGGTTAAATATTTCGCCAACATTTAACAATTGAAAATACTTTGAATGGTAGAAGAGCACATGTTATTGTGGACGGTTTTTTCCCTTTTCTGTTCACTTCTTTTAGTTTGTTTCTCGGTTTTTTTTGCATTATGTTTGATGTAAAATAGTTGATTGCTCATGTCTTAAAATGTTTCTAAAACAGTTAATCTTTTTTTTATGGATCCATTAAGTTATCTTGAAACGTAATCACACATAAAACGTTTTAGCAAAATCTCAGCGATAACTAAATTAACATGAATTATGGTAGATAATGTTTTTAATAGCCTTGAAATTGCCTTATTTCAAAGACGATTTTTTTAATGATTAAATGCGACTTTAGGCATGTGGCCAGCGCAGCTGATACGTGCTTTAATTTTTAAATAAAGGAAGATAGTAACGGCCTTCATATATCACTGTTTTCTTCAAAACTTTGGGATATCAAAGAAGTTTAGTATGTTTAAAGTTCTTAAGCTTTTTTCATTATTCATGGGAATTTCAATCTAATTGAATGGAGTCCACAAAGCATTTTCAATTTATACCGTTAGACCAAAAATATCATGATTTTAATATTTCGGTTTTTATAGAAATTTTAATAAGATTTTAGTATATCGGTTTTTTATAGAAATTTTAAAGCACAAACCAAAGCCCTTCAGAGTAAGGATGGCGTATGAGCAATGTGTTTTTGATTTCATATAAAACTTTCAACAGCCTAATACGTATGATCAATGTGTGTGATATTAATATCACTCATACTCATGGGTTTAAATTGTTCACAGCTGTCTCAAAAGGAAATTTTTAATTAGGGGAATGATTATAGAATAGGCATGCTCTTTATAAAAAGAATTTTTATTACTTATTTAAGTAGATGATTCCTTATGTTTTTTATTAAAACTAATATCACTTAAATGTTGATCCCAGCATTGCACTATGGTCCCAATACCACATTTAGCGCGAAAAAATTAGTTTTTTTTTATATAATAAAAAAGTAAAAAGTTTGGATGGATTTTTAATGACAAGTCCCCACCGTGCACAATGGTATAATTTTTTTTTATATTTCCAATATTATAACTACAGTATTGTTTTAAAAAGAAGAAATTGCTTAATTTAGTTTTTAATAAGAAACTAGTTAATAATTGTGTGTAGTTTGGAGAGCTTACAATATAGAGTGAAAACATTTTGTGTAATATTTGTAGGTTTTATATATACAATCCGGGTATGTATTTTTTTGATTCTGTATGTCCAGTTGATTTATCATTCCGTTTAGAAAAATATGTATGAAAATTAAAATCCATTCCTTAATTGTGCAATTGTATCTGTATTAAGATTTGTGTTAGACTTTTAAAAGTGAATTTCCCCAGCTTTCGCTCCAATTTTTGTGTCGTCCTATTCTATAATATATGAATTGTTAAATATTTAAGAAATCAGCTGCCGCTATTTGCCTAAGCACTTCATATCGAATCTTTAGGTTACAAAGTCCAGCAACCAAAAGGGATTTGTTCAATTTTTTGGTATGCTGCAACGGATGAAAATAAAAAGAATGATGCTGATATATTTTACATTTTCATCATAAGTGGTATACAAAATGATGATAAATGATGAAAAATTATGACTTTAAAACAAAATAAAAAAACTATATCGAAATTTCGTTAGCAAGCTGTCGAAGAAGTGGACGAAAGCACATCAAACAAAGAAGGTGTTCGAGTATATTTACAAGTGTTGGTTGTATGATATTTTTCTATTTCCCGGTAAAGCCTCGTGATTTTTTTTGGATACAGACACGGTGGCCGGAACCTCAACATAGAAATACGGCTGATCTTGCAAACTGTTTTTAGAAGGGGATAAGGATCAAAACAATCAAAATTGAAATCTCTTGTGAATATTATCTCCCCAGAAGAGTTAAAATTTGCTGCTGCAAGTAGTCTTTATAAAGCAGGAAAACGAGTTGCTGCCGACGTTATTAGAACCATAGATATGAGATGCCAGATGATAATTATTAAAAAAAATATGAAACGTCTAAATTAACATAAACTTATCTCCATGTGTATTTTTTTTTATATCTTATTTTTTGTATTTGCAGTGAATATTTACATATTTTGCCTACACAAGACACCGAAACCAATCTATAGTAATGTCAGTGATTATGAATTGATTTTGCACGTCTTATATCAGTTACTTGTTATATGAAAAGTGCAACACCCACTCAATAGAATTCGCCTATTTTTGCCGTAAGAACGTGTTATGCTGAGTCATTTGTTCATACAAATTTGTATGCTTATAGGTACTTCCAAAATAGAATTACGACTTTTTTCGCACTAAATATATCATTCGGACCACTGTGAGTTAGTACTAATCATTCAAGCGAATAATGAAAAATTTTTATTACGTCTTTGCAGGTACACTCAGTGATGATTGGCATTTTTTGATGAATACCTTCTTTTAAAGGCATCACGAAGTTGAGTTATTGACACAAGCCTTAGATTTAAGATAACCTTATAGGACAAATTCCATAAAAGGTAGATCAGAACTGCTTGTAATCCAATTTATTTCACCTCTTATACGGTAATTTTTTTTAGGAAAATCAAGCCTCGGACTGATATATTGAGCATGCAGTTTTAAGTCGTTGTATGAAATGTGATTTAATGAACATTTAAAACAACTCTGAATATCATAATTGAAACGTAAGAACTATTACGAATAGACTGACTAACACTTTCACTTTCGCTCTGATTTAAATTTTTTCAATGTCAATGTGTGTAATTTTATAGGTTATTGAAATATAACCATATATGGACACCAATACTCCCAGTTTTGCCCCAAGTCATGCAATTTTTTGTGGGCCCCCAAAGATTTGGGGCGTGGGTGTCATTTTTGCATTTTCTCAGGCTCATATCCTGCAAACCGTTAGGAATTTTGATTTACTCTCTGAGGCAAAGTTGTAGCTCTTGTCATAAAAAACAATAATTGTGAATCTATAGAATAAAAAAACACCATCTTCAAGATCAGAATCACAAAAGTCTGTTAAGGCCCATATGTAGCAATGCGTTCAAACTCCAAGGAAACAATCAACTAAAAAAGTGTACCTAATATCTCAATAAACAACTATTTACAACAAATAAGCTTCCAAAGAATGATTCTTAACAACGTTTAGGTAGCCTGAAATATTCGCGAAAATTTTTTAATTTCATTTGTTTGGAAATTTTTCACTTTTGCAAAACTTTGTCTCAAAGAGCTAATCAAGATTCCGCACGGTTGTGGCCACGATTAAATATCGTGTTGTACTATGTATTTTGTTGGTCTCTTAAAACTTTTTGATGTATTTTTTTAGAATCATTAAAAGTACTGGAAAACTTTGGTATTATAAAATTTTCTTCAGGTTTCACTCTAAGAATTACAATTTTTTAAATTACCGCACTTTTAAAGCATAGTTTGGCCCCGAAAAATATTTTACAGCAACTGCATATACATGCTATCGCTTGGCATGTTCCACAACTCCCTCATATATGTTGCAATAAGCTAAACATATAAACGACACATCAAAAAAAAAAAAAAAAAAAAAATATTTACCAAGTTTCAAGTTTTCCCAGTTTATTGGACTGTTAATTGTCATGTTTGTATTATGCAAAAGCACTATATACAAAAAATTTATATAGTAGGGAAAATAGTTGATTATTATTATTTTTTTATTTATTTCAAAATAAAATTTTAAATGGCCAACGAGGATTAAATAATTTTGAAGTTTTCCTCGAGTTTTTTTTTTTTGACTAATAACATAACAGCATAGACACGCTCGATGAGCGTTTAACTGAGAGATATAAAAAGAGTAATTTAACCTTAATATTGTAGAATAAAAAATATGGCTTAGATTTGTGGGCAATCCTTCTACCCTTCTTCTCAGCTTATTTTATAACAGGATACCCAAAGTTACTCCACACAAAACCTTTTTTTTTAATAATCGTTTAACCTCTTTGTTTATATTCGCTTGTATTCGAACAAAAGTGGTTCAAAAGATACATATATTTTTTACTTATTTATTATTGAGTTAATGCAATTATATTGATCAAATATCTTGCAATAACCACCAAAAAAGCTGAAGCAACATAACGAACGTAAATAATAAATATTCGTAACAAATACGAAGTTCAAAAATTGTGTCGATTAAGCCTTTTTTTGGCGGTCAGGGTTCGATATTATAACAAATAATTGCGTATGATTAATATTATTGTACTTGATATTAATCATACGTAAAATTATTGAAACAAGAGATGAGCGAGCGATATATCGAAATCTGTTACCTTTTCACAGCGATTAAAAAAAATCACTAATCACAACTTTGACTGAATTTATAAAGTAATAGGTTTTGGAAACATAGTTCTTTCTCACAAACTGTACAGGTTCTTGTATGCTTACTTTACATTAAATAAAGCTACCACATTAGTTTTTTATACCTTCAGTGTTTGTCGAGAAAAAAATTGTCAAATCGTCTTTTCTGGCAACTATGTTAGTTCTCACGTTTTCGTCTTTTCAATCTTTGCAGACAAGCTTTTGAGCTTTGCGGAAATTATTCTAGTAAGAATTGTATGAAAAAAAAAATATTATCTATCTGCCTCTTATACAACAATTCTATGGATGGAGTTGATTGTTTGATTGATTGTTCTTGTCGATGTTTTTATTAGTATTTATCAAAATACCAATACTAATAAATACTTTTAAAGCAGAAAACTTGAAATGTGTTAAACCATGATCACAGTCGCTTTTTAATATCACTGCTACTCTTCTTATTAGATTATCTCAAAATAACAGAACAACAAATACAAAAACTTTGATTACAGTCACAGTTTAAAAGAACAGAGACTTAGATATCACGTTCATAAGGAGCAACATTATTGAAAAATCACGTTATCGCTCATCACTAACTAAAACACTGAGAGCCTTTTTGTACACACGCAAATTGGAGTTTCCAGAAGAGACGGAAATAAAGAAGGGGAAGGAATACAGACCCTGATGTACGCGTAAATTTGCTTTGT